>CM054058.1:83758713-84358713 GCA_028641055.1 Alopecurus myosuroides
TCATAAAGGGTATTGCAGTGTGTTATTTATGCATGTGGCCGATCATGAGTCGTGGATTTGGAACGCTTTATTTGGCATTGCCAAAAACCCACAGTAACGTGCTGCACTCGCTATCCGGTGTTCGCGAAACTGATTGAAGGTCATGCTCCGCTATTCAACTATGTGACCAATGACCACGAACATATCAAGTACTACTATCTAGACGGCGACATCTATCCAAGGTGGGCGACATTTGTGAAGAAAATTGTCAATCCTCTAAGGAACAAACAATTTTGGTTTGCCTCCGAACAATAGTGTGAGGAAGTATATCGAGCGGGCATTTGGAGTGCTCCAGCATGGGTTTGCTATTGTATGGTACACTGCTCTGATATGGTCGAACGAGAAGATGTGGGAGATCGTGAATGCATGTGGTCTTATGTACAACATGATCGCCGAGAGTGAGCGGGCAAATCCAGTGCATGGGTCTCTTCCATATTAGTTTAATCGTCCTCTAGCCGATGTTGATCATGACGTGCCAACGGATTTTGCTAACAACGTCGTCGTGCGTATGGAGATCTGTGATGAACTTGTTCAACATCAACTTCAAACTCATATAATAGAGCATTTACGGGTTGTCTGCCTAGTGATAGTTGAATTTTAATTTATTTAAATTATATGAATACATTTTCTCTATTTTGAATTATTGTAAAAATTTGTTTTATAGATTGACAATTAAAATTTAATTTATTTGATTCGTATTTCTCAAAAGGTTTGAATTTATAAACAAAAACTTATATTGAAAGTGTATATTGGCACCGCGATTGGGAAGCTGCGGGCCCTAGTAGCCGGCTCATGGTCCGGATGGTGCCAGCTAAGTCACATCCTCCAATAGAACGCACTTTCAAAGTGCCTCCTAATGGATTTTTTGTAGGCAGTTTTATAAGTGCCTCCATTTATCCCTTCTTTGCAGGCACTAATGCTATTACTGTCCCAAAAACTTGCTCAAATTGAAGGCACTTGTTAAAGTACCTCTAATTGTTGCTCAATTGGAGGCACTTGTCAATATGCCTCTAATAATTGCCCAATTGGAGACACTTTTCAAACTGCCTCTGAATGTACACTACGTTCAGAGACAGTTTTCGAACAGCCTCTTAATGTACAGTACATTACGAGGCACTTTCAAAAGTGCATCCAATTGGGCCAACAATTGGAGGAAATTTTCAAAGTGCCTCCAAATTCATTATAGTATCAATCAAACCTTACATAACAACCAATTTCTTGACAGTAAACATATTAACAACCTTACAAAACAACCAAATTCTTGACAGTACTTCAGTTCGGTCAACATACTAACAAAAGATATTCTAGGTAGCAATAAGCATATTAACAAAAAACATTCTAGGGAGCAACAGACTATGTTTCTTCAGACAGAAATAAACATACTTCATAGCATACATAAACATACTAGGAAACAACACTTCATGACATAGGAGCTTGTTTCTCTCAGTTCATCATATCCAAAAGGTCTACGCGCGAAGAGAATCGCCGCTTGGATAGACCCTCGCCATGACTGTAGTTCTGTCTACTACCATCTCCTCATCTGCGACCAATTCTTCCATTCCATGGCCAAAGTGAAGGCGTCCAACCCAGCTGTGGTACATACCTTCAATCGATTGTTGGAGCCATCTTTTCCACGGTAAAGTAGTCCCAGAATCCGGTCGTACTCATAGCCATCTAGCATTCCACGAGGAACCAACTGACATAACATTGAAAGACAAGAAGTCAGTATTGATTCAACAGTACATTTTTAATTTACAATCAGTGCAAACGAACTGTAATACTCACCAAGCCTAGTGTAAACTCATTATGTGCATCAATTTTATGCGCCAGATACTTCCTGTTAGAAGTCTTGACATAGAACTCATCTTCTGCAAGTTCTTCAGCAGGTGTAGATCATTTATTCCTATATAGTGTAAACATTACAGAATTCATCTGGTCTTCACTTACACGAACGATGTCAGTGAAGACAACATTCTGTAGAGCCAACCTAATACACGGTGCAACATCACGTAGCACTGATAAAGAAATTAAAGAAATCAGATTATAAAACCTCTTATGATTCTAGTTTACATCACGACAAGGGCACATCATAATATCAAGTAATGTCAGTTATGTCAGTTTGTTATATCAGGACAAGGACACATCATTATATGATTCTAGTTTACATCAGGACAAGGACGCATCATTCTAGTTTACATCAGTTATAGTTTCCAATGTCCAGGTTTTACCCTAATTTAAGTTCATAAAATAACAGGCAACAAAAGGAATCATTAACACTAAATCTAGTATACCAGGTGTTACCAATGTTTCTATGTAGACTGATGGCGTGTAGACACACGTTCGTTGGGAGACCCCAAGAGGAAGTTATAAAGAGGTATAGCAGCTAGTTTTCCCCCAGAACCAAGGTTTAATCGGACCAGTAGAAGAAAGAAATCAGTTCCGAAGGTTGTTGACAGCTGATGTTGGCAGGGCGCACTACCAGGCTCAGCAGCAACGTGGAATCTGCACACAACACAACCAAGATATTTTGCCCCCAACGAAACAGTGAGGTTGTCAATCTCACTGGTTTGGCTGAACACAAAGGATTAGCCTTATAGTGTGGAAAATGATGTTTGTTTGCAGTGAAAGAAATGAGAACTGTGTTTGCAGTAAAAGAGAACAGTGTTTTTAGTAGGTTGTATTATCAGTGTAAAAGAATGGACCGGGGTCCACAGTTCACTAGTGGTGTCTCTCCATAAAAGATAAATAACATGTTGGGTGAACAAATTACAGTTTGGCAATCGACAAAATAGAGGTTGCACCGTAGTGCATATGCATGACATGATAATTACTATGACATTTATTTGGGCATTACAACATGATACATAGGCCGTAATCCAACTGCATCTATGACTATTAATCCACCCTCGGGACGTCATCCGAGCAAACTTTGGGTATAAAGCTGCAAGCAACAGATTATTGCATTAAGTAAAGTGCGTAATGTAAACAATAGAATTATCCTTAGACAAAGCATTGTTGTTTTATCTCTAGTGGCAATAGCACACCCACGATCTTAGAAGTTATTGTCACTCTCCGAGATAACTGGAGGCATCAACCCACTATCGAGCATAAATACCCCCTCTTGGAGTTACAGGCATCAACTTGGCCAGAACATATACTAGTAATGGAGAGAATGCAAGATCACAAACAACATATAAAAGATAGATATATAATCAACTTGACATAGCATTCAATATTCATCGGATCCCAGCAAACACAACATGTAGCATTACAAATAGATGATCTTGATCATGTTAGGCAGCTCACAAGATCTAAACATGGTGGCATAAAGAGGTTAAAAAACCATCTAGCTACTGCTATGGACCGGTAGTCCAAGGATGAAATACTCACGCATCACTCCAGAGGCAGGCATGGTGATGTAGAGCCCTCCAGTGATGGTTTTCCCTCCCGACGGGGTGTCGGGGAGAGCTTTAGAACCCTCCTAGACTAGGGTTGACGATGACGACGGCTACGAAACTTTTCGTGGATGGAGGCTCGGGTGTTTAGGGTTTTCCCGAGGAAGCTCTTATATAGGCAGAGTGATAAAGGAATCACAAGTATGGATGAAGCAGGACAGAGTTGTCAAGCCAAGGTACACTTAACCAGTACATTTGTCATTTTCATATTTATTTAACTTCATAACTTGTTGGCAAATAGTTTGCTAATCATGTTGTACATTATGTGCTCTGCATGGTAACTGAAGGTCATGAAGCCTAGGAATTCTAAACAAGTGGACAGTGGAGTTCAAACAAATCATGCACAAGAGGTATTTTCCTTGTTGTAACTTCATTGTTAATGTCCTTGAAGTGAGAACAGTGCATGCTAACTTAATGAATCCTGCTCAGCCAACTGAAGATTCCAAGCCAACTGAACAAGATAACCATATGCAAAATATTGTAGAGCCTATACCAAAGCAATCATTCAAACAATTGCTAGAAAAGGTTTGGAACAAAGCTAAATTTCAAAAAAAAAATATAGCTATGTACTTTGCTTACATGCCAATTGCACTAACTTATATTGCAAAATGTTGAATGTAGCATACCAACACAAGATTGCTTCCAAGAATTAAAAAGAAAGAGGAAGATGTGAATTGGCAGAAGTTTAATAAGGAGAAAAATGAAAAGAAGAAAGATGTGGTCATAATAAAACCTGGATGAGTGTTGAGCTTAATTCCCCAACAAGTAATGGTATTGTAGCAATTGGGACAGTGCAGTGTGACAGAGGTCACTACTTTGAAGTCACAGTGGACCTTGTTGTGAATAGTGCAACAAAGCTTCCTCACCCACAAGGAAGAGTTAAATTGTTAGGACATGCTGAAGCACACACTATCCCATGGCCAAAACTATATGTAAGTACACTTTTAGAATGCCACATTGTTATCCTGAAATATGGTCAACACAATGTACTAAATGAAAAATGTTGTGTGCAGGTGAAAGCTAAACAACATCCAAGGTATGTGTAACATCCCAAGTATGAAAAACACCATTAGAATGCTTGCTCCTTGTTTAATTTATGTTTTGCATCGTGTCATCATAAGCATTACATGTGGTATGTGTTTCAAATTTGAATTTCAAATCAAATTTCAAACCTTTATGTTTCATACTTGTTCTGTTACAACCTTTCCAAATAAAACATTTAAATCAAACCATTCAATTGTTTTCCATAAACTTGAATTTTCATACTATTAACTTGCCTAATTCTTTTCAATATTTCAATTAGTGCAAATTTCATTCAAATCCATTTGAATTTCAAACAGCAACAAAATTTAAAATTTTGGAAAACAGAAAGTTGCACAACTGGGCTTTTGTAATAAATAACTCATAAAATTTATCACCAACAATTTTTCAATCCCAAAACCACTTCTTTTATTCCCTTTTCTTTTCTGCAAAAAAAAAACAGAGAGAAAAAATAAAAAAACGGGCTGGGGGAGGCAGACCAGGCCAGCCAGCTGGGCCAGCCCAGCCCACCTTCCACCCCAGCAAAGCATGCGCGCAGCGCACACGGCCCGCGGCTCCCTTCTCCCTCCTCCGTACGGCCAGCGTCAGCTGACGCCAGCAGACCGCACCACCTTGCCCTCCACCTGCTCCCTCCTCACTTTCCCCCTCCTTTATCTACTCCCCGAGGGCGCGTCCAAACCCTGGCACCATTCCCTCTTCCTCCAGTCCGCCGCCACCCTTCTTTCTCTCTTCCGGCGTTTCGGGGGGGGGGAGAACAGCAGAGGAACTCGTCGTCGACACGCTGCCATGGCTCATCTCCGGCCACGCTAGGGACACGTGCTCCACCACCGGGACCTCTACTACCTCTACGACCGCAACGCCAAGCACGAGCAGCCTCCACGACGCCGGAATTCCCCTGTTTCCTCTCCGGCCCGTTCTGAACTTCACCGTCGTCTCGTCGTCCCCGACCACGGCAGCCGCGACCAGCTACCTCAACCACCTCCTGGTGAGACGCCCCGACGCTCCGTGCCTATCCCCAGCCTCCTCGCTTCCTGTTTCGCTAGCGCACGTTCTGAAACCACGGTAGCGTCCGCCGTCGTGCCGCCATGGCCGTAGTCGAGCACGCTCCGGTGCGATTCCGGGCAGTCCAAGTACACGCGCACGCGCCACACCCCTCAGTACGCACACGCACGCGTCTAGCGCCGCCCATTCGTGGTCGCCGCGCTTTGCAGCACCGCCGTGCCGCCGCCTGCCGTCGAGTTTTAGACGAAAGTCTGAAACTTTTGTCAGTTTCAGTTAACTGACAACGAGCTTACCTCAAAACCCCCTGCGTCCTGTTCCTATCACCACCGTCGAGCTAGCCCAGTGGCCAGATCCAACGGCTCTCAGCGCGAGGGCGCAGGTTCAATCCCCCGCCGCGCGATTAAAACCCTCTTTTGCCTCGCTTTGCCACGCAGCCACGCTGGCCCCACCCGTCAGCGACGTGGTGGCCACGCGAGCGCACACACCCGCGCCATGCAGGCGCCAGCAGGGCGCTGGCCCACTGGCCAGTGACCCAGGGCTGCTCTGCCTGCGTAGAAAATGTCCCAGGGGCCTTTTCTGAAATTCTTTTTCGCACCTAAGCCCCTGGAATAAATCTGAGACTTTTAAAAATTGCAGAATAGCCCCTGCATTTCAAATTCAAATATCTTTTGCATTTCAAATCCAAATTCAGTAAATAAAATATGTTTTCCATACCAAATTTAATTCTCTACCTAGCTATAACCTTTGTATACTGTTTTGAACATTTCAAATGGTTTCAAAAATTCAAATTCAAACAACTCTTTCAAATTTGGTCAAATTCATAACTAATTCAAATTTAATTCAAATGGAACATGTAAAATATGTTTTCCATGCAAAATTGAACAAGCTTTCCAAATATAAACTTTGTTACCTGTTTTGAATAATTAAAATTGGTTAAATAATTTAAATCTTGTTTAAATCATTTAAAATTGCTAAATTAATAACTTGGTCAAACTAAATTCTTTTTGAACATATAAAATATGTTTTCCATTCCATTTTTCATGAACTTTGCAAATATCAACTTTGTGTTATGTTTTAAATAAATTAAATTGCTGAAAACAACTGTTTCTTAATTAATGCATTTAAAATTGTCAAATTAATAACTTATTCATTCTAATTCCTTTTTCAAAAAATGAAATATGTTTTCAAACCAGAAAAGTATAATCTTTTCAAATATGAATTTTATTTAATGTTTTGAACAAATAAAAATTCAAATAATCTTATACTTGAATTAAATTCATTTAAATCTTGTTTAAACTTGTTTAATTCATAATTAATTCATTTTAAATCCATTGTCAACAAATGAAATATGTATTCCACCTAAAATTTTGTGTTCTTTCCAAATATGGATTTTGTTATCTATTTTTGAAAAATTAAAATGGGTGAAAACAATAAATATTTGTGTAACTCATTTAAGAAGCCAAATTTCATAACTTAATAAATAAAATTCCAAACTTGGTAAACAACATTTCAAATTGAAGCTATTGTTGTTTTCTTATTTTTTTTCTTCATCCATGCATCATTCTAATCAACTTTCACATGATGGTTATTTGTAGCTCACTTAATTCAACTTTAATTCCTGAGCTTTCCATATGCAATCTAAATTGCATATGGGCCCTCTTAAATATGTTTACCATGTCAACTAGCTTATCTTTGATGCATCAATTAAACTGTCATGCATCATCCCATGTTGTGCATTATGCCATGTTATTGATTGTTCGTCTATCTTTGTTGTTTGTTTGCTTCTTCCCGAATAGACGACGACGTTGAGACATACGAGGTTTACGACACTACTTCAGAGGAGTTAGCCCAGTACCAGGCTACTGAGTTTGCAGGCAAGTATTCACTCACCTGAACCATTGTGTCCTTTCCACACTAGATACCGATACTTTCCGTTGTCTAATCTGCTAGCCTTAAGATTCGTTGCTTGTGTTCCGATCCTATCACATGTTATCCTGTAACCCTGATATAGCCTATCCTCCACACCTATAACCCCGTTGCTTGTTGCCTGTGTCTTACTAGCATGCTTAGGGTTGCTTATGCTCGAGTATGATGTCCGTTATTTCTGTTAACATTTATTATGTTCTGGGGCTCGATGTTAAATAACAATCTGTTAATGTTTGAGGTAATGGTAATTTGATGATAAGGCACCGGCAGGAGGCCGGGTATGGTTTTGAGGCCTGCTAGTGTCGAACTCAGGAAAAGTTCTTGTCCTCTAGATCCATGATGAGCGCGCTAACCGCATGTGGGAAACGTGTATGGGCGCCCCCCTCAACTTTGATTCGACTCGCATCTCGTCCAAATAGCCTCATTTAGTTCGGGTTTTCCATTTGCCGCGTGCATATGCAGGTGCGAACCCTTGGCGCCAGGGTGGTAACTTTTGTAGTCGGCATTTAGGGAGACACGTTCTTAGAGTGCTATGAGGGTCCCCTTTTCTTCGTGGGGCTTGATTAGCCGTGCGCTCAACTGCACGGGGTTCTTTGGGCTTGATGCGAAGAAGAGTTGGGTTGTGTTGAGTACCTCGCTTGGTGGGTTGATCCCCCGTCTGGCGTTATATTCTTACGTGTACGGCCAAATTGGTGCATCCCTGCAGGGTTAAATCTTCTCGAGAAGCCGTGTTGTCCGCGGTTATGGATGACTTGGTGATAGGGCTGGCTAACAAGGATTAGACAACTTTCACCTAATTAATACTAATTTGACTAGTAATAGGCTTTTGACACAATAACTTGAACCTTCATTAATCCAACTGTGTGGGTTATCCTCGGATTGCTTCTTTGGATAAGGGGCGAGATCCAGGATGGGTTTGTTTGAGGTTAGCTGTAGTTGGTTCCGATGCGCTATCTTATCCCTTTCTTTTAGCCGGATGTTGTAGCGTGTCTCTGTAGTTGGTTAGGGCAGCCCGCTGCCGCACCTTTGTATCACCTATCTTCCGTTGAACCCAAAGCATCTGTACTTGGTGTTGCCGGGTACACTTTGGTATCTTGTGCGTCTTGCTTGCCAGTACTCGTCTGTACTGACCCCTTTGGGGCTGCGTGTTCTGCAGACTACGTTTCCGAGGATCCCCATGGTGGCTACTACGTGGAGTATGACGAGGCTGCTGACAAGTAGATAGCGGACCCGGGCAGGATCGGAGACTTCGTGGATGGGCTCCGTTCTTTCGTTTCCGGCCTCTTAGGCCTATTTGGATCTTGCCTGTACTCAGACACTTTGGATGCTTCCGTTGTGATGTAATGATGACTTGTTGGGACATGTGTCCTCTGCATGACTGTATTTGCTATCTCTGCTCTAGTGAGAGCTATTTGCCACTTATTTCTATTTCTTTGTGTCTTAGAGATTTGTTGTGATATCACTTGTTCAAATGCCGTTGACGTACCATGTGTGTATGTTATGAAGTACGTCAATGGAAGTATTCGGATTTCTATGGGATGGTTTGCGCAGACGATGAATAGTAGAGGTTGGTTGTCTCACGTATACGTGATGGCCTACTCGTAAGAGGTGCGGGTGCAGGTAGGCCCCTTAATCCAATCATCTACTGTTTAGCGGGCTGTGAGTATCCTCTAGAAGTCCGGGTGCGACAAATGGTATCAGAGCCTGTCTGCCTGTAGGATCCCTTTTACTGGTCGCAGTTGAGTCTAGAAACTATTTTGTAGCTATATAGGAAAAATGAAACGTGAGAGTAGGAATTCTGTTCTTTTATTTCTTTCCCCACCCACCCTCCCTTTTCTGGTAAGGAAGTGCAACGTTGTTTTCTCTTCTCATCTAAACTTTCAAGTTAGGATTTCACGTATCCTGGTTTCTCTAGGATGGTTATATCTACTAGACCATAGGAATGGAGGTGGTTGTGACATGATTTATCATGTTGCCTACTCACGATTGAGAACGGAGGCACATAAGCCCCGGAAGCAGATCCTCTATTCCTTAAGCAGTAGATATTGATCCTTTAGAAGCCCGGATGGGTTTTCCGTAGTACCTCAGGAGTGTTTGGTCTCATGTTTCCCAAATGTTGCTTCGATATCCTGTTCTTCTCAAGATCCTTTTCGCCCGTTGGAACCTTGTTGTTGCTTGCCACTCCAGTTTTTCTACCGGCGTCTAATCAAAACTTTCCCGATCATCTGCAGATGGATCTCAGGTTCTACCCGCAGGTGGTTCGTATGACTCGTTGCGAGAGCACTGCCGGTTATCCGGAGATGCTGAGGGACATGGTCACTTTTCTGGGGTTCCGTTGGGCACCAGAGTACCAGGTCTATGAGCAGCAGCGAGAGTTTGACCAGACCTACTACCAGGCTATCGTCTACATTCTGTCAGATGATGGCATGAGCGTAGTCCACCGCTACGAGGCAGTGGGTTCCACAGTGGATATGGTTGTGCAGCAGGCAGCTTATGTGAGTCTCACCGTCCTTCGTGCTGACTACTGGGGATTTGACGATTCTATCTATCGCCACATCCCCCGTGGTTACATCACTTCGGAGGGAGCTCACTTCACCCTCTACGACAACTTGGATGTTTACGAGCATGATAACTCCAGGCTGCACACCACCGCTCAGTTTGTGAGACACAGTGACGCGGTTCCCCGTACACTATCTCAGGAGTTGGCTTCAGTCAGAGAGCAGCTTTACCTTGCTTTGACTCGTCTGGCGACTTACACCATAGACTTTGTTGGAGACGAGCGCTTTGCACGTTTCGATCAGCCAGTTGGGCGTCGTCTGCCAGATGCTGGAGGTTACGAGCCGATCAGAGGTCCACTCCTTAACCTTGGTGCTGGTTACACTGGGATTCCCCGCTTTGGAGCACAGGGAGTCGGCGCTATGTACTTCACCACGCCTAGAGTCGGTCTCAGACCACGTCAGATCTACGTGGATCGTCGTTCCACCTACTTTCGTGGGCGTGCTCCTCACCGTACCTCTCGCCGTACTCCTAGTCGTCGTCCTGCGTGATGAGCATGGGAGTACTGATGTATCCATTCTTAGCTATGTTTAGTTATCCTTTGGCATTCAAACCATTTATGGTGTATTGGATATTCTGATGTATTTGAACATGTGATGGTGAACCTTGTGGTTATCTATTCATGCGTCGGAATAATCTCTCTTTCGGTTGCCAAGTCTATCCTTTTCTATTGTTGTGCTAAAATGCATTTCCATTCAGGATGCCGCCAACAAGGAACAACACGCCTGAGCCACCGCCAATCGCGGAGCTGTTGACTCAGATGACCCAAGTCATGACGCAGATGGCCCAGTTTCAGGCTAATCAGCACATCAACCAGACAGCTCCACGAGTCAGCATCAAGGAGTTTCTCAGTCTGGGCCCAAGAGCTTTCGTGGCCACACGCGAGCCTCTGGACGCTGATGACTGGATCCGTGAGATAGCCAAGGCTATGGAGATTGCACACGTAGCTGAAGAATACAAGGTCAAGTATGCCTCCTATCTGCTGAAGGGTCAGGCAGCTACTTGGTGGGAAAACTTCCAGGCCATGAGAACTGGGATGCCAGTCACGTGGGATTGTTTCAAGGAAGCCTTCCTGAAGCACCACATTCCAGATGGTCTCATGGAAAGGATGCGTGAAGAGTTTTGCTCACTCAAGCAGGGCAAGTTGGACGTCATTGGGTATCAGAGTGAGTTCAATCGCCTCGCTCGATACGCTGGAGATGAGGTGTCCACTGAAGCTAAGAAGATGGCAAGGTTCCGCAGAGGTTTTAACCCGGAACTCAAGTATGCCCTCACCAATATCAAGGCCAACAGCTTCGAGGATCTCGTTAACACCGCGCTCAATGAAGAAAATGGGCGCAAGGCGTTCAAGGAGTCTCGCAAGCACTCGCGTGAGGGTGGTTCCTCCTCCAACATGACCACCCCTCCGCAGAAGCGCCGCATCTGGGTACCAAATGGTGCTGTCACTCGGGCTCCATACGCCCAAACTTCTCCAGGCTTCGCTCCCCGCCCACCCAACCCTGCTCAGATGCATGATCAAAGGGCTTCGATGGGGCAGCCAAGGCCAGTGCCTCCTCGTGTCGTCACATGCTACAAGTGCAAGCAGACGGGGCACTACGCCGACAAGTGCACGCAGAGGCAGCTACCTCCACCACCACCTCGTCCTAACACAAACCAGGCAATGGTGCGCGCTCCCCCGCCTAAGGCCTTCAACTCCAACAACAGGCCTGTCGGGAGGACCGCAAGGGTGAATCATGTCAAGATCGACAAAGCTGAGGAAGCTCCTGACGTCGTTCTCGGTACATTTCCCGTAAACTCTTTTCCAGCTAAAGTGTTGTTTGATACCGGAGCATCACATTCTTTTGTGTCAAAGACCTTTGCCACAACAAACAACCTAATTGTGGTTCCGCTAAGCAATCAGATCACTGTTCACTCCCCGGGATCTCAGATGTTGACTTCCAAGATAAGTAAGGACAATCAAATCCTAATTAAGGTTGCATGTTCCTTGCTTCTCTCATGTTGCTGGGAAATTCTGACATTGATGTCATTCTTGGTATGGACTGGCTGAAGGCCAATAAAGCAAGAATTGACTGTGCTCAAAAGTCAATAACTCTGTCCCACCCTTCTGGCCAGATAATCTATTCTCCAAATGAATCAAGTTCCATTCAGCTATGCACCCTCAATGCAAAACCTCTACCTTCACTTGAAAATGTTCCGGTGGTATGCGACTTCCCTGACGTCTTTCCAGAAGAGTTGCCAGGAATGCCTCCGGACAGAGCTGTTGAGTTCGTGATCGAACTTGAACCACGTACTGCTCCAATCTCTAAGCATCCCTACAAGATAGGAACTCCCGAGCTGAAGTTGTTGAAGGAACAAATTGATATGTACATGGAAAAAGGTTACATTCAACCTAGTTCCTCGGCTTGGGGATGCCCAACTCTTTTCGTTGCGAAGAAGGATCAAACGAAGAGACTCGTTGTTGACTATCGTCCTCTTAACGAGAAAACCATCAAAAACAAGTATCCAATTCCTCGTATCGATGATCTTTTTGATCAACTTGCTGGAGCCTCAATATTCTCCAAGTTGGACTTGAGAATGGGTTCCCATCAAATAAAGATCAGAAAAGAGGATATTCCAAAGACAGCTTTCACCACTCGCTACTGTCTATACGAATACACCGGCATGTCCTTTGGTCTCACCAATGCACCGGCGACCTTCTCTCGACTCATGAATTCTGTCTTCCATGAGTACCTCGACAAGTTCGTTGTGGTATATCTTGATGACATTCTTGACTACTCAAAATCCGAGGAAGAGCATGAAGAACACCTTCGTCTCACTCACACGAAGCTTCGCGAGCATCGTCTCTATGCCAAATTCTCCAAATGTGAGTTTTGTATTTCCGAGGTCGTGTATCTTGGTCATGTCATCTCTGCCAAGGGCATAGCCATTGATCCAGAAAAGGTTAAAGCAATTGTTGATTGGAAACCTCCAAAGACGGTGAAGCAAGTAAGAAGTTTTCTTGGCTTGGCTAGCTATTGCCGTCGATTCGTCCCAAACTTCTCCAAGATTGCCAAACCTCTCACTGACCTCACAAAGAAGGACAAGAAGTTCGTCTGGTCTCCACAATGTGATGAAAGCTTTAATCTCCTGAAGACTAAACTCACTTCTACACCAGTTCTGGTTGGCCCAGATCCTTCCAAACCTTTCCAAATATTCTGTGATGCTTCTCTCCAAGGTCTAGGTGCAGTTCTTATGCAAGAACGTCAAGTTGTGGCTTATGCTTCACGTCAGTTGAACGCACATGAGCTCAATTATCCCACTCATGACCTTGAACTTGCAGCAGTTGTGTTTGCCCTCAAGAAATGGAGACAATACTTGTTGGGTAATCGCACTGAAATCTTTTCCGATCATAAGAGTCTGAAGTACATCTTCACCCAACCAGATCTAAACCTCAGACAAAGGAGATGGATTGAAAAGATCAAAGATTTTGATCTTACCATTTCTTACACTCTAGGCAAGGCTAATGTTATGGCCGATGCTCTCAGTCGCAAGTCTTATTGCAATAACCTCATGATCATGGAAAGCCAACCTCCTCTTCATGAAGAATTCCAGAAGCTGAACCTTGGTCTTGTTCCTCAAGGCTATCTTGCAAACTTGACAGCCAGTCCAACTCTCGAGGACAAGATTCGTTCTGAACAACTTCGTGATGCTGAAATCAAGAAGATTGTAGAACACATCAAAGCAGGCAATGAGAAATTTGAGTGCTTCTCAATTGATGACAAGGGAACTGTGTTCTTCGAAGGACGCATTGCAGTTCCTCAGATTCAAAGTCTCAAAGATGTCATTCTCAAGGAGGCTCATGAAACTCCTCTCTCCATACACCCTGGAAGTACAAAGATGTACCAGGATCTCAAGACACTGTATTGGTGGCCTAGCATGAAACGTGAAATTGCTCAATAAGTTTCTGAATGCGACGTTTGTCAACGTGTTAAGGCAGTTCATCAGAAAACAGCCGGTCTTCTCCAGCCACTGAAAATCCCTGAGTGGAAGTGGGACATGATTGAAATGGACTTCGTCACTGGTTTTCCAAAGTGCAAGAGGGGCAACGATGCAATCTTCGTTGTCATTGATCGACTCACTAAAGTAGCTCACTTCTTTCCTGTCAAAGAGACAATCTCAGCTAGTCAGTTAGCAGAGCTCTACACAGCAAAGATTGTTCCTCTTCATGGTGTTCCATTGGAAATAAGCTCAGACCGTGGAAGCATATTCACTTCTCATTTCTGGAAAAGCTTTCAAGAAGCCTTGGGCACCAAGCTTCTGTTCAGCACAGCCTACCATCCTCAGTCTCAAGGGCAAGTCGAAAGAGTCAATCAGATTCTCGAGGATATACTCAGAGCATGTGGTCTCTCTTTTGGCATGAAATGGGAGGAATGTCTTCCATATGCTGAATTCTCCTACAACAACAGCTTCCAGGCAAGCCTAGGCATGGCACCATTTGAGGCTCTCTATGGTCGCAGATGCAGGAGTCCAATCAATTGGTCTGGAGCTGGGGAACGTTCACTCTTAGGCCCTGACATTGTTAAGGAGGCCGAGGAGAAAGTTCGCATCATTCGTGACAATCTGAAGATTGCTCAATCTCGTCAGAAAAGCTACTATGACAGCAAACACAGGGACATGGTCTATGCAGCTGGAGACAAAGCATATCTCCGTGTAACTCCCCTCAGAGGCACTCATCATTTTGGTGTCAAAGGAAAGCTTGCACCAAGATATATTGGTCCCTTCAACATTCTCTCAAGGCGTGCGGAAAATGCCTATCGTCTTGAACTTCCAGAAAAGCTATCCAAGGTGCACGATGTGTTTCACGTGTCACAGCTCAAGAGGTGCTTCAAAGATCCAGGTCGTGCAGTTGATCATGATTCCATTGATCTGCAAGAAGACCTCTCTTATGAAGAGCATCTTGTTCGCATTCTCGATGAGACCGAGCGCAAAACTCGCAACAAGAGCACCAAGTTCTTAAAAGTTCAGTGGTCTCATAATTCCGATAAAGAGGCAACGTGGGAGACCGAAGAGGATCTTCGCAAGAAGTATCCGGACCTTTTCTCTTCTCAGTAGAATCTCGGGGCGCGATTCCTTCAAGGGGGGGGGGCGTTTTGTAACATCCCAAGTATGAAAAACACCATTAGAATGCTTGCTCCTTGTTTAATTTATGTTTTGCATCATGTCATCATAAGCATTACATGTGGTATGTGTTTCAAATTTGAATTTCAAATCAAATTTCAAACCTTTATGTTTCATACTTGTTCTGTTACAACCTTTCCAAATAAAACATTTAAATCAAACCATTCAATTGTTTCCATAAACTTGAATTTTCATACTATTAACTTGCCTAATTCTTTTCAATATTTCAATTAGTGCAAATTTCATTCAAATCCATTTGAATTTCAAACAGCAACAAAATTTAAAATTTTGGAAAACAGAAAGTTGCACAACTGGGCTTTTGTAATAAATAAATCATAAAATTTATCACAAACAATTTTTCAATCCCAAAACCCCTTCTTTTATTCCCTTTTCTTTTCTACAAAAAAAACAGAGAGAAAAAATAAAAAACGGGCTGGGGGAGGCAGACCAGGCCAGCCAGCTGGGCCAGCCCAGCCCACCTTCCACCCCAGCCAAGCGTGCGCGCAGCGCACACGGCCCGCGGCTCCCTTCTCCCTCCTCCGTACGGCCAGCGTCAGCTGACGCCAGCAGACCGCACCACCGCGCCCTCCACCTGCTCCCTCCTCACTTTCCCCCTCCTTTATCTACTCCCCGAGGGCGCGTCCAAACCCTAGCACCATTCCCTCTTCCTCCAGTCCGCCGCCACCCTTCTTTCTCTCTTCCGGCGTTTCGGGGGGAGAGAACAGCAGAGGAACTCGCCGTCGACACGCTGCCATGGCTCATCTTCGGCCACGCTAGGGACACGTGATCCACCACCAGGACCTCTACTACCTCTACGACCGCAACGCCAAGCACGAGCAGCCTCCACGACGCCGGAATTCCCCTGTTTCCTCTCCGGCCCGTTCTGAACTTCACCGTCGTCTCGTCGTCCCCGACCACGGCAGCCGCGACCAGCTACCTCAACCACCTCCTGGTGAGACGCCCCGACGCTCCATGCCTATCCCCAGCCTCCTCGCTTCCTGTTTCGCTAGTGCACGTTCTGAAACCACGGTAGCGTCCGCCGCCGTGCCGCCATGGCCGTAGTCGAGCACGCTCCCGTGCGATTCCGGGCAGTCCAAGTACACGCGCACGCGCCACACCCCTCAGTACGCACACGCACGCGTCCAGCGCCGCCCATTCGTGGTCGCCGCGCTTTGCAGCACCGCCGTGCCGCCGCCTGCCGTCGAGTTTCAGACGAAAGTCTGAAACTTTTGTCAGTTTCAGTTAACTGACAACGAGCTTACCTCAAAACCCCCTGCGTCCTGTTCCTATCACCACCGTCGAGCTAGCCCAGTGGCCAGATCCAACGGCTCTCAGCGCGAGGGCGCAGGTTAAATCCCCCGCCGCGCGATTAAAACCCTCTTTTGCCTCGCTTTGCCACGCAGCCACGCTGGCCCCACCCGTCAGCGACGTGGTGGCCACGCGAGCGCACACACCCGCGCCACGCAGGCGCCAGCAGGGCGCTGGCCCACTGGCCAGTGACCCAGGGCTGCTCTGCCTGCGTAGAAAATGTCCCAGGGGCCTTTTCTGAAATTCTTTTTCGCACCTAAGCCCCTGGAATAAATCTGAGACTTTTAAAAATTGCAGAATAGCCCCTGCATTTCAAATTCAAATATCTTTTGCATTTCAAATCCAAATTCAGTAAATAAAATATGTTTTCCATACCAAATTTAATTCTCTACCTAGCTATAACCTTTGTATACTGTTTTGAACATTTCAAATGGTTTCAAAAATTCAAATTCAAACAACTCTTTCAAATTTGGTCAAATTTATAACTAATTCAAATTTAATTCAAATGGCACATGTAAAATATGTTTTCCATGCAAAATTGAACAAGCTTTCCAAATATAAAGTTTGTTACCTGTTTTGAATAATTAAAATTGGTTAAATAATTTAAATCTTGTTTAAATCATTTAAAATTGCTAAATTAATAACTTGGTCAAACTAAATTCTTTTTGAACATATAAAATATGTTTTCCATTCCATTTTTCATGAACTTTGCAAATATCAAGTTTGTGTTCTGTTTTAAATAAATTAAATTGCTGAAAACAACTGTTTCTTAATTAATGCATTTAAAATTGTCAAATTAATAACTTATTCATTCTAATTCCTTTTTCAACAAATGAAATATGTTTTCAAACCAGAAAAGTATAATCTTTTCAAATATGAATTTTATTTAATGTTTTGAACAAATAAAAATTCAAATAATTTTATACTTGAATTAAATTCATTTAAATCTTGTTTAAACTTGTTTAATTCATAATTAATTCATTTTAAATCCATTGTCAACAAATGAAATATGTATTCCACCTAAAATTTTGTGTTCTTTCCAAATATGGATTTTGTTATCTATTTTTGAACAATTAAAATGGGTGAAAACAATAAACATTTGTGTAACTCATTTAAGAAGCCAAATTTCATAACTTAATAAATAAAATTTCAAACTTCGTAAACAACATTTCAAATTAAAGCTATTGTTGTTTTCTTATTTTTTTCTTCATCCATGCATCATTCTAATCAACTTTCACATGATGGTTATTTGTAGCTCACTTAATTCAACTTTAATTCCTGAGCTTTCCATATGCAATCTAAATTGCATATGGGCCCTCTTAAATATGTTTACCATGTCAACTAGCTTATCTTTGATGCATCAATTAAACTTTCATGCATCATCCCATGTTGTGCATTATGCCATGTTATTGATTGTTCGTCTCTCTTTGTTGTTTGTTTGCTTCTTCCCGAATAGACGACGACGTTGAGACATACGAGGTTTACGACACTACTTCAGAGGAGTTAGCCCAGTACCAGGCTACTGAGTTTGCAGGCAAGTATTCACTCACCTGAACCATTGTGTCCTTTCCACACTGGATACCGATACTTTTCGTTGTCTAATCTGCTAGCCTTAAGATTCGTTGCTTGTGTTCCGATCCTATCACATGTTATCTTGTAACCCTGATATAGCCTATCCTCCACACCTATAACCCCGTTGCTTGTTGCCTGTGTCTTACTAGCATGCTTAGGGTTGCTTATGCTCGAGTCTGATGTCCGTTATTTCTGTTAACATTTATTATGTTCTGGGGCTCGATGTTAAAAAACAACCTGTTAATGTTTGAGGTAATGCTAATTTGATGATAAGGCACCGGCAGGAGACCGGGTATGGTTTTGAGGCCTGCTAGTGTCGAACTCAGGAAAAGTTCTTGTCCTCTAGATCCATGATGAGCGCGCTAACCGCATGTGGGAAGCGTGTATGGGCGCCCCCTCAACTTTGATTCGACTCGCATCTTGTCCAAATCGCCTCATTTAGTTCGGGTTTTCCATTTGCCGCATGCATATGCAGGTGCGAATCCTTGGCGCCAGGGTGGTAACTTTTGTAGTCGGCATTTAGGGAGACACGTTCTTAGAGTGCTATGAGGGTCCCCTTTTCTTCGTGGGGCTTGATTAGCCGTGCGCTCAACTGCACGGGGTTATTTGAAGACACTTTTTGAAACTGCCTCCAATATGCATTTGGTGGCACTTTTGGAGGTGCCTTTGGCACCTCCAAAAGTGCCACCAAATGAATATTGGAGCAGTTTTGAAACTGCCAGGCTATTCGGGGCACTTTTAAAACTGCCTTTGAATTCTATTTGAGTCACTTTGAAAACTGTCCCAAATGTCTATTGTAGGTAGTTTTTAAACTGCCTTTAAAAGTCTATTTGAGACACTTTTGAAACTACTTGCAAAGACTTTTAGAGCCAGTTTGAAATATGTCACCAAAGCATATTGGAGGCAGTTTCTGAACTGCCTCAAAAAACTTTCAAAGGCAGTTTAAAAAAGTGTCTTCAAATATATTTCTCAAAACACGACTATATCTAGCTTCTTCTTTTTTTGACTTAGAAAATATTTGGAGACAGTTTGTAATCAATTGGAGACACTTTTGAGTGCCTTCCTATGAGAAGATAGAAGATTGACATAGTGTCAGACGATCCATATTGATCTCTTCGATTAGGGATGGTGTTAGTATGCAAGACAAGTAGACAACACAAGAAGTTGCAGATGCATGCATGAAGATAAACCCAAGCAAGTGGATTGACTGTTCTTTTTTTTTTATCCAAGGTGATTGATTACTATAGTAGCACACACTTTGGCGCGACCGTCGTGGCGTCCCTACAAATTAAAAAAGAATGTCCTTTTCAACAAACGGGAAGCAAAAAAAAATTGGTAGTATTTCGTATGGTCCTGAATGAATGACGGCGATGCACCATCATCAACCACTACGATTTGTCATCCACTACGAATTCCATTCCGAGCCGATCCACCAGAAGGACGGGGGAAAGTCGCCTCGTGTCAGCATCAACTACATTAAGCGCTTTGTCTATGCTCTTTTTTTTATTAAAAGTTTATGGAGTATCTATCTGTGCTTACAGTGCTCAATCATTCATTCTATTTTAACTTGTAATAACTGATGGCGGCTGCAAATAATTAAGTGTGTGGATTCAGTACTTGGTATGAGTTCCAGTTCTCACTCCTCTGCACACCAAATTACTGGAATCGGCCATTGACAAATGAACCATATGCTATGTATTCATCATTGTTCGAGCAGAACAAGTTGCGAAAAAAAAAATGATCAATTACAAACTCGTAATCTCGTGTGTTATACTACCAGTTGCAGTGTTATCGTAGTGATTTTTGAGGTGGAAATTCAGGCCACCATCTGCTCCAGGTCCGACCAGCGCGCCGCCAAGTTGTCGCTGCTGCTTTCGTTGAGCCAGGAGTAGGCCTCCTCCCGCATCGCCGTATGCGGCCTGGTGATCCCGAAAGACGTGGACTTGCGCAGCTCGGCGGCCTGCACGCCCCAGTCCAGCTTCCCGTTGGGCGAGCCCCAGTCGTCGAGCACCGACGCCGACGAGAGCGGGGGCGCGAAGGAGCGCGCGGCTGGGGACAGAGCCGAAGCCGGGGAGCGGTGCACGAAGGTCTGGCTGCGGTTCGCGAACGCGGCTGCGCGGGGGTTCATCGGCGGCTTGGTGTTGCGCGCGCCGGCGGCCTGCTGCTGCTGCTGCTGCTGCAGGGATAGCGCCTGGACGTAGGCGGCGACGAGGTCGGAGGACGAGTAGCCCGGCGGCGAGGTGGACCTGGCCATCATCATCCTCTGCTTGTTGTACTGGTCGACCTCGAAGTCGAGCTCCCTTGAGCTGAGCGAGGCCGTGAGCGCGGGCCTGGAGGACTGCGGCGAGGAGAAGCCGGTCTGCGAGGCGGAGTAGTTGTTTGTCGGCTCGGCGGACATGGAGGCCGCGGAGGGGTTGACGGCGCGGAGCTGTCGCACGCCGTGCGCGAAGAAGCAGATGCGGCGCGGGCAGCCGACCTCGTCCTTGCAGAGCCTGGTGCGGTACTGCGCCGGGTGGAGCCATGACTCGAAGACGCCGTGCGCGTACTCGCAGGCGTCGCCCTTGCGGCAGGAGGCCGGGTCCTTGCGGAAGTCCGGGCAGGGGACGCAGGTGTATGCGTGGCGGCGCGGGTCGCGGCGGCGCGCGTTCTCGCCCGGGTGCGCGAAGGGGCACTCGGTCCAGTCGTGCGTGTAGGCGCGGGAGCAGGGGTTGACCTTGAAGCTGTACATCCGGAACTCGTCGGTGCCGAAGACGCCCGCGTTGATGTCCTCGGCGGGCGCGCCACCGCTGCTGGGGCCAGCGCAGGAGTAGTCCTTCTTGGGTTTCCTCTCGGGCGCTGTGTCTGCTTGTTTGGTGGGGCTGCTGGGGAGGGGGAGGGGGAGTGTGCGCGTGGTGGGGTCGTCGCGGGGAGGAGGGGATGCGCCGGCGGCGAGGAGGAGGTGGGCGGCGGCGAGCGCGGAGGGGGCGCGGCCGGCGGCGGCGAGCTGGAGCGGCGTGGCGCCGTCGGTGGCGGAGGCGCGGGCGGCCTCGGAGGGGGCGATGGAGAGGACGTAGGAGAGGACGCTGGTGCTGCCGTAGAGCGCGGCGACCATGGCGGGCGTGCGCAGGTGGAGGCCGAGCGCCCTGGCGCTGGCCTTGGGCGATGGCCCGTACCAGGGGGAGGAAGCGACGAGGGAGAGGTTGTCCTCCTGCACGGCGCGGCGGAAGGCGGGCAGGTCGTCGGCGGCGGCGAGCTCGAGGAGGTAGGAGGACGGCTGCTGGTCGTGCCTGAGCGGGGCCATGGCGGCGGTCAGGCTGCGGACGCCCGGGCACATGGTTGCTTTGGTTTGCTTGGTCGCGCTCGCACACACACGGGCTGTGGTGAGCTGAGCTGAGGTGATCCGAGGGGATGATGGATGGGTGGATGTGAGGGAGAGGGAGGTGAAGAGGATGCCGGGAACTACCGGTGGAGTGTGGATTATATACAGGGACACGCACGCGCAGTCACGGGGACACGGACACGGGGGTGGAGCTGTCGGAAGGAGGAGGAGGCGAAGCTTCGCTTGACCGCGTGCTCGCTCTCGCGTTCGTGCGCGTGTGTGTTCCGCGTGCGTGCAGGTTCTCTGCAGCTACTCGCTCGCTCCTCTGATGAGTGGAGTGGAGTAGGGCCGGGCAAGGAGGCCGGGTCGCCGTTGCTTCCTTCCGCTCCCATCCTTTCCTATCCCCGCTGCCGAGTCGACTCTTTGACTCGCTCGTTTTCCTTCCTTCCTTGCGACCTTCCGGGCTGGATTGGTTTCGCAGCGATTGGATTTTGGAGCTTGAATTGACCAGTCCACGGTCAAGCCTACTACTCACTCGGTCTCAGGCTGGTGCCAATGGGGGCTTTAGGGGGAGGCGGTAGAGCCCCTACCGCCCGGAGGCGGGCGATAGGGGGCGGTAGCGGGAGGCGTTAGGCGGCGGCGGGCGGTGGGGGTACCGCCCGGGCTATAGCCCCTGCCGCCCGGGCTATAGCCCGCATAGGCGGGGCGGTAGCGCGGGGGCGGGGCGGTAGCGAGGGGCGGTAGCGGTGCCAATGGGGGCGATAGCGCGGGCGATAGTGGGGAGAGGAGTATGGTAATGGGGGCTATAGCCCGTGCACTGGCACCGTGCCCGTGAGAGTGGGGTGATAGTGGTGAGAGAAAGTGACGTGGCGGGGGCTATAGCCCGTGAATAGTAGGCGGTGCATTGGCACCAGCCTCAGTTCGGTCTTCGTCCCCTTTTCTCAAAAACGGCATCTATTACATGTCGGGAAAAAAAAGGCATCTATTAATGAAGAGAACTGTGTGATTAATTAGCACAAAATAGGGGTGTCGGACCCCGATCACCATCTCCATCGATTCAACTCCATTGGTCTCACCTTGACCGTCTTTTTTTTTTTTTTTTTTTTTGAACAGTGAGCGCCCCAAACAAAGGGGTAGAACCTTCGTTGAACCAACACGGTGGATGTACATAATTTTACAAAGGACCTCAGAAGATAATAACTAAACATATAGGTCCTCAGCAATTGTAAAGAGGCCCTCGCCGACAGCACGCAGAAAGCGATCGGGTCCTCCTTCTTCTCCACCGCGCAGCGACGATCGAAGCAGCTGCAGCCATGGATTTCGACGGGGATCAAACCACTTGCCTCCATCCCGGCAACACCATCAGCTAACTCGATCCAGTAGGGCCTCCAAATGGAGGTTGATCTGCTGTTCTTCGGCTTCATTGACCTTCTGCTGGTCATGGATAGCGAGGATTCATTCAGAACCATCGCAAAGGAGCTCCAAAGGTAGGTTCCAACGCTCAGGCACCTCCCCAGATCGCTCTCCTTCCACCCATCTTCCTCCTGCAATACCACCGCGGCATCCAGAGGAGGAATAGAATAGGCGACCTTCGAGCTCTCCAGATTGATGCAAGTACTTCTACATCGCCTCGAATATAACGGCTCCTCTCGCCCAAAGAACCTGCCACGGACCTGGGTAGAGAAGCGAAGAAGGTGGCGATAAAGAAGTACCAGTAGCTCGAGCTTATTGAGGCAGAGGTCGAATCCTTTCCTTCTCCTTCTCCACCTGAGAGCACGAAGAGGGGAAGGAATCAACCAGTCCGGTGAGTTGCTCGCCTTCTCACCAGCAGCGCTGCCCTGGCTCGCCTTATTGCCGGAGATGCTGTCCACCTTGTCCACCGTCTGCGTCACCGAGCGCCACCTCGGCATCGCAAGAACGGAGCAGAACTTCAAGAGGCCCCATCCTTGGCAGCAGAGGAGTGGGGATCTACTCCACAACACCACATGGGAAGAACTACACCTACCACTAGATCTACGATTCGCTACTCTATACACATAGGGGAACCACCCTAGCCCATCTCGACGCCTACCAGCAACGACGCCGGCGGCGGGAGAGGCTCTCGACGGGGGAGAACGGTGGACTCTCAAGAGCGGCTACACGGGGTGAAGGCTAACAAGCAGGGTACCTTGACCGTCTCACTAAACCTCTTCTCGCCCTCGGCCTTGCTCTTTTCCTGCTGCTTTTTATCCATCTTTTTGTGGTTCAGTATGTCAGGTAGTATACGGGTCGTGACAATACCCCTCCTCCCCCCCCCCCCCCAAGGTTACGGCTTGCCCCCAAGCCGGCGCATTAGGGAACTTGTCTGCCCGCGGTCGAAGATGCTCCCAAGTCCTGCAAGATGCCGGCCAACCACTCAAACACATTCGAACTTGGGGAACATGTTTGGCGCCTGTCGATTAGTCATCTCGACAAGTCCCTCGGATGATCCGGTAGGGTTTCGATTAAGAGAATGAATAGGCGCTGGCGACAATCATCGGCTAACAGGGGGCATGATTTTACCCAGGTTCGGAGCCCTCGTAGAGGTAAAACCCTTACTCCTGCTCTTGAGATCTGTATTATCAGTAGATCGATTACAAAGGTGGGTGCGCAAGCCGAGAGATTGATCTCGAGCTTATGGCTATGGTGGTGAAAAGTAGATTGGATCCCCCCGCCCCATCGGTGGTTCTCCTAGCCTTTTATAGGTGGCTAGGTCTCAAACCGTATCCGGGGGGCTACAAACCCTAGATCTAGGTCGGTAGGAGTTTTCCTTCTTGACCCGCAAGTCTTGCGGGTGGGGCTATACTGGGCGTTTTAGAACATCGAGACAGCACCTTGCCTTGGGCCTTGGACTGGGTAGGCTCACCCGACAGGTCTAAGAGTCATACGCACGTCAGCGCCTCTTCGAATGAGTCTTTCTGCTTCAATTGTCATCGGTTGTACCACAACAGATTCGTCCAGAAGAGCCAATGGTGGCTCCACCCGGCGCAGTACCGCACCAGGCTCTGCAAGGACGAGGTCGGATGCCCGCGCCGCATCTGCTTCTTCGCGCACGGCGTGCGACAGCTCCGCGCCGTCAACCCCTCCGCGGCCTCCATGTCCGCCGAGCCGACAAACAACTACTCCGCCTCGCAGACCGGCTTCTCCTCGCCGCAGTCCTCGAGGCCCGTGCTCACGGCCTCGCTCAGCTCAAGGGAGCTCGACTTCGAGGTCGACCACACACTAGAGAATCTTGAAAGGCCAAAAAATTTGTACCCCAACTTTTGCGATGGCATGTGCGCCACTGTCATCTACACATGAGGTTGCAACTTCAAGTAGACCCAGTCCCCCACTTGAAATGTTCAGTCCGAGCGCTTCTTATCTGCATGAGATTTCATTCTTGCTTGTACATGTTCCAGGTGGTGCTTGATCATCGGTAGCACCTTCGCACGCTCTGCCAGCCATGCGTCCATATCTCCACTGCCTATGTCATGTGTGTGAGCGAAGCCAAACGGTCGCGGTTTTCGCCCGTACATCACCTCAAATGGTGTGCGGCCTGGCATGGAGTGCAGCGATGCGCTATACCAGTACTCTACGAGTGTCAACCACTTTGACCATTGATTCGGGTTGTCATGCACAAAGCATCGCAAGAAATTTTCCAGGCATCGGTTAAGCCGCTCTGTTAGCCCGTCTGTTTGTGGATGGTAAGACGAGTTGAGGTTCAATGTTGTGTCTGCCAATTTGAAGAGCTGCTACCAAAACACGCTGACAAATACTTTGTCCCTATCAGATATTAGCACATGAGGCATGTTGTGCAGTCGAAATACATTGTCGAAGAACAATTGAGCCACTGTAGCTTCTGTGAATTGGTGTTTGAGAGGAATAAAGTGGCCATATTTGGAAAACTTATCCACCACCACTAATATTGAGTCAAAATGCCCACATGTGGGCAGCCCTTCAATGAAATCGAGTCCTACTGAGTGCCATGCTTCAGGTGGTGTAGGCAATGGCTGGAGTTTACCTGGTAACTTAACATGTTCTCCTTTGGCTTGCTGGCATACTTTGCAGTGTTGCACGTAGTGCAGTATATCCTTCTTCATGCCTGGCCATGTGATGAGTTGACGCACCCGATGATAAGTGACCCTGAAACCTGAATGCCCCCTAGTCCACTGTCATGCAGTGCCTTCAGTTTGCCTAGTGCGCTGCTTTGTGACTACCCAACCATATCTTCCCCTGGCGCCGAATGATCCCACTGGTAAGAGAGAACCCTCGATCGTTTGGAGAGTGTATGTTGAGTTCTGACAGAAGTTCCTTGGCGTTGTCATCATGAATGTACCCTTCTTCCAGCCATTTAGGAGTCACCTTTGAGACTGCATACGCCATCTGTGGACGCCGGGACAAGGAGTCTGATGCAGTGTTTGTTGTACCTTTTTTGTACACAATTCTATACTAGAGACCCATCAATTTGAAAAACACCTTCTGTTGCATTGGAGTGTTAAATTTGTGGTCTCCTAGATGAATCAAGCTTTTTTTTTGTCTTTTGTATGACAAATGGTCCATGCACCAAGTATGATTTCCATTTCTCTATGGCCATAAGAATTGCTAAACACTCTTTGTCATAGATTGATATGGTCTGGTTTTTTGGACCCAGTGACTTACTAAGGAATGCCAGGGGGTGCCCTTTTTGCATCAGCACTGCCCCTACTCCAGTTGCACAAGCATCCGCTTCCACTACAAATTCATGCTCAAAATCTGGGGATGCCAAGGCTGGGGCTTGCACCACGGCTCTCTTCAATGTTGTGAATGCTTCTTGCACTTGGGGAGACCATGTAAATGGGACATTCTTTTTCAGTAAATTGGTCAGTGGTCCGCTGATAATGCCAAGTGCTTGATGAACTTGCGATAATATCCTGCTAGACCCAGGAATCCTCTCAGGTTCTTGATGTTGGGTGGTTGTGGCCATTGCTCTACGGCACTAATTTTGAGGGGATTAGTTGCTTGATGTTGGTTGGTTGTGGTCAGCAATAATTTGTTTTGTTGCAGCAGTTGGAACACGTGCACTAGATGTTTAACACGCTGTAGCAGTGTCTTGTTGTAAATTAGCACATCATTTACGAAGACTAATACAAACTTGCGAATGACATGAGCAAAAATAGTATTCACAGCTGTCTGGAATGTCGTTGGCGCCGATGTCAATCCAAATGGCATCACCCTGAACTCGAAATGGTCGTTATGTGTCTTAAATATTGTTTTGCTCTCATCCCCATCTGCCATTCTAATTTGGTAGTGCTCTAACCTCAGATCTAGCTTAGTGAAGTAGATTTAACCTGCCAACTCGTCCAGTAGTTCATCTACCACTAGCATAGGATATCAATCCTTCACAGTAATAGCGTTGAGATGTCGATAGTCCACACAGAAGCGCCACGTCCCATCCTTCTTCTTCACTAACAGCACTGGTGAGGAGAAGGGGCTCTGGCTTGTTCTAATTATACCATGTTGCATCATTTCTTTGATCTGACGTTCAATTTCATCCTTTTGCTGAAGTGAGTAGAGATATGGCTTAACATTTACTGGTTGTGCCCCTGTCATGAGTGGAATTTTGTGGTCAAATTCTCGTCGAAGGGATAATCCATGTGGGTCAGCGAAACAGTCTGAGTGGTTGTGAAGCAAATCTTCGATTTCGAATGGTATGTCAGGATTTGCCGTGCTGTCTGTTATGGGACACAAGCACACAAGCTGCGCCAATGCACGTTGCGCGATAAGCTTTCGCAACTCTACGCCAGAAATAGCATCACAACTTGTTGTCTTGTCTTTCACTCCTTTTAATGTGATTCTCTTATTGTTGTGACGGAATCTCAAAATTTTCTTGGGCCAATCGATCCACATCTTGCCGCACTCGTTCAGCCAGTCCATCCCTAACACCAGATCATAGCATGGAATAGAAAACACCCTGAATTGCCCCCGAGAATTTTTTCTTTTGACATTCCCACAACAGATTTATCACTGCCTCATCAATTTTTGTCTTGCCGCCATCGGCCACTTGGATTGTTACAGGGGTTACTTTCGATATATTCAGACCCAACTGCTCCACTGCACTCTTGCTGATGAAACTGCCATAACTCCCTGAGTCCACCAGGATTAATACCTGCTTGCCATTTACCACACCTTGCAATCTGATACTTTTTGGTGTCGTGGTGCCTGCCAATGCATTCTGCGATATGTGCATAAGTGATTCATCACTACTGCTTGCAGTATCCCCATCTTTGTCAGTTTCAGAGTCATCTACTTGCAACACTTCCATCAACTCTTCAACAACATGTAGCGGTACTGATTTGCTACAACGATGTCCAGGAGTAAACTTATCGCTGCACTTGAAATACTCACCTCGTGCCCTCCGTTGGGCTTTCAGGTTCTGCAACTTATCTGTCCACGGTACAGGTAGGACTTTCTTCTCTCTTGTTTTCTCTTTGTCTTCAGGGCTACTATCCAACATGCCTTTCCCTGGATACCCTGTTTTGGCATACCTATGTCTGTGATCGCAGGAAGACCGTGTGTATGAGTACTGGCGCCCATCTTCCATCAATTCTTCTTGTGTTTCTGCTAGTGACAATTTCATATCCACCGTTTTTGGTTTATGGAGCTTAATTGCGCGCTGAATCTCTCTTTTAAGTCCCCTAGCAAAATGCCCGTGCGTTGCAGCAGGTTTAAAATAAATAGATATACCACGTGATCCTAAAAATAATGTAATTGTATCACTCAAACATTTTATGTCTCACTTTTATTTTTTACTTTGCATAAATTGAATATGATATATTTCGTTTCAGAAATTAGTTCCCATGTTCAATTATAAAACAATCATCTCAAAAGAGTTGGCTTTCTAAGACTCCCTCCGTCTCAAATTAATTATCACAACGGTGAACAAAATTTGAGCATATATAACCCTCAATTATGTCTAGATATATACACTTTTGTCTTTCTTTATGATAATTAATTTGAGACGGAGGGAGTATGATATTCTTTCTTTGCATCATGGTTATGCAAAAAATATATGGAACTATTTTAAGTTCTTTGCCCATGTTCCAGCACAAATTCTTCCATCAATTCTGGGCTCAATGCTCGCACAACTTCTTGAAGTAGTTCTCATCCTCACTTTAAAATCAAAATAGAAGATCTCAGAACGCACACAAAAAATTAGAAAATGTTGAGTCATCCACTGAAAACAGCCTTGATCTTACATGAATGAATAACAAACTGACAATGGAGGTTATATTGGAAGATGAATCTATGTGAAATTGTGGCATACAAATGTACTCCCTCTATTCAATCAAAAGGTGGTGTCCATGTCGTGGATGGACAAGCTCATCCACCGGTTCATCATAACACCTTAAGATCATGAGCTGCCTACTGAAGTAGTTCCGGTTGTGGGAGCTCAATCTCATCAACATTGGTATAAGCATATCCTGAAGCACCCAAAAACTGAATTGTAAATGTATGACATGATGCACCAGTCTAGACTCTAGAGTGGAAAAAAAATAGGACATGTACATTAGCTAAAAGTTTTTTTGGAACCATGCAAAGGGGTTGCATGTATTATATTAGAAGAAGACAAAGACCAAATCACCTGATTTTTTCCTCCCCAACTCCTTATACATGTCACGATTCGCTGGCGGCCAATGCAGGTGCATGGTTCAAAAAAAAGGTGGGTCCTGATAGTCTCTATCTCTATAAACATGTGAGAAGTCAGGACCCATCTCTGATATTTCTCTTAAGACTTGTAACCTTGCTAAAAGCATGTCTAACAGACCCCCTAAATGGCCCAAACCCGTATAATAACCGCTGATATACGGGTTTGGGCTCTACCCGGCCATCTAGCAGACCCCGTAAATGGACCACCCCGGACGATTTTTTACAAGTTTGGGTAGGGGGCGGCCCGTCGACCCCTACATGTGCGGGTCGGGAGGAGATATAGAGGGCCAACCCTCTACCTCGTGCGAGCTAGGGCGCGCTGAAGATTCAGGTTCGAATCCCATTTTGGTTCGCCCCGCCGCCAGCCGCCGCCAGCCGCCGCCGCGTAGATCCGGTTGCCTCCGAGGCACCGCACCCTCGCCGGACACCGCCGCACCCCCGCCGGACACCGCCGCACCCCCGCCGGACACCGCCGCACCCCTCGACTCGCCGCGCCGTGTGCCATCTCCGCCGCCTCCCCACGGTGAGTACTCGCCGGGCCGTGTTCCTCTTCGATTTCGCCGTTCCGCGGGGGCCTGATCTCTGCTTCACCATCGTAGATCTCCGCCGCCTCCCCACGGTGGAGCATTCCGATGATTCGTTGAGCTGGTCTTCGGGGGATTCGGACCTCGACGAGCTGCTGAGCGACGACGACATGGAGATGATGCAGTACATCTTCCGCATCAAGATCTTTTGAGAGTATGGACAGAGTTTTCTTTGTCTAGAAATAACAACAGCAATTAAAATTCAAATATGAATAGGCATCCCTGATGCCCCTGTTAGAAGAGAGCAAACCAACACTAAAACGAAGAAAACAGCAGTCTGTTTTCTTCGTTTTAGTGTTGGTTTGCTCTCTTCTAACACGGGCATCAGGGATGCCTCTTCATATCTGAATTTTAATCGCTGTTGTTATTTCTAGACAAAGAAAACTCTGTCCATACTCTCAAAATATCAGCTGCCATGAGGGTGATTTAGCCCAAGTCATGGATATGCAAAATGTCCAAAACCCTGTTTTGTGAGGGGCCAAAAGCTCGTGCGAGCTAGCAGACCCCCTACCCCCACCCCGTAAAACAGAATATTCTGTTTTACGGGGTGGGGGTAGGGGGTCTGTTAGCTCGCACGAGCTTTTGGCCGGCGAAATGTGTATACAGGGCCCTCTACACGCGTTTTAAGGGGCGAAAACATAAGGGGTCCGTTAGACATGCTCTAACAAAACGATGCACTTGATAGGCATAATTTATTTGTAACAAAAACTAAAACAGTCAGCAACCTGGCTCACATCCATGGGATCTGTTAGAAGTATCATTTAGAGTAGAAGGTAGGGTAGTAATATAGAAGCTTCCTGTGTTGTATGGCTCTCCATCAATTCAAGAAGCATAAAAAATTGCAGTGGATAAATTCAGTCTCTTTGACCACTCTAAAAGAAAGAAACGCACAGGGATGAGAGAGCCCAACTCACAAAACTATCAGGAAGAGGAATAAATACCAGCCTCAATAGGAAAAGGGCATGAAGGATCGGGGCAAACCGGGCGAGTTGTTTGAAAAATAGAGGATAGTACCATATTCGCTTCTTGATTGGACTATCAAAGATCGCAGGTGCATTTTCCTGTGTGACACTAGTGGAAACAGGGGCATTAGTCCCGGTTGGTAAGACTCATTTGTCCCGGTTGTGCAACCGGGATGGGCCGGCCGGGACAAATGGCCCTCCCACATTGGTCCCGGTTGTGCCAGGACCCGGGATAGTTAGGGATGGCCCACGTGGCGAACCTGGCCAGGGAGTTCGTCCTGGTTCGTGTTAGGAACCGGGATGAATGGCTCCCCTCAAAAAAAAATATTGCGGCCACTTTCTCTGCCGCGGCAGGGGTTTCTTTTCGTTTTTTTCCCAAATTATTCGATCCTGTCGCGCAAACCCCAACCGGCCTCCCCTTCCCCAACCGCGTCCACTGGCCCACGTATTTAATTAAGCCCAGTGGCCACATTTTGGTCGAAGGGCCGACTGGCCCGCGCCTTTTATTAAGCCCACTGGCTACGCGGGGTCAAAGGGACCACAACCGCGCGGGGTCAAAGGGGCCACTGGCCGCCTCGTCTTCCCACGCCTCCACTTCCCCGCGCGCGTGGCCACGAACGGTACGCCTCGGCTCCCCCGCGCATTCATGGCCGCCTGCAACCGCCGCCGGTTGGCATGCCACGTTCTCGCCGCCGGTTGGCATGCCAACCCCTCCCGGATCCTTTTTAAAGGGCCCCCGCCGCCCGTACATCCCATTCACCCAGGCCGTGCCCCAGCTCACCCAACCCTAGCCGCCATGTCGCCCCGCCGGTGGTTCAAGCGCCCGAAGAACGAGCACGAGGCCGGGTCCTCGAGCGGCGCCGACCAGAGAGGCGCCGGCGTCCCCCGCGCGCCGCAGGAGGCCTTCGGCTTTGGTCCGGGAGGCGTCCGGATTGGGGGGCAGCCGCGCGTCCCCGCTCCACCTCCGGCAGCCCGCCCGCCGCCTCGCGCCGTGCCGGGCAAGCGGTTCCGCCGCTATGTGCGGAAGGAAGAGACCGAGTGGCACCGGGACCACGCCATGCCGGTGTTCTGGCCGGACGTCCACCTCCCGGACGGCTGGCACTTGAACCCGCAGCGCATCCCCGTGCCGCCGGCCCCGACCAATGAGGCCTTGCGCGAGGAGATCGACCGCCGGCGCGCGCTCCTGCCGGCCCACCTCCTCAGGGACCGCGCGTACGCGCGCAGCTCCCCCTACTGGGCCGTCTGGCTCCAGCAGGAGCACGACCAGCGCCGCCGCTCCTACATCCCCACGGCCCCGGAGGAGGACGCCCACGACTACCCCGCGCCACCGCCCGGCACGGAGCCGGAGCTGTGGCTCGAGGAGGACATCCCCGCCGAAGAGGACGACCCCGAGCTCCAGGCCGGCTTGGAGGAAGCCTACGAGGCCTCCCGCCACTCCCTCATCGAGGACGAGGTCAAGCGGTGGGAGCAGGTCCTGGCCGCCGCCGCCGCCACCGCCGCCGACGACGCGATGTCGTCCCCTCCAGCGCCTGCGCCGTGGTGGCAGGCCATGGAGGCGTCCGAGGACCAGCCGCCGCTGCCCCCCGGCCTGGAGTACGGGATGTCCTGGGCATGGACCGGCGGCGAATGGGCGCCGGAGCCGGAGGACCTGCCGCCGCCGCCGCCGCTGCCGCAGCTAGAGGAGCTGCCGCCACCGCCGCACGCGCCCCCGATGCCTCCGCAGCCACCGGCGGGCCCGCCCCAGCTGCCTGCCCACCTGTGGCAGGCCCCTGCCTACCACTGCATCTCCTCCGATGAGGAGTAGGCCGGCGCCGGTGCGCCCCCCCCCCTCTAAATAGATATAGCCTAGGCTACCCTCCCCCCCCCAAGAAACGGCCGGCCGTCTGTGGCCGTGCCGCGCCCCTATGTAAGCACGGCCCCTGGGCCTTTTTAATATATATAGTTTCCGTCGAAAAACGCGTCCCCTAGTTCAACCCCGCCGGCGGAACCAGCACCGGCGGGATCTTCTATCCATTCCCGCCGCCGGCAGGGCTTCGCCAAGGGCTTGTCCGCTGTCCTGGGTGGTGGCTCGGCCTGGAGAGAGGGCCGAGATATTTATACAACTGGGCCTCTAGTCCCAGCCCGTGCCACCAACCGGGACTAGAGGTACCCCCTTTGGTCCCGGTTGGTACCACGGGCCGGGACCAATACTTATTTCGAAATTTGGTAGCACCCTGCGCGCCAAAAGTTTTTAGCGCCAAAATTTAAAAATTGTTTAAGTTTGCACATTAATAACTTCTATATACTTTCGAATTTGACAAAAATTTCAACATGAAAAGTGCTAGAATTTGCATAACTAATTCAAATCCATTTTTTGTTTAACTAAATAATTATTCTAACTATTGAAACTATTAATTATTTTACTATTTGCTTATAATTTGAATATAAATATCGTATAATTTTTGTTTTCTCTTGTGATCTTCCGAGTGAGTCCAGAGCATACAAGGCATTTTGCGTCGCCAAATGATGATGACCCGATCGAAGGCATTTATCCTCATAATCACTGCGATCGCCGCGACGGATGCATGGATAGATGAACCAACTAAGCCGAATTATTTAAGGCAAGGACAATCAATTTCGGCAATGCTCGTCATAATCACTGCAACTTTATATAAAGTTCGACAAAGCGAGTTGTACCTATTTAACACGGAGAATTTGGGATCTTCGTCTACAATAGAAAAACCATAGTTCTCCTTCGAAGGTTCACTCTGAGCATCATTTCTCCATCTTTTCAAAACATAGTGTGGTGGAATTTCTTTGATATTTATGATCTCAAGAACCTTCAGTACCTGGCAACACGGAAGACCTACATTTTCAAACTTCTTGCAGCTACAAATGTATTCTGATGAGTCGAATCTAACAAAATAACCCCGACGCCTGTTTTTGACAGTTATCTCATACTCGGATATGGGTCCAATTTTGCCACAGTTATAGACCACGCAATCCAAGATCAGTTTAAATTCTAATCTGAAAATCTCAAACAGTGCAGGAGTGTATGCATTAGCAACTTGCCAAAGTAACCGCAGAGGTGCAACCCTTTGCGTCATTTGAACTCCAAGGTAGTACCGAAGATCTATTTCTGTTTTAAGGATATCTGTCAGGATGGTATCCGTACTATCACTTCGAAGTGTGCCTGCAATATCTGCCTACAGTTATCTCATACTCGGGTGGGTGTGCCGCTGGTTGGAATAATAATGAAATCAGGTTGGTCATAGTTGTCAGCTTTTTACCGGTCAATACAAAATACTGATCAAACAGAACTATATGATCATGTATTCCACGCTTATTATTACACATCACCAACAGACGGAGGAGAGAGAAACAGAAAAGTGGGTGGGTGTGCCGCTGGTTGGAATAATAATGAAGTCAGGCTGGTCATAGTTGTCAAGCACTTAATGCTTGCCAGCTTTTGACCGGTCAATACAAATTATTGGTCAAACTTGCACCTACTCCATTCATAATCACAGAATATGTATAAATATCATTTTGGCTAACAAAATCTCGTTCATACTACGTTATAAGAACTATGATCATGTATTCCACGTTTATTATTACACATCACCAACAACATCCCTATCTAGTCTTCTGAATTTTCTTCGTGTCCCTTGCTTATGATCGCTTCGGCCGTAACCATGGAGCATCTTCATTATTTAACGGGATGGTGGGGTCAGCTTTCACTGTGAAGGGTGGAATTTCAACAAACTTATTATAATCTTCTGACATGTCTGTCGTGTCCTCGATTCCCACGATGTTTCTTTTCCCTGAGAGAACTATGTGACGCTTCGGCTCATCGTATGATGAATTTGTTTCCTTATTTTTTCTTTTTTCGGTCTGGAGGACATGTCCTTCACATAGAAGACCTGAGCCACATCATTGGCTAGGATGAATGGTTCGTCATTGTAACCAATATTGTTGAGATCCACTATTGTCATTCCATAAAGCGGGTCTACCTTTACCCCTTCTCCATTCAGGTTGACCCATTTGCACTTGAACAAAGGGACCTTAAAAGAAGGTCCATAGTCAAGTTCCCATATCTCCTCTATGTAACCATAGTATGTGTCATTTTTTCCATTCTCGTTTGTTGTATCAAAGCGGACACCACTGTTTTGGTTGGTGCTCTTCTTATCTTGGGAGATTGTGTAAAATGTATTCCCATTTATCTCGTACCCTTGAAAACTCCCAATAGTCGAAGATGGTGACCCTGCCAACATGTACAGCTGATCTTCAACATTGGTGTCATTTATAAGATGTGTTTGCAACCAACTTCCGAAAGTCTCCATGTGTTTGCGTTTAATCCATGAGTCATCATTCCCCGGGTTTGCGGAGCGTACAATATTCTTGTGTTCCTCGAGATACGTAGCCATGAACATAGAATTTTTTAGAACTGTGTAGTGTGCTTTGGTGAAAGAATCCCCGTCCCTGGGTATCATTGTTTTCTTTCCCAACGTTCCTTTTCCCCTCAGTCTCCCCTCATGCCGCGATTCAGGAACACCAATCGTTTTAAGGTCAGGAATAAAGTCAACACAGAACCCAATGACCTCCTCTGTTCCATAGCCCTTCGAGATGCTTCCTTCTGGCCTAGCACGGTTATGAACATATTTCTTCAAGACTCCCATGAACCTCTCAAAGGGGAACATATTGTGTAGAAATACCGGACCGAGAATATGAATCTCTTCACATAGGTGAACCAGGAGATGAGTCATAATGTTGAAGAAGGACGGTGGGAACACCAACTCAAAACTAACAAGACACTGGACCACATCCCTATGTAATCTTGTCAGAATTTCTGGATCGATTACCTTCTGAGATATTGCATTCATGAATGCACATAGCTTCACAATGGGTACTCGAACATTTTCCGGTAGAAGCCCCCTCAATGCAATCGGAAGCAACTGCGTCATAATCACGTGGCAGTCATGAGACTTCAGGTTTTGAAATTTTTTTCTCTGCCATGTTTATTATCCCCTTTATATTCGACGAGAAGCCAGACGGAACCTTAATACTGTAAAGGACTTCAAAGAATATTTCATTCTCTGCTTTAGTAAGAGCATAGCTGCTTAAGTAATGGCGCCCTGTATCTGTGTGCTTGTTGCTTGGGTCTTTCGTACGTTGCTGGTCCTCCCGTGCTTCTGGCGTATCTTTTGACTTCCCATACACGCCCAGGAAGGAGAGCAGATTGACACAGAGATTCTTTGTCACGTGCATCACGTCGATCAAAGACCGGGCCTCTAAAACTTTCCAATAGGGTAGCTCCCAAAATATAGATTTCTTCTTCCACATGGGTGCGCGCTTATCAGGGCCGTACGGAACTGGTTGGCTGCCAGCAGCCTTACCAAAGATTACTTCTAGGTCCTTGACCATATCGAATATATCATTACCACTACGGAGGTCAGGCTTCTTCCGGTTATCTGCCTCACCTCTGAAATGCTTCCCTCCTTTCTATCTTACGGGATGCTTGATCGGAAAAAATCTACGATGCCCCAGATATACAACCTTTTTACATTTATCCAAAAAAACACTGTTAGTCTTATCCAAACAGTGTGTGCATGCATTGTATCCCTTGTTTGTATGTCCAGAAATGTTACTAAGAGCAGGCCAATCATTGATGGTTACGAAAAGCAACGCCCGTAGGTCAAACGGCTTTTGTTCGTTCTCATCCCACACACGTACACCTGGTTTGCCCCACAATTGTAAGAGTTCTTCCACTAATGGCCTTAGATACACATCAATGTCGTTGCCAGGTTGCCTCGGGCCTTGGATGAGAACTGGCATCATAATGAACTTGCGCTTCATGCACAACCAAGGAGGAAGGTTGTACATACATAGAGTTACAGGCTAGGTGCTATGACTGGAGCTCTGCTCCCCAAAAGGATTAAAGCCATCTGCACTTAGACCAAACCATAAATTTCTCGCCTCTCCTGTAAAGTCTGGGAAGTCTCTCTCGATCTTTCTCCATTGCGATCCATCGGCGGGGTGCCTCAACTTTCCGTCTTTCTTACGGTCTTCTTTGTGCCATCGCAACAACCTAGCATGCTCTTTGTTTCTGAACAGACGTTTCAACCGTGGTATTATAGGAGCATACCACATCACCTTAGCAGGAACCCTCTTACGGGGGGGCTCGCCGTCAACATCACCAGGGTCATCTGCTCTGATCTTATACCGCAGTGCAGTGCATACCGGACATTCATCCACATTCTCGTACTTCTCACCGCGGTAGAGGATGCAGTCATTAATGCATGCATGTATCTTCTGCACATCTAATCCTAGAGGACAGAGAGCTTTCTTTGCTTCGTACGTACTCTTAGGCAATTCGTTATCCTTTGGAAGTTTTGGCTTCATTAGATGAAGTAAACTCTCAAATGCCTTGTCAGTCACACCGTTCTGTGCCTTCCATTTCAGCAACTCCAGTGTGGTACCGAGCTTTGTGCTACCATCTTCGCAATTTGGGTACAACAATTTTTTGTGATCCTGTAACATGTTGTCTAGCTTCAACCTCTCCAATTTATTTTCACAGTCTTCCCTTGCATCAGCAATAACTCGGCCAAGATCATCATCGGGCTCCTCTGATGCCTGTTCTTGATCACCTCCTTCTTCTGCATTCTCTTCCATTGCAGTATCGTCGTATTCAGGGAACAAAGGATCTTCTTCTTCTTCTTCATCGTCTTCCATCACAACCCCTCTTTCTCCATGCTTCGTCCAGCAATTATAGTTGGGCATGAAACCTCTCCGAAGTAGATGGCTGTGAAGGATTCTCTCGGAAGAGTGCTCTCTGACGTTCCGACAATACACACATGGGCAACACATGAAGCCATTATCTTTGTTCGCCTGAGCTACAGCAAGAAATGCATTCAGGCCTGCCATATACTCGGAAGTGCGTCGGTCACCGTACATCCATCGCTGCCGTGCATCCATCTGCATCGTATAATTAAGTTTATCAAAATACATTACAATAACATATTAATACAGAAATGACCACAATACATCGACAAATACTACTTTTTTATGTATCAGTTACAGATGAAAAAGATAAGTTTGTTAACCTCGGTCGAAGATACCATTTTCAGTGAGCTTATGTGTGGCTCGGGAATTTCGTCGAACACCTCGTGTGCATAGTTAAATAACACACACTAACACCCACCTCCCTCACACCTCCAAGCAAAAAAAAAGATGGAGGGGGGCCGGGGCAGTATATATAGGGGAAGCGGGACATTGGTCCGGGTTCGTGGCCTGAACCGGGACAAATTCTCATTCGCGTGCCACGTGGCATGTGGCTAGGCATTGGTCCCGGTCCCTGGCACGAACCGGGACCAATATCTCCCAACGAACCGGGACCAATGCCCCCAAGCGATTTCTGCTGCCCCGGGCACACAAACCGGGACCAATGCGTGGCATAGGTCCCGGATCTGGTTGCAACCGGGACAGGTGCCCCTGGCCCCCTGGACGAGAGGGGTTGTTTCCACTAGTGTGAGGATGATGATCAGTGGAAGGGTGTTCAAAGGTACGAATTTGGCAATGGCCACTGCTTTGAACTCGCCGTATGCATGATGCCTAAATTGTTCCTCATTTGAGCTCCTCCAGGTCTTGTAGATCTTCTTGCAATTCGATGTTCTGTAAGAAGAACGAAAGAACACAACCAGCATCATAGTGAGATACGAAATTTGTTTATTGCAGTCTAAATAGAAATAAAAGTTTGGTAGTCTAGGACCACTACATTTTTTACACCGAGTAATTTTGTGCTCTTGATTTCAGTTTCAAGATGGGTAAAAGGTATTGGTTTCAAGATGGAAGGATAAAGAAACTTCGTGGCCGAATAAACTAAACTAATAATGCTGCATTAGTACTACAACTCCTTTTCTCGCCTCACTGGACCATTTTCTGTGAGCCAAACGCATGTCCTTTTGTATTTCTGGCATGCATATTGAACGTGGCCTAAGTGCTTAGAAAGAGTAAAACTAATATGAAGGGCTTAGAATGTGGAGTAAAACTGAAATACAAGACTAAGGACAATAAGTTCTCCAAGCATATTTTGCAAGTTTCGATGTGAAGTTAATAGTGTACATGCGTGATGGCCGAAGCAGAATTGGATATGAAGCTTACAGTAGTTGTCATGCTCTGAAATTTCCAGTCAGCTTATTGACTTGATCTCCTCCCCTTAATCACGCAAGTACTGTCCATATGTGAAACACTCAACGGGCTACATACCTAAACATCGACATGTCAGGCACAAATGTACTACCTCTGTCATCATGGATGTCTCCCCGCCGGCAGCCACAGTTTGGATTTATATATCTAGCTCATCTTGTTCATCACCGTCATCCTCATGCCTCCTCTTGGTAGGAAAAATATCTCGTCCTCCCACAAACTTGACACACACGCAAAATGAACGGAATTAACAGATGATGTGCAGATAATTCTCCCTTATCTACTTCGTCGGAGGGAGGGGATCCTATGAAGCAATGAGGGTGAGGGTACCTGCGAGGATGAGGCGGAAGGTGCAGGAGCGACGCCGTCGTGTAGAGGGAGGATCTCTGGTCAGTGAGTACCGGCGACCGACGATTCACCTCAGCTCTAGCCCTGTCCACCTCAAGCGGCCAGATCATCGGTTGTTACTGCTCCGATATTGTCCAAGTGATGGAGCAGCGATGAAGAGGACATAGGCCTGATGCGGCGGCAGTGCAGGCTGGGGAGAGGATGAGGCTTTTGGCGGCACATGCCGGAGAGAGTAGGAGGCTTTTGGCGGCGCGAGGAGGATTGATCTGCGGGGGGAGGGAAAACGAGATCGGAAGGGAGATGGCGTTGGTGGCTATGTGCTGGCCTAGATTGCGGGATGAGACAGGACGAGATGTATTTGGGGAATAGAGAAAGTCCAGAAATTGTGCGCGGAGATTACGGCAGAGCGGACGATTGAGGGTACTTGATGACAGGACGTGCCTGCTTGACGGTTGAAGGAACCAAATTTTTTTTTTTTATAGGAGAGAGATTCACAAACTTTATGACAAAGAACGCTTCATCGTAATGCTTGTTGTGCACAAGAACCTTGTGTCTGAGTGCTTCAAAGTGTGGTAATACTTCTCCATGTTGTGTGTATGTGAAAGATCATCTTCCGTTTTGATAATTGATGACAACATAACTATAGGACTAATGTCTATTTGAGAGTACTTGCAGGCCCTATTTGATATATATGAAAATGTCCAGGTTCATCAACTATACAATCTCATTGGGTTACAAAAATGTTTCGAATGGAAAGAGATCGAAGAAACAAAGCTGGAGTGCCATTTTTGCAAGCAGCGGAGGCTCCGGTGAAACCACCGGAACCTCCACCCCATGCATTTCCCAGCTCTTCCAGGCGCTAGCCTCCGGTGGTGGATCTGGTGTAGCCTCCGCTAAAAACCCCTTCGGGTGCATAAGAGCGGAGGCTGCAGCGGAGCCTCCGGTGAAAACATCGGAGCCTCCGCTGGCTCCACTGCCCCAATGTGGGGCTAGCCTCCGGTGGCGCCTCTGGTGTAGCCTCCGCCAAAACCACCTTCGAGTGCATAAGAGAGGAGGCTGCAGCGGAGCCTCCGGTGAACCTCCGGTGGGCGGAACCTCCGCCAACACCACCGGAGCCTCCGCCCTGAAGAATCCAGAATGGAGCAAATGAGCTGCGCGCATGCGCACAAGTGAAGACCACCGGAGCCTCCGGTGCTGCGTGGACTGCTCAACGGCCACATTAGGGAAGGGGTATTTAAAGCCCTTCTCCTACATCATAAATGCTAAGCTTTTCCCACTCTCTCTCCTAACCATTAATGAAATCTTTAACCTCCTAGATCTCCCTCTCCAACCACCCAAACACTCCGAAACTTTGTGGAGAGCTAGAGGAGACCTAGATCCGTGATTCCACCAAAGGAATTTCAAATTCATCCACCACATTGTAGTAGATCTAGAATCCTACTTAAGGCCTAGAAACCGTAGTAGATCTTGTGCTTGTAGCTTCCACCTTGTTGCAAGAAACTTCAGATTCGTTGAGAGCCTCCATCCATCTTGTGAAGTGTCCTCAACCTCGTGTAAAGGTTTGGTCAACGCCCTCAAGTCGGCCTCATAGTGGAAACAAGAATCTCCCTCACTGGAGAAGCTCAAGGAGAATAAGGTGTGCACAATCGTGCTATTGAGGAGCGCCTAGATGGCTCCCCACCTCTCCAACGTAGACGTACTTCTATTGAGAAGGAACTACGGGAAACATATCCTTGTCTCCTTGTTTACACTTGTTGTTTATCTTGTTGCCTTTCGTTTTACTTCCGTTGTGTATCTTATCTTGTATCACTTAGGTTGCTCACCTAGTTGCACATCTAGAGAACCTTATCTTATCTTGCTTAGCCATAATTAAAAGGAAAAGAAGAAAAATTGGTAGTCAACCTATTCACCTCCGCCCCACTAGTTGACCATAGTGCGCTTTCAATTGGTATCAGAGCCTCGGCTCTTGCTAAGGTCTTAACCGCCTAAGAGTATAATGGTCAATGAAAATGAGCCTGACGGTTCTAGTGCGGGAATCAACAAAATGGCCGACACTATAACTAACCTACAAGAAACTGTTGGAATCCTCCAAAACGAATTGTCCAAGGTTAGCTCTAGTGTTGGCTCGGAGGTTTCTAGCATAAATAAAATGTTGGAGGCCATGATGGGGAAAACCAAGGATTCCGAGGAACCACCTGTCACCGCTGATGATGTTAGCTCGGATGATGAGTCCATTCCGAACATCACCGAAATGGAAGCTAACATTGCTTTAGCCAAGGCGAAAGCCAAGGCAAAAGCCGATAAAAAGGCTAAGAGTGGTGGGAGCTCTGAAGGCTCCAAGTCTCAATCGGCTAACGGTTCGGGGTCTGATTGCTGCTGTTGGGAACCCCAAGAGGAGGGTGTGATGAGCACAGCGATAGGAGTTTTCCACTTAGTTAAGAACCAGGGTTATCAATCCAGTAGGAGAAAGAGAATCTTCGGAAGGTTGATGCCACTGACGGTGGTGCTGGCGCTTCACCGGTGTCAGCAACAACGTGGAACTTGCACACAACACAATCAAAATACTTTGCCCAAACGGTACAGTGAGTTTGTCAATCTCACCGGTCTTGCTGAAAACAAAGATTAGACGTATAGTGTGGAAAAACAGTGTATGCTTGCAGAAAGTAAAGAGAGCAGGAAATTGTTGTGGTTTGTTTAACAGTGTGGAAAATGGACCGGGGTTCGTAGTTTCACTAGTGGTGTCTCTCCATAAAAGATAGCATGTTGGGTGAACAAATTACAGCTGGGCAATTGACAAATAAAGGTTGAACCGTAGTGCACAATATGACATGAAGATTACTATGTTATTTAGTGCGGGCATTACAACAAGATACATAGACCGACATCCATCTGCATCTATGACTAATAATCCACCCTCAGGTTATCATCCGAACCCCCTCAGGTATTAAGTTGCAAGCAACAGATAATTGCATTAAACAAAGTGTGTAATGTAAGCAATGATTATGCACACAGGCACTCTCATCGATGTTTTCTCCCTAATGGCAACAACACATCCTCCCCCTTCACGTTTCTGTCACTCGAGCAAGGAAACAAGGAGGCATGAACCCACTATCGAGCATAAATCAAGGAGGCATGAACCCACTATTGAGCATAAATACTCCCTCTTGGAGTCACTAACAATTACTTGGCCAGAATAACAACTAGAAACGGAGAGCATGCAAGATCACAAATAACACATGCAAATAAAGAATATAATCAACTTGGCATAAGTTCAATATTCATCGGATCCTAGCAAACACAACACAGATAATTACATAAGATCAATCTCGATCATGATAGGCAGCTCACGAGATCTAAACATGGAGGCATATGAGGAGAAGACAACCATCTAGCTATAGCTACAAACCCGTAGTCCAAGGATGAACTACTCACGCATCACTCCGGAGGCAGGCATGGTGATGAAGAGGCCTCCGGTGATGATCTCCTCTCAAGCAGGGTGCCCGAAACAGCTTCAGAACCCCCTGATCTGGGGTTGACGGTGACGACGGCTGTGGAAATTTTTCGGGGATTTTGATCAGGTGTTTAGGGTTTTCCATACGGGGGGCTTAAAACGGCGAAAGGCCAAAGGCGGTGGAGGCTAGGGGGCCCCACACCCACAGCCGGCGCGGCCAAGGGGGGCGCGCCACCCTATGGTGTGGCCCCCCTATTGCCCCTCTTCAACTCCTCTTCGATCTTCTGGATGCTTCTGGGGAAAATAGGAGTTCCGGGCTTCGAACTTTCCAATTCCGAGAATATTTCCAGAACAACTTTTCTGAAACTAAAAACAACAGAAAACAGGGAACTGGCTCTGTGGCATCTTGTCAATAGGTTAGTTCGGAAAATCGATAAAAATGACATAAAGAAGGAAGAAAACATGTAGCAATTGGCATTATATGATCATGGATCATCAGAAATTAGGGATACATTTATGACGTATCAAGCATCCCCAAGCTTAGTTCCTACTCGTCCTCGAGTAGGTAAACGATAAAATAATAATTTCTGAGGTGACATGCTACTAACATAAACTTGATCAATCTAATGTAAAAGCATATGCACGCTGAGATCATAAAACTTTAAACACATGCATGATAAATAAAACTTTAATAATAAAGCATAGCAATTACTTTGCATCACGAAGAGTAAATCAAATAAAGGATCATGAATAATAATGCAAAGAAAGGTAGACGTTTGTTTTAGGTATAGAGAAAGCATGGCAAAGTGATATTTCGATAGTCCTTAAGAGTGGGACAAAACATAAATGCCAGGACACTTTCAAAGTTCAAGAGGAAGATTAGAACAAATAATTTTAGAACAAATAATATCACATCATGAAGTAATTATCGATGCTTATGGGACAAATGCACATAGAACTCAGAATGGAAAAAATGCTCTCTCAACTTTGCATAAAGTTAGAAGATGGAGACTCAACATAAAAGTAAAAGAAAGGCCCTTCGCAGAGGGAAGAAGGGACCACTCATGTGCTAGAGCTTTTATTTTATTATATAGAGGTATTAAAAGTTTGACATTTGTGGAGGAATGTCTATATTTTGGGAGATGTATGCTAATGTCAACGAATGGTAAACAGAAAATACAGTACGTCACAAGTCAACTGGATTCACAAGAGCGACTCCCATGGTGAAGGACACCACTGGTGTAGAAGGTCATCCCTCTTTCTCTTTTGTTTACACAATTATGCTTTAACTGATAAATCAGGGGCAAAAATAGTGAAGAGAATCTATTTGTATTAATTTGGGGCTGGGCACCCCGCTGCCAGCTCTTCTATCATTTGGATAAGCGGATGAAGCCACTAGTCCAGGGTGTGAAATCCAATCAACAAGTGATATAAAGATTCTCTATTTACGTCCTCATGAGCAAAAACAGGAACATAAAGCAGGAGAAATTTTGAAGGTTTTAAAGGTAATACATGAGCAATTTACTTTGGAATGGCAGTTAATTACCACAATTAGGTAGGTATGGTGGACACAATGGGAAAAACTTTGGTTTAAGGGAGTTTGGATGCACGAGTAGAGCTCATACTCAGTACAGGTGGAGGCTAGCAAAAGACTGGGAGCGACAAATCAAGAGAGCATAAGAGCCATAATCATGCATAGCGACATAAGCATCGTTAATTAAAACATAAGCAGTATCACAAGTTCAAAAACTAAGTGGTCATGGAGGCCATCCGTGACTGGTTTGTTGTCATAAACATGGTGTGAGCATGCACCATGTCAACCAAATAAAACATTCGAAAGAGAATACCATATATTGATGTTTTACTATGACAAAAACAACTCATGAATGTTTCAATACATATTAAACACTCTCAGCTATTTGAGGCTAATCATGCTACTCAATAACCACAAGGATTTAAAACTAAAACAACATTTAGCATGGCATGAAAAAGTCCTAGCCACAGTCTATACAAGCTTCTACTAGAACTGTTATAAATTCTACTTCAAGCAACATTTTTCTTTCTCCCAACAAGCACCATACAAAACATGCTTTAACAAAAATACTCTTTATGATACAACAAGCAAACATGAGAGTACTCAAATAATACTACTAAAACTAACAGCTCTAATAAGAGATGCATGCAAAACAGGAGCTGAATAAATGCAATAGCCAAACAGAGACTAAGAATACAACGTATTCTCGTGAAAAAGCGGAGCGTGTCACTCTCCAATAAAAGAATGCTGGGGTCCAACCAAGATTATTATGAATGTAAAAACAAACTGAAAGAAAAAGCAAAAGCAAACTGAAAACAAAAATAAAAGACGCTCCAAGTAAAGCACATAAGATGCGACCGAATAAAAATATAGTTTCACTAGAAGTGACCTGATAATTTGTTGATGAAGAAGGGGATGCCTTGGGCATCCCCAAGCTTAGACACTTGAGTCTTCTTGTAATTTGCTTGGATGTACCACCGGGACATCCCCAAGATTAGGATTTTCAATCTTCTTGATCACATCATATCATCCTCTTCTCTTGACCCTTGAAAACTTCCTTCACATCAAAATTCTCACAATCTTCATTAGCAACGTTAGTGCAATTGAAATAATAAATTCACATGGTTCAGTTTCAACACTCAAAAACACATTAGATATTGTCACAAATTCTTTCAAAACTATTTTTCTCAAAAGAACACCAAAAGAAAGAGATTAAGATGCAAATGCGATAAATGTCAGAAACCTGTCAAAACAGAACAGCAGGTAAAGATCGATTTTTTCAAAATATTTCTATTGCTCAAATCAAAAAGTGGTCTTCTAAGAAATGTTGCGTATGTAACTCAGGATTAAGCACAAAACGCTCAGGTCATTTTGAATTTTCTGTGATTTGTAACGGAATTAACAGTGGACTTCAGAAATCTGTTTCCTGCGCAGAAATCCGAAATATAGTGTCAACTTTCCAGTAGAGGCTTTACTTGGCTCAACAAAAACACAAAAGAAAAGATACATCAGGGTTGGTAAGGAAATAGACAACATCCAGGTGAAAAGCACACCAAAGAAAACAAAGGAAAACTGAAAGAAAACTGAGAAATAAAACGGGTTGTCTCCCGGTAGCGCTTTTCTTTAACGCCTTTCAGCTAGGCATAGAAATGTGGAATCAAGTAGATGCTCACATAAGGATTTTTAATTAAGCAAAAGAGAGCATCAAGAAGCAAGTATAAAACAAATTTAAGTATAACCCACTTCCTATGCATAGGAATATTGTAAAGAAGTAAATTAAAGAAGCTCAAACTAGAAATCATGGGAAGGCAGAACAAGAGCAATCTCAAAACTTTCAACAAAAAGAGAGGTGTTTTAGTAACATGAAAATTCCTACAACCAAATTTTCCTCTCTCATAATAATTTCCAGTAGAATCATGAACAAACTCAATAACATAATTATCACATAAAGCATGTTTGTCATGTTCTAAAATCACACAGTTCATATCTAGCTCCAAAACAGTGGGATCATAATTCAAAATCAGCTCCTCTTTTTTCCCACTTTAGCAATAGAAAAACAAGATAATTTGTCACTCTTAAAAGGTATAGGACACATTATAGAAATCCTATTTTCAGTGGCATTATATTTTATAACATCAAGTAACATAGCACCATCATCAAGAGCATTATCATAAGATTTATCCAAGTAGCATGGATTATCATAAATAACAGTAGCAATATCATTCTCACAAGTTTCATTCATAAGAATATCAAGGTCACAAGTATAGCAATTATATATTTCATCAAATAATTTATGAGTTAAAGAGTTACTATCATTGGGAGGTAGACATGGGTAGCTCCATTCTTCCTCCTCTTGATCATCACTCTCCTCCTCTTTTTCATCCAATGAGCTTCCAATTCAACAATTTCTTCTTCCATAGGATCCTGCAAGGCATCGGTTACTTCCTTAGGTTGAGAGAATTTATTAAGATATTCCATTATGTAGTAATTACAATCCTTGTAATTATCAAAGCAATATTCAATTATAGCATAAATCTCATATTTATAAGGTTCATCATCAATACTTTCAAGCAAATAGGCAATTTCAAATGCACCCTTCCAAGCAATAAAAATTCTTCAATTTGTTCCACATCATATAATTCATAATTTCCCTTAATATAAGAAGATATGGTAACATTATCATTATACTCATATTGAAAAGGGAGGTGATTATACCTCCTACGGCAACAAGATTTATCAAAGCAATAAGTAACATTATAAGTAGAGCACAAGTTTTTAGCATAGTCATGCAATTTATTAATTTGCTCCCATAAGTGCATTCCTTTTTGTGACAAGCGGTGTTCCTTATAATGTTTTTGTTGTTCATCTGTGAACCCACCTTTCCTATAAGATCTAGTTTCAAAGACATCAAACATTGATAGCAAGCATGATAAAGCAAAAAATAACAACTAGAATAAGAACTATTTTTTTGTGTTTTTGATATAAAGAAGCAAAACAAGACAAAAAAATAAAAACAAGACAATAAAAAAAATAAAGAGGTTGAGAGTGAGAGACTCCCCTTGCCAAAAGACTTCCTTCTCCTCGGCAACGGCGCCAGAAAAGTCCTTGATGGTGCAAATCTTGCACTCGTTGGGATACCCCAAGAGGAGGGTGTGATGAGCACAGCGGTAGGAGTTTTCCCCTTAGTTAAGAACCAAGGTTATCAATCCAGTAGGAGAAGGAGGATCTTCGGAAGGTTGATGCCACTGACGGTGGTGCTGGCGCTTCACCTGTGTCAGCAACAACATCGAACCTGCACACAACACAATCAAAATACTTTTCCCAAACGGTCACCGGTCTTTCTGAAAACAAAGATTAGACGTATAGTGTGTAAAATGATGTATGCTTGCAGTAAGTAAAGAAAGCATGAAATTGTTGTGGTTTGTTTAACAGTGTGGAAAATGGACCGGGGTTCATAGTTTCACTAGTGGTGTCTCTCCACAAAAGATAGCATGTTGGGTGAACAAATTACAGCTTGGCAATTGACAAATAGAGGTTGCACCGTAGTGCACAATATGACATGAAGATTACTATGATATTTAGTGTGGGCATTACAACAAGATACATAGACCTACATCCATCTGCATCTATGACTAATAATCCACCCTCAGGTTATCATCCGAAGCCCCTTAGGTATTAAGTTGCAAGCAACAGATAATTGCATTAAACAATGATTATGCACGCGGGCACTGTCACCGTTGTTTTCTCCTAACGGCAACAACACATCCTCCCCCTTCACGTTTCTGTCACTCGAGCAAGGCAACAAGGAGGCACGAACCCACTATCCAGCATAAATACTCCCTCTTGGAGTCACTAGCAACCACTTGGCCAGAGTAACCACTAGCAACAGAAATCATGCAAGATCACAAATAACATATGCAATAAAGACTATAATCAACTTGGTATAAGTTCAATTTTCATCGGATCCCAGCAAACACAACATATAGAATTACATAAGATCAATCTCGATCATGATAGGCAGCTCATGAGATCTAAACATGGAGGCATATAAGGAGAAGACAACCATCTAGCTACAGCTACGAACCCGTAGTCCAAGGATGAACTACTCACGCATCACTCCGGAGGCAGGCATGGTGATGTAGAAGCCTCCGGTGATGATTTCCTTTCCGGCAGGGTGCCGGAAACAGCTTCAGAACCCCACTGATCTGGGTTGACGGTGACGGCGGCTGCGGAACTTTTTCGGGGATTTTGATCAGGTGCTTAGGATTTTCCATCCGGGGGGCTTAAATAGGCGAAAGGGCAAAGGCGGTGGAGGCCAGGGGGCCCCACACCCATAGCTGGTGCGGCCAAGGGGGGCGCCACCCTATGGTGTGCCCTCCTGTTGCCCCTCTTCGACTCCTCTTCGGTCTTCTGAATTCTTCCGGGGAAAATAGGACTTCCGGTCTTCGAACTTTCCAATTCCGAGAATATTTCCAGAACAACTTTTCTGAAACTAAAAACAACAAAAAACAGGGAACTGGCTCTATGGCATCTTGTCAATAGGTTAGTCCGGAAAATTGATAAAAATGACATAAACAAGGGAGAAAACATGTAGCAATTGGCATTATATGATCATGGAGCATAAGAAATTAGGGATACGTTTATGACGTATCACCTTTACCTTCCTGAGTTCGATAAACCTTGGGTGATCCACTTAAGGGAAACTTGCTGCTATTCTACAAACCTATGCACTTGGAGGCCCAACACTGTGTACAAGAATAGAAGCGTGCGTAGACATCAGACACTCCAAGTAAACTTCATATGATGTGACCGAATAAAAATATAGTTTCACTAGAAGTGACCTGATAAATTGTTTACGACGAAGGGGATGCCTTGGGCATCCCCAAGCGTAGATGCTTGAGTCTTCTTGAATTTTTTGGGATGAACCATGGGAGCATCCTCAAGCTTTGACCTTGCACTCTTCTTGATCACATTATATCACCCTCTTCTCTTGAGACCCTTGAAAACTTCCTTCACACCACACTGAAACAGTAATTCGCATTAGAGGGTTAGTGCAACAATAAAAAAATCATGATTTCTGCATGGGCACAAGTGCTGCTGATACTTTTGAATATTATCTACAGCCATTGATGTTTCGTGAAGAAAAGAAATCCACTTGACATCGTAAAAGAGCAAATGCAAGAAAAATGGCAGAATCTGCCAAAACCAGAACAGTCTGTAAATACGGATTTTTTCGGGGCACTTACGTTACTCAGATAAAAAAACTTAAGGAACAAAAAAGTTTTGTAATTAGCTTAGGAATAAGCACAAAAAAAGTCAGATCATTTTGATCTTTCGGGATATATGATTTTTTACGGTGGACAGAAAATATCTGTTTCCTGAGCAGAAATCCAAAACCATCTCCTACTTTCGTCAGAAACTTTATTTGGCACAACTAAAACATGAAAATAAAGATACAAAGAAGTTGCTACAGAAGTATACAACCCCTTGAATCAAAGAAAACATTTAAAAACAAAGCAAAAGTAAAACCATGGGTTATCTCCCAAAAAGTGCTTTTCTTTAACGCCTTTTAGCTAGGCCTAGAAAAGTGGAATCAATTGTTTTCAAGTGAAGAAGCATCCAAATCAAGATAAGGAAATTCCTTAATAATGCATTCTATTTTATGTAAGTGAGTTTCAGAGGCTCCTCTCTTAGAACTTTTAGGCTTACTACTCTCATCAAATAAATTCTCAGGAACAATCCATTCAAAATTCTTTTCTTGGGCTTCATGCAGTGCTACCAATTTAAAGGGGATTGGTATTTTCTCCTCCTTTTCATTTTTAGATTCAGTTTTTTTCAAGAGCACCAAAAATATCTACACATGAGCCTAGCATATTGAAACGATCAAGGAATTTTCTAGCTTCTATAGCAGCATCTCCAAATTCTTTAAGCATGATTTTTAACATAAAGTTCCTTTTATCAATATCTTCAATGTTATTCAAGTTGAGGAACATATGATGCATTATGGGATGAAGGTTAACAAACCTAGCTTCTAACATGTGAATTAAAGAAGTTGCAGGAGTTTCATAATTTGGAGCAAGTTCTACTATGGATTTTTCCTCAAAATTAGCATGCTTACTAACATGATTAAAGAATTCTTTAATGGTATCCTTTCCAAGTATAGAACCACTACCAACTGGAAGGTCATTCAGGGTAAACTTAGGGAACAACACGGTGAAAAATAACAACGAGTTCACGAAAGTAACAACTAGAATAGGAACTAATTTTCTTGTGTTTTTTATAAAGAGAAGCAAACAAGACAAAATAAAATAAACTAAGAAAAACAAAAAAAAAAGTAAAGATATTGGAAGTGAGAGACTCTCCTTGCAGAAATTCTGTTCCTCCCCGGCAACGGCGCCAAAAAAGCTTGATGGTGTGTAGTTGACACCCTCGTTGGTAAACCCCAAGAGAAATGTTGTGAAGAGTGCAGCGGCAAGTTTTCCCTCAGAAAAAAACTAAGGTTGAATCGACCAGTAGGAGGACAAGAAATCTCTGAAGGTTGATGCAACTGAGATGGCAGGGCGCACTACCGGTTCAGCAGCAACGTGGAACCTACACAACACAATCAAATCACTTTACCCCAACGAAGCAGTGAGGTTGTCAATCTCACCGGTTTTGCTGAACACAAAGAGGTTAAACGTATGATGTGCAAAACAGTACGAGAATAGTATGAAAACAGTGGTAGCAGTGTGAAACAGTGGAAGCAGTGTGTGTATTATCAGTATGAGAAAATAGATCGGGTTCCACAGTTCACTAGAGGTGTCTCTCCATAAAAGATAGCTAACATGCGCGGTGAACAAATTACAGATGGTCAATTGACAGATAAATAAGATGCATGACATAAAGATTACTATGAGATTCATGCGGGCATTACAACAAGATACATAGATCGTCATCGAACTGCATCTATGACTAATAGTCCACACTTCGAATATCATCCGAACAAACGTTGGGTATTAAGTTGCAAGCAACGGATAACCACAGTAAGCAAAGTGTGTAATGTAAACAATGTAAACGAAGTAAACATCGTTGTTTTCTCCCTAATGGCAACATCACATCCTCCATCTATCACGTTTCTGTCACTCGAGCACAGATGCAAATGAGGCATGAACCCACTATCGACCATAAATACTCCCTATTGGAGTCCCTAGCATCTACTTGGCCAGAGCATCTACTAACAACGGGGACACACAAGATCATAAATAACATACACATGAAGATAACATGAAATATTGATAATCAACATACATAGCATTCAATAATCATCAGATCCTAGCAAACACAACATGTAGCATTACAAATAGATGATCTCGGTCATGTGAGGCAGCTCACGAGATCTAAACATGAGGCATAAGGTGGAGAGTACAACCATCTAGATACTGCTATGGACCGTAGTCTAGGGATGAACTACTCACGCATCACTCCGGAGGCGGGCATGGTGGTGTAGACCCCTCCGGTGTTGAATTCCCCTCCCGACAGGGTGCCGGGGAGAGCTCCAAAACCCTCCCGATCTTGGGTTGACGATGACGGCGGCCTCGGGTGTTTCTCGGGATGAAGTGGTATATTTTTAGGGTTGACGTATCGGGGGGGAATAAATAGGCGAAAGGGCGATGTCGGTGGACGCCCGAGGGGCCCACACCACCCCCAGGCACGGCCAGGAGGCGCGCCGCCCTATGTTGTGCCCCCCCTTTGGCCCCCTCCGGGCCTCTTCGGGGCTCCGTGGAACCTTCGAGAATTCTAAGACTTTCGAGATTTGAATTTTCGAATTCCAAGAATATTTCTAGAACAACTTTTCTGAAACTAAAAACATCAGAAAACATGGAACTGGCTCTGTGGCATCTTGTCAATAGGGTAGTCCCGGGAAATCGATAAAAATGACATAAAGTGTAAGACAAACATGTAGCATAAGGCATGAAAACAACATGGAACATCAGAAATTATAGATACGTTTATGACATATAAAGAAGGAGTAGATGGTATTATGACAAGATTTGTTCCAAATCATGAAAAACATGAAATATTGAGAAAGTGCCATGGTAGTGCTTATGGAGGACATCACGCTGGAGATAGAACCGCACAGAAGGTTCTACAATCATGTTTCTATTGGCCTACTCTCTTTAAAGATGCACGTAAATTTGTTTTATCTTGTGATGAATGTCAAAGAGTTGGTAATATTTCTAGACATAATGAAATGCATGTGAGTTATTCTCTTGTTATTGAACCTTTTGATTGTTGGGGATTTGACTTTATGGGTTCGTTTCCTCCTTCGAATGGTTACACTCATATTCTTGTTGTTGTTGATTATGTTACTAAACGGGTAGAAGCTATACCTACAAAAAGTGCTGACGGTGAGACCTCTTTAAAAATGCTTAAAGATGTTATTTTCCCTAGGTTTGGTGTGCCTAGATATCCTATGACTGATGGAGGTTCTCACTTTATTCATGGTGGTTTTAGAAAAACCCTGGCTAAATATGGTGTTAATCATAGAATTGCTTCAGCTTATCATCCTCAAACTAGTGGGCAAGTAGAATTATCAAATAGAGAAATTAAATATATCTTACAAAAGACTATTAATACATCTAGGAAAAATTGGTCTGATAAGTTGAATGATGCTTTATGGGCTTATAGAACTGCTTATAAAAATCCTATGGGTATGTCTCCTTATAAAATGGTTTATGGAAAAGCTTGTCACTTGCCTTTAGAATTAGAACACAAAGCTTATTGGGTAGTGAAAGAACTTAACAAAGATTTTAAACTTGTTGGTAAGAAAAGAATGCTTGACTTGAGTTCTCTAGATGAATGGATATGTGAAGCTTATGAAAATGCTAGACTCTTTAAAGAAAAAGTTAAACAATGGCATGATAGGAGAATTCTTAAAAGAGAGTTTCATGTTGGTGAGAAAGTTCTATTGTATAGGTCTCGTCTCAGATTTTTTGCTGGAAAATTACTCTTAAGATGGGAAGGACCTTATGTTATTAAAGAAGTGTATCGCTCGGGTGCAATCAAATTTGCTTCCCTCAAAGATAACACTACACAAGTGGTAAATTGGCAAAGACTTAAACATTATATTTCTGGGGATTCTTATGATGAAGATGTTGATATTATTCAAGTAATGACTCCGGAGAAGTTTATTAGAGGGAAGATTCCAGAATCCGCGGAGTCCGTTTTCAAATAGGTAACAATTCTGTTAAGAAAAAGTTCGCGTATGGCTTTCCAACTTTTATTTTTATGCTTTATGGAAAATATAAAAAAATCGAGCCGAAGAAGGGTAGGAGATGGTGCCCGAGGGCACCACACCACCTAGTGGCGCGGGCCCACCCCTGGCCGCGCCACCCTATGGTGTGGGCTCCCCGGAGCCCCTCTCCAGCCCGTTTCTAACTTGCACTTTCCTTTCGATACATATCTTTCTGCTATATAATCCCCCGGATCCCCCGAGGTCCGTATATCGTTTCCTCGTCATGTTTCTGTTTCGATCTGTTTCTACCAGATTTCATCTTCAGATTTAGAGCCACGATGTCCTCTTTCGGACCTCCCAAAGACAATTTCTTTGTGTACGTCGTCAACCCGTACATGAACGAGTTGAAGATGCATCCCAAGGAGTTGCTGCTCAAGGATGGGGTGGTGCAGAAAGAAGATGTTCGGGGCCCTAAAGGAGAAGGCAGTCTGGAAGCTAGGATGGATGAGCTGGAGCAAGAAGTCTTGAGGTACAAGAAGATGGTGGAGCGTGAAGTGGACATCATCCACAGAATAAAGACATAACTGATCACCGAGAACAAGAAGGTGATTTGAAAGCTTTGGGAGGAGATCTTCTCACTCACTGATACCAGCAACAAATTACAAGAACAACTCTACGATGTGCAAAATTAGATGGTGTGAGTATGAGAACAGGTTTTAATGTATATGTTCTGCTGCTAGTTTCAGGATATTGGAGACCAAGTCATCATTTGTTGATGGAGAGCCTTTACCTTGGAAGTCTGATGGCGAGAAGGATTCACCGCCACCACCGAAGAATTAATTCGTCATTGGTATTGGCATCCCGTTGGCTTGTTCCAAGCTTTAGGGAGTGATGCGGCATCACAACTTTATCTTTCACCTTTTACCTTTTAGTAGAGTCATATCATGAGTATAGAAGTTATCATATAGGATGGTTTGCAGTATGGAAGTATCTCTCCTTAGTTGGTTATCGTTGTATCCCTTGGTTTGAGTTGTCGTAATGGAGTATTAATGAGAAGTTTCATCATTTACTTTCTACACTTTATTTTAGTTAGCAATTTTTGTTATATGGTTAATCTTGTTATTAGTATTGGTATCAATATTGGAGCATCAAGTTAATATAGTTGGTTTTGGCAAACTTAGCATTGGTCAGTAGCAACAATACGTTGAGACTTAAGTAGAAAAGAGGGAGTTGCATGTAGATATATTATTCCATGATCTTTCTTTCTTGTTGGCTCATAAGCTTAGTATTCTCAAGTAAGATCGTTTGTACCTCCAAGGAAGATTGCATGATTGGTTTTATCATATGTATATTTGTTTGTTTTCCCTCAACTCTTATGCTTGCTACCCAACCTTGCTAGCCAAAAACCTGTACTGAGAGGAATGCTTCTCGTGCATCCAAACCTTGAGCCCCAAAACCATGCCATTTGTGTCCACCATAACTACCTATATGTGGTATTTAACCACCACTCCAAGTAAATTGCTTGTGTGCTACCTTTAAAACTTTCAAAATTACACCTGTTGTGTGCCCCTGTTTTAGCTCATGAGGACGCAAATAGAGAATCTTTATCTCACTTGTTGATTGGACTTTATACACCTGGACTAGTGGCTTCATCCGCTTATCCAAATGATAGAAGAGTTGGCAGCGGGGTGCCCAGTCCCAAACTTAATAATACAAATTCTTTTCACTATTTTGCCCCTAATTTATTAGTCAAAGCTTATTTGTGTAAACAAAAGAGAAAGAGGGATGAACTTCTATACTAGTTGCATCCTTCAGTGGGAGCCGCTCTTGTGAAGTCTAGTTTGCTTGTGACGTACTATATTTTCTGTTTGCCATTCGTTGACATAAACATACACCACTCTCAAAATTGTTTTCAATACTTCTGTTTATCAAATGAAAAGCTCTAGCACATGAGTTAGTCCCTGCTTCCCTCTGCGAAGGGCCTATCTTTTACCTTTATGTTGAGTCAGTAAACCTACTCCTTTCTGTCTTAAGCAAGCATTTGAGTTGTTGTGATCTATCCATCTATATGTTGATTTACTCAATCATGTCCTTTATTCTTCCTTGTTTAGTACAAATGTTTTTATCTGATTGAATACCACTTTGAAAGTTACCAATGACTGCAAAGAGATATTTATGATTGAGCATGATAAAATTTGCAATATAAGCTCTAGTATAAAGACTCTAATCGAAAGATAAGTACACTATTAATTGTTCTCTGACCAAGAACAAAGTTTGCCAACACCAATTATGATTTCCTTTTTGCACCTTTATTGTGATTTCCTCTACTTGTTTCAAGTTTTATTATATGAGAGAAGTTGTTGTCTAAAATGACTGGAGCATTGATAGACGTGATGCTTCTTGTCCGTATTTTATTTATCGACACCTCATTCATAAACCTATGGTCATGTTTACTGAGTTCAGTTTCTCTTGGGGACAAGCGAGGTCTAAGCTTGGGGGGAGTTGATATGTCCATTTTGCATCACTATTTTATATTGTAATTTTCTGTTATTCATCGATATTTCATGTTATGATGCATTACTTATGTTATTTCATCTTATTTTGCATGTTTCATAATTTTTGGAGAATAAACACCGGGACAAGCAATCTGATGGAAAAAAACACTATCAAGATACCCTATTTCAGAAGATCAAAAGAAGAAGGGGGGCATCGGGGATGTCTTAGAAGTCCAGAAACGGGAGCTAGCTACGAGGAGACCCGGAGGGGAGCCTCAGAGGGGCCCACACCATGGGGTGGTACCCCCTGGCCGTGCCGCGAAGTGGTGTGGCCACCCTGGCCCACCTCTGATCGCCCTCTTTCGCGTACTTGACCCCGAGGGAACCCTAAGCCCAAGAACATCATCGAAGAAATATTCCACCGCCGCCTCGGGGAAGAAAACAACAGAGAGAGAAAAGTCTCCAGCAGGGAGAAATCTGCCGGGGAAATTCCTTCCCGGAGAGGGGGAGTCATCACCATCGTCACTGAGATCGCTCTGGGCATCATCAAGATCGTCATCGTCATCATCATCACCACCAACACCATCACCCTCACCGTCCACCTCCATCCCGCTGTAACAATTAGGGGTCTTTATCATTGTTTTCCACTAGATCTCTCTCCCGGTGTGCATTACTTGTTAGTAGTTGATGCTTGTGAGATTTATCGGTGTTTGCACTTTATGACCAGGTTGTTATTCATCATTATATCACTTCTGATTATGATCCATATGATGTCTTGTGAGTAGTTTGTTTAGTTCTTGAGGATATGGGAGAAGTCAAGATGTTAGTAGTGGAATTATGTTGAAGTAATATCTAGTGGTTTGATATTTAAGTTGTGGTGTTATCCTTCTAGTGGTGTCATGTGAACGTCGACTATATGACACTTCACCTTTATGGGCCTAGGAGGATGCATTGTGTATTTGGATACTAATTGTGGGGTTGCCGGAATGACAGAAACCTAAACCAAAACAATAAATATTAATCAAGCGTATGAAACGAAAGCGCTTCACGAAATTTTCATGTGTCCTCGAGATAGTTTGGTAATCATGAGTAGAACAATCGGCTTGTCCTTTGCTCTAAAAAAGATTGGGCCACTCGCTGCAATTATATTTACTGTCTTATATTTATTCGCACTTTATTTATCTGCTATGTCAAAAACCTCCAAAAACCCGTTTGGTAGTGTTTACACTGAATCCTCTATCCAACCTGCTTGTCAACACCTTCTGCTTCTTGTTGGGTTCGACACTCTTATTTATCGAAAGTACTATGATATGCCCCATATACTTGTGGGTCATCAGTGATTCAGGATAGATACCTTCTTCAAATGCGCCTGATCTATCCCCCCGGTCAAAATGGACATGCGTATTGGGAAATTCACGTCAAGTGCCTCGTGCTGGTATGAAAATTTTCAGTGAAGACGTACCCGATGCTGAATTTGTCTTTTCGGTTGTTGCTGCTGGTGTCGGTGACCTCTCCGTCTCCAGTGTATCCAACCGGGTGTGCACTGCTTCCATGGATGTCTGAATGTCTTTGATCCTTGCATCCACATGTGGCACCCATGCCCCCAGCCCTTTCAATGTTTTGTTGATCGATTTCAGAGTCGTTCTCGTCTCTGCACACTGCTTCTGCAACTCGTCGCCTTTCTTCTTCATCGTGGCGAGATCTGCTTGAGCTCGCTCCATATCGCCTTCCCCTGCTTGATTCCACACCACCGCGCCTGGAGCCAGTGTCAACCGCCACCGATCAGACGCGCCTCCAGCGGTACACAAATCCACCGTGCTACTGGAATTTTACCACCCGTAGAAGATCTATGCGCAACCCCTGCACCGCCGTGAATTTTTACCCGAGCAGTCTACCTCCGCCTCTCGCCGCCGAAGTCGATGTCGAGCATAGCAACCCTCCGCCACCGTTGAGAGTGTCGGTGCGATTTAACAGGAGAACCCAACCGCCGATACTCTGCTATTGATTCGCCACCGTGTGATCTGGATCTGGGGCCTTTTCCCTCACGCTCTCCCTCTTTTTTTTTGATTTGTGGTAAAAAATTTGTCGCTAAAATTCGGCCCTGATCTACTGCTCTGATACCATGTGTCGGACCCCGATCACGATCTCCATTGATTCAACTCACTGGATACAATATTTTGCCACAGTGTCACGCTTAGGCGAGGAACTCAGCAGAGAGGAGGAAGTGATTTTGTCCGAGAAAATAATTGTGATTACCCAGAAAAGATACCCGTCGATGGGACGCTACCTCTGCATATAACGCGGGACTACCTACTCCGCTAGTCCCACCTTGACAGTCTCACTAAACCTCTTCTCGCCCCCGGCCTTCCTCTTCTCCTGCTGCTCTTTATCTATCTTCTTGTACTTCAGTACGTCACGTAGTATATGGGTCGTGACAAGGGGGAAAACATCACAACAATCCTAGCAGTCATGGTAAAACATAACAGAGCACAAGGCACCAACAATCGGACTTGGTTATCAACACACTTCACACCCCCAGGATGAAGACCACGTGCCTTCATATGCAATTAACAGGTACCCGTACATGTGTCAACGCAAGCATTAGCCTGCACCAAGGAATCTAATACTACTACTTCTGGGACTAGGATCATTCACAGACAACCAGTTCCTCATCATTCTCCTTGATTCTACAGCTCTCGGTTTTGTGGACCAGTCCTTTGACTGTAGAATCTCCATGAGCTTATGCCTATTTGGTTGCTAGCATGGGTTTTAGCCCATTTGCATCCGTGACCTTGGCGGGCCTAGCCCCAGAAAAACACGATTATGCTACTATCCACAGTTTGTTTGGTTTCCAATTAAGATTCAGCCAGTCTTGTTTCGCATGGAGCGAGAAAAAGAACACATGTTCTTTGGTAGGTTGTGTCCCTTTGCCAGATGCAAACTCGTGGTGTTTGATTGCTCAACCACGATAGTTGCTGTTACATCATCTCAGTTGTGGTGACCTTACCACGTAGTGATGCAAGTAGAGCTAGGTAATCACTATAAACAATCCTAACTACTAGCAAATGGCATTGTCATGAGGACATAAAAACTCTTAGTTCATTACACCAATCTTAGTTCTCCTAACTACTAGTGAATTGCAGTTCTGACACGCATACATCATTAGAGGAGAGGTACTATGGTAAGGGGGGAGCTTCTTCAGACCTGTGTTACCTCTAACATTTCACATTGCATCAGCCCACTCCTGCCTTTTGGTATTTCAAGGTTCTTAATCATGAGCTTCGATGCCATGACCAGTATCATCGGTGTTTGACGTAACATCCTCCTCTTGGCGAAGTACTCATCAATACCCCACCCCAACATCTAGTTGTAAAGAATGCAACATGCAAGAACCAGCTTGACTTGAGTGTCGAACGTGTGGAATGGCTTCTGATTTAGGATCTTAAATCTCTTCTTCAGAGCGGCAAATGCCTTCTCAATAGTAACTCTAAAACTAGAGTGTCTCAGATTGAATAATTCCTTGATATTGTTGGGTAGTGTTTTGCGGAGAACTCGTTGAGATGGTACCTGTTACTCCGGGAGGGTGGAAGAACACCAGGGCGACATGCATAACCTGCATCTCTAAGATTGAACTTGCCATTAGGAATATTGATCCCATCAGCTCGACTCATGCTGTGAGCAAGGATGCTTGCATGATGGGCAGATCCTTCCCAACCAGCTAGCACATATGTGAAATTCAAATCAAAATCCACAGCCGCGAGCACATTCTGACTGGTGTAGTGCTTCCTACTCCTGTATGTAGCAGCCTCTGACCTGGGCACTCTAGAAGTGACATGAGTACCATCAAGCACACCAATACAATCATGTAGACATGAACAAAAAGTGTAAAGTTACACTAGATCTTATGTGTGCAAGCTAAAACTATAGAATTTGGGCTGCTCACCTTGAAATATGGATACTATCTATAGCTGTTTAGTATCTTCTTTGAAGTCCGACTAGTTGGTGTTTTGGTCATATCTCCTCCGATCTCTCCAACTGCGTGTAGAACTTGCTTAAAATAGCGTGATATAGTCTCACATGATCTCCTGAATATGTTGTGAATCACTCTGAACCTCATGTTATGACCTACAACCTACCAAAATATTTCGATTTTCTCTTCCACGCGCAGATGAATGCTATCTTTGAGCAAGCCTCTGGTTCTAAATGTCTCCACAAGCTTGGAAAAAGGGGCTCTACCCATTCGCAGCATGTTCAACGCCTCCACCTCGTTGTTGTTGTATATGTAGATTACACCTTGTAATTGCGGCGCACTGCTCTTTGATGTATAACAGAAGCCAGACATGCATCACAACTATGAGTGATGATGCCTGACGATGAGCGACATACGAGATTTTTTGTCTTAGTGTAATTATGGAGCACAAGTCATGCCAAAATTTAGCTACTAGTACATCTGAAGGAGAGATATCTAGACAGGCGGAATGGTGATTACCGCCATGGGAGAAGAGGTCGACGACCTGCAGGTGTCGTAGACAGATAGTCTGATCTTGGTTGCTCGCCTACTGTTGCTGCCGCCGCCCTCGCCCTAGGCTCCGAAGATCTAAGCCGTCTCCATTGTGTCGCTCAGATCTAAATCGCCCCCACTGCTACCGCCACCGCCGATGCCGAAGTAATGGAGTTTCCTCTCCCGCTCCCGGTGACTGACTAAAGAGAGGGGGTGAGCCTAGCTTTTGCGCCATACGACGCCCCAATTTTTATTCTCCCCCATCTCCATGGTTGCATCCCTAGCAGCCCTGCGCACACGATTTTGGCGCTACTGTACTCCACTGAAGGTGGCTGTGAAAAATGGTCGATTCAGGTGTTCCCTCAAAGCCTGTCTGAGGGGTTCTTTAAGGTTTGTGCGGGCTCCAGCGAAGTTGGATTACAGGCAACCAATCACCCCATTTTTTTTTTCATCCAGCGGGCCTGTTTGGAGGCTCTGCGGAAAACCAAACACGCCCTATACATATTTGCAACCGAAACTAAAAACCACAACATGGGAGAAAAAACCTGCTCCAACAACTTACTAGCATTGCGAATATGTTTGGGAGTTGGATGAATGTAGTTGAGAAGCATATTAAGGCACATATATGTATCGGCGTTTATGCGTTCTTATGGGCAATTTGGAATTGTCGGAATGGTCTTGCTTTTAACAAAGATCAAATTCCTTATTTTTTGCAGGTGGTAAACAAGGCTTCATACTGGGTCCAAGCGTGGTATGCCCTCCTTTCTGCCTACCAGCAGGGTCATATGGATTCTGCATGTTCTCGAATGATGGCGGTCATTTGGGCTATCTTCAACCAGTCTATCTCGCATCATCTTAGAAGATTAGATGGATATATCCTTTTCTTTTAATTGGGCATTGCTCAAATATAGATTCTCTAAATTATGCAACTAGGTGAACAATCCTATATGATGAACTACTAGCATAACATACGAAATCAAGTAAGCTAATAGCAACAAGTAAAAGTAGGTTGAGAGATAATCAACACAATGACACAGAGATTTATCCTGAAGTTCACTTTCCAAAGAAAGCTAATCTCCATTGGAGCGGTGCAGTGTCACCAAAGTAAAACACTGAATGACCGTCAAATGGCACACCGAATCTTCGTCACCACCAATGGAGAGGCACATACCACTATGTTTCCGTTGAGGTTGACAACTAGAAACTTCACAAGGATGAGGCACAATGCACAATTTTGAGTGTTCTCACCAAATCCCACGAGCCGCCAGGACACCGGGCTTCAAGGCGCACACTAAACAACTCAATTAGAGGATCCTCACAAGACTTCGTGGCTAACAAAGCCACAAAGGACCACAAGATCCATGAGTTCCAACAAAACCAAAGAGTAGCAAGTTCCTCAATGGAATTAAGGGGGAAATCAAATCCCTTTGGTGAAAGTGTAGATCTAGGGACCCTCTCTCATATCCTAGAAGGGTAAGGTGTTTGAGTGGGTAGAGAGAGGGCTAGAGTGCATTGAAGCTTTGCAACGATGGTGGAGAAAGTGTGGGAGTCGTGGTACCTCTTGGGGAAGAAGAGGCCCCTTAAATAGTCCACCAAGGAAACTAGCCGTATTCTGTGGAACCCGTCGAACTCGAATTGAATTTGGAATATCGAATTCCAGGAATAAACCGGACCAATCCAACTGCCTGACAGATATATTCACGGCCAAGTCAGAATCAATCCAAAATATTCCGGACGCCCGGATTATTTTGGATCAAGCTGACCACCTAACAGAGAGAATCGCGTTCATGTCGGAATTAATCCCGATTATTCTGGAACCCTGAATATTCCGGCCATTCCGACCCCAATCCAACTACCCATAGAAACTGTTTTCTGTAGGGAACACGGGTGTATCTTTGGTAGGAAAGTGTCAGGTATGTGTCGGGGAGTATTTGGTGTATGTGAATGATTCCCCCAATGCTTCCAAAGAGCAACTCCTAATGAGGACACAACTACCATACTAGCTAAGCTATGTAGCTTTACTTATTAGGGATTTATCTTCAATCTTTTATCCTTCACGAGAAAACTGTCACTGCCTTGTGATTTTCATCAAATGAATCTTGAATCACTAAGCACACGGTAAGATATCACTTATGTTGTTAACAAACACCCAAAACTGATTAAGGACATAAATGTCCTTTCAATCTCCCCATTTTTGTGTTTGATGACAACATAAAGATTTGCATGATAGAAATATAGAATATGATCCATGCAACGAGCTTACTAAAAAAATAGAAGCCCACCTAGATGTGTACACCATTTTTTGATTTGTGTTTGAATACAAGATGCACAATCAACTAGGATCAATGCTTCCCCTATGTTTTAGGAACCAAGAATATGTGCACGAGTTTATACTATGATCCAACTACGAAGTACTTGCACAAGTATGCCATGTCATGATAAGAAACTAATCATAAGATACAATGCAGTATTGAAGTAAGGCAGTCTTAAGAATCTCATAGGTCACAAGGAACTCATGTCATAATTTGAGTACAAACAAGGATTACAAATTAAAATAGTTCAGCTCAAAGCAAATGGTTCAAATAAGATAAGACGAAACACAAACTTATAAGATCAAATGAAAAGCCGAGAAGCTTGTGTCCCAACCCACACAAATCCCACTGGTAATCCTAAATAGAGCTCTTCTCCTGCTTTGGCATCAAGATGCCGAAACGGATGAAAGAGCCATACTAGTGGCCCCAAAGAACTACTCGTCCTGCTCGTTGTATTCTTCTTCCTCCTCTTCATCTTCATGGTACTCCTCATCCTCGTGTTCATCATCATGATCATCCACATCAGCAAGAGGGACCCCAAAGTAAAAGTTAACATCACTGATAGGTGGAATTGGGACGGGCACATAGACGGCTGCGGCAAGTGAAGGAGGACCATCAGGGATGACGTGACTAGATGTCCTCTTATCGACATTCTGAATGTGGTGAGCCTCTTTGGCAAGTTACCTAGACTCATGAGCAACAGCACGCGCATCACTACAAGTGGAGAACACGACTTTGAAGAACTTGGCAATGCCACCAGATGAATGGGAGTGAGAGGACTGATGACCCACAAGTTTAGGGGATCGTAACAATCTTTGAGGGTAAGTATAACCCAATTTATTGATTTGACACAAGTGGAGGCAAAGAATACTTATAAGTCTTAACAACCGAGTTGTCAATTTAGCTACACCTATTTATTAGTAGCAACAATGATATGATGGCAACAATAGTGTGACGATAACAACATTAATAAAGTAGCAGCAATACTAACAATGAAAGTTAATGAAGTGGACATCAAGGCTAAAAACACCATAGGTATAGGTATGGATGTACGAGCGTTGCATGAATAAGATAAATCATGTAATATACATAACATAGGTGAAAGTACAAGGATGCCGCCTACATGTGTGCATAGACTTTTTAAAATAGTGACGATTTAGGACTGAATAAATGCAGAATAAAACTATCAATTAAATTTTGATTTGGTCTCCTTATTTTTTGTCCTTTTCTATTTTCATTTAGTCAAAATTTAGCTTCACTTTCTTGTTATATTTTCTATTCATTTTTATTTTATTTATTTGCTTATTGTTTCTTTCATTTTTATTTTTGTTTCGCTCGCAATAAATATATGATCATATTTATGAGGGATGTCAAACTTTCTTTTTAAGAGTGATGAACACTTTATGTATAATAAATGTTCTTAAATACACAAAATCTTCTTTTGAGATGTGTGAACCGTTTTAGTCATGAACATTTTTTTTTTCAAATATTAAATATTTTTTAGTTATTATATATATAGTTTTAGGTATGACACAAACTATATTTACACTTTTCTTCTTTGTGTAACTTTTTTTACTAGCAGTCTAAATATTTAGTTTGTTACACATGAACAAATCTACCAAACTACATGCACAATTTTTTACAAAGTAGAATTTTCTTGGCTTGTTAAACTGATTTTTATGATCGGATTTCATCAAAGTGGCTTCCAACAATGTTATTTCTTATTGTAAGAGCTCCCTCTGCTCCATAATATAAGTTTTTTTTAACAAACTTAGTTTGCTAAAAAGGTTTACATTATGGAACGAAGGGAGTAGTAAACACTGGTAATGATAAGGTTAAATGTCAATGGTACTCCCTCAGATCTATATTAATTTTGTTAAGGGTGGGCAAAAAGGGTCTCACGGTTTAACCGATTTGAGCTAGTTCATTATTTTGTACTAGTTCTAAATTTTGGATGAGTCTGTAAAGGGGAATGAACTAGCTCCCACTTACCAGTTTACATTGGTTTTAGGCCCCGCTTGGATTGATGGGTCAGAATACAGAGCCGTAATCTTTTCAGCTCGCGCTGTAATTTCTGCCGGACGTCCCTAGGTCCGTAATATTTCTGGCCGGTTTCCCTTAATATACGACGAACCAATCATGGCCTTAACGGTTTCAGTCTTGCCCATCCTAAATTTTTGTACATAAAATCTGCGACAATATATGGATTAGAGGGAGTACTTTTTTAGATTTGCAATTGAAGTTACTGCACACGTGAATGAGCGAAGTTTTGCGGTTGTGTGATTTTTCACGGCTTTCTTGTACCTTCTGACTGTATTATTGTGACCTACTATAAATCCAAAGTGGGCAAATTTGCAAATCTTTGGCCTTAGATTTGTCCGGGCATTAATGTGAATCGCAGCCATTTCCCCTGAAAAAAAAAAGAAAGAACTGTCGGCAACTGTAAAAGCCCGAAGCACGCTTTCTTCTACCTCCCGATCGAGACTCCACCGTTCCCCGTCCCCATCGCACCGACACGCCTCCGCTAAAACCCTAGCCCTATGTCCGCGGCGGCGCAGCTGCACCCGCTGCCGCCCGTGCCGGCGGAGGGGGCAGCCCCAGCGGCGGCCCCGCCCGCGCCGGCGGCGGCGCGGTCGTACGAGCTCGCGGTCGCCGCGGCGGAGCTCCGCCCGGTGGACTGCAACCTCGCGGCGCTCTGCGACCACGTCCAGGCCGAGGGATTCGGCTCCGGGGCCTTCTCCGATGTCGTCGTCGAGGCCATGGGCGCCACCTACCGCCTCCACCGCCTCATCATCTCCCGCAGCACCTACTTCAGGTGAGCGTTCTCGAATGCGGAGCGGGACCCTGAGGGTAGTTGCGGATCGGAGTCGCTGCTCTTGTCGACTGAGTGTGTAGGTTTGTTTCACATGCTAATTGCATTTCTATTGGACTTCGCGGCCGGGATGTTTTGATTCTCCTTAGGTGGAAAATCCCCGTATCTGTGATCCCTGTTGAAATGTCAGTACTAGAATGATCTGCACGGAATTGCATTTGTAGGGACCAGTATGCATTTGCAGTCTGATACTCCCATAGCAAGTTAATCCAGTTCCTCGATTTGTTCTCAAAAGACATTCGAGAATACGCACCAAAGAAATGTAGTAACGCGTTTTGAAGTGAAACTCTCCCTGCTCTGTATGCATTCGTATTTTAATATTAGGGTAGGAAACTATGTATTGTTGATTTGTCTCTCCCTTTCTGAACTGGGCTATGTTAATTTCAGTTCGAGTTTTCAAATGAAACGAGTCTGCCCCTCTTTCAAACTGTTATTTTGCAAACCAGCGAAGCCAAAATGAATTGATGAAATTCTGACTGGTATTTAGTCCCCCATTGCAAAATGTAAGACGCCCACACATCCCATGGTTTAAGTTTAACCAGCGACAGTATTCATATTTAAAAGCATTTTCTAATGGTATCCCTTCTCCTCACATAGCTCACATTTTATCAATCCAATGGTTGGTCAAAATTAAATCTTGGGATGCTTCGGCGCCTTGCATTTTACACTGAAGGAAGTAATCAACAAAATATGAGTATATAAAGGAACTCCTCAATGTAAAATACTTTTCAATGCTTACATCTCCTGTATAAACTTCCAGCATAGAATGAAATCATTTTTTTTTGAGGAAAAGAATGAAATCTTCTTTTGCAACCAACCCTTTTTATTGTATTGCATTATTATCTGTTTTTATGCTTGACATAGTTAAATTTGTCCAGATTAATACTGTAGCAATATCAAACTGATAAGCAAGTTCTGCATTAAAATAACTGTCAGGAATATGTTGCACGGTCCATGGAGAGAAGCTGGAGCACCTACAGTGGTCTTGCATATAGATGATTCTAATGTTGATTCTGAAGCAATTGAAATTGCGCTGGCATATCTTTATGGCCAACCCCCCAAGCTTAATGATAACAATGCATTTCGTGTACTAGCAGCTGCATCATTTCTGGATCTTCAGGTTTCTTCTATTCTGAAGTGTTCTTATTGTGTTTCAGTTGTTTGCTGTTGTTGTACTTACAAATGCACTATTGCAGGGCTTGTGTACAATATGTACGGACTTTATTATTTCTGAGCTTTGGACATCAAACTTTTTACAATATCAGGTTAGTTCATTAGCATATCTTTGGGATAATATGGCATTCTTTTCTCAAAAGTATTATTTTTCCTTCTTTATCTATGGTCTTATTTCCCCTTCATTGTTTTTAGTTATTTGCGGAAAGCCAAGACTATGGTAGTCATGGAGAGCGTGTCAGAAATGCTTGCTGGGGTTATCTTTGTCAAAGTGCCACACTGGAACTACGAGAGGTAAGTACTAAGCAGCATTCTTGGGGTTTTGTTGGTCAAAAGGCTATACTGATCAAATATTTTGCTTAAGTAGGAATCTTGGTAAATGGCAGCTTTCAGTGTTCTCTATCAGTACTTACTTAAAGAATGATAATTTTTTTTCTAAGACAAACCTAATAAAACTATTTGCATTTAGTCAATATATGTATTTACAGTTAGTGGTTGAAGGTTCTAAAGTTGACTGCACAAACCCTAGGATGACCTACATTTCTGGACAGAGTTTTTAGTTGTCGCTACCTTATAAATTTTGGTGTAATGTTAATAGGTGGGATCTGTGTTAGATATTCTCTATAAAACCATGCTACTTAGCAATTTGGGACATATCATCCATGCCTAAAATTTCAGCAATGTTTTCTTGTGTATTCATGAAATTATTATTTTTTAATGTGAAGACTATGAGTCTCTCTTTGAGTGGCTAGAATTGAGCCTAGCTCACTTGGTTGGGGTAGTGGTGTGCAATCCCACCCCCTATACGTTGGGTTTCCTTCACAAAAATGTATGGGTTGCTGTACAAATGCACCTTTGTTGTGCAAGAAATATATAAGAAGCTTATTATATGGCTGTCCCGAGCTTCCATCTCGAGCTGTCCCGAGAATGCTCCAAAAAAAGGGTAAAAAAAAATGTCGCTATGTGCTAATCTGTCCCGAGCTTCCATCTCTGCTCGGTGCTCCACAGTACCTGTTGTTGGTTTCGTTGCTCCCTAAGATGACTCCGTCTATGGACTCGCTGCTCTACGTCAACTCCGTCTATGTCGACTCACCGCTCTACGTCGACTCTCGCGGCTTCTGTCCGTGGTTGTGGCCGCTCTATGTCGACTCCGTCTATGTCGACTCGCCGCTCTACGTCCACACTTGGCTTCTGCCGGCAGTTGTGGCCGCTCTACGTCGACTCTTACGGCATCTGCACACCGTCCGGGTCGCTTTTTGTTGGCTCCTCGCGCGGCTTGTGCACGCACTTGTGACCGCTCTCTATTAACTCCCCGCGTGACTACCACGCGTGCTGGTGATTGGTCCTCCTTGGTTGACGCGCCTACCTCGACCTCTTCAGCCGCGTCTTTGACCACACATGAGATTGCGCAACTCCGATGCATGCTTGCTAATTGGGACTCTTCACCGACAGGTACTGCCGGTTCTGCGGCTGATTTTTTCTGGCATTGAGAGACCACCTTCTCATTCAGGTACATCCTCTTGGATTCTTGATACCGGAGCATCTTTCCATATGACTTACGATTCTTCCTCTTTGAGCTCTGTTCGACCTGTCGAGTCTCCTGTCTCTATTCGTACGGCTAATGGTACTCCCATCCCCGTTGCTAGTCGAGGCACTCTTAGCAGTTCCGCGTTTCATGTTCCTTCTGTTGCTCATATTCCTCGACTCACCATGCAGATCTTCTCTGGTAGTTAGATTGTCGATTCTTGTTGTAGGGTCACTCTTGATTTTGATTCTTTTCAGGATTGTTGCACCGGCGCTTTACTTGGTGCTGGCCCTCGACGCCATGATGGCCTATGGGAGCTTGATTGGCTTCGTCTTCCTTTCGCTGCCACCTGTTGTCGTAGCCACCTGCTATTTTCAGCAGTGGCATCATCGTCTTGGCCACTTATATTGTTCTCGTCTCTCGTCTCTCGTCTCTTGTTCATAGTGGAGTTCTGGGGTCTGTCTCCGGAAATGCTTCTTTGGATTGTATGGGTTGTAGGCTTGGTAAGAAGATTCAGCTACCATATGCTCATAGTGACTCTGTGTCTGAGCGTCCTTTTCAGATGTTTGGGGTCCGTCTCCCTTCACTTCGAAAGGGGGTCATCGGTACTATATTATTTTTGTAGACGATTACTCTCGTCACACTTGGATTTACTTTATGTCCTCTCGTAGTGAGGTTCTCTCTATCTATAAGCGTTTTGCTGCCATGGTTCACACTCAGTTCTCTACACCTATTCGTGTGTTCCGTGCTGATTCTGCCGGTGAGTATATCTCCAAGCATCTACGTGGTTTTCTTACTGAGCATGGCACTCTCGCTCAGTTCTCTTGTCCCGGTGCACATTCCTAGAATGGCGTTGCTGAGCGTAAGCATTGTCATCTTCTTGCGGGGGTGTTTGTTTGGGCTTTTGGTGGCTTTCCACTGAAAAAAGCAGCCAATCCGAACCAAACAGGGGTGCTTCGGCTGTGGGCTTTGACAAAGCCACCAACGAAAATACACATGGAGGAGAAAGCACGTCTTGGGGTGCTTCGCGCGGCTTCGGGTGGCTTCCCGCAAAAGGTTGCGAAACGTTTTCTAAATAGACATATCGTTGGCCGAATTTACAACCAGATGCTACCCGATGGTCAAATATCCCCAGACCCGATTTCCATTTTCACCCGTTCGTTCGAGGTAAGTTTCCAGCGTCGCCAGGTCGCCGCTCACAGCGCCGCCGGGTCGCACTTCCCTCCTGTCGGTGAGCGGCGCGTCCCAGCGCTCGACAGCCTCCCCGTTGTGCTCGCCCGACCCCGCCGTCCTAGCTCTCTGCCATCTCCCCCCTGCCGTCTCCGCCGCGAAGCTCCTCCCCGCCGCCATCGTCCGTCTCCGGGCCACCAGCTCACCTCCTCTCTGCCGTCCCGGCCCGCCGCATCTCTTCCCGTCCCACAACATCTCTTCCCTGCTCCCGGCCCACCGCATCTCCACCTCTCTACTAGGCCTGCCGCAACTCCTCCCGGCCGGTTGTACGAGGCTAGACCGCCGTGCAGCCTCGACCGACCCCGTCCCTGCCGGTTGAGGTGAGGGAGCATCTCTCCTTCTCCATCTTTGACCGCCCATGACCGGCGGATCGAGCCGCGAGCCCGCGACCGACCCTGTCCCTGCCTGGTTCGAGCTTGGCCTCAAGCGAGACCTCTAGGAGCTGCGTGTACGAGGTGCATCGTGTGTTGCTCCGTCCATGTCCGAGCAACACCTCAAACTAGCATCCACAATAGCATTTGCATAAGATTTATTTTGTAAGGAAAAAATAGTCCCCATAAGAATTAGCTGAAAGAGGATGATACGGATACGTATTTTGGACAAATTTATATCTCACTAATTATTTGATGTTTAATGATGTCTATTCTTGGAATTTTATAGTGACAGATACGATTGCACATTTTAATCGGTAAATACATGTCATTGGCGCTGTGAGGGTATTTCAGACAATTCCTCAACACACAGCAACCAAGTCGCCAAACAGACACATTCAGAAAAGCAGCTTTCCTGCACAACAACTTTCCCTCCACAACAGCGCAGCCAGCCACAGCCAGCCAGCGACAGCCCAGACAAACACCCCCTGAGATTGCTCATGCGATGATGATCGCTTCTTCTCTCCCGCCTCATTTTGTGGGCTAAGGCTGTCTCTACCTCATCTTATCTCATTAATATCCAACCTTCTGCTACCCTTCAGGGTGCTATCCCTCTTGAGCAACTTTATGTTCGTTCTCCTGACTATACTATGCTACGGTTGTTTGGCTGTGTTTGCTACGTTCTCCTCGCTCTTCGTGAACGCACCAAACTAACCGCTCAGTTTGTTGAGTGTGTTTTCTAGGATATAGTGATGAGCATAAGGGCTATCGCTGTTGGTATCCTGTGGCTCGTCGGATGCGTATTTCCCGAGATGTGACTTTTGATGAGTCTCGACCTTTCTATCTGTGATCGACCTCCTCGACCTCCACTACGGAGGATCTCTCTTTTCTTCCTCTTCCTGTTTCTCCTTCCTTGGTTCCTCCTATTTCTTCTCCTCCTTCTCTTCATGTTGATCCGGTGCCGTCTACTCCGCTGCCTTCTTCTCCTCCTTCGTCATCGCCTTTTTCACCCTCCTCACTGCTGTCTTCTCCCTCTCCGTCTCCTATTGTTCCCTCTCATCCAACTTTTCCTTTCTACTATACTCGTCGCCCGCGTGTTGTGGACGAGTCATCTGATGCACCCTCTACTTCTGGTGCACCGTCTCAGCCGACTGCCGACTTATTCTCTTCGTAACTGGCCTTGTAATACTCCTGATTTCTATAACCCCGCTAGTTACCGTGTTACCGCTATCCCGGAGCCAACTACGTATCGTGAGGCTGTTGTTCATCCTAAATGGCAGCTTGCGATGGCCGAGGAGATTGCTGCACTTGAGCGCACCGGTACATGAGAGATTGTTCCTCTTTCACCTTCTATTCGTCCCATCACTTGTAAGTGGGTCTATAAGGTGAAAACCCGTTCTGATGGGTCCCTTGAGCGTTACATAGCTCGTCGCACCGATACATGTGAGATTGTCCCTCTTGCACCTTCTATTCGTCCCATCACTTGTAAGTGGGTCTATAAGGTGAAAACCCATTCTAATGGGTCCCTTGAGCGTTACAAAGCTCGTCTGGTTGCTTGTGGCTTTCAGCAGGAGCATGGCCGCGATTATGATGAGACTTTTGCTCACATGACCACTGTTCGTACTCTTCTTGTCGTTGCATCTGTTCGACATTGGTCTGTGTCTCAGCTTGATGTTAAGAATGCCTTTCTTAATAGCGAGTTGCGTGAGGAGGTCTATATGCGACCACCACCTGGGTATTCTGTTGATGATGGCATGGTCTGCCGTCTTCTTCGCTCTTTTTATGGCCTTAAGTAAGCCCCTCGTGCATGGTTTGAGCGCTTTGCTTCTGTGGTCATGGCTGCTGGATTTTCTCCTAGTACTCATGATCCTCGTGGTCATACTCTTCTTCTTCTATATGTTGATGACATGATCATCAGTGGTGACGACCCTGAGTATATTGCCTTTGTTAAGGCACGTCTGAGTGAGCAGTTTCTTATGTTGGATCTTGGCCCGTTTCGTTACTTTCTTGGGATTGAGGTTTCATCCACCTCTGATGGTTTCTTTATATCCCAAAACGGTATATTCATGATCTTCTTACTCGTGCTGCTCTGAGACTCCTATGGAGCTCAATATTTCTATTCGTGCTTCAGATGGTGATCCACTCTTTGATCCTGACTCGTTATCGACATCTTGTCGGGAGTCTTGTCTATCTAGCTGTCACTCGCCCAGATATTTCTTATTTTGTTCATATCTTGAGTCAGTTTGTTTCTGCTCCTACCTCGGTTCATTATAGTTACCCTTTTCGTGTTCTACGCTATCTTCGTGGGACGATCTCTCTTTGTCTCTTCTTTCCTCGTTCTAGCTCAGCTCCGGTCCTACTCTGATGCTACGTGGGCTAGTGATCCTATGGATCGCCGTTTTTCTTGGTGGTCCTCTCATTGCCTAGAAGACGAAGAAGCAGACCGCAGTTTCCCGTTCGAGTGCAGATGCTGAGTTGCGGGCGATGGCTCTTTTGACTGCTGAGGTGACTTGGTTACAGTGGTTACTTGATTTTGGTGTCTCCAGTGAAACATGAGTTTACCAAGCATATTGGTGTCGATGCTTCTTTTGTTCGTGCTAGTGTGCAGGATCAGATTATTGTTAGAGAGATTAGTCTACATTTGTACATCTCCTATTAGCTAGGGGGTTTCCTGCATATTTGCCACACCTGAACATGTATATATATTGTGGCCTTTTGGCCCCGTGGAAAACAAGTTGCATATTCCTCTATTCCTAACAAAATTTAGTTTTAGTTTTGTTTTTCTGCCACTCCGACATGAATGCTGAATTATGACATGTATAGTTGGACTTTGGTGAATTTCAATCCTGAATATGTTATGCATGCTACATTCACTTTTAGGCTTAGAGTTTTCATATCTGTTTTTGGTCCATAAGATTGACAACTGATTTTCAAAGTTTGTTTTTTGCTGAAAGGTGCTTCCAAAACTTTCTTCACAAACATTGCATGCTCTCCTTACATCCGACGAATTGTGGGTACCTAATGAGGAGAAAAGGTATGCATGTATTAACTTGTCTAGTGATGGTATTACAATTTGCAAGCCAGTTATGACAACAACTCGTCTTGCCACGTGAAGGTTTGAACTGGCATTATTTGCTCTACTGGCAAAGGTCACTGTGTCTGATGTAGAAGTTAGTGGAGATGAAAATATGAACCTTATGGCAAGCTCACCAACTGTCGATCGTTCGATGGGGAAAGGAAAGAGTCCGATGAATGAAACTGGTGAGGAGCAGCTAATGGAATCTGAACTGCAGAAGTTGAAGTTGCATGATAACACGGGGAGTAAAATTGCCCATAACATTACTGACATTCCCAATGTTATAATTCCGCAGGATAGCACCTCGTACTCCAACTCCATTCCACAAGTAAGAGGATCATATTGACATGTTTCCAGTATGCTATGAACTTTCCTTGTATCGTTAAACATATCACTTTACCAGTACACTGAGTTTGTATTGTTTGTTCTGACATTTAGAGTGCTGAAGCTTCCAAGAGAATGGAGAATGATATTTCTACAGGAGGACCATCTGCTGAAAGCACTTCTTATCAGTTTAGCGAAAATACCTGGCTTTCTGGTGAGCAAACAAAGAATTACTTGTCAAGAACTTCTTCAAGTAATGGATTAGTTCCAAGTGAGTGGGGAAGACCGACTGCACCTCTTTGGGGTGGTAGGGTTGTTGGTCGCCGGCAGGTTAGATGCGTGAGAGGAAGCTCTTCTTTATCTGCTGATGAGTATAATGCTTTCATGAATATATTTGAAAGGGGCTCCCTTCTGTACTGCAATATGTCGTTTGATGCACTGATAAGTGTTCGAAAGCAACTTGAAGAGTTTGAATTTCCTTGCAAAGCTGTAAACGATGGTCTTTGGCTACAGGTATGTGTACTCCACCCCCCCTTCTTATACTTTCTTCCCAGTTAGACCATTTCTAAAATTTGGTGATTTGGTAATGCAGATGCTCCTGTGTCACAGAGTGCAAGCAATAGTTGCTGATACTTGCAGAAACTGTTGCCTTACAAGTAGTTCTTGTGCTTGTAAACAAGCATATGTGAGTACACACAGCCACTACAGACAGGAGCATGATCGGACTAGTGCTTCGGGTACTGCAGGTAGTATCTACCTTGGAGATGCCCAAGGCGATGGGAATGGTATGTTTGGTCCTGTGCGTGTTAACGTGAGAGGAGCAGTTGATGGGCTTGCTGGCATTGGGAGAGGTAACTCGAATGTGCCTGGTGCAGCTTGGGCTCCTACGCGTTATGTCTTCTCTCGTGTTCCTTACGGGCTTGGTTCAAGAAATGGCCAGCAAACATTTGCCAATGATGAATCTGAACCTAGAGTTGATCACAATGGAGATATTCCAGGAGATGGTCTGACTGCATTGGTCAATCTTAGCCAAGAAAGCAGTGCTTCTCATCATCAGGCAGAAAGTATATTTGAGGCAGGCATGCAGACTAGATATTCTGGTGGTGCCTCTGTTTCTACCCCAGGTGGTTCTTCTCTCCAGATGCAAGAGTCGAAAGAGCATGAACTTGGGTCTAGTTGGGAGAATGCAGACAACACATCTATATCATTGGACATGAGAACACCACTTAATCATTTTCCTCCTTTCCGCTTTGGGTAAGACATCTATTTATTTTATCTTTGCTACTATTACAACACACACCACCCCTTTGGACATCGGGCTGGAAAAAAACACAGGGTTGATCTTCAAATCATCTGTTCCAAGTAATCTGAGTGTTCTGCAGTCTTTCCCGTTGGATGTTAAGGCCTTCACTAAAGGCAGGGGGATGAGACAAATTCTTGTAATTGCATTTTTAGACTTGCTAACCAAGACATGTTCTGAATTTCTGATACTCTGTACCAATTTCTATTTTCCCTAAAACCTCATTAATTTAGAAATTGATGTGCACACTAATCTCATGTTTGTATAAAGCTCTGACCATTTTTATAATTAAACACAGGGTTGAGTTTGAAGATGTGCATAGGCTTGGCGATGGTCAGGTGAAACACTCGACTGAAGTATTTTACGCTGGCTCGTTGTGGAAGGTTGATTACATTCTGGTCCACTATCCATCCATGCTTCTTACAGCCTAAAATCAAGCTAGTTAATAAACATGAACTTTTGCAGGTAAGTGTCCAGGCGTTCAATGATGAGGATCCTCATGGGCGTCGGACCCTTGGTAACATATTTTGATTCTGTCATTTTTGCCAGTCACCTTGTTGTTTGCCCAATAGCATGTTAACATTTAACGCCGTGACAATGTAGGGCTTTTTCTCCACAGACGAAAGGCTGAGTTGTTAGACCCCTTGAGGAAGGTAAGTAACATGATGGATTATTCATACATCAGAAGATAATATGGTTGGCTGATGTGCTTCTCTTTCTCAGGCCCACATGTATATAGACCCCCGGGAAAAGGTCACTGCTCGGTATCAGGTATGTACCTCATTTTTTCCCTGTTTTATGATTTTTTTCATTGATGATACTGTATTATGTGCCATAAATTTGACATCTGTCTGTTCTTAGCTCATCTGCCCGTCGAAGAGAGAGGTCATGATATTTGGAAGCCTGAAGCAGGCTGGCACTCTGTTACCCAAAGCTCCAAAAGGTTGGGGTTGGCGCACGGCAATACTGTTTGATGAGCTTGCTGATCTTCTCCAAGGCGGAGCCCTGAGAATCGCTGCAGTAGTCCAGCTTGTCTAAGCCAAAAAAGAAAAAAACCCTGTTGTACATCGAATAGCGATGGATGGTACTACATATATATCGTGTGAATTTATGGAAATGTAGGGAGAGATAATAGTATGTAAATAATGCCTCCAAGGTTGTTGGTGTCACTGTAATGTAGTTTAATGCGACGTATATTCTGGGGATGTGTGTAATAAGGGTTGTATAGCGTCATGTAATTCAAGGCAGCTTCTATTTCTTTTTGCTGATGTGATCTTGATGAATTTTATGGCGCTGCTGACAGTTCCTGTGAAAATGCAACCATGGCTGCTAGTTCAAATGAACTGCATAGAAGTATTGTTTCTGTAGGGTTCTATTCACTAGGGAACGACGGATGTTTTGCAGGTCAAAATTATAGTCTTAAACAAATATCTTCACATGCTAGTAGTAGTAGATGGATGATGCAGCCTTGTGTTGGTTCTGACATGGTTAGTCAGGGCTCTGAAAAAGGTTTTCTCACCGTCATGTTTCCTCGGAATAATATTTCTAGTAAACGTATTTTCAACTAAAATTTGGTATCCCAACCCGGACATTCAGTGCAACCTAACCTCTGTTCCAAAATATAATATGCATTTTTAGCTGACTAAAACGGCAACAAATTACTCTACGTATAAATAGCAGGCGTATCAGTTCACATCGATCCCATCGCACCACAGCACAGGCCAAGGCCAAATCGTGTTGGCCATTGCGTTCAACAGTAAGACAGCCACCATCACCAATTCACCATGCGTACAATAAGCCACGGCTGTTTGACTCCGTGGTGCAAGAGGCGGTTGAGTTTTAATATTGCCGGAGCAGGCTCTACATAGGGGGTTGCACCGACGGCGAGCGCTGCGCGAAGGCGTGCCGCCAGGAGAGCATCAGGCGGCGAGTACAGAATGTACGCTGGCGGCGTCGTAGGCCCCAGATGCATATGTGCCGGAGAGTGCGATGAGCCGCCGGTATACCAGGTGCCGGAGGCGCCACCGCTTAATGTGGCGTGAGCGACTGATGTTTCGGCGAAATAGTGGGTAGTGTTCAGTTTCGAAGCAACCAGTAAAAGCGTTCATAATGGATCGTATGGAAATAGTCTGGTAATTTGAGAGTCTGGAAATAGCAGGTCGAGTGACTTGTGGTCGGCTTTACTTTTACCCCCATAAACTGATTGTTATGGGTTTTTTCTTGGCAAAAACACCTTAGAGGAAAACCCCATAACCAATGGCGTCGAACACCTTATGTGCATCCTTCAGGGTGTTTGTTGTAAGAATACTAATGGTGCCAGTCAGTTGTGACCAATATGCACATAAAACTCAAGTTGTGACTAATGGTGTTTGTTGTAAGAATACTAATGTGCATCCTTCGGGGTGAGGAGACCGCATTTTCCACAAACCTGGCTCAAGTTTGGTCCACCTTTGACGTGGTCCGCGGACACCATTTTGTCCCTCCCTGACCTAGTTGGCAGGGACAAAGGTAGCATTCGCAAACTCATGTCACTCTCCATGCTGCTACAAACCCTTGTCACCACTTTTCCCTGCCGCCGTTGGCCGCCTAGTTCTAGCCGCCGATGAAGAAGTGCGGTACCAAGCCCCTGGCAAGGGCGGAGCCAAAGCCGGAGCCCTTGGCCGCCTAGTTCTTTCAGTCTCTCTTGTTGTCCATTGAAATCCGGAGTCTTGCGCTTGTTGACATAGTCACGGGTTAAATTTTTCTTGAAGTTCCGGAATGCTTCGGCCATCTTCTGAAGAGCGAACTCTTTTACTAGCCTCCTCCTCTCACGTCCACCCGGAATCTCGTTACCGAATTCATCGACTTTGTTGTATTCCGGAGGTAGAATGAAATGCTCCATAAGATTTCTCCAGCAATCCTTTTTCGTTCTCTTATCAACAAAACAGAAACCAAGACGTGCCTTCTTTGGCTCCTTCCATTCCTGGATGTTGATTGGGACGTTGTCTTTAACAACGACTCCGCATTGGTTGATAAACTGTGGTGTGCTGTAGGGGCTTGCCGGTTGCACTGACTAATTTGATGGTATATGTTTTTCCTGGTTTCATCGCCTTGGATTTACCACGCTTTGTTGTACTCGATCCGGGCGAGGGCTAAAAAAATAAAGAGAGTCGCGCACGTTAATACATATGTATTCACATTTCAGTAAGTCTGTATCACGAGAGGCTCAATGTATATATATACCTCGCCGGAGGTGGTTGCTACTTGCAATTCGAGATCGTCGTTTGTCGACGGTTGACCTCCGTCGACAATGTTCGTTCCTTCACCTTCTTGATCATCGACAATGTCTGTTCCACCGTCAAGGTTCAGAAAAGAAAAGACTACATCCTCTTCTTGCTCATCTTCTGAGCCCGGCACATAAGGAATTTCGTTGTTTATGATACCCATTAAATAACCTTCAGCCTCTGGATCCCTAAGCGGCTCGGCTCTATCGTCCGCCATGTGTCACTCCTGAAGACATGCATGTAGTAAAAATTAACTAAGTATAAAGGAATTAAAAAATAAGATTAAGGGGACATAGAGGAGGAGCGGCGACGGTTGTACGGTGTTAGGGAGCCGCTCGGGGGCGGAGGGGGTGTCGAGACATCGTAGTAGTTTTCATAGACTGGGGTGCCATGAGACTACGGTAGAGACGTGGGGTAACGGAACGGCGTAGTAACACAGAACACGGGATTTTACCCAGGTTCGGTACGTCGCGACAGTACGGCGTACCTACTCCTGCCTTTCTCACTATAAGGGACTAAAGCCCGTAATTCTGGGTTACAGTGTGAGGGAATAGATCTAGCTTTACTCGGCGAGGATCAGCTTCTCGGCGAGATAACCTAGAACTTAGAGCTTATTCAACTTATTCGATCTATCCTCTGTCCGGCTTTATATAATAGCCGGACTAGGGCTTACAGATTAGGAAACCTAGAAGACTACGTTTAACTTGTAACTTGGACGGTAAGGAATCCGTCTTCTCCTCCAAGCCAGATCACGCGGGCCGTGATCCGGGTTCTTCTAGAATCCGGCTTCTGCGCGTCGGCCTACTGGGCCGCCCAATGGACCTAAGCCCACTACCGCTTGGGCCACCCTGGTAGTCCGGCACTTTGTCTACCGTCTTCAATACCCCTATTCAGTATATATCCGACAGTAGCCCCCAGGAAGGATCAAAACTCTGAAACTCCACCTTTCGCCAAATACATTTTGTCCGAGAAATCTTGGTTTAGCAGTCTTGATTCTTTCTTCTTTCCCTCCAATGGAGATGGTAACACAAAACTCGGAACTCTGAAAATCCGGCCTTTTTTCTCGCGATCCTTCGCGGAAAAGGAACACGTGACATCAGCGCTTTAATCATGCTGACGCAGGCGCCGCTTGGTTTCACGCGGGAAACCCTGCAACGTATCTCTGACAGATTCTCACGAGAAACGAGGAGATAGCCATCATTCCTCTGTCGTTCCGTTTCCCGGATTTTCCGGCGAGCGACACGCGTCAATCATCCAACGGTCAAAAGAGCCGTTGGCACGTATCTAAACGATTTCCGGCTATAAATAGCCGTCCTCGAGCCCATCGGCAATCTTCTTCACTTCCCTCACTGCCTTCACCATTGGTACGAAAGCAAGCTCGAGAGCGAAAGCTAGTTCCTGCCCCGACGAGCCCTTGCTACGCCGGAGCGCACCAGCACCACCAAGTACGATGGCGTCCCCGAAATCATCACCGGCCTGCGCCTCCATCGACGAACTCCTGGGCGATCTAGATCCCCAAGTTGGGTCGCCCAAGCACGCCGGCGGCGAGCCAGAGAAGAACGTGGCGTCCGCGGCGGACGGCGGAGGAAATGCTTCCGCCGCCGCAGATGTTGCGGGGTCCAGCACCAAATCGACTCCACCGTTCGCTCCCGAAACGGTGGAGGAGAAAGTAGAGCTCCTTGACGAGCAGCTCGCCGCCGCGAGGGCCGCGTCCGCTACCGCCGCCGGTGGAGACGAAGAAGAGGAAACTGCAGGCAACTGGAGTGCCTGTAGTATTCCTCCGGCTCTTCTTCCTAACTTGGAGAAGGAGGGCCTGGTGCTGAAGAAGAAGTGGCGGGTCCCAGAAGAGGAGACCGAGCCTACGCCCCAGGAGAACGAAAGAGTGCTCCTTACCTCCCACCTTCTGCGAGGTATGGGGCTTCCACCCTCTTCCTTTTTTCTCCAGGTTTTATCCCACTATAACATCCAACCACATAATCTCCCTCCCAACTCTATTCTGTACATGGCCGGCTTTCAGGCCTTGTTTGAGGGTTACCTAGGAATAGAGCCTAGGTTAGATTTCTGGATGTATTGTTTTGGGGTAAAACGCAACTCTGTGGAGGGTGCTCTCCCCACTTGCGGGACCATTTCCTTTACTCTTCGGAGATTCCGAGAGGATTGGTTCCCCAAGATTAAAACTTTCGAGTCCGTCAAATTTTGGACGGGCTCTTTCTTCTATCACCCCGACGTGCCCTTTCCTAAAAAGGCCGTCGGGGTTCCACCTTTTGTAAACTCCGCCGCCGTTCCCCAGGATAACTGGGGAACAGAAGCCGTCCAAAGTTTGCCGCCTGATCTGCTAAGGATCAAGAAGCGCATCGCCAAGCTCACCTCCTCAACGCCACCTTTGACCGGTATGGACACGGTCATCTGCTGGCTGAATAGGCGAATTCAGCCGTTGGCGAACCATGAAGGCCGCCTTTTGTGCGATTACTCGGGAGCCAAAGATCCTATGCGGACAACCGACAAGGATTGGGCCCCGAAAGAGCTTAAGCGGCGCATCAATCAATTGGTCGCATCTCGCGACCAGTACGCGGAGAGTCGGCCAATGTACACGGCCAACAACCCCGCTCCCAAGGTAAAATTTCCGTCATTTGGGTACAACTTCAATTCTTGGATAATCTACCTTTTGGTTTTGATTGGTTTTTTCCAACAGCTTGTGGATCTTCCAGACTCGGAGTTAGCCTCCGAGGCCGAGCTGGATGCGCTGCGTACCGCCACCACTGGTGGGCGCAAACGCAAGAAGATAATTTCTTCGGATGAAATTATCGACCTTGACGGAATCCCCGTCGCCACGTCCAGGTTATTTTCTTCCGGGTTTTTTCTTTTATGGGATCCTTTTCGTCCATCTTCGGTGTTTTAACATTTTCCGGGTTTTCGGTTTTTAGCTTGCCCCCCTCCACCTTGAAGCCGAGGAAGTTGAAGAAGCTCAAAGCTGCTTCCAACAGAGGCAGCCAACCATCTCCCGCCGTCGCCCCGGATACGCCGCAGTCAATGGCGGAAGAACTTACTGCCACCCCCACCACCAAGCCCCCAGAGCCCAGCCAGCCCGTTGTGCCCGAGTCGGACACGAGGGAAAGGGCGGCTCCAGAGGTGGGGAAATCTTCTCGGACATTCGACGAGGAAATCCCCACCTTTGACAAGGATTTTAAAGCTATAAATGATGGCTTGACCGCGGCCGAAAGTCATTTCGCGGAATATGCGAAGGAATTCCGGGAAAACTTAGCAGGTTTGCAACGCATGAGCCAGGTATGTAACTCTAGCCCCCAAGCATTAAACAAAATGTATGCTTTTTTGCTTTGATGTTTTTTATTAACCGTACTTTTCCTTGCTGTGTTTCAGCAAACCTCCGAGGCCATAAACCTGGAAGTTTTCCGGAAGCTCACTATCAAGAATAAAGAAGTTCGAAGTCTTCTTTCTATTCTTGAGGAGAGAGAGGCGGAGCTGGAATCGTCTCAGCTTGCTTTGACGGAAACGAAAGGTAGACTTTTTCGTTTTGAAATTTCCGACTTAAAACTATGCTGTGGTTTTCTTCTCGAGGAAATTGATCAACTCGGATTTACCCTTTGCTTTTTCAGCCGCTTTAGCTGAAGCTAAACAAGCAGCGGAAGATTCCGGCAACGCCGAGATTCTCCGCAATGAGAATATTGAGCTTCACAAGAATCTTGTGAAGGCTCAAAAAGACCTGGAAGCCAGCAATCTGGCCCTTGGAGTGGCTAACTCCAAGGCTTCCGAGCAGGCGGAGAAAGACAAATCCGCTATCCAGGATTTGACTGAAGCTCTGAACCTTCGCCTGGAGGAAGTTTCGGAAATCGATAAACTCATCGGTAAATTTTTACCCTTGTCTTCATCTTTCCATGTTTTGCTTTTTCTGTTTGTCTCTTTAACCCTTTTGTATGTTTTATCGGGTCAAACAGGAGACACCCCAGATGGCGCTCGGGCTGCAGGCATCCGAGCTTTCGGGGAAACATGGAACTTGATGAAGGCTGCTGCAACGCAGTTGGTAGGCAAGTTTCTTCCCGAAAAATCTGGGGAGTGCTCGGAAGTTGAAAAACTTCCGGGTATCATCATGGAGGTGGCGGAGTCCAAGGAGTCCGTTCTCCGCTCCGCTGCACGGGGTGGTGCGCGTATGGCCTTAGGCCTTATGCGCATGCACTACCCTAGTGCGAAATCCTGGCGCGTGGCCACCGGTGTCCCTCAGGGATACACGGATGCACAACGATCCACCATCTTTGGTGAAGTTAAGGGCCACGCCACCCAGATTGCCGCCATGGTAAATGTCGGCGTCCACTATCCAGAAGAAGAAGCTCCTCCGATTCCCGATGAAGAAAGCAGCGAGGAGGAGTCGGATTCTTGAAGGGTTACCTGGAACCTGGATAGAAGATTAGACAATAGGAGCATTACTGTTCTTTCATTTGTAATCCAAATGTAATGCTTCTTATGTATTAATGAAAATTCCGCCTTTTGCAGTTTAAACTATGAAATTATTTTGCAAGTTGTTTGAATTTTAGCATTCCTTTATCTTCTGAGTTCTCTGGTGTATATGCTTTAACTGTCCTTAGTGTTTGAAATGGCTCAAATAGCATTATGAATCGTTATGCCGAGTAACTGGGGACGAACCAAGCAGTTTTGAAACTCGAAAACATGAATCATGCTAAAGGCATTTTTACTAACTAGTTCCAGTAACCCAGCATACGCACGATCAGATAAGACTTAGAGAAACAAGGAAAGTTTTAAGTGAAACTTGGGCACGCAGGCAATTCAAGTTTCCTTTAGCCGTTAAAAGGCTGAAAAATCATTCAGTTATGTAACGCCGAGTACGCAAGCACAATTCGGGTTAACATTGAGAAATTTGTAAGATCATTGGGAAATAGATGAGGCGGAAACACTTTGCACTTATAAGAAATATGGATGACAGCATTCCGACAACTTTATTTCATGATCTCAAAAGATGTTTACATAGATTTGAACTAAGTACAGAAGGGGACATAACTTGCTAGGTGTTCCCAAGCTTCCGCAATCCACTTGACCTTGTCAAACTTCTCCAGCATTTTGCGAGATGGTAAGGTTTTAGCCCCCAGCCAACTGAGAAATCTTTTTATGGCTGTGGCGGAACCCGGCAATTCTGGGACATCTTTTTCACACGTAAGTTCTGAGATGCTCGAGATTGCCTTTATCTTTTCCGGGTTCACTTCTATTCCTCTGTGAGAAACGATGAAACCCAGAAGTTTTCCTGAGGGAACCCCGAATACGCACTTAGATGGATTCAACTTCATCTTGTAAGTGCGCAAGTTTTCGAAGGTTTCTCGCAAGTCCTCAAGGAGTGTATCTTTTTCCTTGGTTACGACAGCAATGTCGTCCACGTAAACATGGACGTTTTTTCCAATCTGACGTTGCATGCAACGCTGGTAAGTTGCACCTGCGTTCTTCAAGCCAAAAGGCATGGTTACGTAGTAATACGTCCCGTACGGGGTTATAAAAGAAGTCTTGATTTGATCTTCCTTTTTCATGCGTATTTGGTGGTACCCGGAGTATGCATCCAAAAAGCATAAAAGCTCAGAGCCTGCAGTGGCGTCTATTATTTGATCGATTCGCGGCAGCGCAAACCTATCTTTCGGACATAACTTGTTCAATCCTGTGTAATCTATACACATTCTGAGTGCAGTTGTGTCTTTCTTCGGTACTAATACCGGATTTGCGGACCAGTCAGTATGGATTACCTCCTTGATGAAATCCGCTGCTAAAAGCCGGATAATTTCCTTGCCAATAGCCTTCCGTCTTCTTCCGTCAAATCGACGGAGACCTTGTTTGACGGGTTTTGATCCGGGAATAACCTTGAGTTGGTGCTCAGCAAGTTCCCTGGGTACGCCTGGCATGTCAGCTGGACACCAAGCAAAAATGTCCCAGTTCTCACGGAGGAACTTGATGAGCTCGCCTTCCTATTTGTCGGTCATCCCAGTCCCTACAACGACGAATTTTGTCGGATCTTTGGGATCTAGGATTACCTGTCTTGTATTCTCGGATGCCTTGAAGCTATCTGTTGGCTTCCGAGTTTCTTTTCCTGCCGGCATTTCTTTCGGCGATACCTCCTTGGCTAACTCCTTTAATTCTTCCTGAGCTATAACTCTTTGAGCGCAAAGGGCGTTTTGCTTCTCCAACTCGTTTGCCAACTTGAAATCACCGGCAATGGTGATTACTCCTCCTTTGGGTCCTGGCATCTTCAGCTTGTTGTAAATATAGCAAGATCTTGCCATAAACTTGGCGAAAGCCGGACGTCCGAGTATTGCGTGATACACGCTCTCGAACGGCACCACTTCGAAGGATACTTTTTCCTGACGGAAGTGATCTTTATCTCCGAAGGTGACATCTAGGGAAATTTCTCCTAGGGATCGTGCTTGCCTGCCAGGAACAATGCCATGGAAGCGTATGTTGCTGTAATTGAGCTGGGACTCGGATATCTTCAAGTGCTTCAGTGTATCTAGGTACATTATATTAATGCTGGATCCTCCGTCCATCAGCACCCTTCTTAGCCTAGTGTTTTGAACAATAGGGCTTACGACAAGAGCTTGTGTGCCGGGTTCCGGGATATTTCCAGGATGATCAGACTGATCCCAGATTATTGGTGTGTTGGAGTACTTCAAGAATTTCGGGGTTGCAGGAATGACTGCGTTTATCTCCCGGAGTGTTCTTTTGGCCACCTTTGCTGATGGAGTTGCTAGGAAAGTTAACATTGCTTCTCCATCAACTCTCGGAAATTTGGGTTCGCCTTGTCGCTGTTGTTCCTGGATTTTGTTATCAGTGTCCGATTCACTGTCTTCTTTGTCAGCTTCTGGCTTTTGTTTGGCTGGCTTCCTCTTGGAACCCTTCCCCTTATTCCCGGATCCTGCATTGCCTTTCATATGCTTATTTAGCCGGCATTGCGCATTTGTATGGGTAGGTTTGCCAAATTGGGAGTGGTGGACGCAGGGTTCCGACTTAATTCTCTCCCATTCTTCGGGAGTGTAATTGATTGGATCTGGACTGCGGCCTTTCCACTTGTTCCCTTTTTCTCCTCCAAAGGCTAAGTTAACCTCCTTGGGCTTTGATGTTGACTCCGGAGTTCCTTTTTTATCAGAACGAGGTGTTTTCTTGGCCAGTATCAGTGACTCAATATTGCCTCCTCTTGCTCTAATATCATCTTCGGCTGCAGCATGCTCATTAGCGGTTGTAAGCATAGATCCGAGATCTTTGTGCTTTTTAGATCCAACCATGAACGGTACAAGTCCGGGTTTTAGGCCATTGACGAAAGCATGCATTGCTTGTACGTCAGTTACTCCAGAGCAACTATTCTTCATTGCAGTCCATCTGGAGATGAAATCCACGTATGGTTCGTCTTCAAATTGGGTGCAACGGTTCAGCTGGTTGATGCTATTTGGGCGTTTGTATGTTCCCCTAAAATGCTGGGTAAATACTCTCGCCATATCATCCCAGCTGTCGACAGTTCTTGATGGTAAACCATTTAATCCAATCTCTGGCTCCGTCTAGCAACATTAGGGGAAGAAACTTGACAGCTTCCAGGTCTGTCCCGTTATTGATCTGGACGGCTGTGTAATAATCTGAAAGCCAGGTATCCGGGTTTGTACTGCCGGTATATTTTTGGTAGGTTGGACCGACTTTGGCAAAGCCAGAATGCAGGGTTATCCTTCGGATCCTGTCAGTGAAACACTTAGGACCAAAGTATAGGTCATCCTTTTCTGCTCTGTCAATATGCGCAGAATATCTCCCGGCTGAATGGACAGAAGGGGATCTACTCCTTTCTTTTCCATTGTTACGCGGACGCGTTTTTCCGAGGTTGTCTCTATCTCTTCCGTTGTCACGCCCTCTGGGATTAGGTGGAGTCCTGCTCCTGTATCTTTCCTTATCTTTGGGCGGTGTCCGAGATCTTTCACGCCTGTGAGGTGTATCGTATCTTCCAGCTTTCTCAGCTGGGTTTCTCGGAGGTGGCATTATTTTGCCGTCGTTCCGGTGTTTGTCTTCCCGATCGTGTGGTTTATACCCATCTTTCGGGAGATGAGGTCCGGTTCTAGACGCTGCATCCCGGTTGTCGGGGTTTTTCTTGTCTTTTCTCGGATCCTCTTTTTTATCCGAATCTCCGGGTTCTTCCGGTCCAGGTGCTCCAGCAGCGCAAGTAACAGTTTTGCAGAGGGCGGAATTGTCATGCAGCCTCCCTGATCGCTCTTGTCCTCGCTTTTGCTGCTGTAATGCTTTTCCTAGGAAAGCATACACCCCTTGGAGTTTTTCCCCGTTAGAATACAGATCATTGTTCAGGATGGCGAACGCTGCTTCCGCGTTTTCAGCTGCGGTTTTGTATATTGGTTCACCCTTGGCATCTTTGCCGTTTAGCTGCTTTTGCCAAGATGGGTTATAGAACCTTTCTTTTGGCGGCAGTTCTTCCGGTTTTGTAATTCCGGGTAACCTTGTAGGTTTTAAGACAGATCTGTGCTTTCTCTCGTACTCCTCAATTTCTTGCTTCATAATTTTGATGTCATTATGGGTTTGTTGGAGGTGTTGCCGAGATCTAAGCAGTTGTTGCTGTTGCCGTTGGAAAGCTTGTCTCCTGGCTTCCAGCATCTCAGGGGGTTCATTGGGTCCCACTGGAGTTTGTAATAGTTCTTGCTCTTCCAGTTCTGTCATTGGCGGAGCAGTGATTTCCTTAGATTTCTTTTCCGTAGGCTTTGTGCCACTAATATCTCCAACTTCCAGGTTTTCGTCAGCGAGATCAGCTAACTGTTTCTTCCGGAGTTTGTACTGGAGTTTTTTGGAAGCACGGTGCTTTTTCTTGGAAGATGGAGGTTTTTTGACAGGTTCATCCTCTGTCATCTCCTTAACATTAGGAAATATCGGAGAAGTTTCTCCGTCTTCCCTCTCTTCCTCTGGCGGAGGGGTTTTAGGGCTTTCCTGGCTGTCGGCACCCGTTGTATCAGCTGGTTTTGCCATTAGCACTTCATGGAATCCCTCTTGAAAGGATTTAACTTTTCTTACGAAGGCATCATCATCTTCGTCTTCGGAGAAGTTATCCGATCCGGTTTCCGACTCCAATCTCGCCTCAATGGCGGCAAGCACGGACTCTGTTTCCGAGTTCATCGTCTGGTTGACAAATGTCGGATCTTCCGTTTCTGTGACGGGTATTGGTTCTTCCGTCTCCGGGACGGGTGTATTGTTGTCTGCCTCTTGCACGGGGTTTTCGTCATCCGTGTTTTCGGCGATCTCGGATTGCACCATGTCGATAAAGTGGGTATCGCAGTTTTGTCGGCGATCTGAGCAAAATCCGGCATCATAGTCGTCTTCGACTAGGTATAGGGCGGGTGGGAGATAATTGTTTTCCCCGCAAAACCCCATTGCTTCCGCGGTTAATCCGATAAAGATGTTAGCAGATCCAATCGGTAAAACGCAGGCACTTACCAGATGGTTTTGCGCCGGTATGTATGATCCATTGTCGAGGAAGCGCCCGACGTCGTTGTCGAATTCCAAGCTTCCGACAGTTATCGATCTTCCAATTCCGCCGAGTATCCCAGATCGGAATTTTACGCCTGACGTCGTTTGCCCCACGGTGGGCGCCAGCTGTCGAGACATCGTAGTAGTTTTCATAGACTGGGGTGCCATGAGACTACGGTAGAGACGTGGGGTAACGGAACGGCGTAGTAACACAGAACACGGGATTTTACCCAGGTTCGGTACGTCGCGACAGTACGGCGTACCTACTCCTGCCTTTCTCACTATAAGGGACTAAAGCCCGTAATTCTGGGTTACAGTGTGAGGGAATAGATCTAGCTTTACTCGGCGAGGATCAGCTTCTCGGCGAGATAACCTAGAACTTAGAGCTTATTCAACTTATTCGATCTATCCTCTGTCCGGCTTTATATAATAGCCGGACTAGGGCTTACAGATTAGGAAACCTAGAAGACTACGTTTAACTTGTAACTTGGACGGTAAGGAATCCGTCTTCTCCTCCAAGCCAGATCACGCGGGCCGTGATCCGGGTTCTTCTAGAATCCGGCTTCTGCGCGTCGGCCTACTGGGCCGCCCAATGGACCTAAGCCCACTACCGCTTGGGCCACCCTGGTAGTCCGGCACTTTGTCTACCGTCTTCAATACCCCTATTCAGTATATATCCGACAGGGGGTTTAGGGGGTACGGTATGGAGGAGGAGCAAATATTGGTACTTAATAATTTTGCTACTTAATAGTACTAGTATTGACGGTGATTTTTTAGTAGAAATGAAACTTAGCAAATATTAGTACAAATATTTTACTTAGTGAAATGACAATACTTTTTTTTTGACTTAGTAATATATATTTAGGGTTAGTAGTTAATATTAGTAAATATTAGAAGAAATATTTTACTTAGTGCAACTTAATTTAGGGTCACATTTTTTTTTCCGGATCAAAGTTTTAGGGCAGGGGCGCGCTCGGGGGTGGCCCCATGTCCGTGCAGGGGCGCGCTCGGGGGCGGCGCGCCATCGCCGGAGAAGCTCCTGCCCGCCGTCGTGTTTCGTGTATGCGCGGGAGGACGGAGCAGGGGCGTGGGAGGACGGAGCAGGGGCGCGGGAGGACGGGCGCACGCGGAGGCGGGCACCTACCGGAGCAGGGGCGTGGGAGGACGGAGCAGGGGCGCGGGGGGACGAGCAGCGTCACAGCTCCGCGGGAAGACGAGGGCGGCGCGGAGAAGATCTCGAGGCAGCGCGAAAAAGAATGGTCACGGCTCTGCGCACGAAACTTTATATAGGGCAAGCCTTTAGTCGCGGTTGACTAAAGGGGTACCTTTAGTCGCGGTTGGTGTCACGAACCGCGACTAAAGGTTTTTTCGCGGGGTTTTCGTTCCCGCGCGGAAAGAGCCTTTAGTCGCGGTTCGTGTCACGAACCGCGACTAAAGGTGTTTTTTCAAATACTTTTCGTTTTAAAATCTTAAAAATACAAATAATATATCAAACAATTCAGAAAAATAAAACTAATTCATTTTAAAATCTTAAAAATACAAATAATATATCAAAAAATTCAGAAAAATAAAACAAATTCATTTTAAAATCTTAAAAATACAAATAATATATAAAAAATTAAGAAAAATAAAACTAATTCGTTTTAAAAACCCATTTTCCCGCCATTTCTTCCCTGTCTTCCCGCCTCCCGCTTCCCGCCTCTTTCTTCCCGCCTGTTTCTTCCTAGCACTTTCTTCCCTTCTCATGTCTCCCCGCTCCCATTTTTCCCGCCATTTCTTCCCTGTCTTCCCGCCTCCCGCTTCCCGCCTCTTTCTTCCCGCCTCCTGTCTTCCCGCTCCCATTTTTCCCGCCATTTCTTGCCTGTCTTCCCGCCTCCCGCTTCCCGCCTCTTTCTTCCCGCCTCTTGTCTTCCCGCTACCATTTTTCCTGTCATTTCCCACTATATATGTAGCCCGGCTTGGTCAGCATTATCACATCTCTACAATCTCTCATCACTCTCTCATGGCTTCCACCGTACCCACTCTAACCTACCAGCAGGTGGAGGAGCTTTGCGCCTCGAACTACCATTGTCCACCGGGCTACCGCGTCCCCGCCGGGTGGAGCCTAAGCGCCGGAGGCGTGCCTGTCCCTCTCGTCCCTCAGGGTACTGCGCCCCGGGAGGCCATCACGAACCACTACTACCTCGACCTCACGCCGGAGTAGCGGATGAATCCCCGCTGGCATCCCGATAACCAGCATACTTGGGACGCCTTCTTCATGAATCGGCGTGAGAGGGCGCTCGCCAGGTATGAGGATGACGGTCTGCCTCCTGGGAATTTTCACGAGGCCGGCCGTCGGTCTTGGTGGGATTTGGTTAACCATTTATCTTTCGGATTCGAACCTAAATAACCATTTGATGTGAACGGATGAAATAGGTTAACCATTAGGTTAATTAGGTTAGAAAAGTTTAACCGTTGGTTATTTAGGTTCGAACCATTAATTATGTAATGATGATAAATACTTGCGTAGCTCGGCTGGCCAATCCTAAGCTAGGCGCGTAAAATTTTGCCATGACCTTTTGCGAAAAACTGAGTATTCACATGCATATTCAACTGTTTACAAAGACACATATAGGTATAAATCAACCACATATATTAAGCTAAATCATCATCAATCCGGGACTGTATCACTTTGACAATGTTTTCTCTGCTCAGTAACATTCATACAGTGCCAGTTCCGTTTCTACTACACTCTGAATTCCGCATGTTTTCCGAAATATACACAAAGCTACAGGACTACTTCGTTTACTAGTTAACAGCTACTTGACCTGAAGTTGGGCAAGTGTGAGTTAATTGTTTACGAAGTGCACCCCCTTCCCGGTCGCCGTCACCACACGGAACAGCACCGGCGCGTACGCGTCGTCACCGCGGCGGCCCTTCCTCTGACGGTGCCGCTGGAACGCCGAGCTGCCCCCAACCTCCTCTTCCATGCACATTACGTTGCGCCGGCTCGACCCACCCCACGGCAGCACGCCCGCTGCGGCGACCATCCGCAGCGTCTTGACGTGCGGCCGCCCGCGCCTGCACTTGTTGTGCTTCGTCACGTGAGCGCCCTGGAGGACGAGCTGCCGGCCCAGCTTGTCCATGATCACGTCCTCGGCCTTGTTGAATGCCGCAGTTGCCAGCGCCGACCGCGCGAGCGAAAGCGCTGTCTCGCCTCGTGGGGTCACAATGTCGCACCGGGCACCGTGCGAGATGAGCAGCTCGCACACGGCTACGTGGCCTTCCTTGGCGGCCAGCATGAGCGGGGTGTACCCGTCGCCGTCCGGGATGTTGACGTCGTAGCCCGTGCTCGCCAGGTGATGCACCGCCGAGGCGTCGCCGCGCCGGGACGCACAGTGCAGGGCGTAGAAGCCGCCGACAGGCATGCCATTCTCCAGCGCGAACTCGAGCTTGACCTGCTCTAACAGGTCTCTCTTCTTGCTCTGCTGTGCGAGCCCGATGGCCGTCTCGCCACGCTTGTTGCACAGCTTCACGTTGGCGCCGGCGAAGACGAGAACGCGGAAGGCGTCAACGTTGCCCTCCTTGGCGGCGGCCATTATGGGCGAGCACCCGTCCGCGTCCTGCTCGTCCACGTCCGCGTCCGGCTGAGCGAGCAGCACCTCCAACACAGCGGCATCGCCATAGCGTGCGGCGTGCCGCCAACATCATCGGCGAGAACACGTTCCGGTCGCTGGACAGAGGGATGGTCCCTGACCGAATCACGCAGTAACGCCCGGCGGCTGGACGGTGCGCGAGGAGCTGGCCGGGCGGGGAAGCGGATGGGCGGCGCTCAGGGAGGGAGAGGGACGCACACACGGAGGTTGCCGCAGTTGGTGTTGTCGAGGACGCAGCTGCAACGGGTAACCTTTGGTTCCATTGGATTGAACCAAGTTATATTTTAGGTTAGCTTAACCTAACCAATGGTTCGATGGGAACCAAGTCCCAAACTTAGCCGTCGGGTATGGTGGTACGGCCGGACTCTACAGAGCGTCATAAACTACATCAGGCCAGGCGATATCCTCCGCCTGCGCTACCCTCAGTTCGAGCCACGAGCGCCACCCGACGACAGCAGCGACGACGACGGAGGCAACTTAGAAGGCGACGACTACGAGTACAACGGCGGCGACTATAAAGACTACGAGTATGCATATTATACGCCTAGGCAGAAGTATGACTAAATCACTCCAACATTCCAAAATGCACTCCTAGGCCTATAGGCATGCCCTTCACATCAGTGGTTGTAGTTCAAATTTCACGTATCATTGGTGGTATCTCGAGTGGGTAGCAATGTGCAAGTCTTTACTTGGTTGTGCTAGGGTGGGCACAAGGAAGCCCCAAAACACATCAGAGATAATATAATTCACATGATCTATTCAACAAAGTTTGGTACAATAAATTATTACACATCAATTCGTCCCTTGTGTCCCTGCTTGCTTACAATTGTGCCGTATCCATGGAGCATCCTCATCATTTAACTTAATGCTTGGGTCAGTGTTCACTTTGAAGGTCGGAATTTCACCAAACATATTATAATCTTCTGACATGTCTGTCTTGTCCTCCACTCCCACGATGTTTCTTTTCCCTGAAAGAACAATGTGGCGCTTTGGATCATCGCATGATGTACTGATTGTTTTCTTATATTTCCGTTTCCTCGGTTTGCTACTCATGTCCTTCACATAGAAAACCTGAAGCTCTGCCAGATCATGCCCCCATACTTTTATCGACTGGAACGTCAAAACATCATGCACAATCACAGTTCAAGTTTGAACTAGGATGGTTGTTACGTGATGGGTTCGATGAGCTGGTCAAGAAAGTATGGTCTAAACTAGTGGTTGAAGACACCCCGATTCGAAGATGAAACAATAAAATGCGCAATGTGCATAAATGTATTGGTAGATGGGTGAGACACACCAATGGAGTCCTTAAAAAAGAAAAAGAGCGCATGTGTTCCATTATTGATGAACTCGATCGACTCGAAGAGACTAGGTTACTAACTACGCAGGAGATAGAAATCAAAAGTCAATTCAATGCGCAGGTAGCAACCATGTTGCGAGAAGAAGAGCTCAAACGGTACGAAAGATTTAAGCCCCAATTCATTCTTGAAGGAGATTCTAATACGAGATATTTCCATAATGTTGCCATTGGGCGACATAGGAAAACGAGTATTCATTCTCTTAATCAGGATGAAGGCCTAATCAAAGGGCAGGAGCAACTCAAGGAATATATCACAAAGTTCTATAAAGGTCTGTTCGGGGCTCCCAAAGTAAGTAATATGACGATGGACGAATCGCGAACAGACGATATTACCCAAGTGTGTGATGAGGAAAATGCCTTTCTTAGTGCTCCCTTCACGGAAGAGGAAATAAGAAAGGCGGTGTTCCAAATGGAGCATAACAAGTCACCTGGTCCAGATGGATGTCCAGCAGAGTTTTATCAACATTTTTGGAAGATCATTAAAAGTGATCTCATAGAAATGTTTGGTTGCTTGCATTCCGGACAGCTAGAACTGTACCGCCTTAATTTTGGGGAAATCGTTTTGTTATCTAAAATTTTGGAGGCAGAAAAGATACGACAATATAGACCGATATGCCTCCTTAATGTTAGTTTCAAAATCTTTACGAAAGTTAGTTCGGTGGTAGACCATGTGGTAAAACATACGCAAATGACTTTCATGCAAGGTAGGAATATCCTTGACGGAGTCGTGATTTTACACGAATTCGTACATGAGATGCATACGAAGAAACTTAATGGTGTGATTTTTTAAAATAGACTTTGAGAAGGCTTACGATAAGGTGAACTGGGCGTTCCTCCAACAAACTATGATAATGAAAGGATTCTCAGAAGAGTGGTGTGCCATGGTTCATAGTTTCGTGACCAGAGAAAGTGTTGCAATTAAAGTCAATGGCGATGTTGGTAGATACTTTCAGACTAAAAAAGGCTTCAGACAAGGTGATCCGTTATCGCTCATATTATTCAATATTGTGGCTGATATGCTCGCGATCATGATTGAAAGAGTTAAAGAAAATGACCTGATTGAGAGAGTGGTTCGACATCTAGTCGATATGGGACTATCTATCCTTCAATATGCAGATGATAAGATTCTATTTATGGAGCATGATCTCGTTAAAGCTGCGAATCTGAAGTTAATTCTTTGAACGTTCGAACAATTGTCCGTAAATCTGAGAATGGTTTGAAAACTTCCCCATGCCTCAACCAAAACTGTCCGGGTAGACGTGGTAGCCTAAACTGAACTGAAGCCATTTGATATTTCTGACACCCCAACCAGAACCAAACTTATTTGAGTTTTTAACCAAACCGAACTAAAAGTGAGCGCTCAACCATGGTTGAAACCATTTCCTGAAATGGTTCCAAAACTGTTTGATGTGCAATTGCATGAATTCCGTACCGAACAGATGAAGTTGTCCGCATTTTGTTTGTTATCGGCGCCCACCCCTGGCCAAGGAGTTGCGTGCCACGGCAACCGCCACAGAGAAGGCCGACGAGCGGTGTGCGACCCCTGCGGTCGCAGAAGCAACACCGGCGAGCGGCGCGCCGGCTGCGGGCACGTCGGCGTGCAACCCGAGCGGCCGCGGAAGCAGGACCGACGAGCGCCGTCGGCAGTGGCGACAGCGGCATGCGACCCATCGGCTGCGGAAGCAGGACCAGTGAGCGGCACACCCGCAGCGACCACGGCGGCATGCCGGCGACGGCGGCTGCAGAAGGAGGACCGGCCAGCGTTGCGACGGCGTTCCGGCGAGCTGTGTGCGACCCTAGCGGCTGCGTAACGGCCATGACGGCGTGCCGGCGAGCGGTGACAGCAGCCTGCCGGCAAGTGACGTGCAACGACCGCGGTCGGGGAGGCGGTGCAGCGAGCCTGCGAGCTAGCGGCGCCTCCTTCGGATGCATCGTCGGTGACAAGTTGTTCCGAGCTGGTTCAGATGCATCCACGATTCATGCACCAGCGACGAGCGACCCAAACTGTTAAACAACCTTAGAACAAGTTGGAAACCACGGGTTAGGCCTGTTTGGAACTAAAATGGTTTGATCCCATACCTAACCACACCCAACTTCCTTTTTCACGGACCGAACTAAACCAAACTGTTTGTAGACTCAGCCCATTAGCACCTAAACCAAATAAGGCCAAATGCCAAAACCAAACCATTACACCCGGTTAAACAAAAACCAATTTCAGATTTAGTTGTCCGGATTTTTTTTTTAATTTTCATAAAAGCGAATTGTTTTACTTTGAGGAGGCCCAGGATGTTGTAGCTCAGTATACTGGGTTATTCGGATGCGAGTCTGGACAATTTGCTATTAAGTATTTGGGGATACCAATACATTATAAGAGATCGACTAATGCAGAGTGGAGTCACATCGAAGAACCTCTGCAGAAAAGGTTAGCCAGTTGGAAAGGAAAATTGTTATCCCTGGGTGGTAGACTCGTTCTCATCAATCCAATCCTCTCTAATTTTAATTTGGTACTGTACATGATATCCTTCTTCAAGTGACCCAAAAGAGTTTTAAGAAAATTGGATTATTTCCGATCAAGATTCTTTTGGCAAGGGGATAGCGAGAAAAAAATATATCGAGTGGCCAGATGGGACGTAGTCTGTCGACCAAAATACCAGGGAGGGCCGGGTATTCATGAGCTTCAGGTTAAAAACTCATGCCTTCTAGGAAAATGGCTTTTCAAACTTCTTACCTAAGAAGACGTTTGACAAACTCTCCTTAAACGAAAATACATAGGTTCCAAAGCAGTTTCACAGGTTACGTGAAAACCAGGTGATTCTCACTTTTGGGCTGGACTAATGGCGACTAAGAATCATTTTTTTCGCTATGGGGTATTTAAGATCAAGGATGGATCACAAATAAGATTGTGGGAGGATATATGGTTGGGTAGTACCCCACTCCGAGAACAGTATCCGGATTTATACAACATTGTGCGGCACAAGGGGGATATGTTGGCTACGGTTATGCAATCATTCCTTCCAAATGTGTCGTTTAGACGAGATGTCATTGTCCCAAGATTAGTCTTGGAATGCCTCGGTGGATAGGTTGACTTTGGTCAATTTGACACCTGCCACCGATGAGTTTCTATGGAAACTAACCAAGAACGATATGTTCTTGGTGGGTTCCATGTATAGAGCTATCATCCTATCAGATCTTCCAGTCGATAATAATACAAGATATGACAGATGAAGGTACCATTAAAAATAAAAATATTCGCATGATAATTTCGTAAAGGGGTCATGTTAACAAAAGATAATCTTGTCAAATGCAATTGGCATGGGAGTACAAAGTGCGTTTCTTGCTCTAAACACTTATTCTTTGATCGCACATTTGCGCGTTCTATTTGGCCAGCTATCCAAATGGCTTCGAATCTCTATTAGCTCACATCCGTTGCTAATATTTTTTGGCAATTGGCTACATGGGGTGGATAAACGGTTCAAAACTATTATTAGGGTAGGAGCGCTTGCTGTCATATGGTTGCTCTGACTACGATAATTTTTTTTTTCTCGTTTGCAGGTTCTCTATGCACATGTTTGCTCTGTTCGTGGTTCACATTATAACGACATGAGGGGGGCGTGCGCACGGCTGAACAAGGTGGCGAGGGATATTTTTATCCCCTTTTATCCCACATGGATGGCCGCTTGATCTACGGTTAGCAGCATCCTATTTCACGACATCTTACGTCTCTATGATTTGTTATAGTCTTGTCGTTGCCCATACTTGTTTCACTTTTTATGTTTTGCGGATGTGTGCACTTAAATAGTGCATAGGCTGGGTGTAATGTTTAACTCTTTAAATAATAAAACCCTTTATCAAAAATTTCCCAGGACAGAGCCGTGGCCCGAGCCTACACTGAAGGAGCCATGGTCCCCGAAGCCGCCATGGAGTGACCATCATGAATGGAGAGACTGTGGCCGTGATCATGCCCTCCCCGCCCGTTCATCCCTGTGCGGCGGTGCCCTTACCGAGCTCGGTGGCGTCCGCAGCCAGATCACCCCGCTCCAGGTGGCCAGTGCTATCGCCGGCCTCACCCGGCGTCTTTGCGACCACACATTCTTTTGGCCTGGCAACTTGTCGGCTCGTCCTCGCCCTGGACACTTCACCGGAGATATCGTCGCAACTGTATGAGACCTTTCCGCCGCCCCTGGACCTCAACGTCACTCCTATGGATGGTGACGCCACCACTGTGTCTGGCCACGCCCCGATGGGCAACCGCAAGACCCCACAGCTGGTGGCCGTCAAGAACCGTCCCCAAGGATGCCAATTGTTCGAAGAAATGTCTCTAGTGACGGGATCTGACGAGATACGTGTTTGCACATCGTTATGTTCGTTTTGTCGCTATAGAAATGTAGCGATCGAAGGCCAATGCACATAAGTACTACGCCAATGAGGAGGCTATGGATAATCATCATGGCGGGAACCGACGGACAATATGGTGTCATTTCCAATTAAGATGCTGAGACCCAACCCGAGAGCAATTTGTATGGTGGCATTTCTATTGACGATTCGTCATTGTTTGACGGTGGTGCGGAGCAAGATGGTGATGGGGTTGTTGAATTGGAACAAAAAAGGGGAACATGATGAAGAGGTCTGCCATCTACTCGGAGAAAGCGGACCAAATCCTATGTGAGGCATTGATGAATGTTGTCCAAAATGCCACTGTTGGAGCTGAGCTAAAAGACAAAGAATATTAAAAAAAAAGGTTTTTAGATATTTCCATGAGCACCAGAAGTTCAAGAAGTGGAACATGTGACAACAACTCCACCAACCTAAATAAGAGGTGAGTGCACATACAAACCGAGTTAAACAAATATGTGTTTCTAACTATTTGTAATTTAAACTATGTGCGTGTGTGTCTTTTAATCTATTGTAGCGTATTTATTTGTCATATCTAGTTGTTTCATTTAAATAGAGCACAAAGACGAAGACAGGAGAAAGGAAAAGAGAAAAAAAATGAAGCCGCAATACGCTCAGGGCCGTTTGGATGTGTCCAGCCCAAATCCAATGTCTGGGCTAAATTAGATCCACTGACCGATCCAAACGGACTAAAATCGGAGTGATTTTGGTCCGGATAAAACATTGAGTTTTCTCCGAGGGCTTAGTAGTGGGTGCCAGTGCTGCAAAAGGATTAAAGTTGTGAAGATATAAACAGCTGGTTGAACTCGTATTCGGTTTTGTGCTTACTAAAATGTGCCCGATGAATTCTGTGTATAGAACCTGGCATCATGCACTTCAGATTCTCTTGTTTGTACGTGTCTGTTATATCATGTTAACCAATGCATTGCATGATTTCTATCCTGCTCGATTAACAGTTGCGTGTATAAATCTTGGACGCCCGGCGACAAATGTTTCGCCCGAAGCTAAGCTATTTTTGTGGCTGCGCTGTGGGAACAGAAACATACGAAAGCATTAAATTAGCGTCTTAACAACCATCGTGCGCTGCGTGGGATAGGGCTTGACGGTCCATTTAATCCCGTTAGATTTATTTTTAATACACACGCGTCTAATTAGGCATCGCTGCATTGTGGGTACTCTTTTATTTTTTATTGATAAAGAGCTTTTATTGCTTAAATATTAAGCATTACACCTAGCCTCTGCATCATTATAATGCACACAGCCGAAATCCGAAACCGAAAAGAAAATACGACAAGTCTAAACAAATCCATAAGACGTAGACTGTCGACGCTATGGAGCTGCTATCCGTAGATCAAGCGGTCATCCATGTGGGATAAAAATATCCCTCGCCACCTCCTCCAGCCGTGCACACGCCTCCATAAAAATGTCTCTAAACTCCCCCCGCTGTAATGTGGACCACGAACGGAGAATACCTGTGCATCTGAATAGAACCTGCATACGAGAGAAATTTTTATCGTTGAATATCTTGTCATTTCTACAAAGCCAGAGCGACCAAATAACGGCAAGCGCTCCTACCCTAATAATAGTCTTGAATCGTTTATCTACCCCATTCAACCAGTTACCGAATATATTCGCAATAGATCTGGGCTGATAAAGGTTCGAAGCCATTTGGATAGCGTACCATATAGAACGCGCAAAAGTGCAATCAAAGAATAAGTGTTTAATTGTCTCATCATGAGAACAAGAAACACACTTAGAACTCTCATGCCAATTACGTTTGACAAAATTATCCTTAGTGAGTATGACCCCCTTCTGAAGGTACCATGCAAAGATCTTAATCTTTAGTGGCACCTTTAAACGCCATACGTTTTTAAAAATATCGTCTGGCATATCCGATTGGATCATGGCTCTATACATGGACTCCACCGAGAACAGACCGTCCTTAGTGAGCTTCCAACGAAATTCATCGGTGCCTGGTGTTAGAGTAACCATAGTTAGACTATTAACCAGGGTCTGCCAAGAAGCAAGTCGTGGCCCGATTAAATCTCGTCTGAACGTAACATTAGGGGGTGATGTTTGCATGACCGTAGCCAGCGTATCATTCTTATGTCGCGCTATAGTGTATAGTGCCGGATACTGTTCTCGAAGTGTGGTATTACCTAACCACTTGTCCTCCCAGAACCGTATTTGCGATCCATCCTTAATCTTAAATACCCCATAGCGAAAAAAATAAGTTTTTATTCGCCATGAGTCCAGCCCAAAAGTGTAAATCACCAAGTTTCCATATAACATGTGAGACTGCTTTCGAACCTATGTATTATCTTTTAAGAGAGAGTTTGCCACACGCCATCGACAGTTAATAGTTTAAACAACCATTTACCAAGTAAGGCGGAGTTCTTGACTTGAAGGTCATGAATACCTAGCCCCCCATGATCTTTTGGTCGACAAACTACATCCCATCTGGCCAATCGATACTTCTTTTTCTCGCTGTCACCCTGCCAAAAAAAATCTTGATCGGAAATAATCCAGTTTTTTCAAGACTCCTTTAGGCAACTGAAAGAAAGATATCATATACAGCACCATATTTGATAGTACCGAGTTAATGAGTACCAGTCTTCCCCCTAGTGACAATAATTTACCTTTCCAACTAGCGAGTCTCTTCTGCACACGTTCTTCAACGTGGCCCCATTCTGCGTTAGTCAACCTCCTGTAATGTATTGGTATACCCAAATACTGTATAGAAAATTGACCTTGCTCACAGCCGAAAAGCTCGGCGTACTGTGCAGCAGCATCCTGGGCCTCGCCAAAGCAGAACAATTAAGTTTTATGGAAATTAATTTTTAAGCTGGATAATTGCTCGAACACCGAAATGATTAGTTTCAGATTCTTCGCTTTCTCCAAATCATGTTCCATAAAAAGAATCATATCATCTGCATACTGAAGAATAGATAATCCTCCATCGACAAGATGTGGAATTACATCCTCAATATGACCGCTTTCCTTAGCTCTGTCAATCATGATTGCTAACATGTTTGCCACAATATTAAACAATATGTGCGATAGCGGATCACCTTTGCCTTAAGCCTTTTTTGGTTTGGAAGTAGCGGCCAACATCGTCATTGACTTTGATAGCTACACTACCTCCCTCCACAAAACTGCGAACTAGAGTACACCACTCCTCTGAGAATCCTTTCATTCTTAGAGTTTGTTGGAGAAACTCCCAGTTCACTTTATCGTAGGCCTTTTCAAAGTCTATTTTAAGAATTACACCATTTAGTTTTTTCGAGTGCATCTCATGTACGGTTTCGTGCAAAATCACGACTCCGTTAAGGATATTCCTACCCTGCATAAATGCAGTCTGCGTAGGTTTGACCACATGATCTGCCACCGAATTCAACCTCATGGCTGCAACCTTTGTAAATATTTTGAAACTAACGTTAAGAAGTCATATTGGTCTATACTGTTGTATCCTTTCAGCCTCCAAAACCTTAGGTAACAAAACGATTTTCCCAAAATTAAGACGATACAGCTCTAGGTGTCCACTCTGTAAGAAACCAAAAATTTCGATGAGGTCATCTTTAATAACCTCCCAAAAATGCTGGTAAAACTCAGCGGGACAACCATCGGGGCCAGGTGCCTTATTATGCTCCATTTGGAATACCGCATTCTTTATCTCCTCTTCCGAGAAGGGAGCATTAAGAAAGTCGTTTTCCTCATTGAGAACTTGGGGAATATCATCTATTCGGGTCTCGTCCATAGTAATACTACTTACTTCAGGAGTCCCAAACAGACCTTTATAGAACTTTGTGATGTACGCATTGAGACACTCTTGTCCCTCAATCAGCCCTTCATCCTAATGGAGAGAGTGAATTCGTTTTTTTCCTGTGTTTGCCATTGGCGACATTATGAAAATAACGAGTGTTCGAGTCTCCTTCAAGAATGAATTAGGCCTTAGATCTTTGATACCATTTGAGTTCCTCTTCTCGCAACATTTGTGCTATCTTTGCGTTTGATCGACTTTTAAGTTTAATCTCTTGCGTTGATAACAACCTCGTCTCAGCGATCCGATCCAACTCATCAATAATGGAACAAAGACACTCTTTCTCTTTCTTGAGCATACCATTCGTATGTCTAGCCCATCCACGGAGATATTTACGCACATTGCGCATTTTATTATTCCATCTCCGGTTTGGGTTATCACCAACGACCGGTTTGCTCCACACTCTCTTAACTAGCTCATCAAAACCATCACGTAATAACCAGCCAAGTTCAAACTTAAACTGCGGTTGTGAATGTGGTTTCGTTGTTCCAGTTGAGAGAAGGAGGGGAGCATGGTCCGACAATGCCTCAATACGCTCAAGAGCGCGCACCGTTACCAATGAGAACTTATCTTTCCAATCGGTACTCATCAGCACGCGGTCTAGTTTTTCGTATGTAGGCTCCGAAAAACTGTTTGCCCAAGTGAACTGTCGACCCGTTATGTAGACCTCTCTCAAATCCAAACTATCAATTACAGCATTGAACAAGAAAGGCCAGTGACCATCGAATCGTCCACGACTCTTCTCGTGTGGAAATCTTAGCATGTTAAAATCACCACCAATTAAAATTGGGTGTGGATTAACATTAGTCAGGTTCACCAATTCTCGAAGAAAAGCCTCCTTAAACTCTTCCTGGGCAGCACCATACACAGCAACTAAACTCCATACGAAGTTGTCCACGCGGTTACGGAGATGTAATTTTATATGAAAATTACCATCCGACCTCGCTAACACATCTATGAAATCTGATTTAATGCCTAGTAAAATGCCCCCCGATCGACCACGTGGAGGAATAGAATGTCAAGTGAAATCTAGGCACCCCGAAAGTCGGTTCAGCACATTCACTGGAAAGTCTCTCCTCCCTGATTCGGAGATAGCCACGAACTCTAAATTATGATCCCTAACGTGTTGAGCAATATTCTAATGTTTAGCCAAGTCTCCAAGACCTCTGCTATTAGTGAATAAGACTATATTTCTTATTTAGTCCAAAGCAAGACGTGGCTGCCAAGTTTCATGTCATCTCGTCATTTTCTATTTGTTTTCTATGTTTGGAGTACTCTAGGACTGGAGCACATACGGCAGTTTATTTCGATTTTCAATCAAAACATGTCACGGTCTAATGTCGTCAGACACATATATTTTTACCGAGAGGAACGCAAAAAATCCTCGTGCATAAACGTCGATGTTGCTCCGCACCTTCGTCTAATGCTTGGCAGTCACGCTTAAACAAAATCTATACACATGCAGTTGCTACGCAGTTTCCACAGATTATATATCATAGTACTGCAGTGCCCCGTAAAGAAATCCTCCATCTCTGCTTCCTCCAACCCATCTTGTTACTCCGGCCCTCAGCTGTTGAAGAATGCAGAAGCCGAGCGTAGAGGAGGCCCTTCTCGTGGCCGGACCCGAGAATAATGGCGATGACAATTCCGCGGCAGCGGAGGCGAAGCGCCTTCTTCGGCTGGCGGGGCCGCTGGTGGCAGGCGGCATCTTCGGGTGCGCGCTTCAGTTGGTGTCCGTGATGTTCGTTGGCCATCTCGGCGAGCTTCCCCTCGCCGGCGCCTCGCTCGCCACCTCCCTTGCGAACGTCACTGGCTTCAGCTTGCTCGTGCGCATCTCGACATTTGATTACGCTACCAAGTTACTACTAGCATGTACAGTACTCATCGGGTCATTGTTTGCGAATCGAGCTGCAGGTCGGCATGGCAAGCGCGCTGGACACGCTGTGCGGGCAGGCGTTCGGCGCGCGGCAGTACCACCTCCTCGGCGTCCACATGCAGCGGGCGATGATCGTGCTCGCGCTGGCCTGCGTCCCCATCGCCGCCGTCTGGGCCAACACCACCCAGATCCTCCTGTTCCTCGGCCAGGACCCATCCATCGCCGCCGAGGCCGGCACGTACGCACGGTGGCTCGTCCCGTCCCTCGTCCCCTACGTGCCTCTCGTCTGCCACATCAGGTTCTTGCAGACGCAGAGCCTCGTCGTGCCGGTGATGGCCAGCTCCGCCGCCGCCGCACTCGGCCACATCTTCGTGTGTTGGGCGCTGGTGCACAAGGCTGGCATGGGGAGCAGAGGCGCGGCGCTGAGCAACACCGTCTCCTGCTGCACCAGCCTGGCCATAATGAGCCTCTACACGAGGCTGTCGGGAGCTTGCAAGAGGACGTGGACTGGGTTCTCACTGGAGGCCTTCAAGGAGCTGCGCCAGTTCGCCGAGCTCGCCTTGCCGTCGGCCATGATGGTTTGGTGAGAGAGAGAGAATAATCAAACTTTATTTCTCAATAAGCCTTCTTGCATGGCCGTCACATGCTTACATGATTCAACCCCTTGATGGCTACATATGTGCAGCTTGGAGTGGTGGTCCTTTGAACTGCTTGTGCTACTCTCTGGTCTTCTGCCTAATCCTAAGCTTGAGACCTCAGTACTGTCGATATGGTAATCCTATTTGCATGTAATCTACAACTCCACAAAACTTGTGCTCTTTCTTTCTTTCTAAGTTGTGAAATTGCTCAATTCTGTAGTCTTAATACGGGCGCGCTCATGTTCATGGTGCCGTCTGCTCTCTGCACAGCCATAAGGTACCATGAGATTCAACAAGAACACAACGTGGAACGCTTTCTATGCCTATATGCTGATTGGTCTTTCTCTGCATATACAGCACACGTGTTTCCAATGAACTTGGTGCCGGCAAGCCTCAGGCAGCCAAGTTGGCAACCAGACTAGTCATCTGTATGGCCTTGTCTGAAGGCATAGTGATCTCTGTTACAATGATTCTGCTACGCGGATTCTGGGGCTACATGTACAGCAATGAGGAGGAAGTTGTCACGTACATTGCCCGGATGATACCAGTTCTCGCGATATCGTTCTTTATAGATGGAATCCACACTTCTCTTTCGGGTACAAGCATGAGTGTGAAATAACCTGATCTTGCCGCAAAGAACTGTCCGGGACATGGTGACATGATCATCGACTGTGCATTTCAGGTGTGCTAACTGGATGTGGTAAGCAGAAGATCGGCGCAGGCGTCAATCTCGGCGCGTTCTACTTGGCAGGCATCCCCTTGGCTTTGTTGCTTGCGTTTGTCCTGCATTTGAATGGAATGGTACGTACTATGTTACCAACTCACCAATCTTTGCACTAGCTGCTTATTATTTCACTGGCTACATGAATAGCAAGTCCGAAAGACTGAATTTGGTCTGCTTTCTGCAGGGGCTTTGGCTCGGCATCGTTTGTGGTAGCCTGACAAAGCTTTTATTGCTCACGTGGGTCGTGATTTCAATAAACTGGGAAAATGAAGTAAGAGCTTGCAATTCGTATATCACCATACATTTTCATTTGGACAACAATATTTGATGGATCTTCTCACTCTCTATATTTGAATTCAGGCAATAAAAGCAGAAGACATGGTGTTAAGATCTTCTCTCCCGGTAGCATGAGGATAATAACACCATGTCTACCGGGAGAGAAGACACGCAAGGGGCCAGAAAATGATTGATACATTGCTAAGGCATTCAGCTTTGATGATGTGATTAAAGACGAAAGGGACCAGAAAATGATTGATACATTGCTAAGACATTCAGCTTTGAAGGGCAGAGAGAAAATGTAATGTTGTAGACTAATATTATCAAGTTGCCTGAATCCTTGATATATTCAGTATTTTTGCAAGAAAATATCACTTCAATTTCACTATTCTATGAGGATGTGCACAAGTTTTTTTTTATGGAATGACATTATGACCGCACCATAGCCGCAGAGAGCGGTTTTTTGGCTCTGAGATCCAATAATTAAAAATTACACATAAAGGTTAAAAAACTTCTAACTGTCACATATACGTACTCTGAATCAACAAAATGAAAGTGCATCTAGTCTCCTAAATGGTTTTGGTGTTAATGATAACGCAATTACCAAATCAAATTGTGTGTTTGAGCGTATGAGGTTTTATACAGAAACACATTCGATGATGGTGTCATGTCCGATCATGCTAAAAATAAGGAAGAATTTTGAAGTTCGTCGGCGGAGAGGAGCCCTAGAAGATCTGCTGTTGTATGCCCGTAGGCCGTGGTCTACGCTGGATCCAGCGGTAGAACGGTTGACTGCAGCAAGAATGCCGCTTGGACAACGGCTGTACTGCTCGTTTCGCTGGCGATGTGCTACAAACGGCAGTACCGGACTTGGTACCGCTTATTACCCCTTCGGTTAGGATGGGACGGTACCAACAAAGGTGCCACTGGCGGTAGTACCGCCCCTGGGAAGTGGTGGTCCGTCACTTGTCCAGGCAGCAGTAGTACCGCCACTGGTTCCATCTATTACCCCTCCGGTTATGTGGGGTGGCACCGCTTACCGCTCCTTCCAGCGGTAGTACCGCCGAGGCGGGACTAGCTAGTTGGTTGTGTCTGAGAGTCCCCCCAACGGCGTTGAGCTATGACCCCAGAGGTAGTACTTCTGCCGCTGGTGGCAGTACCGCCGCGCAGGAAATGGTGCCCAACGGCCAGATTGGGGAGCATGTATTTAGTGCTCCCCTTCTTCTCCAAAGAGGGCTAAAGTTCTACACTCTCTCCACCATTAATGCAAAGATTCAAACTCGTAGAACTCCCACTCCATCCACCCAAACATCTTGATAGTTTCTGGAGTGATTGAGAAGACCTAGATTCGTGATTCCACCAAAGGAATTACAAATCTATCCACCAAATCCTAGCGGATCTTGTAATAAATTGGGTGTCCTGTAACCCTAGAGAACCCTAGTGATTAGATATTCCACCTTGTTGCAAGAAGGTTTAGATCTTGTTGAGAGACTCCAATTGAGTAATTCAATCCTGGACATCAATCCTAGATTTTCTTTCAGTTGAGTAATTCATTCATAGAATTAGTACTATTATACATAGGTTTTCTATTATAATAATGATTCTATATATCGCTTTGCTCTAAGTTTAAAGGAGGAAGATGAGATAGATAAATATTTTTAGGTAACTTCTCTGAAAAACAATTTATGGAAAATTATTTTGTAATAAAACATTGGGGTGGTACGATGACACTGCTAAGAACGTCGAAAGCCGTGAATTGCTTGGTTTTTGCATGATCGAGTTGATGCATGGAAAAATAAGTTGTTGACCAAAAAAAAAATGGGGACAATGTAATTTAAGTATGTACACCATCTTATGTAACACGCTACATGTGAGTGAGAACGCAAAAAAATAAAATTGGGGAGTAGGGAACATAAAAATAATAAATATCTCTATAACTTTTTGTTTGACCGTCCATATGCAAAACACATATCTAGAAAATTAAATAGTGTCATTTTCGATGTCAGTCCTTTATAAATAATTAATGTAAAATGCATTAATATATTTGTCAAATTTACTCCCTAGACACTGTATGCATGTGTAAAACCCAAAGTTTATGCAAAAGATGGAGTCAGGATGAGGAAGGGTATGGACGGGAAAAACAATTAAAATAAAATTGATTTTATAATCAATATCGGTATACCGTCACTGGTAGAAAACAGGGCACTGAGCCAACCACATTGGAACCGGATTGGATATAAACCGGTTCTAAAGGGTCTGTCCGCTGGGCCCCCTCGCTGCAGCAAATGGCCGCAAGGCCTTTAGAACCGGTTTGTAACACAAACCGGTCCTAAAGGTTTTTGGACCGTTTGCTGCAGGGAGGGGGGCCCAGTGGACAGACCCTTTAGAACCGGTTTGTATCATAAACCGGTTCTAAAGGTTTTCTCATTTTTTTGCAGCAACTGCGGGGCCCGCTGTCAGACCCTTTAGCACCGGTTTGTAACACAAACCGGTTCTAAAGCCCTCCCCTAAACCCTATATTCCACCCCGAGCTCAGCTCCATTTTTTCCAGCTCGAGCTCAACTCCATTTTTGCTCTCCTTCCTCTTGTGAGCTCTAATCCATCCCCATTTTTCTCCACCATTTGTCAAGATTGTTGGTACCCATCGGTTCTACGGTTAGCATCAACATTCCCTCTTCCGGCATTGCAAGTTTTGCTCGTTTTCTTGCTCATTTAATTTTTGTTGTGCTAGCTAGGTGTTTGATGAAATGGCTAAGCTAAAGAGAGTTCATCATTTATTATGTATACATATGCAATTTGAGCTCAAATTTAATTATGATTTGTGGTTTTTTTTAGTGTTGCGCGCCTTGTCCCCTTCCTCACCGCCGTCGATCGCCCCGTCACCGACACAACCTTGGTGAGCCTATTGTTTTTATTTACCAAAACAAATTTTGATTTATATGATTTACATATTTACTTGTATATAATTTTCTTATTGTGTAAGATTTTTTTATATATATAGCGCCATGGTTTTGATATCCGTCCCCGTTGGCCCTCGTCCAGTCTATGATTCGGATGTGGTATATTATCTTTTATAACTACATATTTTCATTTCCTGATTATATGGCAATTAATTACGCCGACCAACTTGACATAGATATTTTTATCTAGGAGGTAGTGGAACCGGAAATGCCAATCGACCCTATTGTTGAGAAGTTACACTTAGCTGAACAAGAAAATGTTGGTTTGAAAGAAAGATTGAAAAAAACTGAAGAAAGGTTGGAAAAAACTGATAGAGAGAAGATGACCTTGGAAAAGGTTCTTGCCGGTGTCGTCGATGGTCACAAGAGCGAGATGGACGCAATGCGCCTGAAGATTAGAAATATTAGAAAATATGCAATTAGTAAAGAGGCTTGGTATCATTATGCCGTCGGGTCAATTGTTACATTTGTTGCGATTTTGATCGCATTTGTTGTTGTTTTTAAATGCATTAATTAGAGAGAGTTTTTATGGATGGTTTCAGTGTGTATTTTTATGAGAACTATATATGTATGGTCACTACGCTACTTTAGTTTTAACGTGTGATGAAGTTTTTGTATTAATTAATTAATTTAGTCATGATGATTTAGCATAATGGTTTTTGATAAATTTATATAATGCAGATGAACCGGCAATGGATGTACAGTGATCGACGTCGTCCCGAATTCCTTAATGGCATGCATAGTTTTCTCAATGTGGCTGAGAAAAACAGGCAAAATGGATTTATTTTTTGTCCATGTAAAAAATGCCAGAATAAGAGGAATTTCCCTAACTCAAGAACCATACACACCCACCTGTTGCAAGAAGTCTTCATGCCCAGTTATTTTTGTTGGACCAAGCACGGAGAAAGAGGTGTTGTAATGGAAGACAATGAAGAAGAAGAGGATAATGATAATTATCCTATGTTCGGTGAACACGGTGATACTGAAATGGGGGAAGACGAGCCTGAACTTGAGGACGTTGTTGATGAGTCTGATGATGATCTTCGTCAGGTCATTCGTGAAGAACAGATAAACTGCGCAAGTGAAAACGAGAGGTTGAAGTTGGAGCGCATGTTAGAAGACCACAAAAAATTATTGTACCCAAATTGCGAAGATGGCCAGAAAAAGCTGGGTACCACCCTGGAATTGCTGCAATAGAAGGCAGAGAATGGAGTATCTGACAAGGGATTTGAAAAGCTGCTGAAAATAATGAAGAAGATGCTTCCAAGAGATAACGTGCTGCCCTGCATTACATACGAAGCAAAGAAGGTTATCTGCCCTCTAGGATTGGAAGTGCATAAGATACATGCATGCATCAATGACTGCATCCTCTACCGCGGTCAGCACGGGGATTTAAATGCCTGCCCGGTATGCGGTGCATTTCGGTATAAGATCAGGCGAGATGACCCTGGTGATGTTGAGGGCGACGATCGCCCCAGGAAGAGGGTTCCTGCCAAGGTGATGTGGCATGCTCCTATGTGACGCCCCGAGATCGGGCACTATGCAGATTTCAGCATTCCCGCCAAATCCGCATAATAACCGATTCCAGGTTGCCACTTATGATAACATTACAACAGTTCACGAACATTCCACAATTACAACAGAAACAGTTAGATACAAGATGACTCAAACGAGCCAGGGCTACAACTGATACAGTACAAAGATCCAAATAACAGCGGAAGAAACAACATAGCGTCCGGCTACGGACAAGATCCAAATTGGACTAAGAGTCCTGAAGATAACCGAGAGCGTCCAATCCCTGCCCAGGCCAAGCCGGAGGGATTCCCAAGCTAACGTCGTCAGACTTCAAACCTGTTGACTGCAATTTGGAATTTGCAGCCACGAAAGAGATTCGTGGGTCAGTACGGTTAAGTACTGGCAAGGGGGATAAAACCCATACTCACAAGTTACCGGCGTAGCCAGTCATCACAAGATACAAATACTTTAGGATCAACGGAAAGGAAGGGGATTATTGCAAATAAGCGACAGCAGGCTGCACTAACCAACTACAGAGATTCTATTACTTCCAACTATCAGAAAGGGGATAAGATCGAGTAATAGTAACCAACTGAAAGGTAACTTCAATCAAACCCATCCTGGATCTCGCCCCTTATCCGAAGAAGCAATCCGAGGATAACTCACACAGTTGGATTAATGATGGTTCAGATTATTGTGTCAATAAGCCTATTACTAGTCAAGTTGTTAATCATTGGGTGTAAGGTTATTATCTTTAGGTTTAAGTTGTCCTGAGTACTTGTTAGCCAGTACTTTCACCAAGTAATCCATAACCGCGGAAAACACGGCTTCTCGAGAAGATTATCCCTGCAGGGTTGCACCAATTTAGCCGTACACTCATGAATATCCCGCCAGATGGAGCGGCCACTCCACCAAGCGGGGCACTCAACACAATCCAACCCTTCTTCGCATCAAGCCCAAAGCACCTTGGGCGCACGGCTAATCGAGCCCAGAAGAAAATGGACCCTCATAGCACTCTAAGAACGTGTCCCCCTATATGCCGACTACGAAAGTTCCACCCGGGTACCAAGGGCTCGCAAGATCATGCATGCAGCAAATGGAAAACCCGAACTAAATGAGGCGATTTGGACGAGATGCGAATCGGGTCAAACTGAGGGGGAGCCCATACTCCCCAAATGCGGGTAGTGCGCTCATCATGGATCAGTAGACAAGACCCTTTTCCTATTAGGGTCGACACTAGCAGGCCTCAAAACCACAAAGGGCCTCCTGCCGGTGCCTTATCATCAAATTTATTATTAATAGCAACATTAGCATGATTGATTGATTAACATCGAGCCCCCAGAACATAATAGAGTAATAACAGAAAGTAACGGGTAACAGACTCGAGCAAAACAACCCTAAGCAAGATAGTAAGACACGGGCAACAAGCAATGGTTATAGGTATGGTAGTGAGGCAATATCAAGGTTAAGGGATTCATGTGATGGGTTCGTAACAGAAACAACTACTACTCAGGCTAGCAGAAAAGAACAACGGAAAGAATCGGTAACAAGTGATGAAAGGCAGCCATATGGCAGCAAGTGAGTATACTTGCCTGAGATCCCGCAAGGTAGCAGAACTTGTCGTTGCTCACATCATCTCAATGTCCTATCCGGGAAGAAGCAACGAACCTCGAACAAACACCGGATGCAACAATTACTACTACGGCAAAAGATCCAGCATGATCAAGATATGGATGCATGTCATGTTTAATAGATGCACCAAAGTAAACTAATGGATATGATACACAAGTTTAAATGGATTCCATATGCAAAGATTGCATATGGCAAACCCATGCCTTATAGTTGAATTAATTGTTCTAACACTAGCATCATGTGTAAGGGAGTTAGAATGATGCATGCATGATGAAGAACAAGAAGGTAACAATATTAGATGCAATTGGAAGGATGGTTAACAAGTTTAGAAAACATTTATTAAGTTTGGAAATTTTGTTACTTAATGATGTTAGACAAGTAGTGATTGTTTTCAACAAGTTGAAGTGTGTAAACCAAATTACAAAGTTTAAATTTGAAAAGGTTATCAAATTTTAGTTGAATTACATGTTTCACATTTTGAAATTGGACTTTGGATTATTTAATTATGAATTAAACAATATTAAACAATTTTTAATTGAATTAAACAAGATTCAAATTGTTTAAGCAATTTTAATTATTCAAAACAGAAAACAAAATTTATATTTGAATAGCTTATTTAAATTGGTACTGAAAACATATTTTATTTGCATGATTTGGACTTATGAATAATTAGTTATTGAATTTAGCAAATACAAGTGAAATGATTTAAATTTGAATTTGAATTGTAATTTGAAAGTTCAAAACAGAACACAAGTTGGATATTTGGATAGATTAGGAAATTTGGATCAGAATAGATATAAAGTTTGTGTTTATTGGATTTATAAAACAAAAGATATTGAATTTCAAAGTTTCTATTCAAATCTGTTTATTAAAAAGGAATTTGGAAAATGTTGGAATTTCGCAGAAATCAACTGTCACCCAGCAGCACTCTACCCCCTGCCAATGCGCAGTGGGCCAGTTGCCAACGTGGCCGTGCTGGTCTATGCCAGGTGGGCCTGCGCGCTTGGAAGGAAAAAAGAGCAAAAAAAAAGGGGGGCTTGCGCGCCCGCGGGGATTCGACCCGCTGCCCTCGCGGCGCGAGCGCACGGAGGGAACCACTGCGCTACTGCATCGCTTGCGTTGGTTCTGGTAACTGACGGAAGAAAAGGCGTCGTTCTAGGTGTTAACTGAAACTGGGACACCAAGGTTCAGACTTCAGAACGAAAAAAGAATAAAAGCAGTAGGCTTTCGCCTCAGGTAGGATTTGATCCAAGGATCTCCCGGGCTGCAGCGCAGCAGGCCAACCACTAGGCTATGATGTGTGCTTGTGTATAGAAACAGATCCGAATTAACATGAGGTGTACGAGCGCGGTGTTCCTCTGACGAATCTGACGGAAGGGCAACATCTGCAGGCTGCAGCTCGACAAGGACGAGCGGGATCGACCTCGTCCAGGCGGAGCGAGGTGACGGCGGGGGGGGGGGGGGGCGCTGTGTGGAAGGCGGGTGTGCAGGTTGGTACATGCTGCCCGTGTGTGCGCACGCACGGTAGGGCGACCAGAGCAAGGATCCGCGAGAAACGAGCTACACCCGAGCCATCAAGATGCTGCCATGGCTATGGATACAGAACAAGGAACTGCATCGATGGTTGGAGCGAAATTAAAAGGGAGAACAGAGGGAATCGAAAGAGAGGCTCACAGGGAGGCATCCGGGGGAGTCGTTCAACCTCGAGGGCGACGGAGACGGTCGTGAGTCGATGTAGGCGACGATGGCGTGTGCACTGACGGAGGAGGAGGAAGAACTCGTCCACGGCGTTCTAGGAAGCGCCGGCTTCCGATCTTCCGCGGGGACGATGATGACAGCATGGCGGTTCCATTCCCTTCGTCCCCATGGCTCGACGGAGACCATGGCAAGTCGGCGGCGCCGCTTCCGCGCGTGCTCTTGTGCTGTCACTCTCGGTTCAGAAATAATAGCAGAGGAGGGAGGTACAGAGGAGTTGGCGGCGCCGTGGAGGGGAGAGAAGAGTGGTTAGGGTTGGAGGGCCTCGGGACCTTCTTGTAGAGGGGGGAAAAGGAGCAGGGCACATGGGGGGAGGCGCTCGGTGACAGCGACCTCTCCCCCCAGCGTCCGTACGAAGAAGACAGTGGTGGTGGGCTGTTGGGTTTAGGTGGGCTGAGGGAGGTGGGCTTTCTCCCTCAGCTCACCTCTTCCTTTTTTTTTAATTTATTTTTCCTTATTTTTTTTTTTGTAAGAGATAAAGAGAGAGAGAGAGAGATAGAAAAGAGTTTTGGGGAAATTTATTTTATGAAATTTGTATTAAGTTACAAACAGAAATTAAAGCAATTGTTAATCTTAGATTCACAATTTTTGAAAGTTTAATTTGATTAAAAGGTGTTAGTTGAATTTGTTTCTCAAAGAGGGTTTGGGTTGTTTATTTGATAACTAAATTTTATTAATTTGCAACACAACAACAACAAGTAGTTTTAAAAATAGTTTTCAACAATTTGAAATTATTAATTGGATATTAATTTGTTATGTGATTTTTTTTTGTGGTAAATGGGGTTTGGTTTGGAAGTTTGGAAATAAACAAATGGTATTTAATGAATTCAATCATTCAAACATTATTGAATCAATTGGTTTGCAAAATTTTACTATTTAAACCCATATTGAAGTATGATAATTGGGAGTGATTTGATTTGAATTTTTGAAGTAGTCATTAGGGTTTTAATAACAGGGAGATTTGTATTACCAAGCAATTTGATTAGAACAAATTCAACCAGTAAAAAAACAATTGAGTGGTTTAGTTTTGAAATTTTGAAATTGGGAGTTTAAATTGTTTTGAAGTTTTGAGTGGTTTGGGAAAGCATGATGCAATGCTTATGTGATGCATATGATGCAAGCAAAACAAACAGGTAACACCCCCAGGTGTTACAGACGACACCACTAACAAGGGATTGCGCCCTCGCAATCCACCTGCTAACCCGGGAGGGAAAGAAGTTCGGCTATCGATTCTTCGTGCTTCCGTTTGATCTCCTCGACACCGCTAACAAGGGTTTCTCGACACCACTAACAAGAGATTCTTGCTCGGAGTGACGACGATGTTCTTCCACCAAGAATCTTCCGATGATCGAACCTATTAGGTTAAGGGCTCAGAAAACGTCCACCCACGTAGGATCCTAACACTTTGAAAGATAGACAAGGGGGAGACTCCAAAACAAATAAGATTGGGAGGGGAAATAGAATAGGGATAAGGAGAAAACAAGAATCCTATCGAGATGTTTTTCCAAAATAGTTTAGCAGAAATAGTTTTTGACACTCTAGAAACAACGACCGTTAGCGAGGTTATCCTACAGGCTTTGCGGACCCGTTGCTTCGATAACCATTCGTATCGAAACAATATCGGGAATCGGAACCAAGGCTCTGATACCATTTGTGACGCCCCGAGATCGGGCACTATGCAGATTTCAGCATTCCCGCCAAATCCGCATAATAACCGATTCCAGGTTGCCACTTATGATAACATTACAACAGTTCACGAACATTCCACAATTACAACAGAAACAGTTAGATACAAGATGACTCAAACGAGCCAGGGCTACAACTGATACAGTACAAAGATCCAAATAACAGCGGAAGAAACAACATAGCGTCCGGCTACGGACAAGATCCAAATTGGACTAAGAGTCCTGAAGATAACCGAGAGCGTCCAATCCCTGCCCAGGCCAAGCCGGAGGGATTCCCAAGCTAACGTCGTCAGACTTCAAACCTGTTGACTGCAATTTGGAATTTGCAGCCACGAAAGAGATTCGTGGGTCAGTACGGTTAAGTACTGGCAAGGGGGATAAAACCCATACTCACAAGTTACCGGCGTAGCCAGTCATCACAAGATACAAATACTTTAGGATCAACGGAAAGGAAGGGGATTATTGCAAATAAGCGACAGCAGGCTGCACTAACCAACTACAGAGATTCTATTACTTCCAACTATCAGAAAGGGGATAAGATCGAGTAATAGTAACCAACTGAAAGGTAACTTCAATCAAACCCATCCTGGATCTCGCCCCTTATCCGAAGAAGCAATCCGAGGATAACTCACACAGTTGGATTAATGATGGTTCAGATTATTGTGTCAATAAGCCTATTACTAGTCAAGTTGTTAATCATTGGGTGTAAGGTTATTATCTTTAGGTTTAAGTTGTCCTGAGTACTTGTTAGCCAGTACTTTCACCAAGTAATCTATAACCGCGGAAAACACGGCTTCTCGAGAAGATTATCCCTGCAGGGTTGCACCAATTTAGCCGTACACTCATGAATATCCCGCCAGATGGAGCGGCCACTCCACCAAGCGGGGCACTCAACACAATCCAACCCTTCTTCGCATCAAGCCCAAAGCACCTTGGGCGCACGGCTAATCGAGCCCAGAAGAAAATGGACCCTCATAGCACTCTAAGAACGTGTCCCCCTATATGCCGACTACGAAAGTTCCACCCGGGTACCAAGGGCTCGCAAGATCATGCATGCAGCAAATGGAAAACCCGAACTAAATGAGGCGATTTGGACGAGATGCGAACCGGGTCAAACTGAGGGGGAGCCCATACTCCCCAAATGCGGGTAGTGCGCTCATCATGGATCAGTAGACAAGACCCTTTTCCTATTAGGGTCGACACTAGCAGGCCTCAAAACCACAAAGGGCCTCCTGCCGGTGCCTTATCATCAAATTTATTATTAATAGCAACATTAGCATGATTGATTGATTAACATCGAGCCCCCAGAACATAATAGAGTAATAACAGAAAGTAACGGGTAACAGACTCGAGCAAAACAACCCTAAGCAAGATAGTAAGACACGGGCAACAAGCAATGGTTATAGGTATGGTAGTGAGGCAATATCAAGGTTAAGGGATTCATGTGATGGGTTCGTAACAGAAACAACTACTACTCAGGCTAGCAGAAAAGAACAACGGAAAGAATCGGTAACAAGTGATGAAAGGCAGCCATATGGCAGCAAGTGAGTATACTTGCCTGAGATCCCGCAAGGTAGCAGAACTTGTCGTTGCTCACATCATCTCAATGTCCTATCCGGGAAGAAGCAACGAACCTCGAACAAACACCGGATGCAACAATTACTACTACGGCAAAAGATCCAGCATGATCAAGATATGGATGCATGTCATGTTTAATAGATGCACCAAAGTAAACTAATGGATATGATACACAAGTTTAAATGGATTCCATATGCAAAGATTGCATATGGCAAACCCATGCCTTATAGTTGAATTAATTGTTCTAACACTAGCATCATGTGTAAGGGAGTTAGAATGATGCATGCATGATGAAGAACAAGAAGGTAACAATATTAGATGCAATTGGAAGGATGGTTAACAAGTTTAGAAAACATTTATTAAGTTTGGAAATTTTGTTACTTAATGATGTTAGACAAGTAGTGATTGTTTTCAACAAGTTGAAGTGTGTAAACCAAATTACAAAGTTGATATTTGAAAAGGTTATCAAATTTTAGTTGAATTACATGTTTCACATTTTGAAATTGGACTTTGGATTATTTAATTATGAATTAAACAATATTAAACAATTTTTAATTGAATTAAACAAGATTCAAATTGTTTAAGCAATTTTAATTATTCAAAACATAAAACAAAATTTATATTTGAATAGCTTATTTAAATTGGTACTGAAAACATATTTTATTTGCATGATTTGGACTTATGAATAATTAGTTATTGAATTTAGCAAATACAAGTGAAATGATTTAAATTTGAATTTGAATTGTAATTTGAAAGTTCAAAACAGAACACAAGTTGGATATTTGGATAGATTAGGAAATTTGGATCAGAATAGATATAAAGTTTGTGTTTATTGGATTTATAAAACAAAAGATATTGAATTTCAAAGTTTCTATTCAAATCTGTTTATTAAAAAGGAATTTGGAAAATGTTGGAATTTCGCAGAAATCAACTGTCACCCAGCAGCACTCTACCCCCTGCCAATGCGCAGTGGGCCAGTTGCCAACGTGGCCGTGCTGGTCTATGCCAGGTGGGCCTGCGCGCTTGGAAGGAAAAAAAGAGCAAAAAAAAGGGGGGCTTGCGCGCCCGCGGGGATTCGACCCGCTGCCCTCGCGGCGCGAGCGCACGGAGGGAACCACTGCGCTACTGCATCGCTTGCGTTGGTTCTGGTAACTGACGGAAGAAAAGGCGTCGTTCTAGGTGTTAACTGAAACTGGGACACCAAGGTTCAGACTTCAGAACGAAAAAAGAATAAAAGCAGTAGGCTTTCGCCTCAGGTAGGATTTGATCCAAGGATCTCCCGGGCTGCAGCGCAGCAGGCCAACCACTAGGCTATGATGTGTGCTTGTGTATAGAAACAGATCCAAATTAACATGAGGTGTACGAGCGCGGTGTTCCTCTGACGAATCTGACGGAAGGGCAACATCTGCAGGCTGCAGCTCGACAAGGACGAGCGGGATCGACCTCGTCCAGGCGGAGCGAGGTGACGGCGGGGGGGGGGGGGGGGGCGCTGTGTGGAAGGCGGGTGTGCAGGTTGGTACATGCTGCCCGTGTGTGCGCACGCACGGTAGGGCGACCAGAGCAAGGATCCGCGAGAAACGAGCTACACCCGAGCCATCAAGATGCTGCCATGGCTATGGATACAGAACAAGGAACTGCATCGATGGTTGGAGCGAAATTAAAAGGGAGAACAGAGGGAATCGAAAGAGAGGCTCACAGGGAGGCATCCGGGGGAGTCGTTCAACCTCGAGGGCGACGGAGACGGTCGTGAGTCGATGTAGGCGACGATGGCGTGTGCACTGACGGAGGAGGAGGAAGAACTCGTCCACGGCGTTCTAGGAAGCGCCGGCTTCCGATCTTCCGCGGGGACGATGATGACAGCATGGCGGTTCCATTCCCTTCGTCCCCATGGCTCGACGGAGACCATGGCAAGTCGGCGGCGCCGCTTCCGCGCGTGCTCTTGTGCTGTCACTCTCGGTTCAGAAATAATAGCAGAGGAGGGAGGTACAGAGGAGTTGGCGGCGCCGTGGAGGGGAGAGAAGAGTGGTTAGGGTTGGAGGGCCTCGGGACCTTCTTGTAGAGGGGGGAAAAGGAGCAGGGCACATGGGGGGAGGCGCTCGGTGACAGCGACCTCTCCCCCCAGCGTCCGTACGAAGAAGACAGTGGTGGTGGGCTGTTGGGTTTAGGTGGGCTGAGGGAGGTGGGCTTTCTCCCTCAGCTCACCTCTTCCTTTTTTTTTAAATTTATTTTTCCTTATTTTTTTTTTGTAAGAGATAAAGAGAGAGAGAGATAGAAAAGAGTTTTGGGGAAATTTATTTTATGAAATTTGTATTAAGTTACAAACAGAAATTAAAGCAATTGTTAATCTTAGATTCACAATTTTTGAAAGTTTAATTTGATTAAAAGGTGTTAGTTGAATTTGTTTCTCAAAGAGGGTTTGGGTTGTTTATTTGATAACTAAATTTTATTAATTTGCAACACAACAACAACAAGTAGTTTTAAAAATAGTTTTCAACAATTTGAAATTATTAATTGGATATTAATTTGTTATGTGATTTTTTTTTGTGGTAAATGGGGTTTGGTTTGGAAGTTTGGAAATAAACAAATGGTATTTAATGAATTCAATCATTCAAACATTATTGAATCAATTGGTTTGCAAAATTTTACTATTTAAATCCATATTGAAGTATGATAATTGGGAGTGATTTGATTTGAATTTTTGAAGTAGTCATTAGGGTTTTAATAACAGGGAGATTTGTATTACCAAGCAATTTGATTAGAACAAATTCAACCAGTAAAAAAACAATTGAGTGGTTTAGTTTTGAAATTCTGAAATTGGGAGTTTAAATTGTTTTGAAGTTTTGAGTGGTTTGGGAAAGCATGATGCAATGCTTATGTGATGCATATGATGCAAGCAAAACAAACAGGTAACACCCCCAGGTGTTACATCCTATAATACCACGATTGAAACGTTTGTTCCGAAACAAAGAGCATGCCAAGTTGCTGCGATGGCACAAAGAAGACCGTAAGGAAGACGATATGCTGAGACACCCCGCTGATGGGTCGCAGTGGAGAAACATCGACGATAAGTACGAGGACTTTGCACGTGACGCAAGAAACTTAAGGTTTGGTCTAAGTACAGATGGCCTGAATCCGTTTGGGGAGCAGAGTAGCAGTCATAGCACCTGGCCCGTGACTCTATGTATCTATAACCTTCCTCCTTGATTATGCATGAAGCGTAAGTTCATTATGATGCCAGTGCTTATCCCAGGCCCGTCGCCACCCGGCAACAACATTGATGTGTACCTGAGGCCACTGGTTGATGAACTTTTAGAGTTGTGGGCTGACGAAGGTGTACGTGTGTGGGACGAGTACAAACAAGAGGAATTTGACCTACGAGGGTTGCTGTTTGTAACCATCAATGATTGGCCCGCTCTTAGTAACATCTCAGGACAGTCAAACAAGGGATACATCACATGCACACACTGTTTAGGCGAGACTGAAAGTATACATATAGGCAAGAATGTGTACCCGGGGCATCGTCGATTTCTTCCAGACAGGCATCCCGTAAGAAAGAAAGGAAAGCATTTCAAAGGCGAGGCAGATACACTCAGGAAGCCAACCCTCCCTAAAGGTACTGATATATATGACATGGTCAAAAATATAAAAGTAATCTTTGGTAAGGGTCCTGGCGCACAATCTGTTTCGAATGACGCTGACAACCACATAGCCATGTGGAAGAAGAAATCTATATTCTGGGAACTACCATATTGGAAATTCCTAGAGGTTTGCTCTGCGATCGACGTGATGCACGTGACAACAAATATTTGCGTGAACCTGCTAAACTTATTGGGCGTGTATGGGAAGAAGTCGAGAGATACACCAAACGCACGGCTGCACCACCAAGGTATGCATGAACGAGACGACCTGATGAATCCAGAGAATTTCAAAGGTCCTGCCAGCTACGCTCTTACCAAGGAAGAGAAGGAGATCTTTTTCCAAGTCCTGAGCAGTAGCAAGGTCCCGTCTGGCTACTCGTCGAACATAAAAGGAATACTAAACCTGGAAGAGAAAAAGTTCCAAAACCTAAAGACTCATGACTGCCACGTGATCATGACCCAGTTACTTCCGATTGCATTGAGGGGGCTTCTGCCAGAAAACATGCGAGTACCCATTGTGAAGCTATGTGCATTCCTCAACGCAATTTCTCAGAAGGCAATCGATCCAGCAACTCTACCAAGTTTACAGAAGGACGTGGTCCAATGTCTTGTTAGCTTCGAGTTGGTGTTCCCACCAACCTTCTTCAATATTATGACGCACCTCATAGTTCACCTAGTCCAAGAGATTTCCATTCTCGGTCCTGTATTCTTACACAATATGTTCCCCTTTGAGAGGTTCATGGGAGTCTTGAAGAATTATGTTAAAAACCGTGCTAGGCCAGAAGGAAGCATGGTCAAGGGCTATGGAACAGAGGAGGTCATTGAGTTTTGTGTTGACTTTATTCCTGACCTGAACCCGATCGGTGTTCCTCAGTCGCGCCATGAGGGGAGACTGCGTGGAAAAGGCACGCTAGGAAAGAAATCAACAACATGTATGGACGAGCAATCTTTCACTCAAGCACACTACACAGTTCTAGTTAATTCCAGCTTGGCGGCTCCATATATCCAGGAACACAAGGATATTTTACGCTCGGAATACCCGGACGCGAAGACTTTCGGCGGTTGGTTGCAAAGACGTCTCATTAATGACAACACTGTTGAAGATGAGCTATACTTGTTGGCCAAGCAACCATCTTCGACTGTATTGACCTTTAAAGGGTATGAGATAAATGGTAACATATTTTACACAGCAGACCAAGATAAAAAGAGCACCAACCAAAACAGTGGCGTCCGGTTTGATGCAAAAGACGACAACGGGCAAAGGGTCACATACTATGGTTACATAGAGCAGATATGGGAACTTGACTACGGACCTTCCTTTAAGGTCCCTTTGTTCTGGTGCAAATGGTTCAACCTGTCAGGCGTGAAGGTAGACCCGAAGTACGGAATGACAACAGTGGATCAGAAGAATCTTGGGTACGACAATGATCAATTCGTCCTAGCCAATGATGTGGCTCAGGTTTTCTATGTGAAGGACATGTCTAGCAGACCGAGAAAAAGAAAAGATAAGGAAGCGAATACATCAGACGATGAGCCAAGGCGCCACATAGTTCTTTCAGGGAAAAGAAACATCGTGGGAGTCGAGGACAAGACAGACATGTCAAAAGATTACAATAAATTTGATGAAATTCCTCCCTTCAAAGTGAAAGATGATCCAAGCATCCCGTTAAATGATGAAGATACTCCATGGTTACGGCGCAATCAGAAGAAAGGCAAGAAGAAAAATATATAGGGGGTGTTGTTGGTGATGTGTAATAATGTATTAAACCTTTTATGTAATTGTGTTGACCATTTTGATAAATATCAAAAATTTGACCAGTTTCCACTAAATTTGACCATTTTGATAAATATCATTTTTATTTTTTTAAGTGTTAAAATGACACCAACCTTTAGTACCGGTTTCGTTGGGATTGGATCATCCCTTTAGTCCCGGTTGGGGACACCAACCGGGACTAAATGGGTTAGGGTTTCGTTTGGACCAATTAGATAGAATCACACGGATCGTGTGTTTCTTTCAAGCGCTTGTGAGTCGTTGGATCCGGAGTGTGTTTCTTTCGAGCTGTTGTGAGCCGTTCGATCAGGGCTACGGTGTGTTTCTTTCGAGCTGTTGTGAGCCGTTGGATGAGGGTGTTTCTTAACCGTTGGATCAAAACCCTAGCACAACACTTTGTGAGCCAGAGGACCCTATATATAGCCCACCTTCATACATCGGTCAGTTCATCGAGCAAAATACATCCGGATTCGCCATCATACGTCCTGCCGTGTATTTGGTATGCATATATGCACCCAGTAGACACGGTGGGGCTGTATGATGGCGATACCGATTGTTTTGTTCTACACCCCCCTTTAAAGTTTGATACATCATATATTCAGTTCATCGAGCAAATACAAAACATTCGGATTCGCCATCATACGTCCTGCCGTGCATTTGCTATGCATATATGCACCCAGTAGCCACGGTAGGGCTGTATGATGGCGATACCGATTGTTTTGTTCTTCACCCCCCTTTAAGGTTTGATACATCATATATTCAGTTCATCGAGCAAATACAAAACATCCGGATTCACAATCATTCGTCCTGCCGTGCATTTGGTATGCATATATGCACCCAGTAGGCCACAGTAGGGCTGTATGATGGCGATATCGATTGTTTTGTTCTACACCCCCTTTAAGGTTTGATACATCATATATTCAGTTCATCGAGCAAATACAAAACATCCGGATTCACCATCATACGTCCTGCCGTGCATTTGGTATGCATATATGCATCCAGTAGCCACGGTAGGGCTGTATGATGGCGATATCGATTGTTTTGTTCTACACCCCCCTTTAAGGTTTGATACATCATATATTCAGTTCATCGAGCAAATACAAAACATCCGGATTCACCATCATACGTCCTGCCGTGCATTTGGTATGCATATATGCACCCAGTAACCACGGTAGGGCTGTATGATGGCGATACCGATTGTTTTGTTCTACACCCCCCTTTAAGGTTTGATACATCATATATTCAGTTCATCGAGCAAATACAAAACATCCGGATTCGCCATCATACGTCCTGCCGTGCATTTGGTATGCATATATGCACCCAGTAGCCACGGTAGGGCTGTATAATGGCGATACCGATTGTTTTGTTCTACACCCCCTTTAAGGTTTGATACATCATATATTCATTTCATCGAGCAAATACAAAACATCCGGATTCGCCATCATACGTTTGGTACAATATAATTCACATGATCCATTCAACAAAGTTTGGTACAATAAATTATTACACATCACAATTCTTCCCTTGTGTCCCCGCTTTCTTACGGTTTGACCGTATCCATGGAGCATCCTCATCATTTAACTTAATGCTTGGGTCAGTGTTCACTTTGAAGGGCGGAATTTCATCAAACATATTATAATCTTCTGACATGTCTGTCTTGTCCTCCACTCCCACGATGTTTCTTTTCCCTGAAAGAACAATGTGGCGCTTTGGATCATCGCATGATGTACTGATCGTTTTCTTATCTTTCCGTTTCCTTTGATTTTACAATTTTTTGAGTCTACTTTGTTTTTATAAATAAATGTAAAAGAAAACAGAAAAGGGAAACAAAAAATAAAAATAAAAGAAGAAACAGGAAAAAGAAAACAAAAAATATCTTTATATTTTCAAATTAGTTTGATAAATATCTTATTTTTTACCTTTTTATTGTTTTAAATGACATTTAGGCAATTTTTACACAAAATATGAGAAAATATAAATATGTTTTTATAAATATTTGATTTTACGATTTTTTGAGTCTACTTTGATTTTATAAATAAATGTAAAAGAAAACAGAAAAGAAAAATAAAAGAAGAAACGGGAAAAAGAAAAAGGAAACAAAAAATATCTTTATATTTTCAAATTAGTTTGATAAATATCTTTTTTTTTACTTTTTTATTGTTTTAAATGACATTTAGACAATTTTTACACAAAATATGAGAAAATATAAATATGTTTTTATAAATATTTGATTTTACAAGTTTTTGAGTCTACTTTGATTTTATAAATAAATGTAAAAGAAAACAGAAAAGGGAAACAAAAAAGAAAAATAAAAGAAGAAACAGGAAAAAGAAAAAGGAAACCGAAAAAAGAAAACAGGAAACAGAAAAAAAGGAAAAAAGAAAAAGGAAAAAATCCTTTAGGACCGGTTGTTAACAACAACCGGTCCTAAAGGTGGGTTCGCGCCCGCAGTCTGAACGTGGCCCCGTTTTTGGACCTTTAGTACCGGTTGTTGTTAACAACCGGTGCTAAAGACAACAACACCGGTTGTTAACAACAACCGGTACTAAAGGCCTGTACAGGAGCGTCTTCTCTCTTTCAGTCCTTAGCGAGAAATTTCATTCCTCAGTCCTTCGCGCGTCTTCTCTCCTCCCGGGCGAAGCCCTGCCTCGCCGTACGCCTCCTTGTCGCCGTCGCCTCCTCGCCGCCGTCGCCCCGACGCCGCCCCGCCGCGCGCCCTCGACGCCTACTCGTCGCCGCCACCCTCTGTCCCCGACGCCGTCCGCCTCGCCCGCGCCCCCGACGCCACGCCCGCGCCCCCGACGCCACGTCGCCGCCCTGACGCCACGCTGCCGCCCCGACACCGCCTCCCTCTGCCCCGACGCCGCCCCGTCGCCGCCACGCCGCCGCCCCGACGCCGCCAGCTCCCTCTGCCCCGACGCCGCCAGCTCCCTCTGTGACGTAGGCGTGACGTCACAGAGGCAGATGCACCCTCTGTGAGTTTTTTTTTGTTTTTTGTTTTCTATTTGTAAAATAAATTTATAATTAGAATTAGAATTTATAGTAATTAGAGTAATTATAATTAGCTAGTATTTTTCTATTTCTATTTGTTTTCATCGGACACTTAGCTAGAATTTTGTAGTAATTATAATTAGCTAGTAATTATAATTAGCTAGAATTTTGTAGTAATTATAATTAGCTTGAATTGTGTAGTAATTATAATTAGCTAGAATTTTGTAGTAATTATAATTAGCTAGAATTAGCTAGAATTTTGTAGTAATTATAAATTGTAGTAATTATAATTAGCTAGAATTAGAATTTTACTTTGATATCAAAGTTGTAAATTAGAGTTCTTCATTTTATAAATTAGAGTTCTGCATTTTAGAGTATTGCATTTTATAAATTATTATACCATATTCTCTATATAAATAACCAATGAAATAATTTTGCTAAGTGTCTGATGAAATAATTTTGCTAAGTGTCCGATGAAATAATCTTGCTAAGTGTCCGATGAAATAATTTTGGTAAGTGTCTGAGTTTAAAAAATGAAAATTTTATTTTGATATCATAGTTGTAAATTAGAGTTCTTCATTTTAGAAATTTTACTAGCAGGTGTTGAGCTATGGATCTCCAAGAACCACATGATCCGCACGCAGATCAGGTCGCGGGAATGGGTGAGGCGGAGAAGGAAAGATACATGTGCCAGATGATTTTTGAAGATGCAACGGCCATATATCATGATCATGACGGTGGACAGGTGTTTAACAATCAATTTTTGAACGACTCCGGTGAAGGAGCTGAGAATATAGAAGATGTAGTAGATGATGACGACGACAACGTCGACGATGCAGAAGTGCCCTCCAGAACAAACTCTGCCAATGTATATCTCAAGTCACCGTTGACGCAACAATTAATTTGTATTGCACTTACTAACAAATCATTATTTTCCCGTTTAGGCGCCCTCCGGAACAGCTAGCGCAAGTAATGAGACAAAGTCGAAACGAGGCCCGGCCGCAAGGTTGAAAGATACCGCAAGATACTCGATCGATAAAGTTGCTGCTGATGGAAAACCACTGGAACCCCCAGAAACTTATCGCAAATTCGTAAATCAGTGCGGAGTTGTTGTAAGAGACCTGGTCCCGATCAACCTAATAGAATGGAATAAGCCGAAGACCGGCGCCAATGTTGGAGCTACTTATGTCGATGACAGATTGAAAATAGTGCTTTGCGACACGGTCTGGCTAAATTTCAGCGTAGCGGAAGATAAGAAGAAGAAAGTCGAGGAGTGGGCTTTGAAGAAGATGGCCACACAATTCCAGAGGTGGAAGAAAGACTTGTGGAAGAAATATAAGGACGAAGTTCCAGTTTTCACTGGGCACTAGTGAAGATAAGAGACGCTTGGCCTGATTTTAAGGCGTACAAGAAATCGGGTGTCTTTACATCCCGATCAGCCACAAAAAAGGAGAATGCGAAGAAGAAGAAATATCACCATATTTTGGGGTCAGGTGGCTACATGACTGCCCTGCCTAGGTGGCGACACTATGAAGATGCGCTTCTGAAAAGAGGTATCATTCCACAGACACATGACTGGCCCAATAGGTCCAAGTTCTGGTTGTTCGCGCATGAGGCAACGTTGGACGCTGAGACTGGGATGATTGTTGCGGAGGGACCATGGTCGGAAAAAATAACAAAAGTCGTATCAGAACTAGAGAAGGCAATAGAAATTGTTCGAAAAGGAACTTTTGTTCCCGATAGAGAGAACGACGAGCTGACGAAGGCACTCGGGAACCCCGAAAAGTGGGGACGAACACGAGGCTTTGGAGCCACTACCCCGTGGAGCCAAGGGTTTCCAGCGGACCTTGGCACTTACAGAAGCCGTGGTAGAAGTAAGAAGAAGGCGCTGGAACGGATATCGACATTAGAAGAAAAGGTGGCGTTTCTCTTGAAGAAAAGGGGACACCACACTAAAGAGGAGGTCAAACATCCTGCACCTGACGCTGATCAGCAGCAAATAGAAGACGATCATGTAGCAGATGCCGTCCCATCTCAGCATAGAAGCAGTGTGGGTTCCACGCAGCTGCAGCTAGAAGACGGTCATGCAGTCGAACCGTCGGCGCCTCACTATCCCGTGGATGATATCACGGAGAAGAGAAACTGTGAGATACATATGCCAATGGGGAACATAACCTTCATGGTGGCGTCAGGCTATGCTTTACCGAATCAACCTGGAGCAACCTACCATGGTGGTCAGATTCCAGCATCCAATGTTCGTGTCTGGTTGTCAACAATTACGGTGGGATGCCATTCAATTGAGCTTCATATTCCTGGAGGTGAAGGTGAGAGGACACTAGGAGAAATGGAGCTTGGTATCATCTTGTGGAATAAGAAACACATCGTGTTTCCTAACGCGGCGCCAAGGCCACCGACTCCTCCAGGTACAAATGCACCACCTCCAACAATTACTGAATGTTGCACCACATGTAAGCCTATTTTTACTAGTTTTTCACTTTCGTACAGAGAATGCACGACCTCCAAGTCCATCCCCAACGCACCTCCAAGTCCACCCCACAATGAAGATTGGGAGCCCGAGGCCGAGAGTCCATCGCCCGTGCACTCCCGTGAACCGACGGATGCGCCCACTACGGGTACGGCAAAACGGAAGCTGCAGTTCAGAAGAAACGGGACTCCTCCCAAGAAGAGAGAAAGTAAACCCAAGAAAGTCAAGACTCCCCCGAAGTTACCAGGCCTGATGACTCCGGAGGAACTAGACGAGGTCGTGAAAGCCAAAAACAAAGCATGGTTCGCACGGTTTCCCCTGAAGCCCCCTCTAGACGTCTGGAAGGAAACTTTGAAGAACATACCAAAGTGGCAAATTGAGCGCACCATCGACAACTTATATTATCCAGCACCGCCGCCCCTTTCAGACTATGAACGGTACATTGAAAAGATGCACACCGCACAGATGAAGCAGGCGGAGCAGATGAAGCAGGCGGAGCAGACGAAATGCGGGAAACAAGTTCCCCAGCTCGGACAACAAGAAGCACAATCAATTGCCCCACTCAAGGTGTTATCTGACCAGCCTTCAGTGTCCGGTCCACGCATGGGCGACGTAGGTTACGCTATTGCTGATGTGGTATATAAATATAAGCCCGAGCACCCTCTGGTGGAAAATCTTAGTGCTCTAACAACCCAACTATGGAATTTACATGTTTGGTACTTGGAGGCCGCAAGGCAAAAGAGAGACTGTATCATGGCGGCAGTTCAGGATCAACACTACTTCAGAGAGTACGGTGTGGTGGTTGGGTTCGATGACTTTTTCCAGATGTACAATCAACGTGCCCTCGACAAATCTATCCTCAGCTGCTATTGTTTGTAAGTGATTTATTTGTGTAATTTAATTATTTAGTTAAGCTCGCGTTCATTGCCCGTATAATTATCACTCACGACATTCTTTTTGTACGCTACTATGCAGAATGAAGATTCGTGAATGCAGGCATGCAGGAATCTGGGACTTTGGGTTCATTGACCCGTATTCGTTTCATCAAGAGACAATAGAAAAGTTCAACAAGGATACACCGGATGATTTGCTAAGGTTTTTGAAGCGACAAAGTACCAAAAAAGAAATACTTTGGCCCTACACATTCAAGTGAGTGTTACTGTCTTGTACACATTCCATTTTGCTTACCTGATGTTAAGTGTAATTGATGAGTATGCATGACTGCGTGTGTACACCTGCGCAGGTCCCACTTCGTATTGTTCATCATTAGAATCGATCAAGGACAAGTTCAAGTCTGGGACCCGTTAACTTGGGACGCTGACACATAGAAGAGCGCGCGTCAGATGCTTCAAAGGTATATATATATATCGGCCTCTTTCATTCATCGGCCTATTTTTCGTTCATTTCCTGATATCAAGTATGTAATAATTAACTCTTGTATTCATTTTTCTTTGTCGGCCAGGGTTTGGCAAATGTTCATCAAGGAAGAACCCGGTACATGGGCAGACAAGCTCCACTTTCAGATTAACAAACTAAGTAGTACTACGTACCCCGGTTTCAATACCATTACCATTCTCTTAATTATTATTAATTTGACTGAATTATGTTCTCGTATATAGAGCGTCCCGCAACAACCACAGGGCACTGATTATTGTGGATACTACGTTTGCGAGTACATTCACAGGATTATCAATGAGAAATCCCGTACTTCCAGAAATCTAGAGGTATGTAACCGGATCTTCACAACTTTATTTATGTTTGCCATCAATTATGTTTAGTTTTGTTCATAACTTAATTGTTCTCATCTACTTCTTTTAAAGCTGCAACGAAAGCGGACGATGCTCAAACCAATCCAACGTTGCAAGGCCGTTGCAGAGAAATTGGCAGGATTTCTCCTCACGCAAGTCATAGATTAAGGCGGAGAATTTTTCCATCCTATGAACCAATAGCCAGCTCCCTTCTCTATGCAAGTATACAACTATTGGAAACGAACTTCAGATTATGTAATGATAATCGGTCGAGTACTTCGTGTTACATGTATATATGTACTTTTATTTGATGCATCAACATTTAACCGCAAACACGGAATCGGAAACATTTAACCGCAAACACGGAATCGGTGTTTTCAGATACGTATTTCCGATTCCGTGTTCGTAAAAAACGAAACACGGACACACGGAATCGGAAAGACATAAACGGAAATACGGAACCGGAAACACGTAAACGGAAACCCTGAAAATACGGAACACGCCCTAAACCCTAAACCCTAAATACGGAATCGGAAACCCTGAAAAGAAAAGGAAATAAAAAGAAAAAATAACGCATTAGGACCCTGTTGGTGTTACCAACCGGTTCTAAAGGTCCTCCGCCTGCGCGCACTCTTCGGTGCCCACATGGAGGCCTTTAGCACCGGTTTGTGACAGACCGGTTCTAAAGGGGGGCCTTTAGTCCCGGATACGTAGCACCGGATGTGTATCCGGGTCCAAAGGCCCTTACCAACCGGTTCTAATACCCCTTTCTCCACTAGTGCGTTTTGTAATAATTACTTTTTAAAAAGAATTTTGTGTCTCCTCATTATAAAAATATTTCGAAAATATGTTTTAAAGACCGAGTAAAACATTGGAATTGAAGTGCTGGGATAGTTGGAAGATATTAAAACCAAGATAGCAGTAGTACAGTAGTACTACTGATATAGAGAACAAGAACGTAAACAAATAAGAGTGGTTATATGATGAAATAGTTTTTTCACCCAGGCTTACACGTGTTATTCATTTGAGAGAAAACAATAAAAATATCATTTCAAAACGTACGATAATTTTTTTTAATCTTACACTAGGGAAGTCCCTGTGCGTTTCAACGGAACAGTGAATAGATAGATAGTTTGTATTGGACATGTCATAGCTCGCAAAAAGTAAATTGCTTCAAAATACTTCCAACACTTGAACCTAACATGATATTTGCACCATCTATAAAACTCTTAAGATATAAATTCCATGTGTGGACAAAATCTATGAACCCATAAATTTATTTTGTAAACATCTTCAACACTAAAGATGATTCCCTCGCATTACGGTCGCGTCTTAATCCGACCATGAGATAGGGCTTTTTCATATAACTAGCACAGTGGCCCTCGCAAATGCGAGGGACACCTAGTGATTGCAAACTTATATTCTATTTGTGCTTAAAACTTTATATGAAATATTTAGGCCCACAACCACCGCCAAGGCTATACGAAATGAAATTTGTCATGCCGGTGGGGAAAATGGTATTTATGTTGTGGAAAAAATAATATTATAAACATCCAAATGAAATTGCAGTCATTTCTTAGTGTAGTAATGTGGTTTCTTTAATATGTGGGCCAAACAAATTGTAAGAATATTAAATTTAATCTAAAATATATGACATTCTTCAAAAAAAATTAATTTTATGTAGTTAAATATGGACGGTCCCCGAGATGTAGATTTATTCATTATTATGAATATGAATATATTGCTCTACCAAAAATAAAATTAACACAACTTAATTTTAATATAAAATTAAATGATATTATTTTACTTACATCTATCACAATAATATAATTCCATATTGACCCTCCCTCAGAGGTAGAGTAGTTTGATTGTACGTTTTTAAATCCTGTTTATTTCAAAAACATATATCCCATTATTTTAAATATTCTTGTTAAAACTATTCGTTTAACATATATTTAGGAACATCTAATATGGTAAATTAACTACAATTTTAGTTCAAATAAGTTATTGAGAAATGTGATGTTGTCTTTTCATGTGAATATTTTAATTTGTTTCAGCATGCGGGTTAAAGAAAAAGTAGTAGCTTGCATTAGATTATACATTATAGCTTTGCTTTCCTTTTCCTTCTTTAGTCATAATTGCTTTTAATATATAATAGTATGGAAATATGGGTACAAAAGTGCATTAGATTATATCCGAATTTTTTGCTTGCTTTAAACTCAGTATACCTATTCGATGATACTAACTCAAGTCAGAGCAATTATTCTCCGCAAAAAGAGAGAGCAATTATCGATGTTTACAGGTAGGGCTAGTTGGATGTAGCTTACAACCTATGCATTTTGACCATTACATTTTCATTTATCCTAGTAAAATAACTGGCCTTTTTGTACATATTGGTGTCACCCCTTTAGTTTCCGCGTCAACATGCAACTATTCCTGTCTCAGCATTACTAATTTATAATATATAAATTTTAAATTTTATTATATTTAAGAGGATACTTCACTGCAATATATGTCAAAGGAATTAAGTTTATATTTCCCATACAAATAGTTAGTTAATTCTCAGGGCGAAATAAGGCTGTAGTGGATGAAATTGGGCATTTTCTACAAATAGTTAGGTAATAAAACAATTAGAATATTACTACAAAAATTTCATGCGAATAAACCAACTTTTTCATACCGTTGATCACGATCAATACTCCCATGTAGCTTTATGTTCCTTGTTGATACATCCACCTATACATCATACATGTTTGCTTCTATGCACGCATGCATCCATCCAGCTGCTTAGTATGGATCCTAATAGCACTCTAGCGGTACCTTGTTTGGTGATTTTGCATCATTGAAGGAAGTATATGCAGCAAAAATAGATCAAATCATGTTCAAGGAACATGCTTAAAAGCGCCATGTTGTTGATGTAGAAGACTGCAATGATGTTTGCATAATTAAATCAGGTTAAGCGAGTATGTAGGTTGGCATTAACATTAAGCGATGCTGATGTTTTTCCTCCATCAATAGCTGGCTGGCGTGAGAGGATTATTTGTTACCTGTAGCGACACCTTCTTGATCGATCTCATACCTGCAAGGCACAAAAAAGTCTTACCAACTTATATGAGAAGATTGAAATTTCCATGCTGATTGCTAACACAAAAATTTCAATCACACACCACAGATCTTGGGAAATACCTAGTTTGTTGCAGGCAATTAGAACCCTGTCGTTTGAATTGTCAGCGGAAAATTACGGCTTCTTGGCCAGTTAGAAGTTAGAACCTTACCATATTCACTATCAATAAATATTTTCGCACTCTTCCAAAGATGAAGCTGCAGGCAATTAGAACCCTGTCGTTTGAATTGTCAGCGAATGGATCAGAGCCAACTGCACGTCTTGTTCTGGGAAGTTGTTGTCCTGCTACTACCGGATGATGGAGCTAGGTACCAACGATGCATGATAGAGAAATTTCTGGTCGCATCTCGTCACGCGGCAACATAACCGAGAAGCTCCTGCATATGTGATTAGGAAGAAAAGAGCACGCGGAAACAGACCTGGATGCCTACAATCAGATCTGGGTAGGTGACCACTATTAAATCTGGAGGCTATGGACATGATCCCTACCGGTGAATTAACTGGAAGCTGAAGGCGGCGAGTACATGTGTTTGTTTCCTTGTTCTCGTTGGAAAGGAGATAGGAATATTGGTCTCCACCTCACGTATGTGGAAAATATGGATCGCATCTCATGCATGTGACGGCTCGTTTAGGAAGGCGGCTGCTCAAGCACGTGAAGTCCTCGGGTGCTACACCATGTCCAATTACTACTCCGACGTTGCAAACTGGTCGCCCAATATCATCCAATAGTTGAAGACAGCCGCTGACGCATCCATGGATTTCTGGAATTCGAGATATATCGGGTTACATATGTATAGATTGATTTTTGTTCGGACGGAAAAATTATGGGGATAAGAGGCCCGGTTTCTTTTTCTTGATATGTATGTAGGTTTTAAACGTTAACCTGCCCATGCAACATAATTAGGTGACTTTACTTTTTGTGTTTCCCCCGGTTAATCTCAACCATAAGTTTTATATCCGACTCTCCATATTATTTAGGATGATGTGGCTTAACGTGGTGTCTTTATTTGACATACGTATATTGCTTTTAGTATATAATAGATAGATAGATAGATAGCTTTATAGTGTATATGTATGGTCGGACAAAAATAGCCGAGCAAGATCAACGACATAGGGTTCATATATTGACAATAGGGCGTCGAGAACTTCAGAACCGAGGGAGGAAATCAGGGAACAAATTCATAAAGTGAAAATTCACACTATGTAATTTTCTCAGTTTGTAACAAAATTATTTTTCATATACATAATAATCTATATTGTTACCAATAGATAAGAGATAATATATAATTTCTAAGTAGAATCATCCGAGCATTCAACCGATCGTTCAATATTATAGAAGGTTGTGATTAAGTCAGCAACCCTACCTATGTGTCGTCAGGCAATATCCTAATTAATATCCAGACATCAACATTTTCCTTGCTAACTCTACATATCTATAAACTATAATTGGATTTTTAATCTTGTGGTTATGTAACGTCACATAAGTGCAATCTTTGCATGTGAACTTTTAATGAATTGATCCAATATTGCACATCCCAAAAGTACATAGCGCCATTGGTAGAGTTTTTAAATACTAAAGAAATTGGGTCACAGTTCAAAGAGTATTAAAAGTGGTCAGCTTTACATGGTCAAAATATTTTATATACCATAATGTTTGTGGTAACTACAGGTATGAATTGGAATTTATGAATCATACAAATATATTCTATAGATGGTTGTCTGTGGTTGCCCTCGCATTTGCAAGGGCCACCATGCTAGTCATTCATAATTGCAAAGAACTCGTAACCTGTGGAGTTTGATATTAGTCACGCCTAGGGGAGTTAACTATCCAAGAACTGACTGATCCGTGTAGCTTGTCAGATGCGCGAACCACCCAAAACTTAAGCAGGTCTTTGGAGGCCTCCCGCCATCCCTCCGCAACATTTTCCTCGTGTTTCTTATCCACCTTTTTGTTCCGACCCCCGTGACTGTGTTCGTGTCTTTTCCACACAGAGATGTGCAGTGCCATGTCTGGTCATGAGACACATTTGGTACGTGCTGGCTTGAGATCTGACAGAGGTGATCCATGGCCTTGGGAAGCAACTTCTCATCAAGATCTTGTAGAGTAGCATTTTTATAGACTGTTCCTTCCCATCAATCACCTCCAAAGTATAGCTCTCGGCTGCAGGGTTCATGCCGATGGGCGAGTCATGGGGAATAAAAATAACTTCCATCTTCAGAGGAGCCGAACCTGAATTTGGTGTGGTGCTGCTTCTTCTTCGTCGTCGTCTCCTCCCGTTTTCAGTAGCTCCCAGCTGCTGGATTTTCTGATCATCGGACAGCTCGACGTAGCACTGCAGATGCATCACAATAACCTCTTCAGGACACGTACTATCCAGCCTTGATGTTGACGTTGGCGAAGGCGACGCCTTTGTGTTGTTGCTAAAGGTGGCGAGATGATGGTGCTGCTCATGCTCGTTGCAACATAGTGGGTCTGGACGAAGCCAGTGAGTCAAGGTGCTGTGAACATCGAGCCAGTACTGAGCGTGAGGAGTGTCCGACACCGAGGAGATATCCTGCGTGGGAGCTGGATGAGCTCTCTCCTCACATCTTCAGGAGCGGTCATGAAGTGAGGCGTCGCTGATCGCAAGCACTGTATGATGATCCCGAGTATGTCACTGCTCTCGGAGAGACGCAGCATGAACCTTAAATTCATGCTCTTTGCAGGTTCCTTGAAATCCTGAATGGCGAACCAAACCATCGCCTCCACCCCGCGCTCCGCGAACCTCGTGGGTGGTATGCCGAGGTTGTAGAGTCGTCCTCCATGAAGTGCTTGGTAACGCAGAGTCTTTCCGGCAAGGAGGTCGCCGATGAGAGGGTTGAAGAACATGTAGTGCCGCCCCGAGGTTCCACCAAACTCGACCATCTTGAGGAATTCAGTGGCGCCCTCTGCGAACCACTCCAGTCTCCGGATACTATCCACACAGGTGCTGCTTGAATCGTCGCCGTCGGCCTTGTTGCGGCCGCTGAAGTAGGACACGTACGACTTGGCCTCGCTTGATTTCCGTTCGGGGTGGTCAATGACGAAGGAGGAGACCCTGCGGATCGTCTCGCCGACCATGGCGGAAGCAACCATCTCGGCCATTATGACTCCCTCCCAAAACGAAGTAGTATATATCTTTGCTCTGGGTCAGGACTGACGCAACTAATTAATGGCGAATGGGAGGGATCTGCTTCGACCTTTCCGAAAAAAATGGCGGCCAACTCAAGAGCTAGCTAGCTAGAGAGTCGAGTTGCATGACTAATCGAACGATCTGATGAAGGTTGTACACAACAACAAGCTTTTTATAAAAGGGAGGCAGCTGCGAGTCGTTTTTTCTCTATGCATGCACCAGTCTCGTACGCAAAGCATTTTCGTTCCAGAAAAGTTTTCGGATGCATGGAATCTCTTGGCCTGCGGCCCGTCGCGCACGCAGGCACCACCAGCACACACGCAATATACAAAGACCATAATTCAGACCTTCAAGATTGAGAAAAGTGTCACCATCTTCGTCTACAACCCCGTGGCGTACGCATACATCACCACCGCGCGCACACCGTGTCCGTGTGCTTAAACCAGAATCTAGAGTTTCAAGATTGAAAAAGTCAATGTAGACATCTCACTTTCAAGGTTAGCTTTGTATACCACTACTCCCTCCCAGGGCGGATCCAGGATTTTAGCATGCCGGGGGCCAGACAAGACATTGATCATAAAAGATGAAAAAAAAATCAAGTCTTACAAGTATCATTATATATAGTAGGTTATGATGGGATCGTTGTTTCCTTGAGTGGATTTGTATTTTTAGCCGAAGAATTATACTTTGAACCAATCCGCTTGAAATAATTTCTAATTGGTGGCGTCTTCCTCTTCGCAGAGAGGAGAGGATAAGGCTAGCTACAGTAGTTTGAGAGTCCGCCGCCCGTCGAGAGTTCCGGCCTCCCCGGCCGCCGGCGCCTCTGCTGGTGGTTGTGGCGATGGTTTAGGGTGCCGGCCCATCTCTAGTATTAGGTTTAGCTTTGGTTTCTTGCCGTTGTGCAGTTTCGGCTTCATGCCGCAGGGATTTCGGTCGCCGGAGTTCTTGAGCGACTCCAGGCGTACGGCGGAGGTGGTGGCCTGCTTCGTTGAGCTCCAGAGGAAGGAGACGGCGGTTGGCAGCGCTTCCTCGGCAACCCCCTCAATAAAGCTCGTTTGCGGGGCTTCGGAGTGGAGAGTGCGGTGGTTGCTCTTTCTCTCTGCTTGCGCACGTGGTGACGCACGGGGGGAGATGGAGCTTCGTTGGCTCTTGGCTGCGAAGCTCGACGGCGGAGGCGTGCGCGCGCTTCAGTGCACGCATCGGAAGCTACTACGACAGGAGGAGCTCATCAACGCAGCGCCCAGAGCGCCGGCGTTACGACAGGCGAATGGAGCCGCTCCTCGCTGGGCTCTTATGCTCAGCCTTTCTTCCTCAAGATGAGGATCTGCTTCGACTTCTGCTCGGGTTCCATCATCGGCGTTGCCCCAAGTGGCATGTTCCCCGGCGGCGGCGCGGATGCCTGGGCATGGAGGTCTGTGTGTTGCAGCGGTGGCCGCACCCAGGGTCCTGATTGCTTTTCCCCAAACTTTCTAGGGTTCGGTTTGCTTACTGCGAGGTCCTCCTTGTAGTTACCCCTTTGGGGGGTCTCTTTGTAAAAACCCGCTGATGAATATTTAGCTTCCAGGTCCTTCGGGGCCACTTTTCAAAAAAAAAAATATAGAAAAATAAAATAATTAATAAACCATTATAACTACCTAAACAAATTATCAAGGATCGGATATATATAATACCTAGCTTGGGGCTTGGGCGATCACCGGATCAGATCAGGCAAGAAAATTGATATTGGGGCGTCGCACATGGGACGATGGCAGCAGTAGGTCGCCGTCGCCAATTGAGTCACCTTGATCTCGTTTCGAATCTGTAGGCGTGTCTTGCACCAACGACGTCAGTATTGGTCAATAGAATCCGGCAGAGGGGTAATATGGATTATGCGGCTGCCTGATTGCTTGCACGCTGTGCGGTCTACAAGTATGTAGTATGTGTCATTATGGACTTAGAGCAAACCCAACGCTCCCCTCCCAACGATGCCTTTTGGTCCACTCGGGCCAATTTAGGGAAAAACTGCATCCCAATGACCCCTCCCCTCTCCTAAGCGGACCACAGGGGAGGATAAGTTCACTTTCCTCCAGACGTGCCCAAAGTTTGAGCTATGTCTGGGGTGGTCTACGGACGCGCATGGTCCTCCCCATGGCCCTGCTGGCCCATTTGTAGCCACACACTCTTTTTCCCACCTAACCTAGTTTTTCTCTCTCCTAGGCCATGTGCATCCATGTGCACAGCATCTCACCTTTTCTCTCTCCTATTTGGAGATAGACTATTGGAATGGTTTGGTCATAAATCGGGGTCCGGCATAGCATATGTTCACGGACCACTCTAAACGGACCAAAATTTTGGTCCTTTTTGGGATGGGCCGTTTGGGTATGCCCTTAGATACTTGACTAGATGCATTTGCTTTGGCCCAAACAAATTAGGAGGAGGCCATGATGGGCTGGGTGATTAGAATTAGGCTAATTACCAGATTATGCTGATACGTATATTACCTATTTCTCAACAAAATGATGCCTATATTACCTGCTGGTCCCTGCTATGTGTGGCCGAATCATGGGGGTGGCCTGGCCACCCCTCGTTCCTCCCTGGATCTGCCTCTGTTCCCTCCAATCCATAAAAGTGTCTCTCATTTTACACTGAGTTGGTATAAATTTTGAACTAAGTGAGTGACCTTTTTATAGATCGAAGGGGAAGTAGAATATTTTTTGTGATGAGACATAGAAGACGTGAATCCCGAAGCTTGATCCTAGTTTGCTCGGTCTTGTATGCAGTGTTCCAAGACACAAAAGATGAGCTTCCTATGCATGGAATCAAGCTAATCTACATCTGCCACCCGTCGCGCACGCACGCATCAGCGCCACACACGTTATACTAAAGACCAGAATCTAGACCTTCAAGACTGACAAAACACAATGTACACATCTCACTGTCAAGGTTAATTGTCCCCGCAAACTCTCGCTATCAAGGTTAACTTTGGATGCTAGTGAAAGAATTTTTGCCGTAATGAGACAATAGAAAGCTTCAAAACGGAAGTTTATCCCTTGTGTGCTCGGTCTCGTATGAAATATGATTATTTACTGGAATACATTGATTTATTAGATATGTCACCTTGCGGTCAAGTTCATTAATTATTTACCAATCAAGTTCATTCATTATCTACTACTCATGGGGTACCGACCCGGCTACTTTGCCACTATCCCATGCAAACTTTTGTACTCCCTCCGTCTCATAATAATTGTCTTTCATTTAAAAAAAATAAGGATGTATTTAGACATATTTTAGTGTATACATATATCTATGTTTTGATAGATGGAAATCAATTATTTTGAGACGGAGGGAGTACGTGAATGGCGCGGAGCTAATTCATCTAATGTAAGTATAAATTCATTGCTAACTGTGTACCACCCCAATTTTTTGGAGCTAGGAATAGCACAGTTGTTAAGAAGCCAAAAATCAGGGCCAACACAAACTTTTTAATATGCTTCACAAATGCTTGTGTTTCACCTCCCATTGTTCTGTTTGGACTTGTGTGGTTTGTTGTTTGTGTTTTCTAACACCTAATAGTAACCTAGTTAACACAATAAAGTAAATCCTTCACCTTGTGATCAAGTCATGACCAGAGAAAACACACCATGTCTCTACCATCTTATTTTGGCCAAAACTTTACCAAATATGTTTTTTTCTTAGCACACAACCCAAAGGACTAATTTTTGAGAAAAACTACAAATATTTTACAAGCTTCTTATGAAAAACATTATGGAGGTAATCACCCCTAACTTTTGTAACCTTGACACTTTCTCAAGTATTTGAGCTCTTGCTTGGAAAACAAACCCCTTTGAGAAAACTTACAAGTGGGAGCTATATCACCCCTATGTTTTACCTATTTTGTGTTCTCTTATAAAATGAAAATCTTTGAGTTGAAAACCTGTTTCCAAAATTTCAGGGCATGATCTGGTTTGATCATCTTCTCTCTATCACATTTTGGAAATGGGTTGAGAACACTATTGCTTGAGTGAACGTGATTGTTTTGCTATGTTTTGGTAAGTGTGTGGTTCTTTCCTGTGACTGTCTTGAAGTGCGTACACTTGTTTGTTAGTGAGTGTCTATGAATCTAAGTAAGTTAAAACTGAAAATAACTTATCAAGGCATCACGATCTTATTCAACTCCTATCTCAAGCCCTCCTCCTTATCTATCAAAACCTACCAACTTTGAAAACTTGTCTAGTGACATGTATTGGTCCTTTGCCAAATGTACCTTCCTGGATATCTTCTTAGACATCCCTATACAAGTTGGAAAGGAAAGTCTTGAATCATTCTAGATTTTCTTTCAAATACCCTTATAATGGCATCTCAATATGAGAGACTATATGTCTTTTGTCTTAAACCTCTTTTGACAAACTATCTTTAATCACTTTAATTTCCCTTTGGGCATTATTTTCTTTTCCACAAGGCTTTGAGGTTTATTAATTAACCCTCTATTTATCTTTCTTGTGTAAAATAAAAAATTCTCAAAGAGTTATTATTTAAGAATAACTTTTGTGATCCATATTAATATGTATCCACTCCTCCCAATTCAAAAATTATTTATTTTTGAAACATTTTATGATTTATTTATAATTATTTAAAAATGCCAAAAATGGACTTTTAAATATTTTTTGAATACAATATTTCCTAAATTCTTGGTAAAATTCCCCAACATGCCTAGGGTCATAAAGGACCTATTTCTTCAAAAATATTTGTTACTAACTTCCAAATTATTGAAGAAAACATTCAAAAAACAGAAGCAACACTTTTTGAATTTTCAAAAGTTTCCAAAACAAAACTTTTCAGACCACCACCCCTAGACTCAATTTGCTACCCTCTACCTCTTAGACATGGTTTTAATCTTGTGCTCTATTTAATTTTTTTGGAGAAATAAATCAAAACCATTTCTACTCCTTTTGACCAGTCGTCAGTTCATGCATATCTTGGCGTCGTAATTTGTTCTTTTTACCTCTAACCTATTCCTTGATGAAAATAACCACTACCTAAACGCCCTAGACATTATTGCTTCTCTATTTGTCTCCCCTAATTCCTGGAAATCAAGCAAAGACATCAATGATCTCTTTGGACAAAGCCCTCGATCACCACCCCCTTTCCTCAAACAGAGATCCCTGCCACCTCGGGAGAGCACACTGCGCCATCAAACTCCCCTCCATCTCATTATTACTCTGGTGCAGCCCTATTTCCTCTTGGTGCCTCTTCCCTTGTGCCCGAGAACCACCCTCCTGGGCAAACTCCTTGTGGCCACGCCGATCACGTTCTGACGAAACGGCCGCACTTTTTGACTCCTAATCGCGTCCTTAAGATCTGCAAGATCTCCAGGAACACGGGAGCGCTATCCTTTGCCCCAGCTCACTCTCCTTCGTCCTCATTTTCATGTCGAACACCTGCGGGTTCCGAGATAATGCCGTCGTTTGCCACCCCCTCGAACCCCCTATTCCCTCGATTTTCCCTCGATAGAACCATAGCCCTATACCCTCACCCGCATCGCCTCCTTCCCTCCTATTTCTTCGGAGCATGCTCGTTCCCAGAGTCCATGGTTGCAGCTCCGCCGTGAGCACACGCTCGTATCTAGAGTCGCACGAGAAGTTTCCGCCCCAATCTCTTTGCTCCTCGCAGGTCTGGTTTCGTTGATGACCTTCAACGGTGTCTGCCGCACCCCATCAAGGATCGATCTGCGACTGCTCCCAGCTCAAATCGACATGGGGAAGCTCTTGGTGACGTCCTCCTAAGCCTTTCCATGCAAGAATCATTTCTAGGCGAGCGTGGTAGCGACTGGCAACGAGAACTCCGGCGGAAACCCTAGGCGCCATCGCCATCTTCTATTTCTACCGCCGATTTCTGGTCAGCGCCGGCTGAGGCGATGTTGCTCCCTCTTGCACGTTGAATCCCGATCCGACGGTAGCATACTGGTTCGTCCTAAACCAGTCAATGAGCGAAGGGTCCCGACGGTCAGCATTTTGAACACTTCTCTGCGCGGGAGAGCTCTTTGTGGTCCGACCCAGCTGAATGCGACCCGGCTCCGCCCCAGATCTAGCCCATCCTGTTTTTTTTTTCTGTAGGTTGATTTTTCTTTCCCTCCAAATCTGTTTTTTCCCTGAAGGTTTTAATCCATTATAAATAGTTAAAATGTTTGTCTGACAAAACTAAAAATCACAGACTTAGATTTACATTTTCTTAACCATTAGGAGTTTGCAGATCTAAGTTTCTAGTTGTATTGTAGGACTAATAAAATAAATGCCAGAACTTCTCTATTCCACTAATAAAATGATAACTTCAGTTTTAAGTGCCTCTTGCAAATTAAACTGTTCCAAGAAGCCATGATGATGCCTATTTTTACAAATTAACCTTATATTTAATTGATTTTTTTAAATGGTATGCATGTTTGTATTAGGACCAGAGAGCCCTTCTGGGAATTATTTAATTTTATTGGTGATGATATTTGTTGTGGATTCAATTGTGTTGGTTTTACAATGTTTAGTAGTATCTAAATCTAGCTCTTCATTATTTTAGGAGTTACATAGTAGGTGTGGTGAGGATTCTAGTATTTGGATCTTTTCTGTCTAGATTTTCAGTAGATAAAATATTCTTTTATTTATAAAATATTGTATGGATTATATCACTTTCATGTTTAGCATATTATGTCTCTTTTGTGATGTTATTTCCATGATGGTAGCATGATGCCTTGTTATGACATGTTTTCTTTGTATAATGCCTTCTTAAGCTTGTGTTATACCATTAGTGCCTATTTTTAGTTATGACCTTACTACTAGCATGTTAGGTTTGTTTAGTGGTTTTGTTCTAGTATGTTAGTCCCTTGATTTGGATAGTGTTGCTTGTTGTTTGATTTTTGATCTTGTTTTGGTTTATTGCTAGCATGTTTTAGTTGTTACTGTTAGCCTTTTAATCATGGTTGTTTGCTAATATCATCTTGTGATTGTTTCTTTATCACTAGCATGTTAGTATTCTTGTTGAATGTCATTCACAAGCTTGATTAGAAGATGTTTGTTTCTATTATCTTAGGGATGCTTGTTTGATACCAACATTGTTGGTATTTTCAATTGTTAGGTTATCAATCATGTTATTTAGTGTTTTTCTTTGTTATTGTGGTGTTTTAGGATCTGTGATAACTGGTTTGATAGCTAGCATGCTTAGGATTTTGCATAGCACTACAATAGTGTTGCTTGGGCTGTTTGCCATGCTATCCTACATGGTAGTGTATTTTCCCGATGTTTATTATTGCTTTTTTTAAACAAGAGTGTAATATTAGAGTTGTATTATAACATCTTTTCCTAATAATGCAAGGGATCTTCTTTCTTTCTCGTGTGCTCCTTCTTTGCAACAAAGCCCTTGTATTTCCTTATGATCGGTAATGGGAAGGGGAGTTGCCCAACTGAAAAAAAATGTGCAACACGAGTGTAGTATGTATGTGTAATCCATCTTTCCGCATGCTTGTATGTACTCGCTCCGTATAAAAATTTAATATGTTTTAACGTTTACTAGCCAAAACCTTATCTAAACATGCTTTAGTGTGAGATGCATATGAATCTATACACTAAGAGAGGTCTAAATGCATGTTCTCTAGAAAAAAACACTTAAATATCTTATATTGTGATAGGGTGGGAGTCATTTTTTGTTGTACTTTTGCGGTTAGTGTCTTTATAAATTTGGCTCGTGTTGTACATCGGGTAGGAAAAAAACGGCGCGCATGATGTACACATACAGCCAGGCAGGCAGCCTGCCTAGTAGCTGATTGTGCGTTTCACCTATCGGTGCACATGGGCTGGTTGCTCGTATACAAGTGAAAATAAGGAGAGAGCAGCAGCGAAACGCGAAACCAGACCATTCTAAGGCGTTTCTTATTTACCAACCGTTAGCGGCGGTAAACTGGAGCTCCGCGTGAAGGTGCAGCGTAGTGGCCGGCCCATTTGCGGGGAGTAAATCTTGTTTTTGTTTTTCTGTTTTACTTTTCTTTGTTTTTTTTCGTTCAAAACTTTTTTGGTCCTTTTTTTTCTTCTGTGTTTTTTTCTGTTATTTTTTGTTCAAATTTAATTTTGTTTAGAATTATTTTTGTAAAAATTATTTTTTTTGTAATTTTATGTTTTTGTTCAGTACTTCTTTATTGGGCCGCTTTGATGCGGCCCACTAAGCCTTGCTTTGCAGGCGGCGGCCGCTGTACTACCGCCAAGGGGTGGCAATTAGGAGCCCCCCATTCTAAAGGTCGGCCTTTTATTGGCGATACCCTACGACTTGGGCCATGTCTTCATCCACGGGACAAAAATGTTAAGATGCGCCAGCGGGCCTATCTTGCTCATGCCTGTTCGGCTCAATCGTTCACAGTAGAAACCTGGAGCGTTGTTGATTGACCGCCAATTTAAAAAGAAGAAACTTTTCTGAAAAAACAGACGTTATTGCCATTGGAAGCTTGAGATTCATTGACTTAGTCAGCGGTGCCACCAGGGGGAGCTGGGGCGGCACCCGGTGTCACACCCCAGTTTTTGGATTCTTATACTATGGTTCAAGAAGACAAAAATTAGGGCCAACAATTTTTTTTCTAACAACATGATTGTTTGAACCAACATGTGTTAATGATCTTACTCATATATGCAATGCAAGTTTTATTTCATTTGGAAAACCATCTCAAACATTTTCCTGAAAAGCAATTCTATAACTTTTCCCTGATGTTACTTGAGTGATTTTTATTCCAAGACTTGGATCATTCTTGATTGCATCTTTAAATAAACTTTTAGCTTTGTTGGATCCAAGAAAACAAAATTTCAAAATGATTTATGGAAATTTTGTTTTAAGTTTTCTATAGAAACTATTCCCTGAAAATATAGCCCAGTACCTGTTTTCCACCTTTGTTTTCACTAGGCTATCATATTCCATTTGGTGTTTTCTTGACTTGTATTATTTACTTGTTATATGGACTATCCATAAGCTTGATTTGATTTTTGGAACATTAAAAATGATCTTTTGCTTGTTGTTTTTGTGGAAGAAAAATAAGGCAGAAAGCTGCATTTTTAGAAAACAGAGAAAAACAGAAAGTACACAATTTTTCCACTATGTTTTTATAGCCTTCCTCCTTTCCAAATTTGTTGTCAAAAGTTTTTTCTGAAAGTTTAAAACATGTTTAACAAACTCCAACTTGGAAAACAAAAAATTGTAATCCATTTAATCTCTGAAAACATTCCAAACTTTTTGCTCATTTCTTCTATTTTCCAACACTTAGAAAAACTGCTAAGTGTTAACTGAATTTTCTGAATTTTTGGAATAGTGGTAGATGCAGTTTTGGACAGATGTTTTCATTGCCTTTCCTTGCAAGTTTCGAAGTGAGACTATGTCCCTAGTGTTGACCATAGTTTGTTTTCGACCTAGGATCCCTAGTGGCGCTTCTAGAAGACTTGGAGAGAGGGTTTTGGAGTGAGAGAAGAAGAGGGGACAAAGATGATGTGGCTAGGTATAGGCCTCCATACCTTGACCCTTGTGGTCTTGGCTTTGGCTTTGTCATCCCCCAAAAGCCACATTTTACTTGCCCCTTGGCACTAATTCTTGACCTTGCCAACCTTGGACATGCCTCTGGGCGCCCCAATGCCACTAAATGGCATCAACCCAAGGGCACCCGAGCCATTTGGCTCACACCCATGGCTATAAGCCACCACCCCCGTGTCCCTCTCACCACTGTGCTCTCCTACACACCACTAACTTCCCAAGAAAAGAAACCCAGCCCCCTTGGCCTCTGCGAGCTCCACGAGCTCGAGATCCACCGCCGGGCACCGAGAAGACGACCGAGGTGGTGCACCCACGCCGTGTTTTCCCACCCCTCTCTACCATCCTAGTTAGAATCCTCGTGGACCCTAGACCCTCCCTGACGTGTTCCCTTTCCCTCTTGTGTACAGGGACGCCGCCTCCGTCGTGGTCGCCGCCGCGGCCGCACCGCCATGCGCCACCGCGTGAGGCCATGCCCGCGCCCGAGCTCGACGCCCCTTGACTCCCATGCATACCTGCACCTCCCCCAGCCCGCGCTGCCCCTGTCTGCAGCCCCACGATGAGCCACCGGCCGTTTCCCGCGCCTCCGTCATGTCCCGTGTGAGAGAGAGGAGAGGGGAGGAGGAAGAGGACACCGGGAGCGTCGATCTGGAGATCGACGACTCCTGTTGAACCGCGCCGTTCCCACGCGATGCGCGTGCACGGACGTGCGCTGGGCTGCGCCCGTAGAGATCGGGCCCGCCCCTCTATGTTATTTTCCTTTTATTAAATCCACATATTTTAGTAGATTGCTTTGGCTCTGTTAAAAATAGTTTTTGTGCTAGTTTATTTCAAAAACAATTGAGGCAGTAAATCTACTAATTCTTGAACACATCCAAGTGGTAGATCCAAGTTTCCTTGTTTCTTTTTGCCATAGTAATTGTTTTGCCACAGACTGTTCGTGGGACCATTTTGGACATAACTTTTTGTGTGTGTCTTTATTTTGGTCAAACCTTTTTGTTTTGAGTAGCTAGTGAGTAGATCTATCACTAAGACTTGGCCTCACATCAAGGTGAGTTACCAAATGGAAATGCCATCGATTTTGGTAAATGACCAGTAGGCTTTTCTAGAATTTTTAGAAGGAGTTTCAAAATGATTTTTGAGGTGAATCCAATTGGATGAGTTTGTGTGTGACTGGATCCATGTAATCCTAGCTTGGGTGAATTTTTAAAGCCCTATATTATTTTTGGTGAGCCTTATAAGATACAGCAGCTTTGCTATTTTCTTTGTTATGTGTGTATTTGTTTGTAAACAAATGTTTGAGACTTTGTTCCTAGCATGTATAGATGTGTTACCACTTGTTATTAGGTTGTTTTATTGCAGTACAACTACCTTAGGAAGTGTGTGCATGATTAGAAATCATTTGGATATAGAAATAGCATTTGTTTGTTTTCTACTATTTATTTTGACTAGGTTGTGTGAGCAAATCTTTGTGTGATTGTGCACCTAAGTTTTTGATGTGTTTGAGTTGAGTCCAGTATCATTTTGGTACTGATATTAGGATGGCAGTATCTCTGTTAGCTTGCACTTTATTTTGTACCAAAGCTTGTGTAGCAGTTGTTGTTTGTTTTCACTAGCATGAATATCCTTGTATTGTTTGCTTTCTTAAATTATTTTTCCAAGTGTGACCAGAGGCTTTGCGACCTCTTAATGTCTTGGTATTAGTGGTCCCATAACCCACTGGTCCCATTGCATTTTGGTTAGGTATGCAAATCCCCTACCATACCCTTGTGTGTTAGTAGGATGTACTTTTTTATATGTGTGTTTAATATTTTCCACCAAGGAAAATGGTTGTTTGTTTCACTTAGTTGATTGAAGTGTTTAGTATTTATTTGTGAATACTAGTATGGTTAGTTGTGGTTCATTTTTTAACATAATATTCCCTTAGGGATATCATGTTAAGAAAGGTTCTACTATTGTTTGTTTGAAGTGAATACTGTTTGCAAATAGAATGTTTTCCTAGTGATTGATAAATTATGTGTGGATAGTTTTCCTTGAGTGTTTGGATTTTCGCAAGTGTTTAGTAGAGCTTGTTTTGAGTGCATATAGCATGTCATTTTATTGCTTATTGATTGATTGATTAGAAAAGCATGAGTTATTAGAATTGAGTGATCCTTGCTTAGTAGTTTGTTTTCATGGAATTATTTTAGTGTTTTTGATTACTAGCATGTGTAAGGTGTATGTGCTGTTAGTAGGTATATTTATATTCAAGTGTTGATTGTTTAGCATTTTGCATCCTTGTAGTGTTGTTTGCTTCTCTATTGTTGCATTAGTGTCACCACTAGATATTGTGAGTTGCTCTAATATTTTTGTCTTTATGTTTTATGAGTGTATGATTATCCTAGCATGTTTAGGATGTTTTCACTTCTGTTATTATGGCATTGGTATTATAGTTGTTGTTTGTGGATGAGTGGTAGAAGGCAATTATTTATTATAGCATGCTTGTGTAGACTTTTCATACTATTATGCCAGTAGTCCACTCTTGTCATTATGTTGTGTCCTAGCTTTATTATCCCTTGTGATCATTGTGTTTTGGGATGTGTTTTCTGACCTTTTACCATTGGTTAAGCCACTAGATTGTTTTGTTATTTTCATGATTGATGGATTCCTTAGCTTTGGAGGTAGACTTAAGCATAGCCAGTAGCTAGCTTATTCATCTGTGGTTTGTTTGCTTTGCTGTTTGGAATTGTTTGATTGTTTACCTAAGCATGAGTATTGTACTTATGTTATTGTTGTGTTTAGTAGTACCTTGTTATTTATTTTATAGATTAGTGGGAACTTGTTTGGTAATGATTTCTTGTGTGTTTTGATTACCCACTGCCATGGGTATTGCTTTGATTGATTGTTATTATTTTAGTAGTCTCGCTTTTATAACCACAAGCTATATTTTTAGCCTCTTATGTATCTTGGTATGAGATTGTTACACCCACTCCATATATGGTATGTAAGATGTGGGATATGATTTGTCAACCGTATGTCTGTTTGACGACAATTTTGCACCATGATAGTTTTTGAGATAGCTTTCGCGATAACTTTTTGAGTGTATGTGCTAGTTTAAGTTGCTTGCCGTATGTGTTGCCTTGTTATATTGTTTTACTTTTGGTTCTGAGTGTGTGTCTTTATTTCTTTTATGGCGTTAGAAAACGAAGAAGAAGAAGAAGAAGCAGGAGTTGTAGAGTTGTGCGTCAAGTTCAAGCTACTTCAAGGCCAGGGACACTAAGAGATTTAAGGCAAGCCATCCTGATGCTTGCTGTTACTACACTTATCATTATCTATCATGCATGTTTTACCTCTGAAAGTTTTACAAAAAAACTTTGACTACCAAAAACTATTTTTGAGTGACTACTAATACTATTAATATTACACTATTACTATTATGCCAGTAGTTGATACTTGGTGTTACCAAGCCCATAGCCACCATATGGTATTTATTACCACCAAAAGTATAAGTCCCTAAGTGGACACCATAAAAATATGCTTTTGCAAAACAAAGCTTTATGGAAAACCCGATGGAAAGGCTGAGCCTTATCCACCGGAGGATTGTTGAAGTGGTCATTTTTGGGAAAATGGTGTTTTACAAAAATGACACATAACCTAGTCTTCGCCGGACAACCTTTACCGTACTGCCACTCTACCCCAACATGGGCACGGAGCTTAGCTTGAAGTTTGTTTTTGTTAGTTTGTGTTCTATCTCAATTTGCTTTAAGGGACGTGACTTCCCTCGAACCGAAATGCCGACAGTCATGAAACAAAGACGCATATAAAGCGTGGGATTAATTTTCCCTCCAGATGCGACAGTTGGGTCTCCTACCGTGGCGATGTGCGTCGTGGTGCCGGGGAGAACAAACCCAATTGAAGAGATAGGCATATTCTAGCTTGAACATAGTGGATGGTTAGGATCGGTTATCTGATGTTTACATACTGTTGTTACAGTCCGTGGTTGTTCACGGCGGATGTACTGAATCTGGTGGATTGTGTACACCTCTGCAGAGTCAAACTATTCGGACTATTCGGAATAGCCGCGTCCTCGGATATGGACAGTTTAATGGCCACGTAGCTAGCATTGTGTCAATGTTTTCAAAAAGGAATTTTCAAAAAGGAGTTGAGCTTGAGAAGAAATGAAAGAAGGAACTTTGTACCAGTGAGGTACCGTTGAAGAAAAGACAGAAGTTGTTTTACAAAAAGTTTTGCAAATAAAAAACATTTCTTTTATAAAACAAGTTTATAAAATCTATTGGATATGCAATATCTACAAGAGAAAGAAAACTAAATTATTTTCTTTTAAAGTATCTTCTTCAACAAAGATACAGAGATTTTCGAAATCAACTATGATATATCTTCCATATATCGTGGATAGTGAACCCTATGTATAGCCTACCTACTACACCATATAAGCATACTTGCATTTGGTAAGTTACATGATGGGTGTCTTGCTGAGTACATTCAAATGTACTCATATTGGTTTCGTCCCTCGTATTTACTTGCCAAACTTCGAGAAGGAGTCTCAGGAGGAGATCTACGAGGAGGAGTACTGCACTGATGGACTTGCGAACTAGGATCGTCTCTCGGTCAGCATCCTGTAGGTTAAGGCGTGACTTGGGCTCTACTACGTTGTGTGTGTTTTAGTCTTCTGCTGTGTGTGTTGTGTGTTTGCCCTGCGCGGCAGTTGTCTGGACTTGGTCATGTGACCATGTCTCTTTGTAAGTCTTTCTGTAATCGTGTAATGGATATTGTATCTGTGTACCAACTTGACATGTTGTTCATGACTGGTGTGATCTGGGATCGTGAATGTATGCATATCGGAGGTGTCCTTGAACAGTGGTTCTACGGGACCTTACACCCGGCTCCCCTTTACCGACAGCGGCGTGACATTAGCAATGAGAAGATTATGCCTTATTTATTTTTTCCGAACATGTACAATCCCTGGTTGTTGGGACTTACTTGGGTAGTTTCATTTACCTCGCAGTTACGTCTTGGTAGTACAAATACAACTTAATGGTACCACACTATCATACGAAAAGATAAGACAATTCATATACATGCGCTAATATTTACAGTTATAAAGCTGTTACATGATGTAGGTATCTTTGGAATATTAAGATCATATGGCGGCCGCCCATGGTGCAACCCAAGTGGGAGGAGTCCGTATTAGTGGTTTCTAAATTGATTTTATGTTATTGATAGTTGAACAGTGCTACACGGCGGTGTCGTACGCACGTCCGAGCGAGCGGCGGTCAAACGCGTAGACGGTCCACGACCGAAAGAAAAGATGTGCGTGCGGCAACGCGCGAGTAACAGATTTCAACAGGCCAGTCAACGGCTCAACTAAATGCCCATTTCGGTCTACAAAAGCAAACCCTACCCCCACCGTTTTCCTTCCCAAGATAAGACCCCGCAGAATCAGGGTCTCTGCCATAGCGCATCCCAGGAAAGAAATCCTTACTTTACCATATCGGGGGACTTCGAAATCCAACGAAAATTGTCACAAAAAACTGCAGCACAAGTATCTACCTCCTACCCAAGTACTGCTACCCCTATGGTTCAAACATGGCGAATTCTTATTGTCAACTTTGCCATTGTTCCAAGTTTCAGAAAAAATCATAATCTGAGGACAAAGCCATATGATTTTCTCTACTTTTCCTAGTTAGCACAACAATGATGAATAATCATGCAACACGTTGAACAAAACATCCAAGTTTTTTATATTATCCATGAAATACTACAAGAAGTATGACATAGTAGCACATAATAGAAGAACAATCATGACATAGTGGTAACATATGGTCCTCCACAGCAGGAAAAACAACAAAGAAAAGCAAGTAGTTAGTTTAGATAATGAAGTTTTCACAAACAAACTAGAAGACTATTACTTGATTAGGAAGGAAACATTTTGATCGTCATTTTAATGATAGAAATTCTACACCATTTTAGCTGATTCAAAAATTGTTGCAAACAAAATGAAATAGTTTCCATTATGAAATTATTCCACTACTCTAACAAAACTGTAGGTACAAAAAATGGATAATGCTGAAGATTTACAACCTCATGGATCAAACCAAGGAAATTTGGTGATTGCCATTTCACCTGACCAAGGTAAAAACTGACGAGTTTTTCTAGAGCCTAGCTACCAATTTATTTACTACATCTACTAGTTTCCAAGATATGACATTGGAAAATTCACATGTGCATAACACACCTATCAGGGGGATTTGATATTACAATCTAGGATTTCTGAACTAGTTACCAAGATACTGTAACATACCTACCAGGTTAATTTAATTTAGTTACCAGTAGGACCTTTATTATTTACAAGTCATGCTACTACTAGACCATATCAAAAAATGTATGCACGAGAAGCAGAGTAACACTTGGAACAATAAAGTAGCTACTAAATAGTTTCAAAAGAGCTAACTACCAAGTTACCTAGTGCTAGATATCAGGTTCACTAAATGCAGCTGCCAGGTTAGTACAAAACATGATCTCTTTGATATTTAACTTGAGTATGAATTTAGTTCATGTTATAACTATTAGGATAGTTGAGCATAGTTATCATGTTAATTACTTGTAGGCTACCAGTTAAAAAAGAAGAATGAACCGTTTCTAATTTGATTTCCATAAATTGACATGACTTTTTGGAATTGTTTCTGCAGAACGTGATGAACAAGATTCAGTTGCGGCTACAGATAGTGTTGTTGACATGGAAATAACTTTGGGAGAATCAAATGTTCGCACACCTAGAGATTAAGGGGACAATACAAATGATGCTACAACATAGGCTATATCCACACCGCAACCTCCTACGACACACATGAGATTTGACACGCTGCCGAAGGCAGAGAGACACTATAGGAAATATGCAAAAAGAAAGGAATTCGACATACGATGCGACTAGAGGAAGCCATAAGAAGTTTTCGGAGATAGAATAAGAGCGCGTATAGCTGGCACAAAGGCAGGGAAGGCAGCCAAATTGAAACAAGACACACAAAACCCAAAATCTGTTGTGCCTAAGAGAAGGAAAAAACACACATCCATGGACTAACTGCCCTGCACGCATGACAATGAAGTTTCGAGATGGCAGCTGGGTTGTCACAGACTAGAACGACAACCACAACCACCCAACCATCAACAAGTGGTCATTGATAGGATTCTTGCATGGACATAGAGATATACCGAAGGAAGACAAGGACTTCATTACTTTTCTGCATCCATGCAACTTGGAGACAAGTAGGAAGATGTAAATTATGTCGAAGCTATACAGTTCACTAGAAGTCCTAGGTTACACCTAGAAATATATTACTAACTTTAGAGCAACCCTTCATGCAGACAATAAGTGGACTGACATGCACAATACTAGGGAATACTTTCAGAAATGCAAAGAGACTGACCCTGATTTCGTCTACAAGTATAAGGTTACTGAGGAGGGCTGGGTAGTTTATCTATATTGGATCGGTGGTGTAGCAAGAAAGGACTACAGAAAGTATAATGATTGCATATTATTCGATACAACATACATGAAAAACACATACAAGATGTCGTGCACACCTTTCATTGGGATAAACAATCAGAGGCAGTCGATTCATTTTGGATACGCGTTTGTTTGGAATGAGCTAACAAATAACTTTATTTGGATTTTTGAGGTTTTTATGGAGGCAATGGATGGGCTAAACCCACTCAACATAATAATAGATGAGGACTTTGGAATGTGAGGCGGTTTCAACAAGGTTTTCCCTCATGCATGCCATAGAAATTGCCGGTGGCATATTATTGGCAAGACACTGATGGCATGTGAACACCCGTTCGTTGGGAGTCCCCAAGAGGAAGGTATGATGAGTATGTTGATATGTCGAAAATGTATCTGCTTTTCGAACACTTTTCTTATTGTTTTCCTCTAAACTTGTGTGTTTTGAATGCAACTAACACGGACTAACGATGTTTTCAGTTGAATTACCTTGGTGTCTCGTTTTTGTGCAGAAAAATGAACTCTCGGGAAATTTCCAAGAAAAGTCCCCATTGGCCCTAAAACACCAGAAGACCCCAGGAGCTAGAAGGAGACCCGGAGAGGGGCCAGGAGGTGGCCAAACCACCCCCGGAGCGCCCTCCCCCTATGCCGCGCCACCTGGTGGTGTGGGCGACCCCCACACCCCCTCGGGCTCCCCTTTCGACTACATAATGCCTTTAACCCTAAACCCGAGGGGGTTCGTCATATTCCACAGAACACAACAGAGCGCCGTCGCCACCCCGAACCTCGATTCGGGGATCAGAAGTTCCTGTTCTGGCACCCTGCCGGGTCGGGGAATTGGAGGAGATCATCGCCATCGTCATCACTAACGCCTCTCCATCAACCATCCATGTTTCCCCCATCCATGTGTGAGTAATTCCCCCGCTGTAGACTGAAGGGGATGGTAGGGATTGGATGAGATTGTTCATGTAAAAATGTCGTGATTGTTAGGGCATAGTGCCTAGTATCTTCTATTAGTTCTATTGACATTGTTGCAACTTGTTATGCTTAATGCTTGGCACTTTGGGCCCGAGTGCCATGATCTCAGATTTGAACATGTTATTGAATCACGATGATAATTATTGTTTCTTGAGCATACCTGCAAGTTGTTTACACATATCGTTGTCCGGAACCCGAGGCCCCGAAGTGACCGAAATTGTGAAAACCGGAGAGGATGGCTGTGATGTGAGGATCACATGTGTTCACGGAGTGTTAATTCTTTGCTCCGGTGTTCTATTAAAAGGAACACCTTAATTACCAGTAGTTCCCTTGAGGCCCCACTAAAAACAGGCTGGTAGAACAAAAGATGTTGTGCAAGTTCTCATTGCGAGCACGTACAACTATTTACAAAACACATGCCTATGGTTACTTAGTGCTTGGATGCTTTATCTTATTTATCCGCAATGACCTGGTCTTGATTATTATATGAACTATCTTATCCATGCAACGCCCTTTCATCTATCCCTATGCCTACAGTATTTAATCTCGATGTTTACTTCAAACACTACTGCTACTGTTTTCATTTCACTCCTGCTATAATTTCACTACTGCTGCTATTATAAAACTGTTACTACTGAGAAACCGCTGCAAACAAGTCCACTTTCAGGTGCAAGTGAATTGACAACTCACTTGTTAAGGCTCACAAATATTCTTTGGCTCCCATTGTGTCGAATCAATAAATTTGGGTTTACTTCCCTTGAAGACCGTTGCGATCCCCTATACTTGTGGGTCATCATACAACAACAAGATTTTCCCTCAGAAAGAAACCAAGGTTTAATCAGGACCAGTAGGAGAAAGAAATCACTTCTGAAGGTTGTTGACATCTAATATTGCCAGGGCGCACTACCAGGCTCAGCAACAACGTGAATCTGCACACAACACAACCAAGATACTTTGCTCCAACGAAACAGTGACGTTGTCAATCTCAACGGTTTTGCTGAAAGCAAAGGATTAGACGTATAGTATGAAAATGATATTGTTTCTAGTGAATGAAATGAGAACATTGTTTGCAGTAAAAGAGAACAATGTTTGAAGTAAAAGAGAACAGTGCTTGCAGTAGGTTGTATTATCAGTGTAAAAAAATGGATCGGTGTCCACAGTTCACTAGTGGTGTCTCTCCATAACAGATAAATAACATGCTGGGTGCACAAATTACAGCTGGGAAATTGATAAAATAGAGGTTACACCGTAGTGCACATACAGGACATCATGATTACTATGCGATTCATTTGGGAATTACAACATGATACATAGACCGTAATCCAACTGCATCTATGACTAATAATCCACCCTCAGGACGTCATCCGAGTAAACTTTGGGTATTAAGTTGAAAGCAACAGATTATTGCATTAAGTAAAGTGCGTAATGTAAATAATAGAATTATTCTTAGACAAAGCATTGTTGTTTTATCCCTAGTGGCAACAACACATCCACAATCTTAGAAGTTATTGTCACTCTTCCAGATAACTGGGGGCATGAACCCACTATCTAGCATATATACTCCCTCTTCGAGTCACAAGTATCAACGTGGCTAGAGCATCTACTAGCAACGGAGAGCATGCAAGATCACAAATAACATAAACATGATATATCTATAATCAACTTGACATAGTAATCAATATTCATCGGATCCCAGCAAACACAACATGTAGCATTAAATAAGATGATCTTAATCATGTTAGGCAGCTCACAAGATATAAACATGATGGCACAAAAGAGGAGAAGACAACCATCTAGCTAATTCTATGGACCCATAGTCCAAGGATAAACTACTCACGCATCACTACGGAGGCAGACATGGTGATGAAGATCCCTACGGTGATGATTTCCCCTCCCGCCAGGGTGCCGGGGTGAGCTTCAGAACCCTCCCGAACTAGGATTGACGACGACGGCAGCTGCAGAACTTTTCGTGGATGGAGGCTCGGGTATTTAGGGTTTTCCCGAGGAAGACTTTGAATAGGCTAAAAGGCGATGTCGGTGGGCGCCCGAGGGGCCCGCACCACGTGGTGGCGCGAACAGGGGGCGTGCGACCCTATGGTATGGCCGCATCAGTGCCCCGTCCGGGTCTCCTCCGGACTCCGTGTACGTGACAGCAAAATAGGGACTTTGGCTTTTGTTTCTTCCCATTCCGAGAATATTTCTAGAACAACTTTTCTGAAACAAAAAACGGCAGAAAACAGAACTAGCGCTATGGCATATTGTCAATAGGTTAGTCCCAGAAAATGCATAAAAATGATATGAAGTGTATAGAAAACATGTAGCAATTGGCATAATATCAACATGGAACATCAGAAATTATAGATACATTGGAAACGTATCAGACAAGAGAAGAGATAAGGATATTCCTTTCAAAAAATGAAGAACTTCAGCATGCTTTCAACGACTGTTTGAACAGTTGCATGACACGTGAAGAGTTCTAAATAAAATGACAATACAAGATTGTTAAGTATGGTGTTTAGCGGCACACGAAGTTAGAAGCTTCGTATGACAAAGGAAGTTATTGGGTTCCAGCTTATTTCATGCACAATTTTTCCCATTTTTGGAAACAACTCAACGCAGCGTGGGGTTCAATGATGTGCTAAAAAAGTTTGTTAACCCCGCCAACTCAGTGCTCGAGTTTGTTAAGCAATACACTGAAATACAGACTAAGGTAATGAAATCTGAAAATCAGGAGGAAGCACACAGTTCGTTCACAACACCTTCAAATTTTGCTATCGTCCGATAGAGTATCAGATGTGTCGAATATTTACACAAGGAACATACACATCTACTTCCAGTTTGAAATGCAAAATATGTATTTATACAACATAAGACAAATAGGAGAGAAGACACTTTTGTTGATTGCATTACAAAATATGTACCACACTATTACAATCGAACCTACGAGGTTTATGCAGATCCTGATAACAACGAGTACATATGCGCATGTTGCATATTTCAGAGAGATGGAATTGTGTGCTGTCACATCCTATGGTAAGACATTTTTGTTGGGTTATCAGGTTTACAATGAACAATTACCTAGTATGTACTTCATAGTGAACAGATTGATTTCTGAGCATCAAACTAAGGTTTGTATTTCGGAACAACCAATTGTAGACTATGGCACTATCTGGTTTACAATGCACAGTTACCTAGTATGTACTTCATAGTTACCAGATTGTTTCTGCGCATCTAACTAGAAGATTATGTTCTGGAATAAAAAATGCAAACTATGGTATTATAAGGTTTATAGTGCACACTTACCTAGTATGTACTTGATAGTTATAAGTTTGTATGTGTGCATCTAACTAAGTTTATATTTTGGAGTAAAGAAAGAAGATTATGACATTATCAGGTTTAGATTTCACACTTTCCTACTTTATAGTTTATAGTTACCATGTTGTGTGTGTGCATCTAACTAGATTGAAATTTTTGGAACAAAATTGCAGACTATGGCATAGATTGGGGTTACCAAGCTACCAGATGCATACATTTTAAGAAGGTGGACATGGAGTGCCGAGGAAGTCTTGGTTGGGGAAACTCGAGGCAACCCGCCTGTGATGCCGGAGGAGTCAAGAAACATGATGAAACTTGAACTATATTGTGCGGAGTTTAAAACTCTACCAATACAAGAAAACCAGTTGGAAGACGGCAGAAGGGTGTTGATCACTCATTTCAAAAGTATAAGAAAGGAGTTGGCTGGCCTAAAGAGGGAGCAAGTGAAAAGAGAAAAGAAAGTTGCTACTACCGCTAAAGCTCATGCTACTACAAGTAGCTTACCTACAGCTACGAATGCACCGCCTCCAATGACAAACCCTACCACATGAGCTCCTAATAGACGAGCAAGCTCAGGACCTCAATCAGGAATCAAGAGGTCAAGGAATAAATCTGCAGTGACGACTGCAACACAAAATAATGAGCCTGACACAACTACTCCTAGCATGCAAGCAGACTTGGAATCATCGTAGGTTGCTATTCTCCGTGACCCATGAAGATCAAACATTAAAGGGAGAAAAAGAAAGCAGGCTTTTCAAAACCCGTTGAATATTAACATGAAGGAAATCCGCACTGCAAGCAATGCGGGTCAGAGAATCATGATTCAGAACATGTCCGGAAAGGGGAGTTACCAGAACCAAACAACAGGTAGATAAAAGTATAAAGAAGAAAATAGTCCACCTTGACTCTTCTTGGGAATAAACAAAACATTATTACTGTTGTCTTAAGTTATTCGTATAAAAAGCAAACTTGGTTATGTAATATTTATGGTACTTGTTTCTAAAAAGTCCTTGTGCGATAGAGATGTTTGTTTACCTCACATGTTATTCTCCAAGTGCCACGTCTAGTCAATAGATTCTTTGAAGTTCGCATTTGCCTAGTTGTATGGCATTATTTCCCTCACTTTTAGCACGTCATCCTTGCCGATAAGAGGGATGTTCACTCCATCTCAATTTTCAATGTTGTAGAGCATATGCAATCCACAATGATGGATGACAAAGAAAAAGAGAAACAACAAAATAAGTTAGTTACCATTTTTAAGCACATATATCCATCAGCTGAAACAAAGTAAAATTACCAAATTCTACAGCTTTAGCAACCATGTTATTTCAACAAAGTTACCAGTTTTATCACAAACAACTATGATGTAAAAATACACAGTTACCAAATTATATAGCTTGAGCCACCATGATATTTCAACACAGTATCAGTTGTTTAAAAAAAATATAGATATGACTACCCATGGATAAATTACTACACCATTGTGTTGACCATAGCTACCAGATTAAACCAGCTTCAACTTTCAAGAAATTTAGTGCCCATTTATTCAACTATCTTTAGCTTTAGGCACGGAGAATATTTGAACAGACTTACCCAAATTTGGAAAAAAAATATTCTAAACCTTTGTTAAAAGAGAGAATAAACTTACTTTCCAAGCTGTTTTGGAACATTTATTATCTTGAGTTCATATTTCTGGATTTGAATCTTGGAATCTTGATAATAGGTTTCCCATAACTTCTTAATCTTATTCATGTGCCCACTTGCATGGGAAATTAGTCCGATGTTTCCTTTACCACGGAGTGAGTCAAGAGCTTCAAATCTTTAAGCCTCAATATTCAAGGATAGGGAGTACCACTGGTTCCCAAATGGCTACCTTTTGCAATATGATGTAAAACTGGAAAATGAATTTGTGGTGGAAAATGGAAAATATTAATCAAGCCATATTGCATACAGAAAAAATAGTATCTACTATGCTGGTTTCACACACATCACACGAAACAAAAAGAGCAATTATCAGAATTTATACAGTGTAGCTACCAGATTGATTTTGAGACATCTATCAAGTTTATTAGAGCCAAATACCATATTATATTAATATAACTATCATAATAAATGTAATGAAAAAACTCACAGCTCTAAGAGGGAGAAAATAAATGTTCTTACCTGATTCATAATGCTAAGGTAATACACTTCAGTCCTTTTGAAAGTAGAAACAACCATTGGCTTCAAGCAATCCTCTTCCATCACATACTTGGTTAGCTGATGTGACATAATCACCTTCCCCTTGATCGTGTTTGTGTTTTGCAGGTACTCAATACCAACTTCCATGCAATGGTTTTATAAATCAGCCATGACAAAAATAGAATCAACTAGATCTTGGGTGTACGCCCAGCTTTTTTGTACATGATAACCCAATAACTGTATACAAAAAAATAGAAAAAAAATGTTAAAAATAACTGAGCACAAAGACAAGCAACACATTTCTTAAATAGGCAACAAAAATAAAAATGCGAAAAAGCTGATCACCTCTTTAACTTTATTGTTTCTCTCCCTCGAACGGTCTTGTGTTTTAGCAGCAAGTTATACAGATCTTCATGATCCTACTTGAGAACAAGTTTTACACCATATGAGACTGCTTGCACTAGTAGAAAACAGGCCAAAAGGTTTTTACCTTTAGTACCAGTTCTGTTACGAACCAGTGCTAAAGGTAGAATTAGTACCGGTTTCAGAGCCCAGGGCGCTGGAAACCTTTAGTACCAGTTCGTTTGGGGTCTTTAGTACCGGTCGTGATACGAACTGGTACTAAAGGTTTTTGCGCCAAATTGGCTGCGGAGGTGGGGCAGCGCTGCACTTTTAATACCGGTTCGTATCACGAACAGGTACAAAAGGGTGGCCAGCCTATTTCTTCAACCCGAGCGCGGCTAGCTCTCCATTTTTTCATCTCCAACACATTTCTAAATATGTCTCTCCTCTCACACTCCAAAAACTCTCCATTTTTCTCTCCACCATTTTGTTAAGATTGGCGGCAACCATCTATCCAAGGGTTAGCAACATGATCCTTTCTTCCGGTGTTCCTAATTTAGCTCATTTCCTTCCTAGTTTAACTCATTTCATTTTTTTTAATGCTAGCAAGGTGTTTAATGAAATGTCTAAGTTAAGAATTTTATTCGTTTTATATGCAATTTCAGCTCAAATTAAAGTATGATTTGTTGGTTTTAGTATCGTCTCCGTCCTCACCGTCGTCGATCGCCAGCGCCGTCTCCTAGCCGGCACCACCTCGGTGAGACTCTTGTTTTTATTTTTTATAAAAAACTTAGTTTTATGTGATAGATGCATATAGTTATTACTTTATATTTTTCTTACATGTATGATTGTTTTTATATGTATAGTGTCATGGTTTTGATATCCGTCCCTGCTGGCCCTCGTCTGGCCTATGATTCGTATGTGGTATACTTTTATAACTATTTTGTTTTATTTCGATTTATGACAATTATGCCGACCAACTAGACAAACATATTTTATCTAGGAGGTAGTTGAACCGGAAATTCCAACCGACCCTCTTGTCTGCTAAATTTATTAGAGAAAGAAAATAATGATTTAAAAGCAAAATTGAAAAGAAGTGAAGATCTTCGTCTGCAATGCCTAGAGGAGAAGATAATATTGGACTTGAAGTTTGCCGGTGTTGTCGATCATCACCAGATCAAGATGGATGCAATGTTCTTGAAAATAAAAAAGATTAAGGCTTCGCATCATTATGATGTTGGTTCAGTAGTTACCTTAGTTGCGCTTTTTATCGTATTTTTTGTTGGATTTAATTTTTTTTAGATCGTTGTATGTTAGTTTCAGTGTATGTTTTATGAGAAATATATGTATTACATTTGGTCACTACTCTAATTTTCTTTTAATGTGATGAACTTCTAGATTAATTAATTTGGTCACTCATCTATTGATGAAGTAGTGTAATTAACGGTTATTGATATACTTATATAATGCAGATGAACCAACAATGGATGTTTTTCCCACATGGCTGAGACAACCAGACGGTCGAATGGTCTCATTTGTTGTCCATGTAGTGACTGTAAGAATATGATGGATTACTCTACCTCAAAAACCATTCACGTCCACCTGCTTGAGAAGGGTTTCATGCCCGGCTATAATTGTTGGACCAAGCATGGAGAAAGAGGGGTTATAATGGAAGACAACGAAGAAGAATAGGATAATGACAATTATCCTATGTTCACTAAACACGGTGATAGGACAATGGTTGGAGACGAAGATGAAGAAAAGCTCATTTTTAATGAGCCCGATGACGATTGAGGTCGAGCCATTCTTGGTGCGAAGATAAACTGCAGAAGTGAAGACGAGAAGTTGAAGTTGGAGAGAATGTTAGAGGATCACAACAAATTGTTGTACCAAAATTGCGAAGATGGCAAAAAAAAGCTGGGTACCAGACTGGAATTGCGGCAATGGAAGGCAGAGAGTGGTCTAGCTGACAAGTTTTTTGAAAAGTTGCTGAAAATAATAAAGAAGATGCTTCCAGGGCAGATCTTATTGCCCTCTAGTACTGACGCAGCAAAGAAGGTTGTGTTCCCTCTAGGATTAGAGGTGCAGAAGATACATGTATGCATCAATGACTGCATCCTCTACCGCGGTGAGGAGTACGAGAATTTGAATGCATGCCCGGTAGGCGGTGCATTGCGGTATAAGATCAGGCGAGATGACCTTGATGATGTTGAGGACGAGACGCGCCCCAGGAAGAGGGTTCCTGCCAAGATGATGTGGTAGGATCCTATTATACCGCAGTTGAAACGTTTGTTCCAAAACAAAGAGCATGTCAAGTTGTTGTGATGGCACAAACAAGACCGTAAGAAAGACGTGATGCTGAGACACCCCGCTGACGGGATGCAGTGGAGAAAAATCAACACAAAGTTCAAGACATTTTCAGATGACGCGAGGAACTTAAGATTTGGTTTAAGTACATATGGCTTTAATCCTTTTGGGGAGCAGAGCTCCAGTAATAGCACCTGGCCAGTGACTCTATGTATCTATAACCTTCCTCCTTGGTTGTGCATGAAGCAGAAGTTCATTATGATACCAGCGCTCATCCAAGGCCCGAGGCAACCCAGCAACGACATTCATGTGTACCTGAGGCCATTGGTTGAAGAAATTTAATAGTTCTGGTGTGAAGAAGGTGTACCTGTGTGGGTAAGAACCAACAAAAGGAATTTAACCTACGAGCATTGTTGTTTGTAACCATCAATGACTGGCCAGCTCTTAGTAACATTTTAGGGCAGTCAAACAAGGGATACAATGCATGCACACACTGTTTAGGTGAGAATGACAATATATGTTTGCAAAACAAGAATGTGTACCTGGGGCATCGTCGATTTCTTCCAAAACAACATCACGTAAGAAAGAGAGGCAAGCATTTCAGAGGTGAGGCAGATAACTGAACGAAGCCTAACCGCCCTACTGGGGATGTTATATATAATATGGTCAAGGATTTAAAAGTGATCTTTGGAAAGGGTCTTGGCAGACAATCTGTTCCGAATGACGATGACGAACACATACCCATGTGGAAGAAGAAGTCTATATTTTGCGAGCTACACTATTGGAAATTTCTGGAGGTTCACTCTGCAATCGACATGTTGCACGTTACGAAAAATCTTTGCGTGAAACTGCTAAACTTCTTGGGCTTGTATGGGAAGACAAAAGATACACCGGATGCATGGCAGGACCATCAATGTATGCAGGAACAACACAACCTGAATCCAGAGAAGTATCAAGGTACTGCCAGCTACGCTCTTACCAAAGAAGAGAAGGAGATCTTTTTTGAAGTCATGAGCACCATCAAGGTCCCATCTGGCTTCTCGTCAAATATAAAGGGAATAATAAACATGGCAGAGAAAAAGTTTCAAAACCTAAAGTCTCATGACTGCACCGTGATTATGACACAATTACTTCCAATTGCATTGAGGGGGCTTCTGGCGGAAAATGATCGAGTACCCATTGTGAAGCTATGTGCGTTCCTCAATGCAATTTCTTAGAAAGTGATCAATCCACTAACTCTACAAATTTTACAGAAGGATGTGGTGCAATATCTAGTCAGCTTCGAGTTGGTGTTCCCACCATCCTTCTTCAATATTATGACGCACCTCATAGTTCACCTAGTCGAAGAGATTGGTGTTGTCGGTCATGTATTTCTACACAACATGTTTCTCTTTGAGAGATTCATGAGAGTCTTAAAAAAATAAGTTCATAATTGTGCTAGGCCAGAAAGAATCATCTCCAAGGGCTATGGAACAGAGGAGATCATTGAGTTTTATGTTGAATTTATTCCTGGCCTTAAGCCGATCGGTGTTCCTGAATCGCGTTATGAGGGGAAGAAATCAACAATATGTATGGACGAACATTCTTTCACTAAATCACACTACACCGTTCTACATAATTCCATCTTGGTGGCTCCGTATATAGTAGAACACAAGAATACTTTATGCTTGAAATACCTGGAGCAACATGACGATTGGATTGATGGAGAACACATGATGACTTTTGGCGGTTGGTTGCAAACACGTCCCATTAATGGCACTATTGAAGAACATCTATACTTGTTGGCCAAGCAACCATATTTTACTATATCGACTTTTCATGGGTACAAGATAAATGGGGATACATTTTACACGATCGCTCAAGATCAAAAGAGCACCAACACTACCAAATTCCGCGCGATCCGGAACGTTTTGAGCGACACGTTTTGATAACGCCGTGTTGTTTCCGTCGCGGATCGCTGAAAAGTGGAATTTGCTCTTGAAGGACGCGGTCCATCTCGACGTTTCTTATATGTTCCGTCGCGGATATTCGTTCCCGGACCAATAGACCCAGTTGGAGGCGAGTTTCGTTCCACGAGAACGTCGCAGATTAGTCGAATATATCCCTTTTCATTTCTGTCATTTATTTGTCCATATTGTAAAATTGAATGATATGTTTTTGCATCGGAGTTAGTCTAATGTAACCCTTTTAACTTCTGTCACTTAGATCCATCAAAACTTCTGTCATCTATTTCTCCATATTGTGAACTCGAATTATATCTATCTTAAGAAAACAAACATAGTAGTTGAACATAAACATAGACTACGTACATGTTAATAGAAACCACACGATACAAACGAGATTGTCAATCTAAATAGGACATCAGAAGCACGGGACCAGCAGTAGGGGGCTAAATAAAGAGCATCAGTAGGGGGCCGACAGCTCCTCCGATGGCACTGGATCCTCCGTCGGGACTGGATCCTCCGATGGCACTGGATCCTCCCTTGCCTGGGGAGTCACAACTGCGAGGAGAGTGATCAGGGTTTTCTGCTCTGCCAGGGCTAAACCGATCTTCAGTTCCCCAACCTGCTTGGTCAGTTCGCGGTTGCTGGCCCTCAACTTGGACGTATCATCCATCAACGTCCGAAACGCTATGAGGGAAGCTTCGACCTGAGCCACCTACTCAGACCTGGCATCGCAAGCCTTGTTGAGATTTTCTTAGGCGAGCTTCAAAGCCTTCTCAAGCTCAGCTTCTAGGATGTCAACCCTCTTCGCCAGAGCACTGAAGATGACCGTCTGCTCGGCTTCATGTGCCCTGTAGATAGTTGCATGATAGGAAGTTGATGTTAATCTAAAAGGCAAAATGGATCTAAGAAAGATGAAATCACGAGGAAATCAGAAATGGGTCTAAGAAAGATGAAAGCACCAGAAATTCTGAAAAGGATCTAAGAAAGACGAAATCACGAGGAATCCAGAAACAGATCAGCAGTACGTGAACGGAAATGGAACCTACAAGAGGGCAGCAGACCGCTTCGCTGGTGGAGCCATGGCCGCCTGGAGGAACGATCGCCGGTGGAACCTACTACGTCAAAGGGTTTTCGCTTGAGGGGAGGCGGTGAGGCAGATAGAGGATGAACTGAAGAGTGCGTCTATTTATACACCGGGAGGGGGAGTGGAACGGAGGAGCCATATGCACGACGGAGCAATAACTGGCAGCCGGAACTAAAGCGACACGTTTCACGTTCACAATATCGTGACAAATGCGTGGCGTGCTGCATGGCAGGGTTACTGCAGCGAGTGGAGGAGCGGTTGTTTCCAGACTTGGGCCATGATGGCACTTTCTTGGGCCCTCTCCTGTCAGGCCCTTGTTATTGGGCCCTATAGCACTCCGTAGCCCATAATTATCCTACTACAGTTGCAGCCCAAAATAAGAAGGAAGAAATGCTGAAACTTCAACGAACACATAAATCGTCGAAATTTTGATTATTTTGACACGTTTCAACATCTTCCACACTGTAAAACACTACACATCATCCCGGAATGCGTCGTCAAGTTCGTCGTCATTGGTCTCCTGCATAAGGCTCTCCCAGAATGCGTCGTCCATCTCCTCATCCGACGATGAGACGACGATGGTGGAGGGGCCAGCATCCCCCCGGGATGTACGAGCTCGCATCTTCGCGTCCCTCTGAGCGTCAGCCGCAACTGCGCCTGTACCAGATCTGGGTGATCACGGCGGAACCTCTCCATCGCGGCCTCGTCGTCCCGGCGGATGCGCAGCTGCACGAACGCGCAACGGTTCTCCTGCTCCTCCTTGCGGGTCACAATCCTCAGATCTGGGGCGACAAACTCGGCAACTTCCCTGCTCTCGACGTCCCGGAAGTTGAGCTCGGCGCGCGGGCGGCCGAACCGCCAGACCGCCACATCGAACGCGCGGGCGGCGAGCTCGGGCGTGTAGAAGGTGCCCATCCACCACCGCACGCCGTTGTGTGTGATCTCCGCGGACCAGCGCCCGGATGGCTGCAGTTGCACACCTCGGAAGCCGGTGCTGCTTCTCACGCGCAGCGCCATCGGGTGGATCAGCGACGAGAGTGAGGGGGGAGGTCGGGGGGGGGGGGGGGGCTGTGGCGGCCTGCAGTAATCAGCGTCGAGAGTGAGGGGGGAGGTCGGGGGGCTGTGGTCCGTTCTCGGTTGTATTTATGCGATAGCGACGACATCGAGAAGTTCAGTGACCGTTGGCTTGCCAGGCTTTTGTTGAGTTTTGCAGTGATGAGTTGCACGATCTACCAGCACGGGGGATTTGATCTAAACTCGAGGTTTTAACAGCTATTAGCGATTTGATCTTTACTCGGGTTTTAGCACGAGGGATCTACCAGCGATAATATACCTTAGAAGTTTACGAAACAAACTAAACCTTAACAAGTCCAGGAAACAAACGAAATTACAATCCAACCAGACAAAAACATGATATGTCATACCACGGGATTTGGTGGCATTCAGACGATCCGGAGCCCCCTCTCTGGATAAACCATAGCCCCGCTGGGAAAAAGACGGAATTGTCCTTCTGCCCCATGTACATGAGCCAGAAGGGGGTAGCAAAGTGGAACCAATTTCTTGGTTGTGTTAGGTTAGGACGAAGGAACACCCAATACAATATTAGGTCCCACCTCTTGGAAAGATTCCCCCAGTTCCGTCAGATCCGGGAGTTTCGGGCTCTAGGTAGTCCTGGAACATGCTAGAGAGAATCCGACGGCGGTGAAGCCCTAACACAGAGAGAGAGGTAATCTCGGGTATACAAGACCATGACACACGCTAACACACATATTATGTCATATCATAGGATTTAGTGGCATTCATACGATCCGGAGCCCCCCTCCGGAGAAACCATAGCCCCCCGCTGGGGAAAAAGGCAGAACTTCCGTTCTGGCCCTTCTACGTGAGCCGGAAGGGGGTAGCAAAGTGGAACCAACTGTTTGGTTGTGTCAGGTTAGGCACAAGGAACACCAAAGAAAATGTTAGGGTCCACCTCTTGGTAAGATTCCCCTAGTTCCGTCAAATCCGGTAGTTTCAGGCTCTAAGTAGTCCCGGGACTCTTGGGAATCCCAGACCCATGACACACTCTAACACACATCCATGGTACGGTATACGTACCATGGGATTTGGTGGCATTCCGACGACCCGGGGCCCCCTCCGGAGAAACCATAGCCCCGCTGGGGAAAAAGACGGAACTGTCGTTCTGCCCCATCTACGAGAGTCAGAAGGGGGTAGCAAAGTAGAACTAACTGCTTGGTTGTGTTAGGTTAGGCCCAAGGAACACCCTAGACAACACCAGAAGAACAAACATATACTCATGCGTTACCACCTCATTCGCCAGTTTGTCGTACAAGGTGATATCAAGTTATGCAAATTACACACGGATGCAAATATTGCAGATCCGTTGACAAAGGCTCTACCACAGCCTAAGCATGAGGCGCACATGAGAGGTATGGGCATTCGATGCCTAGGCATATGATGTCAGGATGATTGACTCTAGTGCAAGTGAGAGACTGTTGGGAATATGCCCAAGAGGCAATCATGTATGATGTATTCCCAATGTATTCATAAAGTTATTAAGTTGTCCTTGTTTTGAACATCTGATATATGTCATTGAATATGTGATTCGATTGTGGAACTATATATTCATGTTGTTCATACTAGATTGTCCTTGGTCATTAAGGTTGTGCTGGACACACACCCTAGACTAATGTGAGTGTTGGCTGATGACACGGTTCCACTTGTCATGGGCATGGTGATGCCATTCCAACATTCACAGATTTGGCTAAAGAGTTTAGCAAGTCGGACTGACCCATATTGAGATGCAACGAGTATGTCGTCATTTGCATATCTCAATCAATGTAATCCTTAGACCTGAGATTGTCGCACAATCCGAGTTGTGGATCACCGACTTAGGTTCTGTCAAACGTTGTTCTGTGACAAGGAAGTTATAAAGGCAGAGTACGGGTCAAATGAGAAGCAAGCTGCATGATGTGGATAATCAAGATGGGATTTTGCCCCTCTGAATGGAGAGATATTCTCTGGGCCCTCTCGAGTGATATGATTCCGGAAGCATGGCCACGCGCAAATCGGTTAAGTGTTAACTGAGCTATTAAGGGATGACGATAAATCGCCTATAATTCGACAAGGTATATCGTGAGGCAAAAGGGACTAAGATGAAAGTCACATTGGAAGGTATGTCGTCATGACTCTATGGGACTTGGGAGTCGGCACGTTCTGCTAGGAGCCGCTATCGATTGATCGATTGGGAGTCGTACTCCAATCGTTTCCAACTCGCCATGAGCTGCAGGGTCGCACACTTAAGAGCGGGAGCAAATGTATTGGTCGGGTTGGACCCGAACCGGAAATGGACTGAGTTTTTGAGTCGGACTCACAGAGGGAATGGGCCACAAGAGTTGTGAAGCCCACTACCACTCGCTATATAAAGAGGGGCGTAGGTTGCCCAGCGGGCACGTTACTCCACTCCCATGCGTTGGGAACCCTAGCCCCACTCAGTCCAGCCGTTGCACCGGACCTAGCAGTCCGCCGTCGGAGCTCCTCCTCGCACGTGTGGATACCGGCAGAGGTGTTGTACGTTCAGCACTTCGACGTTCATGGGATTGGATCGGCTGGATCGGATCGTGGGACTGCACTTTCCTGACGCGCTTCATCGATAATCCGCAACCGCGCGTCTAGTGGTAATCATCGTGGCCTTCTACATCGACTAGATCTTGGAAGTACCACGTAGGAAAAAGTTTTGTTTATCTCTACGCGTTCCAACAGTGGAACCAACTGTTTGTCTGTGTTAGGTTAGGCACAAGGAATACCAAATAAAAGGTTAGGGTCCACCTCTTGGCAAGATTCCCCTAGTTCCGTCCAATCCGGGAGTTTTGGGCTCTAAGTAGTCCTGGGACCGCCGGCTTAGATGTCGTTACGAGTTTCACAACGCCGGTAGATATCGTGTCTATGCATAACTTGTTTTTGCAGGAAGTTGTGAATGGTATGTCTTATGTGCATGTGATGTGTGTAATCCATACATGATCTACGTATCATGTTCTTGTCAGCCGGCTGGAGCCTAGGTGATGTCATTTTATTGTATAACGACCTGCGTGTCGGATTCTCTATGTAATTTTTCATTTACTAGCTAGTGTAGTTTGTTGGAGAACCCGGGTGACATGCAAGTCGATGTACAAGCCGCTACATGGAGTAAGATGGCACGTGACAAGAGTTGGCACGAGTCGACTTACAAGCTTCGTGGAGATGGAGATCACCATGAAGAGAGCCATACCATTTCACATTATAATTGCTTTATTTGTGTTATTGTTATGTCTCTTTTTACCTCTATTTAGATAGTTGGTAGATTTTAATCCCTCAAAGAAGGTCTAGTCGGTCGCCCCGCCAGTGCTGCACCATCACAAGTCGGACATTCTTGGTAGTGGGCTCATAAAATTGAGGTGCTACCAATTCTTTCCGATTAGGTGGGTTTGAGTCGGACTCTTACAGCGGAAGCACTTGGTAATCTAGACGAGTCCATCACAACGGTTGTGGGGCTCGGGGCGAGGTAGGTTGGGAGCCGGGGCATGTGATGCCACCCAACTAACAGGAGTCGTATTAGATACGATTGGCAAGGTGTTGCCTACCTAGATCACTTGACGGCTAGCGGTGATGCTAAAGCTCACTAGTCGGCTTTCTCATTTAGGATCTTGAATCACTTAGCAACCATCGGAGGGGTGTTGGTTCTAGTGCGAGCATAAGTATTAAAGCGTTTAATATGCCTGCTCTTTTATGAATACATGTCTTAAGTATTTTGCATATTTTCTGTTGTAGATCAATGGCACCTAGCAACCTTCCTCAGTTGTCCACTTTTGCGTTGAGGTCAATCCTAGAGAAAGATAAGCTTAATGGAACTAATTTCACCAACTGGTATCCTAATCTGAGGATAGTCCTCAAGCATGACAAGAAAGAACATGTTCTAGAAACTCCACTTCCAGAAGAGCCTGATGATGATGCGACTGTCGCTGTCATGAATGCCTACCGTAAGACTAGAGATGAGTCTACGGAAATTAGCTGTCTTATGCTTGCACACATGGAACCGGACTTGCAGCAGCAGTTCGAGAATGTTGAGGCCTACGATATGATCGAAAGCCTCAAAAGTATGTTCCAGGCTCAGGCAAAGACCGAGAGGTATCAAGTCTCTCAAGCTTTGCTGGGCTGTAAGCTCAAAGACGGTGATCCACTGAGTCCGCATGTAATCAAGATGACTGGTTACGTGCAGTCTCTGGATCGGCTGGGCTTCCCAATTAACGAAGAGTTCGCTACTGATATAATTCTGAACTCTCTTCTTAGTGCGTATGGTCCGTTCATTTCGAACTACCACATGCATGGTATGGATAAGAAGATCACTGAATTACATGGGATGCTCAAAACGGCAGAGGCTGATCTTAAGAAAGGCGCCAGTCAAGTGTTGATGGTGCAGAATAAGGCTAAGTTCAAGAAGAGTTCTTGGACCAAGAAGAAGAAGGATAAGTCACGAGGCAACGCCCATGGCCCTGTCCAGAGCGCTTCCTCAAAGACTAAGCCTTCTCCTACAGCCGGAGCCAATTGCTTCTATTGCAAGCAGGATGGCCACTGGAAGAGGAACTGCACCAAGTATTTGGCTGACAGAGCCAAGAGTGGAGGTGTGACTTCCAACTCAGGTACGCTTGTGTGCAATGTTATAGACATTTATCTTGCTGATGCACCTAATAGTTTTTGGGTATATGATACCGGATCAGTTATTCACATATGCAACTCGTTGCAGGGACTGGTAAGAACTAGGAGTGTGGCAAGAGGAGAGGTTGACATTCGGGTCGGCCACAAGGCGAGAGTCGCTGCGTTGGAAGTCGGCACAGATGCAACTTCATTTACCTTCAAGATTTTTAATGGAGCTGAATAATTGTTATTATGTTCCAGTGCTTAGTCGAAACATTATTTCCGCCTCATGTTTGATGAGACAAGGTTATGAGTCGAATATTAAGAATAATGGTTGTTCTTTATATTTGAAAGATATATTTCATGGCTTTGCACCCGTTCAGGACGGGTTATTTATTTTGAATCTTGATAGTGAATCGGTCTATAACATAAATGTTAAAAGGTTGAAACCAAATGATCTAAATATGACTTACTTTTGGCACTGTCGGCTTGGTCATATAAGTTGGAAGCGCATGAAGAAGCTCCATGATGATGGACTTCTAACTTCGTTCGACTTAGAGTCATTCGAGACATGCGAATCATGCCTACTAGGCAAAATGACCTAGACACCTTTTGCAAGGAGTTGTGAAAGGGCGTCCGACTTGTTGGAACTAATACATAGTGATGTATGTGGTTCAATGAGCACGACAGCCAGAGGTGGTTATGAGTACTTCATTACCTTCACTGATGATTTGAGTAGGTATGGATATATCTATTTAATGAAACACAAGTCGGAAGCCTTTGAGAAATTCAAGGAATTCCTGAGTGAGGTACAAAATCAACTCGGCAAGAAAATAAAGTTTCTACGATCGCACCATGGAGGCGAGTACTTGAGCCATGAGTTTGATGACCATCTAAAAAGTTGCGGAATAGTTCCTCAACTCACTCCGCCGGGTACACCGCAGAGAAACGGTGTATCGGAACGGAGAAATCGGCCCTTGTTGGAGATGGTACGATCAATGATGAGTCGGGCAGATCTACCTTTATCATTTTGGGGTTATTGTCTAGAAACTGCAGCGTTCACACTAAACAGAGTACCATCAAAGTCAGTAGAGAAGACACCGCATGAGATGTGGACTGGCAAAAGGCCAAGTTTGTCTTTTCTTAAGATTTGGGGTTGTGAAGCATTTGTCAAGCGACTTCAGTCAGACAAGCTCACGCCCAAGTCGGATAAGTGTATTTTCGTGGGGTATCCGAGGGAAACCTTGGGGTACTACTTCTACAACCGGGAAGAGGGCAAAGTGTTTGTCGCTCGGAATGGTGTCTTCCTTGAGAAAGAGTTTCTCAATCGGGGAGTCAGTGGGAGCACAGTGCAACTTGAAGAAATTCGAGAGGAACCGTCTAGGGGCGAGTCGGCAAGGGCCTTGGAGGCTGAGCCAGTCGTGGTACCTACGCCAGTAACAACACCTGAATCACGGAGATCTGCCAGATTACAAAATGCTCGTGATGTTTTACTGTTAGACAGTAATGAGCCGGCAACTTATTCGGAAGCGATGGTGGAATCTGATTCCGAGTCATGTTTTGGAGCCATGAGATCCGAGTTAAGTCCATGGATGAAAACCAAGTTTGGAATTTGGTTGATCTGCCTGACGGTGCAAGACCCGTCGAGTGCAAATGGGTCTTTAAGAAGAAAACTGATATGGATGGAAATATTCTGTCTATAAAGCACGACTTGTCGCGAAGGGGTTCCGACAGGTTCAAGGAGTTGACTATGACGATACCTTCTCGCCAGTAGCGATGCTTAAATCAGTTCGGATCATGTTAGCCATAGCAACCTATTTTGACTATGAGATATGGCAGATGGATGTCAAGACGGCTTTCCTTAATGGAAATTTAACTGAGGACGTGTATATGATACAGCCCGAAGGTTTTGTCGATCCGGCTAATGCTAACAAGGTATGCAAACTTCAAAAATCCATTTATGGGTTGAAGCAAGCATCTCGGAGTTGGAACATTCGCTTTGATGAGGTAGTCAAATCGTTTGGCTTCATCGAGAGCGATCATGATTCTTGTTTATACAAGAAGTTTAGTGGGAGCAAAGTAAATTTTCTAATCTTATATGTGGATGACATATTATTGATGGGAAATGATGTCATGATGTTGCAAGAAACCAAAGAATCATTGGAAAGGAGTTTCTCAATGAAGGATTTGGGTGAGGCAACTTACATATTAGGAATCAGGATCTATAGAGATAGATCAAGGCGGCTCATTGGATTGAGTCAGAGTACATATCTGGACAAAGTTTTGAAGAAATTCAAAATGGAAGAGTCTAAGAAGGGATTCTTACCGATATCCCATGGTATAAAACTTAGCAAGACTCAGTGTCCTTCGACGACTGATGAGCGAAGTCAGATGAGTGTGATCCCGTATGCTTCGGCAATCGGATCCATCATGTATGCCATGATTTGTACTAGGCCAGATGTTTCCTATGCTCTAAGTGTAACGAGCAGATACCAGGCTGACCCTGGCGAAGCCCACTGGGCAGCGGTTAAAAACATCCTTAAGTACTTGAGAAGGACTAAGGAAATGTTCGTAGTTTATGGAGGTGATGAGGAATTCAGTGTAAAGGGTTACACGGATGCGAGTTATCTCACCGACTCAGATGATTCTCGTTCGCAATCTGGATACGTGTTCGTAATGAACGGAGGGGCTGTGAGCTGGAAGAGTTCCAAGCAAGATACCGTGTCTGCATCTACGATAGAGGCTGAGTATATTGCTGCCTCTGAGGCTACAAAGGAAGTTGTTTGGATCAGGAACCTCCTGATAGATCTTGGTGTGGTTCAGGGCGCGTCCAATCATTTGGACGTATATTGTGACAACAATGGTGCTATCGCACAAGTCAAGAACCTAGACAACACCAGATGAACAAACATATACTCATGCGTTACCACCTCATTCGCCAGTTTGTCGAACAAGGTGATATCAAGTTATGCAAATTACACACGGATGCAAATATTGCAGATCCATTGACAAAGGCGCTACCACAGCCTAAGAATGAGGCGCACATGAGAGGTATGGGCATTTGATGAATAGGCATATGATGTCAGGATGATTGACTCTAGTGCAAGTGGGAGACTGTTGGGAATATGCCCTAGAGGCAATCATGTATGATGTAATTCCCAATGTATTCATAAAGTTATTAAGTTGTCCTTGTTTTGAACATATGATATATGTCATTGAATATGTGATTCGATTGTGGAACTATATATTCATGTTGTTCATACTAGATCGTCCTTGGTCATTAAGGTTGTGCTGGACACACACCCTAGACTAATGTGAGTGTTGGCTGATGACACGGTTCCACTTGTCATGGGCATGGTGATGCCATTCCAACGTTCACAGATTTGGCTAAAGAGTTTAGCAAGTCGGACTGACCCATATTGAGATGCAACGAGTATGTCGTCATTTGCATATCTCAATCAATGTAATCCTTAGACCTGAGATTGTCGCACAATCCGAGTTGTGGATCACCGACTTAGGTTCTGTCAAACGTTGTTCTGTGACAAGGCAGTTATAAAGGCAGAGTACGGGTCGAATGAGAAGCAAGCTGCATGATGTGGATAATCAAGATGGGATTTTGCCCCTCCGAATGGAGAGATATTCTCTGGGCCCTCTCGAGTGATATGATTCCGGAAGCATGGCCATGCGCAACTCGGTTAAGTGTTAACTGAGTCAGTTGACTAAGAGTTAGTCAGATGAATCATATATCACGGACCGAGAAGAGAGTTGAGCTATTAAGGGATGCCGATAAATCGCCTATAGTTCGACAAGGTATATCGTGAGGCAAAAGGGACTAAGATGAAAGTCACATTGGAAGGTATGTCGTCATGACTCTATGGGACTTGGGAGTCGGCACGTTCTGCTAGGAGCCGCTACCGATTGATCGATTGGGAGTCGGACTCCAATCGTGTCCAAGTCTCCATGAGTCTGCAGGGTCGCACACTTAAGAGCGGGAGCAAATGTATTGGTCGGGTTGGACCCGAACCGGAAATGGACTGAGTTTGTGAGTCGGACTCACAGAGGGAATGGGCCACAAGAGTTGTGAAGCCCGACTACCACTCGCTATATAAAGAGGGGCGCATGTTGCCCAGCGAGCACGTTACTCCACTCCCATGCGTTGGGAACCCTAGCCCCACTCAGTCTAGCCGTCGCACCGGACCTAGCAGTACGCCGTCGGAGCTCCTCCTCGCACGTGTGGATACCGGCAGAGGTGCTGTACGTTCAGCACTTCGACGTTCGTGGGATTGGATCGGCTAGATCGGATCGTGGGACTGCACTGCCCCGACGCGCTTCATCGATAATCCGCAACCGCGCGTCTAGTGGTAATCATCGTGGCCTTCTACCTCGGCTAGATCTTGGAAGTACCGCGTAGGAAAAAGTTTTGTTTATCTCTACGCGTTCCAACAAGTGGAACCAACTGTTTTTCTGTGTTAGGTTGGGCACAAGGAACACCAAATAAAATGTTAGGGTCCACCTCTTGGCAAGATTCCCCTAGTTCCGTCCAATCCGGGAGTTTCGGGCTCTAAGTAGTTCTGGAACCCGCTAGAGAGAATCCGACGCCGGTGAAGCCCTTACACAGAGAGCGAGGGACTCTTGGGAATCCAAGACCCATGACACACTCTAACACACATGGTATGGTATACCATGGGATTTGGTGGCATTCAGACGATCTGGAGCCACCTCTCCGGAGAAACCATAGCCCCACTGGGGAAAAAGACGGAACTGTCGTTTTGCCCCGTCTACGTGAGCCGGAAGGGGGTAGCAATAGGGCCGTGTGGCTCACAAAGTGATTGTGCTACCTCTGATCCAACGGCTCACAAGAGCTCGAAATAAAAACACCTCTGATCCAACGACTCACAAGAGCTAGAAAAACACACACGATCCGTGTGATTCTTCCTCATGGGTGGGATTCAGACGCTCGAACCCCTCTCCAAGCCACGTTAGGTAAAACCTTTTAGTCCCGGTCGGTAAAATAAACTGGGACAAGAACCCCTCTCCGAGCCACTGTAGGGTTGTATGATGGCGATACCAATTGTTTTGTTTTATCTCCTACATAAATGGTTTGATATAACTTCTTCCGATTATTTTTGGTGGATACTAAGACATACATAGTAACACCATGCGAAGGCCTTGCATCATTCCCCATTTTTCGCACCCTAAAAATGGAAAATGGATGTTTTCATCTGAAAATGATTTCATTGTGTTTTACAAATCAATACAAGATTAAAGTATTTTACTGATTATTGTGGAATACCAAAATAAATAATTTAAACCCTACGTCAAATTTGGACTTATTTATAGTTTCTAGAAATAGTTAAATCCATTTTGAAATTTTAAAATTGGAAAATGTTACAAAACATAACAGAATTATTTTTAGTTGATTGTTTTTAAATTTACAAAATTTTAGAAATTAATTTCATGTCATTTGGACTTTTCTTTGAAAAGTTATAGTTCTTTTAATCAAGTAGGAAAATAAAAAATAAAATACTTTTGGTACTGGTTGGTAACATCAACCGGTACCAAAGGTCTGCTGGTTCGGGCGGAAAATTGCCGTGGTCCCGGAGAAAACTGTGGTACGGTTGGTGGCTATAACCGGTACCAAAGGTCTAAAAACGCGGGACTTAGCCGTTTTCTTCCCAGAAACTTTTCTCCTTCGACGCAAAACCTCCTCTAGGCTCCAGACAGCGACTGCGAGACAGCGAGCTGCTGCGCCCGTCCGCCTTGTGCCGCCACCCACGGCAGCGCCGATCACTGCCTTCCCACGCTCCTGCCGTCGCCATCTGTCGCATCGAACCCGTCCGCGCCGCTACCCCTTCCGTGCGCTGACCCTGCTGTCGCCCGGCCACCATCGTCACGTCGAGCCTGGCCGCCGTCGTCGTCCTCCAACCGCAGGTGAGCTCCTCCCCCTGCCCCTCCTTGTTTTCTCCCTTCCACCGGAACACCGCCCCCACCACTCCGCACCCCTCCATCGGAACAATGGAGAGAACAGAGAAGAGAGAAGAGAGGGAGAGAAAGAAGAGAGAGAGGAGGAAATTAGTTTTTCTAATTACTACTGTTAATAGTTCTATTAACTAGGTTGTAATTTATTTGGAAATTAGATTAGAGGTGTAATTTAGTAATTTGCTAGGATTTGAATTTTTTTACGTTGTTCCAAAGAATAAACTCGAGGAAGTGAGAGAGAGGAGAAAGAGAGACAGAGAGAGGAGGAAGAAGTGCACTGAGAAGGCCAGAGGGAGAGGAGGAAGAGGAGTCGCGGCAGCCGGAAAACTTCGGCGGCGTGGAGGCATGGTGGTGGCGGCGCGGAAACTCGGCGACTTAGAGAAAAATTAGTGTAGGACTTAGAGAAAAAATTAGTTTACGACTTAGAGAAAAAAATTAGTGTATGATTCAGATTTAGGTTGACTTAGGGGGGAAAATTAGGTATTGGACTTAGTGAAAAATATTTGGGTTTTAGCCTATCACTTGGAGAACAAATTTAGTTTTTTTTTTGATCAATTGGAGAAATAAAATTAGGTTTTTTTAATCACTCGGAGAAATAAAATTAGGTTTAGAGCACTAAGTTCATTTGCTGAGTGAATAGAAAATTTGCTAAGTTAATTCAACTACTTACTGTTATTTATGAAATTTGCTATTTTAAATTTGGTAAGTGAATAGAAAATTTGTTATTTATGAAATTTGCTATTTAAAATTTTATAGTGACATTGAGCTATGGATCTGGATGCCGCCCCCTTGATCCCAGATGAGGAGCAAGAAGATTTGTTGCAACAATTGATATATAATAATGGCCGTGGACCAGAACCCAATAGATATGGCAATGACGATGGCGATGACTTACCCTCACAATTTCTGAACGAGCCCGGTGAAGGACTTGAGACCGAAAAAAGAATAGAGGACGAAGTGCCCTTAACAAACTCCGGCAAGGTGTATTTATATATTATTAGGCCATGTTCATCAGTAGATGCATTGATTTATTTGTATTGCACTTATTAACGAATCATTTTTCTTTTAGCCTTCTGGATCATCGAGCAAATCTGCTAAAAAGCAAGATCCTCGAGGCCCGACGAAACCTCTATCGGGCGAAGCTAGGTAACTTCTTACCGCATTTAAGGCTACTGGCGAACCGGTGGAACCCGAAGCGAACTTCTGTAAATTTATAAATCAAGCTAGAGTTCTTGTTAGGGACCATATACCGATCAGCATTGCAGATTGGCATAAGCCGAAGAATCCGGCAGATGATGAAGCTAGTTATGTCATGAACACTACAAAAGCTTTAGTTTGGGAGAGTCTACTAACACACTTCAACCTACCGGAAAACTTCACGGAAGGTTAGAAGGATATGGTCAAGGAATGGAATCTTAGGAAGATGGCCACACAATTCCAGACTTGCAAGAAAAAATTATGGGACAAATATGCAGCTGAAGAGCCAGTATTCATTGGAAGACTAGAGAAGATAAAAGACCACTGGCCCACATTTAAGGCGTACAAGACCTTGTCAGCCCATGCGTCCCGATCAGCCACAAATATAGAGAATACTAAGAAGAAGAAATATTTTCATAAACTGGGTCAGGTGGCTACAAGACTACCATTCCTAAGTGGAAAGCACTTGAAGCTAAACTTATGGATGCAGGGGTCATTCCAAAGACACAAGACTGGCCCGACTGGTCCAATTTCTGGTTGTACGCGCATGGGGCAGGATTGAACCTAAAGACAGGGCAGACCGTTGCAAAGGGAAAATGGAAGGCAAAAATTGAAGAAATCACCCGAAGCTTGTAGATGCAATAGAAAACTTTAGAAAAGGAGAGTACATTCCCGATAGAGAGAATGACAAGCTGACACTTGCTCTGGGGAATCCTGAACACGTTGGAAGAGTACGAACCCTCCCAGGTGTCAACATGAAGGAAGCGTGGCCGGAGTGCGCTGACAGTTATAGAAGTCGTTCGATAACGAAGAAGAAGTGCGCTGACTGGTTATCAGCATTGGAACGTAGGGTGCAGCAGCTGGAGCAAAATCAAGACTCAACTAGTCGGCAAAGGGCACCTAATCAGCAGCTGTCTATAGAAGATCCACATGCCGATGCCGCCCCATCTCAGCCAAAAAGCAGCATGGGTTCCACGCATCTTCAAAGCTACCACGTGGATTATGTCACGGAGAAGACAGAGTGCGAGCTACATGTGCCAATGAGGAATGTATCAATTAAGGTGGCGATCGCTTATGTTTACCCACAACAAGATGGAGCAACGCGCCATCATCAGCCCATTCCAGCTGGCTATGCTCTTGTTGGGGTGGATGACATTGTGCCTAGTTTTGAAACAATGAATCTTGATATTCATGGAGGTGACGATGAGAAGACACTGGCGATGTGAAGCACGGTTTCGGCCTATGGAACAAGAAATAGATCGTCTTTTCAGACCCCGTGCCAAGGCCACCGACTCCTCCTGTTGGCAGTGTACATGAGCAGCAAGGGCCATCGACTCCTCGTGGTAGCAGTCCACATGAGTAGGAAAGTACACACCTACCTGAGGGGCGGCCCAACACGAGTCCAACATCTCGATATCCTCCACGTGAAGAAGCGCCCGTTAAGCGGAACAGTTCGCCGGCTAGGAAGAAGCCTCGAATGGAGAGAACTGATGACCCTCAAGTATAGGGGTTCGCAACAGTCTTCGAAGGAAGTAAAACCCAAATTTATTGATTCGACACAAGCGGAGCCAAGGAATATTTATATGCCTTAACAACTGAGTTGTCAATTCAGCTGCACCTGAAAGTAGACTTGCTCGCAACAATTTATTAGTGGTAACAGTTTTATAGCAACAATAGAAATAAAATAACAGCAGTAGTAAAATAGTAACAACAGTAGAAATCGCGGAAAACAGTGGTATGGGAAGTACCGTAGGCATAGAGGGAATGGATGGACGGGCGTTGCATGGATAACATAGGTCATGAATAATAATAACGTGGGCATTGAACATAATAATATAAAGCATCAAACATGTAGGCAAACCATAGGCATGTGTTCCAATATAGTCATACGTGCTCGCAATGAGAAACTTGCACAACATCTTTTGTCCTACCAGCCCGTGGCAGCGGGGCCTCTAGGGAAACTTCTGGTAATTAAGGTGCTCCTTTTAATAAATCACCAGAGCAAAGCATTAACACTCCGTGAACATATGTGGTCCTCACATCACAACCATCCCTACCGGTTGTCCCAATTTATGTCACTTTTGGGCCTCGGGTTTCGGAGAATGACATGTGTAAAACAACTTGCAGGTATGATCAAGAAAAATTTTTTACTCATGAAACAATGACATGTTCAGATATGAAATCATGGCACTCGGGCCCTAGTGACAAGCATTAAACATAACAAGTTGCAACAACGATAGAAAATACTAACAATGGATACTAGGCACTATTCCCTAACAATCTGGCATTATTACATGATAAATCTCATCCAATCCCTTCCATCCCTCTCAGCCTATAGCGGTGTTTAATCACACATGGGCGTGGGAAACATGGATGGTTAATGGAGAAGAGGTGGCGGTGTCGATGGCGATGATCTCCGTCGAATCCCCATCCCGGGAGGGCGCCAGAATAGGAACTTCTGATCCTTGAATCGAGGTTCATGGTGGCGGCGGCGCTCTGTTGTGTTTCTGTAGAATATGACGAACCCCTATTGTTTTAGGGCTGAAGGCGTATGTAGTCGAAAGGGGAGTCCGAGGGGGTCCCGGGGTGGCCCACACCACCAGGCGGTGCGGCCAGGGGGCGTACCAGGGGGTGGTGTGGCCCCCTCCTGGCCCCCTTCTGGCTCCCGGGGTCTTCCGGTGTTTTAAGACCAGTGGGGTCTTTTCTGGGCATTTTTTCGACCGCACAAAAACGAGACACCAAAGTAATTCTGCTGAAAACAGCGTTAGTCCGTGTTAGTGGTATCCAAAACTCACAACTTTAGAGGAAAATAATAAGAAAAGTGTTTGAAAAAGGATATACGTTTTGGGCGTATCAAGAACATAGCCGCCTCTTTAGAAGTTACCTTGGGAAAGAACTGTCGAGGAAAATTCCACCATCGTTTGTTCCGAGGTGTCTGCCCATTTTTCTAAGAAAGTGCCAGAGATACCTTATGAGAAGACACTAGATTCGGTGAAAGTTGTGTGTACCGTTGCGAATCTATATGACACTGTACCATCATCGCCATTAGACTATAGACGTTCTATTGAAAGGTCATATGACAAGATGGTCCAGGCAAAAAAAGGGAAACCGATGGTCCAGACAGAAAAAGGTCATATGACGAGATGGTCGAGGCGAAAAAAAGTAATCAAGTTCCCCAGCTTGGAGAACAAGCCGTTCAATTGGTCCCCCCTCTCAAGGTGTTTGACAAGAAGGCCTTTCAAATTACTTATCAACAACACACAACCGATATCGATTATCCCATCGCTGAAGTAGCATATAAATTTGTTCAAGGGAAAATTTTGGCCGAGAACGTCAGCACCCTACCAAAAAGAATGCGCAATTTGTATAGCTGGTACTTGAATAGGGCAAAGGAAGGGTATGAGTCTATCATGGTGGGAGTTAAGGAGGAGCACTACTTCCAAGAATACGCTGTGAGCATTGACTTCATCGATCTTTTTGCGTTATACATTCTCGGGCCCTCGACAAATCGCTGCTCAATTGCTATTATCTGTAAGTGATTTATTTATGAAATTTGAGAAGTCTTTAGCTCAGTTCGTTCATTTTCTTCAATTTTCCTCAATTTAATCTTTTGTGCGCTATATTATGCGGATTGAAGATGCTCGAATGCAAAAGGGATGAAATGACGGAAATTGGGTTCATTGACGCGAATACAATGCATGAAAATACCATAAAGGAACCCATGTATAACAAGGATACACCGGAGACTTTGCTAAGGTTTTTGAAGCGATAACATGACAACAAACAAATACTTTGGACTTACAACTTCGAGTGAGTGTTACTATCTTCTAAAACATTCTATTTTGCTCACGAGATGTTAAAATTTTAACTAACGAGTTATATCTATGACACTGCATATTTGAACGTGCGCAACTTCCACTTCATTCTTATCATCATTAAAATGCACGATGAAATATTTGAAGTCTTTGATTCACTAAGCAAACCGCCTAAAGATTACAAGCACTGTTTTGATATGCTCAAAAGATAATTTTATTTAATTCTTATCGGCTTTTTTGTTAATTTCCTGATGTCAACAAATTAATAACTCTTTTATTCAGTTTCTTTGTTGGGTAGCGTATAAGAAACATTCATCAAGGAAGATCCCGCCGGTGGATGGAATCCGAAACTGATATGGCGTGCGAACAAAGTAAGTACTACTACCTAGGTCCACACATCTTTATCATACTTGATTATTGTTTGATTGATTATATTCTTGTACATAAACACGAGCAACAACCACGGGGGATTAATCTATGTGCTTACTATGTTTGTGAGAGCATTCACAAGATTGTCAACAAGGGAACGGATAATAAAAGCAATAAAGAGGTACGTAAACAATATCCACAAATTTATTTTGTTACCATCAGTTCTGCCGAGTTTCAGTCATAATTGTTTTATTATGATTTCATACACACACACACACACACACACACACACACACACACATAACACATGTATTCATTTGTATCTCATTCTTTAACAGTTGGCAAGAAAGCGGGAGAAGCTCCCCATCGAGCGCCGCTTCCAAGCAATTGGCGAGGAATTGGCGGGATTTTTTCCTTCGAGACGTCATTGCTCCTTTCGGAGAGTACCACTATGTTTCATAGTATGCCTCAATGTAATAGTGAGCTATAGCTACATGTAATATATAGTATGTGTCGGAGAGTACCACTATGAAACACTACTTAATTTGCGCTCTTATCAGAGAAAGTGCACAAATCTATGTCGTGGTAGAGAATCCAGGGTTTAGGCTCTGAACCCTTTGGTACCGGTTTGTGTTATGAACCGGTACCAAAGGTCTCCAGCCCCGCGGGCTCCCATGAGCCCTCGTGGAGGCACCTTTAATACCAGTTCATAAGGAACCGGTACTAAAGGTTGGGGGCCTTTAGTGCGGATTAATTATTACCGGTTGTCCAACCGGTACTAATGGCCCTCTGGAACCGGTACTGATATGGCATTTTCTACTATTGTTGAAGCGTGAACCCTTCTTCACCCTAGGTTTGTGTAGTAGCACCTTGGGTTTTGCACTACGAACATCTTTTGTACTCCCTAGTTTAGCTTTTTTTAGTAACTCACGTTGCCTTGCAGAAAAAAAAAACTTTGCATGTTCCTCATACCACTTTAGTAGTTTTCCCTAGCACAAAATCTTGCAGCTCATCAGACATTTTAAACTCCTGAAGATCATCATATGTTGATCTTTTTTCATTTGCTTTGAATTCATCTATATACACACAGAAGAAAAAAATGCATTTACCACATAAAAGAGTCTCTATATATAGTGCAACAAGATATGATGTAGAATGTACTTCCAGCATAAAACAAATATGTATTCTCCTAAGATGTACATAAATCTACCATGTAGAAATTCTACTAAAAATGAGAATTGGATAAAGCTACAAGTATATTTTCAAGAAACTACCATATTATCCAAGAAAAAAGATAACAAGTTGGTCTGGTACACCTATCATATTTTATATCTACATGAGTTATCAGAATTTTGCAATGCAGCAACAGAAATATTTACATACACCCATCATGTTAATCAGAAAAACATCTAGATACAGAAAAAAATAAGAGTACCTTGGGATAAAGCCTAAGCTAATGGAACTGCTTTAATCACTTCATCTGTGCTTGAAGTTTCTTGTGAACTCCCCAGCAGACTGAGATTAAATGGTGGACTAGTGGACATCCCTGGACGATTATCTATTTTCTTGCTTCCGGAGGAAGTTTTGTTATCTGAGCGTTTTCTTTTAGTACCACTCCCACCATATGATCAAGGATTTCCTCCTCCAACACTTGAGAATAATACTTTCTTGTTAACTGAGTCTGATAAGCTTTTAACAAGACGAGCAACATCACGAGGCACACTCATTGGACTATGTCTAATTGGGCCAAGACTGAGCAGGTGAGGGACGAAAATAGGAGGCACTGTGTAATTTTGGTGAGAACTGCGTGTACCTTGTGCATTTTTTCCTACGTCTTTGGAGAGATAATCATCTCCCTACACTTGTTCACCTCCGGATTGGCCTCGGTAATAGTTGGTGATATAGGGATGGCACTACTAACCTTTTTGCCATCATTAATATCCTTCAACTTACCGTGCTTGGGTATCCTGGTAATTGTCATCGACACCACAAGAGCAGTCCTCACGCTACTCACATCTCTTTGAGCACTTCCCCGGGGGTAGTAAAACTGTGGGCGACACCACAACAGCATTCCTAGCATTGCTACCATTTCTTTCAGTACTTCCCCCTAGCGTACTAGAAACCATGGGCAACATCAGAATAGCAGAACTAGTAGTAGTCCCATCTCTTTCACAACTTTCTTTTGGTATATTGGTAATAGAGGGGACACAAAAGGATGAGTACTTGCACTCCTGCCATTAACTTGTGCCGTTGAAGAGATTTTGCTGCTGCCCTTGGAATTTTTTTCCTAGTTCCTTTAGTGCCAACACGTGGGCTGCCAACCTAAAGTTGAGCTAGCCTTGGATACTTCCTTGAAGGAGACAAGTTCGTTAAAATTTGATGTTTCCTTGAAAATCATAAAATTAAATACAAAAGAGAAGCTTAGAACAAAAAACACAAAAACATTCTTTTTAAATTGAAAAAGGCTGAATATCATGAAACTTCATAATAGATATCAAGATAAATGATAGTGGATATCAGGTTTTTATAAAAATGAGTTTACTACAGAGTGGGAAAAAATCTATATAATTTGAAAAAACATGATGACTACCAAGTAGCTTCATAATAGATATCATGTTAATTGATTGTGCATACCAAGATAGATAAAGTGGCACTAATGTGTTAGAAAATAAATCATGATTAGGTATTTAAAAAAAATTATAGCTACCAAGAAAATTAATAAGAAAAATCATGCTAGGTGATCCTAGAGACCAGATAAGTTAAATAAAGCACTACACATGTAAAGATGATGGCTACTGTCGGGGGATTGCCCATCGATTAGGCTAATTGAAAGATCAAGACAACGTACTAACGATGAATGACCGACTGGCTTGGCATTTTGCCAGGTTGCTACGGTTAGGACGGCTGGTCTTGGCAGCCTGGCCGTGGCCGGATGATGACTTCAGCCGGCCTGGCCCTGACAAACAAGGATGAGTGTGGGCTAAAGAAAGGTTTGGTCTAAAGGGTGACATGTCAATACACACGATGTCAACTGCGCTTTTACTCGAAGAGTAGGTAGTCGTACCCTTCAACTTTGGTTGCATGCATCATGATCAATAGTCTCCCTGCCCAGTCCCATCATGTACTATGTGGGCATACCTAGGAAGAAGTACACTGTGTATGACCGTTAGTGGGTCCCAGCCGGACGACCATACAACCGGCCCCTCCTATCAGTCGGACTGCCATCACCTATATAAGGAAGTCTAGGGCTCGCTTAGCAAGGGTGAATTCACTTGGCAGATACAGCTCCAGGAGCACATTGTAACACCTGTAACATAACTCATAGTTCATCCTTGCAGGAGTAAAGACCTCACAAGGCTGAGGTCACAAACCTGGGTACATCATGTCTCCTTCACGCTCGACTCTCTATCCCGCGCGGACACCGAAGTTTGCGCACTGTGTCCCTTATGTAAACTCCATTGCTAACACAATGGTGTTTTCGTGCATGATACCACGATAGATACCAAGTAAATTAATAACATATATCATGTTAAATGATCCTAGATAGTAGATAAATTAAATAAGGCACTACAATTTAAAACATGATGGTTACCATGTAAAGTAAATTAGAGATAGATTATGTTGCAATCCTTCTGTGAAGTGGGTTATACTTTGGAGCATCATTGATGGTTTCAGTCCCTTTTGCTTTAATACCTCCTTCAAGGTCCTTCTAACCCGTTTATCAATGACTTGGGCCTGAACAGGCCACTCCAGGTCCATAATACTGCTATCAATAGTGTAAACAACACTGCCAGCATTGACAAATGGTACTTTTTCAAAAACCGTCCAATAAGGAAAAAAAAGCTCATGTAAGTTGCAAGGGGAAAAGTCATACCGACCTGTTTAATTCATGTAACCTATGAGTTTAAAGAAAAAGGGAACACACAAAAAAAACAAAAACAATATGCTCTAACAAAGCTTTGCTTAATCACTATCTCCTCAGCAACAACATCAATCTGCCTAGCTGATCCCCCTTCCATTTATGTACCTGATCTCCCTGAGTCTCAACTACATTCTCTTGAGGTTCCCTAAAGATTCTTAAAGGAATGTTTAGTTCCTTTGCAACTAAAACCTTGATTTCAGCGTGAATAGCTTTCTCCAATTCCGTGTGATCTGTTTGATGCGTCTTCAGTTTGGTAAGTTTGGATGCAAGATTTTTTGTCACCCCCTTAATTTCAGCATTGACAAACTAGCTGGTGGAAATTTGTGAATCACCCACATATCCGCATATCTGACCGCTGCCATCTGATCCAAATAACTCACTGTCTGATAGAACATTGATTTGAGAGTGAATAGGAGGGGGCAAAGGACTAGAACTCATCCTTACTTGCATAGGATAATTGGGTGAACTGTTACTTGGTCTTGCTTCCTTGGATGTCACTTGTTTTCGTCCATGATGACTTGGCTCAGCAACTACTTTTGCATTTCGATGTATGTTTGTTTCTGTTTCCTCTTCGTCTGCGGACGTTGATTCATCATCATCTGCATCTTCCCCTGAATCGTGGTTGGCATGAATTATATCATCTTCATCTGCCTATCTGACTATGAAGCTTTAATACCATCTAGCGCAGCGCATCTCTCGGATGGCATATATTTAGTTGGACCTTGAACAAGATTTGTTAGATCACCACTCACAGTGGAAGCAAAAGACAACATAAGGGAGTGCACTTTATTCATTTGTGTTAACGTGTTAAAAAAAGGAACAATGTTAGGTACCCATAAAAATACAAAAACAAAATCATGGAAAAGTCAACTTATAAAAATCAAGAACAAATCATTGTGATAACTACGTTGCACAAAAACATGGTAAGTGGTTTCAAATATCTCCTAGTTGAATAATGGCAGAAACTTCCTTCAATATGGTTAGTGGTTTTTTGGGAGAACTTGATAGCTATGTCACAAAAAATGATAACTATTTGTAAGCAATATGGTAGTTATTTAAAAAAAAAACTCGTTGCCTCGATAATTTTGATAATTAAAAACATGGTAAAAGCTTAAAGAAAAATTGGTAATTACTAATAAACAAACTGATAGTTGTTACATAATATAAAAAAAGATAGTGACTGCATGCCAAAAATTGTGTGGTTTCAATTAACGTATGGGCAGCAGTGTATGCATCAGGATCACACAAAAAATGGCTGCCCTAGTTAAATTAGAAAAAAAAAAACTTATCCAACTACAAGTTAGGAGGAACAGGGATCAAAAATGCGAAAACCATACCTCGATTGTGCCTGTGGGATGGACATTGATCTGCATCCAAGACTCAAAGCCATCAGGCCCACCAAAAAGGCCCATCTCCCGAGATAAAACATATTTGAATTCATCTCTTAGTTGCATATAAAAAACAACAAAATTTTAGTACGAGATAAAACAAGTTAGAATAAAAAACAGAGACAAAATGGATTGAAAAATATATATAGAAACGCATGAAAAAACAACCTGCATAACTCCGAACTTGGTTGAATCATACTCCTGCATGTCCATGGAGGCTGCGCAATCCCTTGCGATTGTTATCCATGAATTAATTGCATAAGGTGAATCGTATAGGTCGAGGATCAGTTCATCGGTATTGAGCCGTGATGTAGCGTAGCTAAACATGAAACAAACAACATAAAAATATTTAGCAGAGACGTATGGAGATACAAAAGGTTGTCTACATCGTGTTAGCAAAACATTTCAAAACAATCAGCTACCAGGATTTTATAGAACAAAAAGAGTGATAAGAATCAAAACATTTTAAGAAAAACAATAAGCTAAGATGAGCTGAGTACACAGCTACCATGATTTTATTACACAACTATCATGTTTTTAGTACAAAACCAATATATTTATTTGAAAAAAATAATACAAAATAAAACGTATACAGGAAAATGTAGATACAAGGATTTGAATACACACCTATCAGGATTATCGGGAAACGAAAATGCTCAATGCGTGAGAAAAGGCTTACCATGCAATACAATAGACAACCCTTTCCAAACTTGCGAGTTGAAAAGCTCTCATGTAGTTGATCAACTACAAACTTGACAAATTCATATCATGAGATCTCCCAATGTCAGGCTAATTATTTGCAAAAAAAACATTGCACAGATAAGTCAACAATTTGAGGGTGACATAGAAGAGAAACATAAAACTACAACGATAGAAATAAATTATACCAGAATAGAGTAACATTTGTTGCTGATTTTATTGTCAGAGTTGGAGACACTACAGTAGACAATGTGTGAATCATCCATAACTCCTTGAAAGTGCCATCTTCATGCTCGTGCTCGGAAATTCTTTTTGTAACATATTATGCACTAGGCCTGCTGCCATGACCAGGGAAGAGGCGATTTGAAATCTCCTCCTCCAACTCAAAATTCACTTTGTAGTTGACCTCTAGCGGGCCACGGGGCAGACCAGTCATTAGCTCCACAGACTCTTCGGTGAGAGGGATAACTCCACAACAGGGAATAACAAAGGCTCGCCTCGACAGGACGTAGCATCTTGCAAACCAGCTAACCAAAGGGTTGTGAAAATCTTCGCACTTGATGTTCAAGAAACTGCCTTGTCCCATGTTGACTACAGAATCACGTTGATTGTACTTCAGACCTTTCTTTTGCAAATCTTGATGACCGGGGTTGGAGATGCCTCGTTCCCGTCTACATCATTGGACTGCAAAAAAAAGCCACATGGAAGATAGTTAAGAAAAAATAGTAATCAATAACAAACAATTTGGTAGTTGTTGGAAAAAATAAACAGGTAAATAAAAAATATGATAAGATTCTTGTAGATATCAATTTAATCGGTAACTGTTACCAAATTTATTGACCTTAGATACCATGAAATCTAGAAAACAAATAACAGCGTGCTTGGAGATATCAGGTTAATTGATGATAGCTACCATAATTAATGCTCTTAGTTAGCATGATGTTTACAAGAAAAAAATTAAAACATATAAGAAAAGAAATAAAACATAAAACCAAAAGCTTGTAGATACCAGATTAATCCCTAATAGCTACCACAAAAATTGCTCGCAGATACCATGCAACTATCAGAGTTACCACATGAGAAAAAGAAGAAGAAAGAGACATGAAAAGCTAACTTACCTTGCTCTCTTTTTGGACCCTTCCTTTTGACACAAGCCTTATTCAGATCACGCTTCCTCCGACCCATCTCAACAACTTGCTTCATAAAAATAAGAAACAAACGAGAAACTAAATTAATATGGAAACGAATATGGATGTAAATTGTAAAGCCGTGTACAAAAAGTGAAAATGCTAGTTGGGTTGAAAACAAACGCACAACCATACAAAAGCATTTGAATACCTACACATAAAACATCTCCCACATGCCTTAAAAATAGCTATAGTTTATTGTTGCATTAATGAGCAACTACTTTTCATTACCAGAAAAAAGGGCAAAATATATGACGGGGAAATCTAAAATTGAACACATTTTGCATATACTTTGCACTGATAAACAATACATTTTGGAGTAAATCTAAATTGAACACAGAGTGGCTAACACTAGTCCAACAAATAAATGCCCCCAACATCTATATGACACAGAAAAAGCTACACGTGCATGAGAAATTTACAAAAATCACAAGAATGCCAGCAGACACAACGAGGACATGATAGAACTACATCGGCGGGGACAACAAACAACAAGGTGGTTATGAGCAAAACCAACAGGGGAGAGGCGAAAGTATGCTCACTCCTGTGAGGGGATTAGAGGAGCAGGAGCAACGCTCTACACCGGCGGGGACGGCCGACCTGGGGAAACGAGTCACCACATTAAAACGGCCGCATCCGAGGACAAAGCAGACATCAAACCGAGAGTGGAATGTACACGCTTACCACGGCGAGGGGGGTGGGGTGTGCGGGCTGAACACGACGAGGCGATGTGGCAGAGGATCTCTATACAGGCGGCGGCGGCCAACCTGCGCTGAATGAAGCAGACACGATAAACTGGTCGCCCACGAGCCGGAATACAAAACGAGAGAGGAAGGAGCGGGCTCACCATGGCGAGGAGGAGTAGCGGGCTCACTAGTGCGAGGGGAAGCACGGGCTCACTGGCAGCGGGGAACTCTCGACCTTCAACACGGAATCCGGATGCGGTTAAATCGGAGCTTGTGACGCAAAAAAGAGAAAAGTGGAAGGGGAGGGGAAGGGGGCGAGGGTGGAGATCTCCACCGGCGGCGGATGGGCGAGGCGGTGCGAGTAGCGGCAGCTCGCCGTCCTCGTCGCCGGAGAGCAGAGTGAGGGCGAGGGGAAAGGTTTTGGGCACAAATGACGCTGGGCACGGTTCCTCAAATTGAAAACGCTCACCCCCGGAATTCTCTCCTCAGAAGCTGGCAATGTGGGCCCACCAATGACGGCACGTGCGGAATCGAACGACATGCGAGCAGTTTTCTCTCGGCGCCGAGACAGACAAGTGGGACCCACCACTTGCGTAAGAGATCGCTCGCTCTCTCAGTGCTGAGACAGACAAATGGGACCATCACCTGCGGTCACGGACGCATGCGCGGGCTCGTGGACGAATCACTCGCTATCTTGCCGCCGCTGGCGCCTTACGGTAGATTTCCCCCTGCGAGTTATACTTCATGAGTTGTGAAAAATGAATCTTTGTGAACCCTTAAGTTGTTAAATAGACTTGTTTTTTGTGCCTTAGAAAAAATCCACCCTGGTCTCAGATTCCGGGCACGGTGTACTGGTGAGGCCAGTTGCTTGGATGAGATGGATTTCTTCCAGCTCACTTCACTAGGCACCAACAAAGCCATGTTATTATTTGGAATATATCAAATTGATGATGGTTCCAAAATGCAAATTGTGAAACCAAGCAGTAGCGTTTCCTCATCAGCTAGCCCCGCCACCTTAACCTGTCGTGCGTGCATATGCTACTCTCGCTGCTGCCTGCCCGTGCCCACTTCCGATCTGGGCACGTACAAAATAGTAAGTCTCGTGCTTGGCAGAGGCTGTCGGCGTGCCCAGTTCCCTCCCACAACCTCGAACTACCTCTGTTCATGTGCAATGAATCGACGGCATCACGATGCTAGCTCCAATAAATTATGCTATCATAGCAAGTGGCAGCAGGAGGATGCCGCGAGATTCATTGCAGAGCAGGACCACGTATTCGCGGCCCATCACGTACAGCCAGTTCAGAAGCGCTGAATCGGATCAAATCAGAGATATTCGTAACAGATCGACCGATAAATGTGAGAATTACTAATCGCGCAGCACATATAAAAGGAATGAGGAGTATTTCTCACGATCGATTTACACGCGCGCCGCCTGCCAATTACAAAAGCTACGGATGATGATCTGCTCTGCTCAGTGTCAGCTCAACGAATCAATCTCCAACTGGATTTTTTCTGTTCTTTCTAGAATACAACAATCTCGAACTGAATCACTCCGGTATAAACCCCAAGAACCGCCGACCGACAGAGAGGAAGAAGGAAAATGGAAGATCTCATCCTCGTACAACTTACAGGTTCCTACAAGAAACGGGCGAATGAGCGCGGCGCTCCCGCGCGCGCGAGGCCGCCGGTGGTGGACGACGACGTACGGCGACGAGGTAGCCGCACACTGATGCAATGTCTAGCCTCTGCAGCGGGTGATGGCGGAGCAGCCGCGGGAGTAGGGGTTGGACTGGGCGCCGGGGCGGCAGTTGTAGTAGGACGCGCCGCGGTAGGAGCAGGGCACCGCGTTCCGCCGCAGCGCGTCGTAGCCGATGTAGCTGTTGCCGGCCAGCTGCCTCCTCGCCGCCTCGCCCTCGCACCCCTCCTCCTGGTCCTCCACCGTGCACGCAGACAGCATGGCGGCTGTGCCGTCGCCGTCGTGGTCCTGATCCGTTGCCCACCTGGCCGGATCGAGCTCGTGGTGCGGCGCGGCTGCCGCGAGGAGGGGGAGGAGGAGCGCGAGAAGGGTGATGACCGCGAGAGCAACGCGGCACGTCGGTGGCGCCATCGGCCTTGCGCGCACCGGCCGGCTGCTGCGCTCTGGGCTGGGGTCAGTGCTTGAGCTACAGCACTGGCGCACTGCTGCCTTTGTTGTGGTAGTGCTCCTGTGCTTGTGTAGAGTGTCGACCGAGGTGTGCGGGGTAGTAGCCTAGTGAGTAGGTGCAGTTAAGGTCTCGTCTCAGGACAGTCGCTTAAAGAAACCAGCAGAGTTCTAAATGCGGAGCGGCGCACGAATTTCAACTGCTTACGCACAACTCTTACCTCAACTTGCGCATCATCAGATTAATAATCTCGCTAGATAAAAGTCAGTACTCTCCCTCCCTACCAAAATATACTCATATACAAGACATATCTAGACATATTTTTAACTGTGTATATTCATGTGCATCTTAGTGTGAAATGTTAAAACATTAGCAAATCTCACTGTCGAAAAACTGAACTTCAGCATTTCAGAAAAGAAAGGAAAAACTGAGCTTCAGAAAATCGCCATGTGTACATCAGTACATGCATGTTGACTGTATTCATGACTCGAAGAGACACCTAATACCATCCTCTTCGTAGCCAACAGGTTCACGAGATCCATGCCGTGTGAATCAGGATGTCCGGTTGTAAGAACATGCCAAAATTAAAGAGTCGCAATAGTACAGTACGAGCCTAAATATATGATCCGCATGTGCCTCGTTATGGGATTGATTGACTTATCCTCGCTAGGTTTTGCAGACTCCAATCGCGAGAGAGCCGTCCGTTGTTACCGCGATTAACAAGTTAATTTTACCTACGACCAATACATATATCAAGCAAAGCGATCTCTGACAACTGAACCTGCTGAGCCCATGACGCCCGGCTACTGCACCGAGTGGTTTTTGATTGATAATCAATTAGCAGTCCAGCGGCTAACGATCGATCGTGATCCGTGACAGAACATGGCGCGGCAATAGGATACGGGGGAGGATTTGTCCGCGGGCGAGGCGGGCACGTGATGGGCTACCATTTCTTAACCATATCTTGGCTGTTTCTGCAGCTACATCCAGCTGAAACACAGCTAGTTCCTTAAGATATATGATCTCATCTGACGAGAGAGATGCATACATAGAGGCGGCCTTGCTCTGACATTTCCATGATGTGGTGGATCCAAATGGGACATGTCCAGTTGCCATGAAATGAGTTATATATGCTGCAGTAGTTGGGCTGGGCTGGAGAAACAGAATTGTTTCTAGGTTAATTGATTTCTTTTTTTGAAGAAATGGGCAAAAGATTTGCCTTTTATATTGATATAGAAGAAATAAACAATGGAAGGCCTAAGCCAAAATAAAAAGGGCCATAAAGGCCGGGACAACAGAAAGTAAGCCGTAATCTCTCCCATGTGCTTGGCTCCCGCCAGGATCCAATTCCTGCTCTCATCTTTCACCTTTTGGAAAGATCCAGAGGTGCGGTGAATTTGTTGTTAAACACTCTAGCATTGCGCTCCTTAAATATTTTCCAAGCGATTAATATAATGTCCGACTTTAGGCCCTTTTGGTGGGCAGAGGGAGCAGCGGCCGACCCCGTCCAATATTGAAGGACTGTGGTCCTGTCCGAACCCAAGCATTGCATCAGAGAAGGACAAGAAAGCCAAGGAATCATCGCGGCCTGCCATATGCGCTTGGAATACTGACACTCGAAAAGGATGTGCCTGGCGGTCTCCTCTGACAACGACAGAGTTGGCAAAAGGGGGGAGTGAGGCCACCCCCGGACGGCCAGGCGGTCCGATGTCCACAATCTGTTCCGCACCACCAACCACACAAAGAAACGGCATTTAGGGGGTGCCCACACCTTCCAGATGATATTTCCAAAGGATACAGTTGTCGAGCCCAAGAACTGTCGTTCTATATGCCGACCCAGCCGAGTACTTCCCGTTCGTCGTCGTTGTCCAGACAATGGAGTCGTCCATGCCTGGCACAAGAGTGATCCCTGCAGAAGTTCTCAGAGGTTGATGAACTGAACAATGTGCTCGGTGGTGAAGGTGTTCACTGCAATATCGGCGATCCAATTCTGATTCACCAAAGCATCTTGGACAGATCTTTTCTTGCGCTTGGAAGCCGAGAAAACCGGAGGCGCAATCGATCTAGGGCTTTCACCATTAAGCCACGAGGAATTCTAGAAACAAGCCTTCTTGCCATCCCCAATCGTCACCCTAGTGGAGGCGTTAAACAAGCCCCTGTCCTTCTGATCATTAGGAGTTTCCAAGCCCACCCAAGACTTATCCGAAGCAACCCACTCGTACCACAACCAACACAGACGCAAAGCCCTAGCAAATTTATCTAGATCAAGGATCCCAAGCCCCCCAAACTTTTTGGGGCGACAGACCTTGTCCCAGCTGACTTTGCACTTCCCCCTGACGGTCTCGTTGCAGGCCCATAGCATCCCGCGACGGATCTTGTCGAGAGCCTTCACCATACCCCTGTCCAGCTTGATGGTCGTAAGCAGGAAGATGGGCATGGAGGTGAGGACCGATTTCACCAGCTCGGTGCAGCCAGCTCGGTTGAGGAACTTCGCCTTCCACGGAATGAGCTTAGAGGCCGAATTATCAATGTATGGCTGCAAATCCACCTTCCGTAATCTTCCCAGCGAAAGTGGCAACCCAAGATAGTTGATGGGGAAGTTGGCGAGGGTTGCCGGGAAGTTCAGAAGCGTTGCTGCGAGGTCCAAATCGACGCATCGGATTGGGGCCACAGAGCTCGTAGCCACATTAGTCACCAAACCTGTGACCTCCCCAAAGTGCTGCAGCAGAGGTGAGAGGTTTGAGATGTCAGTGGACGACGGAGAGGGGAAGATAACAGCGTCGTCAGCGTAGAGGGAGACCCGAGGCTTGAGAAAATTCCCCGACAAAGGCCGCAGCAACCCCTCCTCTATGGCAAGCTGAAGAACTTTCTCGAGAGGGTCAATAGCTAGGTCAAAGAGCCGAGGGGAGAGCGGGTCGCCCTGCCGCAGTCCCCTACCGTGAGCGATCTCCTGACCAGGAATCCCATTTAGTAGCACCCTTGAAGAGCAAGATGTCAGGATGAGGGAAGTCCAAGCCCGCCACCTGGCGGGAAACCCCTGCGCTGCATGAGGTCGAGAATGTAGTCCCAGCGCACAGAGTCGAAAGCTTTGGAAATGTTAAGCTTTATGAGGAGTGTCGGGGTCTTGTTTTGGTGAAGACGACGGGCAGCGTTCCGAACGTACATGGAGTTGTCGTGAATTCTTCTAGACTTGATGAAGGCGCTCTAACAGTTGGAAATAATATCATTCATCTTCGGGCGCAGGCGCATGGCCATAGCTTTGGCAATAATTTTTGGCATCATGTGAATGAGGCTTATAGGCCTGAAATCTGAAACAGTCTCCGCGCCCTCCTTCTTGGGCAATAAGGCAATGCAAGCAGTGTTGAGCACCGTGAAGTTATTGATCGACAATTCCGAGAAGGCATTAATGACGCACATGAGATCATCCTTAACGATGTCCCAGCAGGAGCGGAAGAAATTCGACGTGAAACCATCCGGTCCTGGAGCTTTATCCAGCGGCATCTCCTCCAAAGCAGCTTTGATCTCATCCTTAGAAAAAGCCAGGCCCAAGCTTTCCAGGTCTTCCATAACGGGGTTGAGAGAAATCCAGTTGAAATCAGTGCGACCAGGGGTCGGGGCACCCAGAACCCATGAGACGTGTTCGTGGATGAGAGACTCCTTCTCGGCGTGGTTTACGACCCATCCCCTATCCCGTTTTAGCCGTTGGATGGTGTTTTTTCTCCAGCGAGAGTTCACCCTTAGGTGAAAGAACTTCGTGTTGTCATCACCCTCCCTGAGAAAAGTAACCTGCGAGGCCTGTCGTTTCCGAGATCTCTCCAGCACCGCCAGACCCAGCACCCGACGTCTGAGGGCCGCCCGGAGAGCCCTCTCAGCCTCCGACAAGGAACGGTGCTCCTGCGCAATGTCCAATTGAAGGATGACGTCTAGAGCCATGATCAGCTGCATTTTGTGGTTGGAGAATAGGCTTTTGCTCCAGCGCCTAAGGCTCCTAGCACTGAATTGCAACTTGTGATTCAAAATATACAATGGATGAGTGTGAGGGGAGGGTTTCCCCCAAACATCGGCCATCATGTCGCGAAAGCCCGGCATCTTGACCCAGAAGTTTTCAAAGCGGAAGGAAGTAGGCTGGCGGGGGGCACCGAGATTTGATAACAGAATAGGGAAGTGATACGACAAAGAAGAGGATAGGGCATGCATGGTGTGCTTATCAAAAGCAAGATCCTATTCCACGTTGCAGAAAGCCCGATCCAGCTTAACCAAAGTGGGGTCATCCCTCTCATTGCTCCTAGTATACTTCTGATTCAACAATTTGATTTCATTGAGCTGACAAGTGTTGAGCTCTTGATGAAATTGCCCCATGAGCTGAAGGTTGAGGTTCCCATTATTTTTATCCGCAGCCTGGTAGATGAGGTTAAAATTGCCAAGGATCAACCACTTGGAATCATCAGAGGGAGCAGCAGCAATGGCCTCGTCCATAATGTTCCTCTTGTCCACATCCAGACAGGGACCGTAGACTGTCATGATGTTGAACATGGTGCCACAAGCGCGGACCCTGACGTCCGCGGAAATGAGATGGACAACAATATGGTTGTTAGATATATCAACATGATCCTCATCCCAAAGGAGCAGAATTCCCCCTCTAGTTCCCGTGGCAGGGCAGTAAGCGAAAGACCGAAGGCAAAAACCCCCCAATGAACCCTAACGTCTGCTGATCAATGAAATCCAACTTAGTCTCTTGGAGGCAGGAAATATCGAAAGTTGTCTGAGCAAGCAGGCCGTGGACGGCATCCTTTCTGGCCTGGTCGTTTAGGCCCCGAACATTCCAACAGATGATGTCGAGGATGAGATCTAGCATTAGCACCAAAACTTGTAGAAAGACGTGGAGCCGAACATCGACGGTAGAGGATGCATGGGCGAAAAGTTGCTTTGCTGGAAATTGCACCTGGGCAGCGAGCAATTGCTTCGCCGAGAAGAAACACGATGATCACATCCGATGAAAATAGCATTTTGGCGCGGCCATGAAGAGTAGCAGTACGAGGCGAGGAGATGACAGACCCATCTCTCAGCAGCTAAAAACTTAAACAATGAAGCCATGAAGACGAAAGCAGTAGTACACGAGCAGGGCCTAGCCTCAGGCGAGGACATCGATGGCAACAGGCGCAGGCAACTCAACACCTCCTGCGCCAGCTAGAGAGATCAGGACCGCATCCGCGGCAGAGAACGACGACATCTTGGGCTTGAGAAGTGACACTAGAGCGGTCACTGCCGATCCAGGAATAGGCGTTTTGAAGCTGTCGACGAATTTCTTCCTAGAAAGTTCCAACGGCATCCCACTCCCCTCAATCCCCAATTTCTTGTGCAACACATTCATCGCCTTGTCCATAGCATGGAGGTGTGGCTTGGCAGCCAGCCTGCTGCTGCGCCAAGCTGGAGATGTGATGACCTTCTGGGTACAAGGCTTGGGGACCCTAGGCGCCAGAGTAGGCAGAAGCGGCACCGGAGGCGTAGAAAACAGCGCACCCATGCCCTAAGGCCAACACATGCCGGGGACGACGGCGCCGCCGGCCCAACGAAATCAGCATCAGGGACCGAAGCAACAACAGCAGCGACTGGAAGCATGGGCAGAGCCATATCAACCACAGCCCCAGCGCCTACCAGCTGTGAAGGCCCCTCCTCCACGAGAAGATCACCAATCGATCTCTCCTCGACATCTTCATGAAGCGCACCTTGCTCCAACGAGTCGAACCAGGCTTCATCTCCGCACAGGTGCTCCCAGTCGGCAAAACCTGACGAGGAGCCAGGGATCAGCGATAATTGATTTTCATTTGACCACACCAGTGCGAAGATATGTGCTGAAAAATTATCTATGGAGATCTTCAATTTGTTAGCAGTGGCAGTTCCATATCATTGTTGAAAGTCCCCTATGAAGTTTCTCTGAAGGAAAATGTCGTCTCAAGTAAAATAAAGGAGACGAAGGCTTATAAATGCACGAACGTATGCAGTTTTTTTTTAGTTTTGAGGATTATCATCCTTGGAAGTCCCCTATGAAGTTTCTCCATAGGATAATTCCCTCTGAAGTACAATAAAGGATACAAAGGTTTATTAAAGACGGGCGGACTTGTGATTTTTTTTAGTTTTGAGGATTATACATTTTTTAGTGAGACCTGACATGTGAAGGAGAAAGAAGCAGTCATTCGCGTTCCCGTCCCCCTCCCCCTTCTTCAGCCCCCATCTCCGTTTAGCCTCCGCCGCCGTTGGGGCGAATCCCCAATGGCGGATGCATGGAGGGTGCGAGGGTGATCCCTCTCTCGAGGATGGCGACTATGTATCGTGCGCGTTAACGACTTTGGAGGGATTGTCGCTGATTCAGAGGCGTGAATACTCCGTCCTCAACCAGAGAGAGTGCAGCGGTGATGCCTTCTATTCTCCTAAGCTTCACTTCGTTTGGTACCACCATCCTTCACCTCTCCGTTTGCCGATCGTGGCTCGTCGGAGATGGTCATCGTCGACGAGGTTTCGGTCATGCTTCGGCTGCTTCTAGTGGCGCCTGACCCTCCGTGGCCAGGTGATCACGCCGCCTTCCCCGAGCTCACCGCGGGAGGACGCAGCTGATACGTCCAAAACGTATCTCCTTTTCCGAACACTTTCTTATTGTTTTCCTCTAAACTTGTGAGTTTTGGATACAACTAACACGGACTAACACTGATTTGAGCAGAATTGCCTTGGTGTCTCGTTTTTGTGCAGAAAAATGAACTTTCGGGAAAATGCCCAGAAAAGACCCCATTGGTCTTAGAACACCGGAAGACCCCTGGAGCGAGAAAGGGGCCAGGAGGGGGCCACACCACCCCCTGACGCGCCCCCGCCCCCTTGGCCGCGCCACCTGGTGGTGTGAGCCACTCCCACACCCCTCGGACTCCCCTTTCGACTACATATGCCCCATAAACCTAAAACGCGAGGGGTTCGTCATATTCCACATAAACACAACAGAGCGTCGCCGCCACCCTGAATCTCGATTCGAGGATCAGAAGTTCCTGTTCTGGCGCCCTGCCGGGACGGGCATTCGAAGGAGATCATCGCCATCGACACCGCCACCTCTTCTCCATCAACCATCCATGTTTCCCCGTCCATGTGTGAGTAAACACCGCTGTATGCTGAGACGGATGGAAGGGTTTGGATGAGATTGATCATGTAATAATACCAGATTGTTAGGGCGTAGTCCCTAGTATCCATTGTTAGTGTTTTTTACCGTTGTTGCAACTTGTTATGCTTAATGCTTGTCACTAGGGCCTGAGTGCATTATTTCAGATCTGAATATGTTATTGTTTCATGACTATAATATTGTTTCTTGATCATATCTGCAAGCTGTTTTACACATGTCATTGTCCGGAACCCGAGGCCCCAAAGTGACAGAAATTGGGACAATCGTAGGGGATGGCTGTGATGTGAGGATCACGTGTTTTCATGGAGTGTTAATGCTTTTCTCCGGTGCTTTATTAAAAGGAGCACTTTAATTACCAGTAGTTTCCCTAGAGGCCCCGTTGCCACGGGCTGGTAGGACAAAAGATGTTGTGCAAGTTTCTCATTGCGAGCACGTATGAATATATTGGAACACATGCCTATGGTTTGCCTACATGTTTGATACTTTATATTATTATCTGCAATGCCCGTGTTAGATTATTACATGACCTATGTTATCCATGCAACGCCCGTCCATCCATTCCCTCTATGCCTACGGTACTGCCCATACTGCAGTTTTCCGCGATTGCTAATGTTGTTACTATTTTACTACTATTGTTATTTTATTTCTACTGCTGCTATAAAACTGTTACCACTGATAAATTGTTGCGAGCAAGTCTACTTTCAGGTGCAGCTGAATTGAAAACTTAGTTGTTAAGGCATATAAATATTCTTTGGCTCCCCTTGTGTCGAATCAATAAATTTGGGTTTTACTTCCCTCGAAGACTGTTGCGATCCCCTATACTTGTGGGTCATCAGCAGCCGGGGTTCAAATCCTGGTGGCCCCATGTTTCGTTCGTGCGCAGCCCCAGTGTCCAGTGACATGGAACTCGAAGCCAACGTGGTCGAGGAGTACTTTGGTCAATTGTGGGTAGTTTCGTCATCCCCCCACCCGACCCAAGCCTTATCCGTGGAGCTCATATACTGGGTGCGGAAGGGATTCCCAGGTATCGAGCTCACCATCAGCGGCTGCTTCCTCGCTGATAGGTTCGCTCTCTTCCACCACCGTGCTCGCCCTCTCTTGCCTTCGGTGGTTGTTACCCAACCCTCATTCGCGTAGGTTCTTTGTCGGCTGATGCAAGCGGGACGTGGCGGAGTGGGTAGGGGACGAAGTGGGTGTGGTCCTCAAGGGGCCCCCATATCGATGCCCCCTCCCTCCATGGCGGCGCTTCCCGCTGGTCAAGTGCCTCCACCCAAGCTTCCTTTGCAGGAGAAGGCGCCTCCGGTGGGGAATCAAAGGTACAATCAATCTCAACCTCTCTACCAACCGAACCGCAACCCTAGTCGTCACATCTCTTAGAATTCTAGAGGGCATGTGCTAGGAAATGGTAGTGGAGGTAGTGTTCAACGGCAGTCTATTTCGGCCTCTTCGAGTCGTTCGGGCTCTTTGCAATCTACTAGTTCTGAGGTTCCTCCAAGCCAGAATCATGAGAAAGTTCTCGATCCCAGATATAGCAAGTTGATTTTCTTTAATTGCGGAGAACCAGGACATTTTATGGGCAACTGCATCAATCCAAAGCTTTGCTTCATCTGCAACCAACCGGTTCACCCTGTCCACTCCTGTCCCGCTTGGAGCAGTGAACACCCTACAACTGAGTATTTTGGAAGTGGCAACTCTGGGTTGGGTTTTTACCATATTGATGTGCATGCTGCAGATGAAACAAAATGGCTGAATTTCGCAAACGTTGGTATTGTATGTGTCAAGAAGGGTGAAATCGCTCTGTCTGAACTAGAAGAAAATTTCATCTCTATATTTTGCAAGGAAAGGAGATGGCCCTGGCAGACGAGTGAGTTGGAGCCCAATTCTTTCCTGGTCAGGTTTTGATGGAGGGATGATAACCCGGTAGGCTAACGCCAAGGTGTAACTCGGCCCAAAGGGCGCTGCACAAGATCCGTCTTAGGGAAAAGGAGTTTCTAGAAGGCCCAAGAGTGTAGGCCTCGTAACCCGTTTGTGGGTTTCGATAGGGAAACTTAGGGTTTGTAAGCAGTGTCCGGGTAGGATTCCGAGTATGCCTTGGACGGTAAGCCAGGGGGTCCGGATATTATATAAGCCGGCCCCTAGGGTTAGATCGACAAGAAATCATACAATCGCGAGATATTCGAGTATCCTTTGTAACACGAGAGCTGAGATAATATATTCAGATCAGAGACTTGGCGACTTGATTGCCGGCTACCAGATCACCTATCACCATGGTTTCCTTTGAGCTAAACCCTCTCCCAAACACCAGAGTCGAATTGCCCCAAGACAAGTTACCCCCGGTAACGTCTGCCGTGATTATCCCACGACAGTTGGCGCCCACCGTGGGGTCTACGTCCAAGGGTGTTTACATCACGGGAGAAGCTCGGGAGAGCATGAAGAACCTCATCGTCGGCGAGATCTACACCAACCCTGAAGGAGAGAAGATGATGGACGATTTTGGATGGGGGCCAGAGTCGGATCTGCTCGAATCCGAATCTGTCGTCACAATCGGCCGGGTCAACGTCTTCGTCGGCATGGTACGTGCGTTCGGTTCAATCCCTGACGATTTTGGATTTGATTCTGTGTCAGGAGAGGCCACCCACGTTCAGTCGGACGGAGAAGAATCGGTCGGGACGGTGGATCCGATAGAAGAGCCCACCACGAAGAGGGAACATCCGGAGGAGCCGGCATGGACCCCGCGTGGCCGGGTCATAAGAGAGGACAATACCGAGTCTATCTTGCACCTGCTGGAGGACCGGTACGAGGAAGATAGCTGCGATGAGGAGGAGTACGAGTCTTCGCCAAGCATTACGCGCCAGGTCGCGGTCTACACGGCCCCTGCAACCAATCTCAATCAGGGGAACGTGACTACGGCCGCAGTCGGAGCGGCGCAAGCATTGGCCCAACAGCAAAATCCGGCTGACGGAAATCCGGTCCTGACCCGGGTTGACGGAGAGTCGGCTTCAGTCACCAGCCGAGCGGCGGATAGCGAGCTACAGGCAAATATGTTTGGGTTCCTGGCTAACAGGACGCCAGGGGCGGGTCCTTCGAATCCGCAACACCCGGCCCTGTTCAGTAACAATATTGTCTTGGACCCAACAGTGTTAGCTACTGTGATAACCCCGGAAAACGCCGCGGCACGTGCCAGGGACTTGGAGGTAGCACGCCGCACGTTGGAGCAACAAAGAAGGGATGTGGAAGCAGAAAAGCAAGGGGTAGCCACGCGCCAACGCGAACTGGACGCGTTGGAAAACCGGCTCCGGGCTGAGACAAGCAGGATGCATCAAAGATACTAGACAAGATTACCGGCGATGGGTGGAGTCATAAACCCTAACACACTATTCGTCACACCCCAGGATCAGCCGATTCCGGCTGTGAATCAGGAAACTGTGCATCAGCCGGCAACTGGAGCAGGAGAGCCGGCAAACGCGCAGGCCGGGTTACCCACATTACAGACTGGGGTCACTGTCGGCAACACAGCACCACCACCACCACCACCATCATGATTTCGTACGCCACCAGGTCACTTCAATAACCCCATGGACAACGTGTATGCCGCAACGTTAGCATTGAATCAGATCCCCGTAAGAGAGTCACCCCATGCGGAGCAGACCCAGCGGGCATTCGATTTGCTACATACGGCAGTGGCTCAGCAGGTTAATTACCCGGATAATAGGAGTGAAATGCATGGAACGCCTTATATCAGCCAGCAACATGGCAATGCCGGCAATATGCAAACAAGCTCAGCGCGACGGAGGGCAGAGCAGCAGCAAATGCCGCCTTCTCCCCGCGTTCAAGCAGCACCAGCAGTATCAGCGGCACAAGCTATTGTGGATAGTTCCAGAACCAGGAGAGCCGCGGCCGGGTCTGCTTTGCACGGACTAGCAGTAGCGCCACGTCCAGCCGTACCCCCCGCAGGATCGCATGTTTCCCGGGTGAGGCTAGTACCGACTAATCTCGCTGGGCCCAAGTGTCTGACGGATAACATCAGGGCTGAGCCTTACCCGGATAAATTCAAGGAACCGGGTAAAGTAGTGAATTATGAGCCGACTATGGATCCAGAAACATGGTTGAGCAGTTATAAGATGGCCATGTCGATTCGCAATGCATCTGAAAATCTTCAAGCCAAGTTCATGTACTTAATGATGTCGGAAGGAGCAGCAAAGTTGTGGTTCAACAATTTGCCGGAAGGATCTATTAAATCATGGAGTGAATTGAAAACTGCGTTCATCAAGCACTTCCACGGAACATGCAGGAAGTTGTTTACTATCGACGATCTAGAACGGTGTGTCCAGAAGAAGGGAGAATCGGCGCGCAGCTGGGTGCGCCGGGTTATGGAGATATTGCATTCATCTACAGATATTCAGCCGAAGGACGCGTTGCAAGCTATGGCCAAGACATGCAAGTATACGCCTTTAGTGCAGAAGTTAACTCGCATGAAATCCAGTCGGAATGCTTCAGAGGTTACGATGGGAGAACTAATGGATACGTGCAACAAACATGCTGCTACGGATACCACGGAAGAGGATGTTGATGATAAGAAAGCAAAGGAAAATATGGGTAATAATGGAAGAACCGGCAACGGATCTACGCCGGGTAACCATGGAGGTAACAATGGGAACAACCAGAACAAGCGCCCGTTCGAGGGGAATTCCGAGTTCGTCGCCAGCACAGAAGCCGGGTCTTCGAGGCCCAGAGCAGAAGGAAATTTCAACGCAGGAAATCATAATGGAGGAAATTATCAAGGGCCACCACGGCCGGGTAACAACTGGGATATCTTCAGAATGGCGTGCCCGAAACACAGCAGGTTCGGAAGGCCGGCTAACCACTCATTGGAGCAATGTGCGGATTTGCAGAGATGGAAGAACGAGGAAGTGAACAAGGCTATGCGAGGTGCAGGCCGGGGAGGAGGACCGGGTCCGGGTGGAAACCCGGGCAACGGCCCACCCCCAGCAGGTAACTCGGGAGTTGGAAATCCGGGTAATAACCAGGGAGGAGCTGGAGGCTTCCAAGCCAACCCCAAGCAGTTGGGCCAGTACCACGTTCACACCACAGGAACTTCTAACAAGGATAGAAAGATACTAAAAAAGACAGTAAACTCGGTTTCCTCGGCTGTCCCGAGATACCTGAGGTGGTCAGAACAAGATGTAACATGGAGCAGAAGAGATCACCCGGAAAGGATAGAACATCCGGGAGTCCTAGCATTGGTGGTTGCTCCACAGGTTAATGGTTATGAGCTGAAAAAGGTCTTAATGGACGGTGGAAGCAGCATCAACATCCTATATTGGGAAACCTTCTTATGTATGGGTCTCAAGGAGTCTCAGCTACAGAAGAGTTCAACAGTTTTTCACGGGATCGTGCCGGGTCACTCGGCGTGCCCTGAAGGAAAGATTACCTTGGAGGTTGCTTTTGGAGAGTCAAGGGATAATTTCCGGGTGGAGTGGCTCACGTTCGAAGTGGTGAAGTTACGCAGCCCTTATCACGGGCTATTTGGGAGGCCGGCTTACGCCAAGTTCATGGCCAGGCCGTGTTACGTGTACCTACAGCTAAAAATTCCGGGTCCTAAGCAGACCATCACCATACATGGGAGTCGGGATATAGCGGCTGAGTGTGACGAAGGAGACACGGCAATGGTGGAACAAGCATGTAGAAAGGAGGAGCTCAAGTATTATCGGTCTCAAGTAGACCCGGATGACAGGACAGCGCTGAAGAGGCCAAACACTGAAGATGAGAGAGCAAAATTCAAAGCAGCGCAAGATACCAAGATGGTGGCTTCGTCGAAGGTGATCCCTCCAAGCAATTTGCCATAGGATCTAACTTGGACGATGAGCAGGAAAAAGCACTTGTGGAGTTTATTCGTTCGAATCAGGATGTGTTCGCTTGGACGCCTAGCGATATGCCGGGTATCCCCACAGAGCTGGCAGAGCACAATTTGCACGTTGTTCCCAAGTCCAGGCCCGTGAAGCAGGGACTGAGAAAGATGAATGAGGAAAGAAGAAGGGCTATCGGCGAAGAAATTGCTCGGCTGTTGACAGCCGGCTTTATCATGGAAGTATTTCACCCGGACTGGTTGGCAAATCCGGTTCTCGTAATGAAAAAGACTAACGAGTGGAGGATGTGCATCGATTATACGAGTCTCAACAAGCATTGCCCAAAGGATCCGTTTGCACTTCCAAGGATAGATCAGATCATAGATGCAGTGGCTGGAAGTGACCTATTGTGTTTCCTGGATGCGTATTCCGGGTATCATCAGATCAAGCTCAAAAAGGAAGACTGGGAGAAAACATCGTTCATAACCCCTTTTGGGGCCTTTTGTTACAAGACCATGACTTTTGGATTGAAGAACGCTGGCGCAACCTATCAACGGTGTATTCAGAAGTGCTTTGAGGACCAAATCGGACGCAACGTCCATGCTTATGTGGATGATGTGGTGATCAAGACCAGAAAAGCGGAGACATTCATTGACGATCTAAAAGAAACGTTCAAGAACCTGAGAAGATACCAGATGAAACTTAACCCGACAAAGTGTGTGTTTGGAGTACCAGCATGGGAAATTACTCGGCTTCATCATTTCAGAGAGAGGGATTGAGGCCAACCCGGATAAAATCAAAGCTATCCAGAGTCTGAAAAAGCCGGAAAACCTGAAGCATGTTCAGAAGCTTACGGGGTGCGTAGCAGCGCTGAGCCGGTTTATATCAAGACTCGGAGAGAAGGAAATACCCTTGTACCGGCTCTTGAGGAAATCTGATAAATTCGTTTGGGACCAAGAGGCGGATGAGGCGTTCGAGGCACTAAAGAAGCAGCTATCTGAGGCACCAGTCCTAGCAGCCCCGGGTCCTAAAGAGCCCATGTTACTATACGTTGCAGCGGGGCCCCGGGCGGTTAGCGCAGTGGTTGTCGTTGAGCGCAAGGAGGATGGAAAAGATCACCCAGTTCAGAGGCCAGTTTATTATGTCAGCGAGGTGTTATCAGAAGCAAAGCAGCGCTACCCACATTGGCAGAAGCTGGTTTTTGGGGTCTTCATGGCCAGCCGGAAATTGAAGCCGTATTTTCAGGAACACCCCATAACAGTGGTTAGCTCTATACCAATGTCGGATATCATCAGAAACTCGGATGCGACAGGTAGAATAGCCAAGTGGGCGATCGAGATGGGAGATTATCACATCAACTACGAGCCCAGGTCAGCAATCAAATCTCAAGCTCTAGTTGATTTCATTAATGATTGGACTCACACAGGAATGCCCTCAATGACTCCAAATTCCGAGTCTTGGATAATGCACTTTGATGGTTCCAAGCAATACGAGGGATCGGGAGCTGGAGTGGTCCTCACATCACCCAAAGGAGACAAGTTGAGCTACGTGGTGCAGATTCACTTTGATTGTTCCAACAACGTGGCCGAGTATGAGGCATTATTGCATGGATTGAAGATAGCCAAGGAGACGAACATTAAGAGAATACGATTCTATGGAGACTCGGACCTTGTGGTACAGCAGGTCTCGGGAACTTGGGATAGGAAAGATGCAACCATGGCAGCATACCGCAGAGAGGTGGACAGGGTTGCCGGGTGTTTTTCCGGGTATGAGGTGGAGCATGTAGATAGAAGAAAAAACGAGGCAGCAGATGCACTCGCCAGACTCGGCTCACGCAGAGAGCCGGTTCCACCCAATGTGTTCCTAGACGAGCTATGGCGGCCGTCAGTTAAAACCGAGTCTGAGGAAGAACTGGCTAACAAAGACCCGGATTTGGAGCTCGTGGCCACAATACGCACTGTTCCCGAGTGGACAGAGCCGTTTCTGGCTTACCTATCACGGGGCGAGTTACCACATCAAGAGGTACTAGCAAGGCAAATTCTGAGGCGAGCAAAAGGTTATTCCCTCATCAATGGGGAGTTATATAAAAGGAGCGCTGCAGGAGTATTTTTGCGCTGTGTGGCACCAGAAGAAGGCCGGCAAATCCTGAAAGAAATCCACGAAGGCGACTGCGGGCATCACGCATCCACAAGGTCCCTTGTGGCCAAAGCATACAGGCACGGTTTCTTCTGGCTCACAGCCTTAGCAGATGCGGAACGCTTGGTGGCAAGGTGCGATGGATGTCAAAGGTATGCCCGCAAAATCCATGTGCCGGCTATGGAGTTACAAAAAATTCCCTTGACCTGGCCGTTTGCCGTTTGGGGTATGGACATGGTCGGCCCCTTTCACATGTCACCTTGCAAAAAGACACATCTCCTGGTGGCTATTGATAAGTTTACCAAATGGGTTGAAGTTATGCCAGTTACCAATTGTGAAGCAATTACAGCAGTCAAGTTCCTGAAAAGGATTATCTACCGGTTCGGGTATCCTCACAGTATAATTACCGACAATGGAACCAACATGTCCCTTGGTGAGATGGAGAAATTATGTGGTAACAACGGAATCCGGCTTGACATAGCTTCCGTAGCTCATCCACAAGCCAATGGACAAGTGGAGAGGGCAAATCAGGAGTTACTTCGTCGATTAAAGCCACGATTGCGAGTCCCATGTATCAGAGCTGCTGGAGCATGGGTTGAGGAGTTACCTTCAGTGGTTTGGGGTATCAACACTACACCTAACAGATCTACTCAGATGACACCGTTTTTCATGGTTTATGGCACAGAAGCGGTGCTGCCGAGTGATATCATCCATGACTCGCCTCGAGTATCGGCTTACGTTGAGGTGGAGAACGAGAAGACCCGGCAGGACGCCGTGGATATGTTAGAAGAACACAGGGAACAAGCTTTGGAGAGATCAGCCATATACCAGCAGGACCTGAGGAGATATCACACCCGGAGAGTCAAAACCCGGGTCTTCCAGGAAGGATACCTGGTTCTGCGCCTGGTACAGTCAAAGGAAGGAAAACACAAGTTATCCCCGCCATGGGAGGGACCGTTCATCATAAGCCGGAATCTGCACAACGGATCATATTACTTTGTAGATGCAAGGGAAGAGTCGGATACTGTTAACCACACCGCTCATACCACTTCATCTATGCAAGAAAGAGAAAGACCATGGAACGTAGCTCAGCTGCGTCCCTACTATACCTAGTTTAGGCTAGATTCACAAGTGGAATTACACGATGTAACAGGCAGCAGGTTTCAGATGCACTCTTTTCCTATCCAGGGTACCTAAGGGGACTGGAGGGTTTTTAATGAGGCGGCTTGTTGACCTAACTTTTCTCATATCAATAAAGAGATGGTTAAACAATTTACAGTTCCTTTTTTGTGTGTTCTTATCAAGTCTTTTATATTTCTGTTGTGTTCTTATTTTTCTTCCAGGTAAGTATTATTTATTGCTTTTAGTATATTAGTTTCTCTAGTAAATTGCATATATCTAGGTCTTGGGGGCTGATTGCTTGAATAGCACAGTTGCAAACTCAGAGACCCGGCCACGATGCCATTGAGTTATAAGGGCCGATTACTTGTAATAAGTACGGCTGCAAGCTTATAACCGGGCAAAGGAGCCAAACTTTCTTGACTTTTCTTGCTTAAGCTTGATGTGACTCGCACTAAGTGGCGTGCTTTGCTAGCGTATGATTATAATCAGTCATGATGCCCAATGGGACTTGCCTGACCCTGTCTTCGTACAGCTGTAGCAACATTGATTATCCACGCGAAAGTCGGCTTACAGTAGAAGAAGGTCAAAAGGGTCATCTAAACCACAAGTTATGCAGAGTACAAGGTTAATAGCTGGAAACTCAAGGTATATCAAGCATAATTTCAAATCCTATGTGAAACGGCTCTAGGTTTTGGGCTTAGCATGAACAATTTGTTCCTTTTGAAAGACCCAACACCCTAGACTCGGAATTTCGGGCCTTGGGGACTTGGGAATTTGAAAACAGAAACAAATTATCTAGCTATTCAGCTCAAAAACCCAAAAATCCGAGTCTTGGGGACTTGGGGACTTAGAAAAAAGTCCACTAGTCAAAACCCAAGAGACCCAGAAACCGAGTCTCACAAAAGGAACCATAGCAGTAAGTCGGAAAATCAGGGATGAAAAAGCCCAAAGTCAAGAAATATCAAATTCAAGCAAAAGGCCAGAAGGGCCACGGAATATATTAAGGTCTTAAAACGTATTACAAACCAGGATAGTAGTATCATAAAGCGCACAGGCGCGCTATCAAAAGAATAATTGTTTTAAAAAGGCCCGTTGGCCGAATAAAGTTCTTGAGACGGTAGCCGATAAAGAGTTCACTCGGCCTCTTGGGCCGAGTCGTCCATCTTGCCCTTGCCCTTGGCAGCCGGGTCTTGTTCCTTGCCTTGTTCTTCAGCAGTCTTGGTGGCAGCAGCACCCGGGTCAGCAGTAGTGCCGGCCCGTGCGGGAGGAGGAACGACCGGCGTGGAGGTAGCAGGCGCAGAATCGGCCTCAACCTTCTTCTTCGCGGCCTCTTCTCTCGCCTGAGCAACCTCCGCCTTCCATCGGGCCAGCATATCATATGGCTTGGGAAGATCCGACTTAACTGCCTTGTCATCAGCATCATATGATGGGGTAATCGAACTGACATCCAAACTATCGGCAATTATGCTGGCCGAGTGACGAACCTCCTTCTGGATAGCCTTGAAGTTCTTTACTGAGAACCTGGAGCCGTCGTGGTTGAACTCTGGAAACCCGCCTACGAGCTTGGCCGGCTCAAGTTTTGGAAAATATGCCTTAGCCAGCGCAAGCCCCCGGGTTACCCCAACCCGGCAGGACGAGCGTTTCCAGTGCTCAATCCACTCGGGGATAGTGGAGCACGCGTCAATCAGCGTCTTCAGGTTACCATGCCCAACACCCGGCCACTTCAGATCCTGAAGAATCCATTTGGTTCCGGCACAGAGCTGCCGGATCGTGCTCTTTATGGTTTTCAGCTTTGCGATATCATCTTCATCCGGAGTTACATCATCCGGACCTGCAGAAAATAGAAAAAAGCCTTGAGTAAGGAAATCCGACTATTTGTCAGAATGAGAATCCGGGTTATAATTATTAAGTTAGGAATAGTTACCAGTTAAAGCACGGTATGTGTCGGCAATCTGAACGGAAAGCTTGGCCAGTTCATCTTCTGCTGCATGAGCCCTCTTTCTATATTTCCTTGCGATTTTCCCTGTCCTCTTGGCATCAGCTTCAGCCGACTCACGCAGAGTCGCCTCCTTCTCGAGGAGTTTGGTGGCCTTCGCCAATGCTTTCTCAGAGTGGGTCACGAAGGCCTGTGTGGAAACACAAGGAAGGGTTAGCCGGATAAAAAGCAAGCTATCAGTTGGATATACTATGAAGTTCCAAGCAAATTATCGATAAGTTCTTGGGGACTAGACAAGGATACAGGCAATATTACTCGGATTTACCTCATGTTTGGCTATCACGGCTTCTAGGACATTTTCTTCGTCAGCCCTCAAGGTGTGCAGGGCGTCAAGCATCTGGGTAAAAGTCATATCCTCGGGCTTGATACCGGAAGAGCCGGCGGCCTGATCACTCGGAGGACGAACCTTCTCCGACTTTGGGGTCGAGACTCGGGTTGCCTGGGTGTCCGGATTGGGAGTGCCAATCCTTGTGTCCAGGATCTCGACGTCGTCGTCCTCAGCTTCCTCAGATGGCTTGGGAGACCCGGCTTCCTGCCGGGCCGAGTCAGTCAGGGGGTCTTGCTCTTGGTTCTCTTCACCACCACCGCCAGTCGCGGCGTCCATATCATCAACCAGCCCTTCAGTCTCCCGGTTGTCTGTGTTCATGTTATCCGGGTCACTGATCGAGACCTGGGCGCTAAGGAAAGAAAAGAGAAGTGATTAGCAGCAAAAATTGAAGGCTATCAAAAGGACTAGTATATTGCTTAGCCGGAAATATAACTTACCCGGCATTCACCACGAAATCCGCAGGAAGTTCGCTGCTAGACGCGGACGAGGCTGTCACAGAATCCGAGAGTGAGACACGGAGCTGTCCGGCTAATGGATGATTGGGGGAAGGGTGTCTTTGAGGAGAGTTGGAGTGATGAGATGGAGAAGTACCAGTGCGACGAGCCGGGGACGTGGGAATACCCGGGTTGAGGGGATCATCACCCGGGGAGTTCCGGGTTACCCTGCGCTTGGTCGGAGGCGGATCCTTCAAGTGTGGTGAATTTGATAACTGTCGGTTAAGTTCGCGCATATTATCAAAAGAATAGGGTTTGGAGGACATGGAAGAGTAGGGAACCTTGAAGACGACCCCACGGGTTTTCCTCTTGGCTCCGACCTCAACTTCCGGCTCAGCCTCGCTTTTGTCGCTCTCAGTTTCTTCCGGGTCTCCCTGGTCATCCTTGTCATCCTTATCATCCATCCCTGAAGGGCACAAATACATAGTCGGAAAAAGAGAAAAAATGGGAAAGCAAAGTAACAGAGGTTAAGATGATTGAAACACGAGTGATACATTCATCAGTGTCAGCCGGTTCTTCTTCTTCCTCCGGGTTCCCGGAGTTGGGAGGGGTCTCGATGTTCCAGAAAGCATTATCAGCCTGAGATAAAGGCATGAAAGTGAGAGTTAGTAGCTGTATCAAGTAAAAGTACAAGAGTAAGTGAATAAGTGTCGGATCTTACCGCTGGAGCCAGGTTATCCCGAGTGAACGGTGCTAACCCGGCTATATTTTTGATCACCTCCAGCTTCTCGGTCAGGAAGCTCTTGATGGTCTTGTTGGTATCGCCAGCCGGATAATTCTTCGAGGAGTAACGGAGCGCGTCCGTGACGTGCCCCGAGTATTCGCACATCAGCTTTGAGCGAATAGAGTTAGGCTGAATCCAGAAATCTACCCAGGTTTTAACTAGGTTGAGCCCAAGGAGACTGTGGGCAGAAAGGACGGCTATCTTAGCTAGGAGGTGCTGGATGGACTCTCTGTCCGACTCTGAGGCAAAGGCGTTGAAGGTGTCAGAAAGATCTAAGAGGCCCTCCGAGTAACCCGGCAATTTCCTTTCGCCGGGTGGGGAAGTGTCCCGGCAATAGAAGAAAGATTGCTGCCAATGCTTAACATGTGAGTTAAGACTTACAGTCGGCATAGGCGAATTTTTACGGCGTTGGATAGAAACTCCGCCGCAAGCCAAAAGGGCCCCGTCGCCGCTTTGGCGGCACGGTTTGCATTGGAATAGTTCAATAAATAAAGCCAGATTTGGTGGGATGCACAAGTAGGACTCACAAAGGACTATGAAATGGGTTATGTTCAACATAGAGTTAGGCCCTATGTCGAATACCCAGAGGCCGTAGTGGCTGAGGACTTCACGGAAAAAAGAGTGACCCGGGGGGCGAAACCCCCGAATCACGTGCTCAACGAAGCAGATTACCTCGTTGGGGTTGGGGGTAGGCCGGGTCTCGTCACCCGGTACTCTCCAATGGATCTCCTTCTGAGGAGGGAGAACGCCAGACTCGGCGAGCTCTTCTAGCTTGGCTTGGGTCACGGAAGACCGTGCCCAGTTGGAAGAGATGGATTGGATTGACCTTGGCTTGGCCGGCTGTTTGCCCTGGTTCTTTGGAGCCATTTTCTCGGTCTGCAAAATACAAGGCAAAGAGTACGAAACATTGAGACTCGGGGATTATGAGTTATCCGAGTATCCACAAGCAGTATCAGTGAGAAGCATGGAAATTACGAGTTATCCGACTATCAACGAACAGTTATGGAAATTATCGGTAATCCTAGTATCAGTGAGCCATTATGAAAAGTAGTTGATTGTCTGGTTAACTAGTGAAAATAGAAAATCCGGAAATAGAGCATTGTCCGGGTATCGAAGAACAACTGCGGAAATCTTAGACGGACTACATCTAGATTGGAAAATTCCCAGAGAAATTCGCGGAGAAATTTATGATTGCGAGCAATAGGAGAGTGAAATTAGATCTATTATTGAGCGATTAAGCAAGCAAGGATGAAGTTGAGTAATCTAATTCGGTATGGAGCAAGAAACTAGCCCGCGGGCAAACCTAGATCCAATCTAAATCGAACGGAAAGTTTGGAGTTGAAATTAATGGAGATAGGAAGCTCACCGGTGCGGATTGAAGGATGGCGCGACGGCGGCAAATGGCGCAGCTGTGGTGCCCCTTTGGGACTCCCGGCGGGCAGCTTGCGGACGCGGTGGCGGAGCTTGACGGCGGAGCGGCGCGAGCGGAGGCGGAGCGTAGATGGCAGCTCGCTTCCGGCTGCTCTCCGGTGGGCTCCGTGGCGGCGCGGCGGCGGGTTCGAGCAAGGGGACGTCACCGAAGGTTGAAGGTGAGATGGGTGAGAGAGGTGAAGTGGAAATGAGCCGTTAGGTTTAGGTCACCCCCTAGGCACCTATTTATAGATACGGATGGGGAAACCTAGGCCGGCGAGTGGGAACCAAAAATTTCGGGATAAGGGATATCTTTCCGGATTTGTTGGGATAGGCAGTTAAGTGCCTGTGCGTAATATCCGGAAATTATGAGAGCAAATCATTCCCGCGATATCCGGGCTAATTAACGAACGAAATGAGCCGGGTCTTCTATGTTCTCTTCGGAGTGTCGACCCGGAAGGATGGAGATGAATTCGGAGAGAGCCGGGTTATTATATGGACCGCCAGTGGAGTTAGGCCTAGCTGTTTATCAAAGCAACCTAACCCGGCCTCCATGAACTTGTATGTTTGTTATTTTTGCAGGGAATAGCATGCGCTTCAAGGAGGATCCTGTGAAGCCCAAGCTATTCTGGGGACTACTGATGGAGGGATGATAACCCGGTAGGCTAACGCCAAGGTGTAACTCGGCCCAAAGGGCGCTGCGCAAGATCCGGCTTAGGGAAAAGGAGTTTCTAGAAGGCCCAAGAGTGTAGGCCTCGTAACCCGGTTTGTGGGTTTCGATAGGGAAACTTAGGGTTTGTAAGCAGTGTCCGGGTAGGATTCCGAGTATGCCTTGGACGGTAAGCCAGGGGGTCTGGATATTACTAGGGTTAGATCGACAAGAAATCATACAATCGCGAGATATTCGAGTATCCTTTGTAACACGAGAGCTGAGATAATATATTCAGATCAGAGACTCGGCGACTTGATTGCCGGCTACCAGATCACCTATCACCATGGTTTCCCTTGAGCTAAGCCGTCTCCCAAACACCAGAGTCGAATTGCCCCAAGACAAGTTACCCCCGGTAACGTCTGCCGTGATTATCCCACGACAGGTTTCCTCCTTGGAAGAAGGTCATGGACTTAAGTGAATTTCCCGCGTTCGATTTGGAAAAGGAAGGGGTAACTATCAAAATCACTACCTGGTATGAGGATGTGAATACCTATGGATACCTAGATGAGCTCTGGCTGACAGTTAAAGGCATCCCCCCGAAGTGGTGTGCCTGGAAGACATTTGGTTAGGTGGCTTCCATCATTGGTGTTCTCATGGACATTGACTGGCCTGCCTTGTTCAGATCTTTCTATGCTGAGGTTAGGATGTTGGTGGCAGCGAAGGAAAGGTCCAAAATCCCATCTTAAAGGGTGGTGGAATTGAACCAAGCTGTGTATCTCCTCTCTATTTCCATTGAAAATTCAACTGTTGTGGTCAGTCATGGTCTAGGTGATGATCCTGATGGAAGAGATGCTATAAAGAACCCATCTGCTGGTGGTATGGAAACTGATTCTACTGGTAATGATAACCCTCCTCCAGCTGCTCCTCTTGCCCTCCCTTCTTCAACTATTTCTAGATCTAACAAAGGCAAACAATCAATGGATGAAGAATTCATAAGTTTCCCTGAAATGTCTGCTTTAGAGTTGTGCAAGAGTCCTACCATGTCCCTTCCTGACAAACTCAACTATTCTTCATTGGATGATGAGGTGTGGGACTGGGAAGCTCCTCTTTACAACTCTGCCAAGCCTATGCTTATTGACCCTACAGAAGTTGAGAAAGAATGCATTCTGAGTGTAGGCTCAACTTCCATCAACCTAGCTTACTGCATGCATATGTTTGAGGCTGGAATGGACTCTTAAGTGGATGATATTGATGGTGATTCTCAACAATATGGTTGCATTGAATGCTTGGGTGATTAAACTGTTAGCAAGCTTAGTGAAGTTAATAAGACTCTTTGACCTTTTTTGGAAGATGCATCTACTGCTGCTGCTAAAAAGAGACCCTAAGCCCTATAAATGGGGTCTAACTGTTGCTACTAGGAGAAGTGCAAGGAATCATGGTGCACAACATATTGTTGAGAAGGATGACAAATATCAAATGAAAAGGATCTTGGAAATTCCTACTAGTTTCAAAGGTAACTCTTTTGATGTTCTAGACTCAAAAGTTCTCTGTGATACTCTTGACTCTGTGAACATAGTATGTGGATCCTCTCCTAATGAAAAATCTAAAATTATTCATCTTCTAATTGAGAATGATATTTCTCTCAATCATGCTTATGCATGGGATAATCATGTTACTGTTTTCCCTGATTCACTAGATATAGATGGCTCTGATCAGCTACTTGATCATCCCCCTGTTGCATCCAAAGTCAGTACTAAATCTGATCTCAATAAGGTACCTGACTTCAGATCTAACGATACTGACAGTCCTTGGAATCTTGTCACTAATAGAAAATCTAAATCTAAATTACATAATGATAAGAGGCTTTTGGAATAGTAGAGTACAGGGTGACCTGGCCACAAGCAAGACTTAGCTGACTTTATTATCAAACAAAAGTTGGATTTTGTTGGTATTCAAGAAACTAAAAAGAGGTCATTTCCTGATCACTTCTTGAACTACATATCTGGCCCTTGTGAATTCTCTTGGCTTTCCCTACCTGCAAAAAATATTTCTGGTGGGATTTAAAATAGATAGGTTTGATGTGATTAGTCACTCTTGTCTGGAGTTTTACATTTATGTCATAGTTAGCGATGATGTGGAAAATTTCAACTGGCAATTGTTGGTAGTCTATGGACCCCCTACCATGATCTTAAAATGGAGTTCATTGCTGAACTCCATGATATTATGGAACATAGCTCCCTCCCTACTCTCTTGGGGGGTGACTTTAACCTGGTAAGAGGGGCCCATGAGAAAAGTAATGGGGTGGTTAATCTGAACCTCACCCTATTATTTAATGATTGGATCAATAGGTGGACCCTTATGGAATTTAAGCCTCCCAACATGAGTTATACATGGTCTAATAATAAGGATACTTATATTATGGCCACCTTGGATAGAATTTTTACCAGTACTGACTGGGAAGCTAGGTTCTCTCTCACTATAGTGAAGGCCTTACCTAAACCAGTAAGTGATCATACTCATCTCCTCTTAGCTTCAGGGTCAGGCAATGCATTGTCCCCCAGACTGTTCAGATTTGAAAAGTGGTGGTTGGACTATCCTGACTTCTCAGAAATGGTTCATAGGATTTGGAACACCCCTTTGTTGTTTCTTTGCATTTTTGGAAGCATGGCCTGACCTAACTTGGTGACCATAGTATCTACTCGACCAATAATGCATTGGATACCTTCTAGAAGCCTTAGGGATGAAGATAAGAGAGGAAAGAGAATAGTGACTAGGATAGGTATGGGCACACATGCATCTTAGGTATTTTGGACATTGCCACTTGCCACTTGCCCTCAAGGGCCACCACTTTCTTGCATCACCCTTACTCTTGAATAGGACACCATGTTCAATCAAATGGAAATGACCAAATGCCCTAAAACTTGCCAATGCCATTGCATGACATGACCCGAGTGGCCATTTTTTCCCTTGTGATTTTTCACCATGGGTATAAGTACTCAGCACCCCTCCCACTGCCCTGGATGGACTCCCCTCCTCCCCTGGATCCTGCCTGACATGTCCCCGTGGTCCCTCGTGCGCAGGTTAGCCCCCGCCGTCCACCTCGCCGCCGCGGGCATCACCTGGAGCGCCGCCGCCAGGAGCCGCGCCAGTCGCCGCCGTGACCGTCCCTCGACGCCCCTCCACCCGTGGACCTCCCCCGCTCCCGCGCCTTCCCTTCCCGAGCCCCACGGTGAGCTCCCCGCGCGTTTTCTCGCCGTCGGTCGTCGGGCAGAGAGAGAGAGGGTCGGGAGGAGAACGACGTGCCAGCGCCGTCGATCTGATGATCAACGGCTGCGCTTGAACGCCGTTTTCCCGCGCCTGCCAGCGCGCGCGCAAACGCAGCAGGCCGCGCTCGCAGATCCAGCCCACCCGCATGTTTCCTTTTATTCCCATTAATTTTTGACAGAATCTGAGGCTTTTACTTTGGACGTTACAAAAATAGGAAATCTGCAAAATAAAATATGAGAAAATTCATGAACCTAAAGGGATGAAATCTAAACCATGCAAAATTTGCAGATCTGGTTTTGGACCAATATTTTAGGCACAAGGACTGTTTTGCCACAGACTATTTCTGAAAATGTTTTGACCATAACTTTTAAAATATGTAACCAAATGGAACAAACTAAAATTACCTGGATAGGTATTGAAAATATATATCCAATGAACCTAACCTCACCTCAAGGTGAGTTAGATAATGAAAATGCCATCCAGATTGCTAAAAGACCAGTAGGCTCTTCTATGATCTTTATAGGGAGTTTAAAAATGATTTTTGGAAAGACTCCAATTGGATGAGTTTGGTATTGACTAGATCTATCTTATCCTAGCTTAGATTAATTTTTGAGGCTCTAGATTATTTTTGGTGGACAGATCTAGAAACAACAGCTTTTCTGTTTTGTTTTCTTTGTTTGTTTTTGTTTGAAATGATATGTTTGGTTGGTTTAATATTTGTTCCTAGAATGTAGAGATGTGTTGGATCTTGTTATTAGGTTGTTTTCTTGCATTACATCTACCATACGAAGTGTGTGCATGTTTGCAATATCATTTGGCTATAGAAGTAGCATATGTTATTTCCCTAGTTTATTTATTTGATGTTTTGTGTGAACCAACCCCTTGTGTGCTTGTTACCTAATTTTGTGCTATGATTGTGGTGGGTCCATTACCATTTTGGTACTGTTATTTATATGCTATTATCTCTGTCGAAGTTCTGATTCTACAAATCCCTTAGGTGACCCTATCGGGTTTCGACTAGGAGAAGTCATGAGCGCTGGTGAAATCGTCGGCTAGACAGGGGGCGAGATTTACCCAGGTTCGGGGCCCTCGTAGAGGTAAAACCCTTACTCCTGCCTCTTGTCGATCTGTATTGAAGATTAGATCGGTTACAATGGTGTGCTCGAGTCGAGAGTAGGTCTCGAGTTCAAGGCTTTTAGGTCGTGCGGTAATTGCCTGGTCCTCTCCTGGGGGCTCTCCTGGCCTTATATAGATGGCCAGGTCTCGAGTTCTACCCGGAGAGGACTCGAACTCTAGCTAGGTCGGTTACAAGTTTCCTAGCTTAATCCGCAAGTCATTGCGGGTGGGCTTCACGTGGGCCTTCTGGAATACTCCAAGGGCGCCTCTTCTTGGGCCTTGGCCTTGGGCCTGAGAGGGGGTGTCCTTACCCGCAGGGTCCAGAGTCCATATCTTCGTCAGTAGCCCCCGAGCGTCTACTCGATTGAGATTTTTCCAGTCGATTAGACGGTCAAACCTTTCTTGATCTTTGTTTGGAGGACCAGCTCGACTGTTATTGTTTTCTAAAGGGTGTGTTCCCTGTATCATGAGTCATCATGCTCGCGTATCGAGCAACACAAGTGCCTGTTTTATACGGATTTTTTCACAGAAGGATGTGGCACAGTAGCTTGGCTCTCCCGAAAGATCAGGGCCAATTAATTGTGACTAGGGCAAAAACATTCCTGGCCTACTCAGATTCGAGACCTCCGACTCGAATCCGATGAGGTGATTGTTGCGACTGGGCCGTTGTGGACTTATCGAGTCGAATTTAACCTATGGTGGTACCCGGCGCGTCCGCTAGGATTTTCTTCCTGTTGTTGATACGGAATTATACCGGAGGACGCAGCTTTCGAGTGCGATTCCAGGCCCAAAAGAGAGATCTTTTTGGGTCTTACCTTCATATTCAAAGAATATGGCATCCGGATGCGCCTAGTCGGCTGAACAATCCAGGTTTTTATGATGTAAAATTATCATGTGTAGAAGAGATAGGCTCTTCCTACCCGATCGATTTGTTTGAGTTCCACACGAAAGAAATTTCGTGCCGGAATAGAAATTAAGTCCATATGAAAGAGTTTTCATGCTTGGAGCGTTGTGCCCATACGAAAGAGTTTTCGTGTACGGGGTATTTTTCTCTTGTTCGAAGAGGTTTTGCTTCATGAGTTGTTCAGAAAAAAGTTGCCTTTATTCGAAGGAAATATTGTTCGTACGAAGATATTTTCGCGTTTGAACTTCCAATCGAGAGATCTTGATTTTGAATGATGTATGCCATGACGTCATGGCGCACTCCTCTTCTCCCGATGGGACGTGACAGAGTGGCAGCAGATGGTGGCCCACCTGGTCAGCTTTTTGACCGGGAAACGAGACGTCGTTCCCGATTTTTACGCGAGACGCGCAGTAAATGCGCACGATCTTCTGTTAAGATCGTGGCACGAAACAGCGCTGGCCGCCGCTTCGTTTCATCCTCACGCGTGGCGGCCGTGATAAGCGCCACGTAGCGCATCGTACGGCTGAGATCGTCTCGCTCCGTGTATAAATACGGGTCTTAGCGCTACGGTGAAATTTTCCGAGCTCCTTGCCTTCATCTTCTTCCTCGCGCCCATCTTCTTCTTCCTCGCGCTCGAGCTCGTGCTGCAAGCAATGGCTGGCGGAAAAAGGCGTGGTGCTGTCACTTCCGCGTCCGGGGAACCCTCTGCGCAAACCCGCGCCCCGCGCCGGCGACTGGCGCTCCCCCAACACCACTGCGAAAAGCATCAGGGAGATGCAGCGGGAGGGATTGCTGCCGGCGGAGACGGAGAAGCGGGTTCGCCTCGGAAAAAAGGAAGAGGTACCTAACCCGCAATCGAACGAGCGCGTGGTCTTTGTTGACCACGTGTCTCGGGGTCTCTCCTTTCCTCTCCACCCTTTCCTCCTCGGGTTGCTGTATGTCTATGGCATACAGCTTCACGATCTTCCTCCGAACGCGGTGCAGCACATATCGTGCTTCATCGTGTTCTGCGAGTGCTTTCTCGGCATTCGCCCGCACTGGGCGCTTTGGAAGGCGCTCTTCAAAGTCTGGATCTTCCGCGAGAGATCGCGGGTGGAATCTGAGCCCGGCGAACCACTTCGTACGGGCGGCTTCGGGATCCAAGCTCGACAGGAAGGCAGCTACTTCAACATGCATTTTGTCGACTCCGCCCAAAGCTGGCGGAAGAGGTGGTTCTACGTCATCGACAACAGCTCGGGTGGGATCGTGGAGTTCCACCCGTTCGCTGTTCTGACAAGGCGAAAGTCCTGGGGGCATAGGATGTCAGCCGAGGAGAATCAGACCGTCGCGCCCTTACTCGCAAGAGTAGCTGCTCTCCGGGATCAGACTGCGGGAGTCGTGCTCAATGGGATGCATTTGGCGAGCATCTTCTTGAAGCGCAGGATCCAGCCTCTTCAGCAAAGGTCCTCCGCTATGTGGGAGTATCAAGGCTCAGAGGACCCCAGCCGAGTAAGCCGCGAGGAACTTTCGAATGTGGAATTCGAGAAGAAAATCGCAGGTATCACTCGACTGAAGGTGGGGGAAAAATTCCCCGATTGTTCAGTCGAAGCCTTTGCCGCTTCAAATCCTCCTCCAGCCGAGGTTAGTTTCTTGCTTCTTGTCTTTGAGTTTTTCCCTTTTTGTTCTGAGTCCTAGCCGATAAGTTTTTTCTCGTCTTCTCTGTCTTTGTAGAGCTTGGCTATGGCAGATTGCTACCCGCCAATTACGGGAGAGGAGGCTTCAGAGCTACCGTCGAGTCACCAGGATGGTGCGGTTGACACCAGTGTTGCCAACGCTTCGTCGAGTACTGAGCGTGAATCTTCGGATGACACGGAAGACTCGAATGGTGTCCCCCCCAAACGTCGTCGGGTGGATAATGACGAGGCTACTTCCAAGGATAATTCCTTGGGAGCATCGCCCAATCAGGCCCCCGTCCTTGTGACTCCACTTCGTTCACTCGCCCCTTCGCCTTCGTTTCCAGTGATGAACACCGCTTGGAACGCGGACTTGTTGGATGAGGACGAAGATGACGAGTAAGCCTTTTTCCTTGTTCGTAGTCGAACACTCTTTGAGCTTTCATCTTGATGCTTTTATCTTTTGTTGCAGACTGCAGACTATTAGTCCTCGCAGGTACGCTTCTTCCATTCCTCCCGAAAAGAGGAACAAGGCAAAGGACGCGGGTGAAACTCCCACTGCGGGTACCGTCCAAAACTCTCCCAGAGCAGCCCCCGAAGCTGCGACTGCGGAACGTGAAGCCCCCAGCTTTGCCGCCAGGACTTCAACTTCTAAGGAGGTGACGGACAAATCCGCGGATCCGCTCTTTCGCGCCACCGGCCAGGTAAAACTTCGTCTTCTGTCTTCAAATTTTTATCGGGTGCACGACAGTGCTCCCGATGGGAGTAGCCCCCGAGGCTATAGTCGACCGCATGCGGTCGGCTACAGGCTCAAAGTCTGGTTTACTTCTTCTTCACGATTCCATTTTTATCGGGTGCACGGCAGTGCTCCCGATGGGAGTAGCCCCCGAGGCTGTAGTCGATTGTAAATAATCGGGTACGGACTCCAATTTAATCCTTTTAACTCTTCCGTCTTCGTGCTTTTGCAGTCGCTTATTGATTCTCTTGCGGCGATTGGTCGCCGCGTCGTTCTCGCCGAGTCGGATTGCGAGTCACTTCGAACGGACCGTAGCCGATTTCAAACTGAAAACGACCTTCTCAAGGGTAAGTTTTGTCATTTCCCTGTCTTCAGTATTCCGTGCATTCTTGATTTTTGATAAGCATCTCTTTGCAGCTCGACTTGAATTTTCGGAATCTGAAAAGGTTAAACTCTCTGAGCAGGTAACTGCTCGGGAGGCTGACCTGACGGCCATTCGACAAGAGCTGGAGGCTTCCCGCATGCAATCGGAAGATTTTAGTCGACAGCTTGCGGATGCGCGAAAGGCCTTGAAGGAGTTAGAGGAAGCTGGCAGTAAGGCCGATAACGACGTTGTCGGGTTCCTCCGTCCCCTCGCTGAGCGTTTCGCGGGTAAGTGCTTTAGATTTTTGCGACTTTGATCCTTCATTTTGCTGAACTTTGCTAAGTATTATTTTCTTCTTTGTAGGTCTTCTGGATGTTCCTCTAGAGATCCCTGGACTCCAGCGGGTAGATGTGGTAACCGACACACTTGCCCAGCTTAAAAGGCACGCTGATGGAGTTTTCTCCTTGATTAGTGATGCTACTCAAGTGCTGGTGCAACTGCATGGTCGCCTCATCGCCAACGCCACTCCTGCACCCGCGCTAGATGATCTGTTGAAGGTCTTCTCAGAAGGCAAACTTCTGGATGCCTTCGCGGTCGCTCAGTCGGAGTCCGGTGCGAAGACCGCGATCCAATTTGCTTTGGCGCACGGAGTCGAAATTTTGGAAGAGGCCTACTCATCTCATCCGGTCGACCCCTCCACGGGCAAAAAGGTACGACTCTCTCGTTTTGGCGAACAAGCCGCTATTCTTGCTCGGAAGCTGTCTGAGATTTTTGCTCGACTGCGAGGAGGGGCGACTACCGCTAGCGGAAGCACCAATGTAGCCTCATAGTTTTTCTTTTTTATTCCTTGAATGTAATGAACCTTGGGATGTATTCCCATACTTTTGTTGTCTTTAGTTGAAGAATTCGTCTTGCAATTTATTCCCCTTGTCTGTGCGTTGGCTCCCGATGGGAGTAGCCCCCGAGCGTTTGTCAGATGTGCGACTAGAAAGGACTCGAGTAGGGCGTCTTACTTCTTTCGTTGTATTCTTCCAGACTACTGGGTTTGCCGCGGAAACTTCGGGTGGACGTGATACTCCAGTAAATCCACTTGTTGCCGCTGTTGGTACTTTTGCGGGCCTTCGTGATAAGGTCCAGGAGGGTGAGCGCAAGCTAAAAGCTATGCGCGGGATAGCCGATGTGGCGAAGTCCAAGCAGAAGTTGGCGGCTGAACGCGAACAATTTCTGATGGATGAGTTGGCTGTAGTCGCAAGGGATTTGCTTTGTAAGTAGTGCAGCCCCCGTGCCTTTTTCTTCCTCGTTTCCTTAGCTGACTGAGTATGTTTTTGCTCTTCAATCGTTAATCCGGATGACAGGGAAGAAAAGCAGTGGGTAGAAAACCACATCCTTCAAGAGGCTAGCAGCTCAAAACCTCATGCGAACAATTTTTGGTCTGATCGCAGTCGAGGTTTTGTGATGGCCACCTTGAAATTCCGAGTCCTCCAGGCGAGAATTCTCGTGAGTTCTTTTCACGAGGTCTTGGTTGCGATGAACGCTGCATTTTACCCACTCGAGAAAGGTCCCGAAGACTGGAGCTATCTTCTCAGGTTGTTTGGGCGTGAAGGAGAAGTTCGCGCGTGTGTGCGCAATCAGATGACGTGCGGCGCGGTTGTAGCTCTCTCTTTTGTCCGAATATGGCATCCTGAGATAGACGTTAACTCTGTTGCTCGGCGCCCAGATTATGCAATCGAGGATATTTCGCCGTACTATGATGCTGTACGTCCTGCAGCAGAGAAAATTATCCGATTGACCTCTGAAGAGGTGGATAGAGTTTTAGCGACTGAGAATGCTCAGCGCTTTGATTGATTGTCGGATGTAAATATCCTGTAATCTGTTTATAGTTTGTAAGAACTGTTGTAAGGTACAACCTTGTTTGTATGATGTTTTTCTCTGATGCTTAGTTGTAGGTGTAGTCCCCGTGTGTTTTATGGGGTGTTTACCTGTAACTTTTAGCATGTAAAGAACGAGAAGCTTCGAGTGAATATGATGAAGGAATCATGTCTTTATTGGAATGACTGAGAAGCCATGTATTCGAGCTACAGGACTGGCTAGTATAGCCTTATTTTGTTGCGATAACAAGTAATCCTATGGATAAAATTTACGGAGTTGTGCGATGTTCCACGGATTGGAGTAGATTCCTCCGGTCGCCGGATTCTTTAGCCTGTAGGCTCCACCTGGGATGACTTCGTGTATGATGAAGGGTCCTTCCCAAGGTGGTTCGAGCTTGTGTCCTTCCTTCTGTTTGAGCCGCAGCACCAGGTCCCCAACCGCGAATGCTCTGTGGCGTATTCGGCGACTATGATAGTTGCGCAAGGATTGCTGATATACTGCGGATCTTGCGAGTGCGATGTCACGCATTTCGTCGAGTGCATCCATATCTTCTGCGAGCGCCCTGTTGGAAGTTTCTTCGCTGTAGGCTACAACTCGTGGGGCGCAGAATCGAACGTCCTCGGGAAGGACTGCTTCTGCCCCGTATACCATGAAGAATGGCGTGTACTTCGTCGATCGATTAGGAGTGGTGCGTAGGCTCCAAAGTACGGAGGGTAGCTCTTCTGCCCAATGTCCTGCAGCGGGGTGTAGACGATCGAGTAATCGCTTCTTGATGCCAGCCGAAACTAAGCCGTTGGATCTTTCGACTTGTCCGTTCGTTTGCGGGTGAGCAACTGAAGCAAACTTGAAATTGATGCCTTTTTCCTCGCAGAACCGTTGCGTTTCCTTTGCTGTGAAGTTTGTACCATTGTCTGTAATGATGTCATGTGGCACACCAAATCTGCATACAATGGAGTCGAGGAACTTGACGGCGCATTGGGCGCTAGCCGAAGTTACAGGCGTAGCCTCGATCCATTTGGTAAATTTGTCGACTGCGACCAGCAAGTGTGTGTATCCACCTGGTGTGGACTTGCGTAGTGGTCCAACCATGTCTAGCCCCCATTGTGCAAAGGGCCAGGCTATTGGTATCATGTGCAATTCTGTGGCAGGTGCATGTGGTCTTGGTGCGAATCGCTGGCAGGCGTCGCATCGTTCGACCAGGCTTTTTGCGTCGCTGGCTGCTGTTAGCCAGTAAAATCCTGCTCGAAAAGCTTTTCCCATTATTGTTTTCCAGCTAGCATGATGTCCGCAATCTCCTTGGTGTATGTCCTGGAGTAATTCCTTGCCATCTTCGGGTGCGATGCATCGCTGAAGTATTCCCGAGATGCTTTGCTTGTATAAATCTCCATTGACCACTCGAAAGGACTTGCTGCGCCTGAGTATCTGTCGAGCTTCTCGTGGATCGGCCGGGAGCTGTTTATTGAGCAGGTAGTCGAGATATTTCTGCGTCCAAACTGGCTCGACCAGAAAGACCTGTCGTGATATATTATGAATAAGCTCGATAAGCGCGACCTGCGGGCTGACCTCTATTTCTGGCGCTGCTGGTGTTTCTTCAGCTTTCTTCAATTTGACCGATCGCTTGACCATCCGTTCGAAGTATATTCCTGGCGGTATGGGTGTGTTCGTGGAACCCATGTTTGCCAATCTATCTTCTTCTTCGTTGCTGGATCTCGCAATGTGCCTCAGTTCGCACCCTTTAAAGCTTCCTTCGAGTAGATTGTACATGTCACGATATGCGACCATGTTTTCAGCAATTGCGTCACATTCTTTCATTGTCTGCTGCACTATGAGATTGGAATCGCCGTAGATCATTAATCGGGTAGCTCCGCAGGCGATTGCCATCTTCATCCCGTGCAGCAGGGCTTCATATTCTGCGTCGTTATTTGATGCTGGATCATCTCGTGGAAAATCCAATCGCAGGACGTATTGCAGATTGTCTCCATGAGGAGAAATAAGAACGATTCTGGCTCCTGCTCCTTCGTTTCTCTTGGATCCGTCGAAGTACATTATCCAATTGCTCGTGTACTCAGGCGGCCCGGGCGTTTGTAGCTCTGTCCATTCGCTGAGGAATTCCACGAGTACTTGAGATTTTACTGCGTTGCGTCCTGCATAGGTTATGTCCCAGGCGCCCAACTCGATGCTCCATTTTGCTATTCTTCCGGATGCCATAGGGTTGTTCATGATTGTCCCGAGTGACGCATCATTAACCACTGTGATGGCGTGTTCCTGGAAATAATGCTTGAGCTTTCGGGCCGTGAGAACAACTCCATATGCGAGCTTCTGGTAATGAGGGTATCGTTGCTTGCATGGCGAGAGGACTTCGCTGATGTAATATACCGGTCTTTGGACTCCGTATGCTTTGCCGTCTTCAGGTCGTTCGACTACGATTGCTGTGCTGATGACCTGGTTTGTAGCGGCTAAGTATAGGAAAAGTGGCTCTCTTTCTTGCGGTGTTGCAAGGACGCGCCTGCTTTGCAACGATCGTTCCAAGTCTGCGAACGCTTGTTTAGCTTCCGGTGTCCACTCGAATTTGTCCGTCTTCTTCAGTAATTTGTAGAAGGGTAACGCTTGCTCTCCCAATCGTGCGATGAACCTGCTTAGGGCGGCTAGTCGTCCTGCGAGCTGCTGGACTCCGCGTAGATTGGTTGGCTCCTTCATAGTCAGGATGGCTTGTATTTTCTCCGGGTTGGCTTCAATGCCTCTGGCGGATACCAGGTACCCGAGTAGTTTTCCTGCAGGGACGCCGAAAACGCATTTGGTCGGATTGAGCTTAATCCGATATGCATTAAGGGCGTCGAAAGTTTCTCTGATGTCCTCGAGGAGTGTGTCCTCTACTCGAGTTTTGATGACAATGTCGTCAACGTACACCTGTACGTTCTTGCCAATGAGATTGGCGAGGCATTTTTGCATGCAGCGCTGATATGTTGCGCCTGCGTTCTTCAGCCCGAAGGGCATTGTCGTGTAGCAGTAGACACCGTGGGGTGTGATGAATGCTGTCTTCTCTTCGTCTTCCCTTTTCATTCGGATCTGATTATATCCCGAATAGGCGTCCAGGAAGGAGAGGCGTTGGCAGCCTGCCGTAGAATCCACGATCTGGTCGATCCGTGGTAAAGGAAAATTGTCCTTGGGGCAGTGCTTATTCAATGACGTGTAGTCGATGCACACCCGAAGGATATCCGTGTTCTTCTTGGGGACCAACACCGGGTTTGCTAACCAGGTGGATATCTTGATCTCCCTAATGAAATTTGCGGCTAGCAATCTGTTTACTTCCTCTCTAAGCGCCTTCTGCTTGGGTTCTGAAAATCGTCGAGTCGTCTGTTTGATGGGTTTGGCGTCAGGAAAAACTTCGAGTGAGTGCTCGACAAACTCCCTGGGTATTCCTGGCATATCTGAGGGCTGCCAGGTGAAAATCTCCCAGTACTCACGGAGGAGTTTGACGAGCGCGTCTTCCTATGCTGGCGAGAGGGTTGTTGAAACCATCGCTGTCTTTGCAGAATCCGTCGGGTGCACTTGATGCTTGCGAGTGTCGCTGTTGGCGCTGAATTCCAGTTCAGGCGCGTTTTTCTTCGTGAGGGGCATAACGGAGTGATCCGTGGTTTTTGCCAATTCTTGAAGTTCTTCTTGCATCCCGAAAGATTTTGCGATCTCATTAAATTCTATGTCGCACTTGTCCGATTTCTGGAAGTCTCCGTCGATGGTGATCACACCGTATTCGCTGGGTAGCTTGAGCTTCAAATACGCGTAATGTGGTACGGCCATGAATCTGGCGAACGCTGTTCGACCGAGAATGACGTGGTACTGTGAGGGCCAGTTGACGACTTCGAAGTCCAGGAATTCCCTTCTGTAGTTGCTTGGAGAGCCCAATACGACTTCTAGGTTGATTGTTCCGAGTGGACGGATTGCCTTGCCCGGAACTATCCCGTGGAAGGATGTTTCTGATTCCGTTAGGCTGTCCAGATTCTTGTTCATTCGACGGAGTGTATCCGCGTAGATGATGTTAATGCCACTGCCACCGTCCATGAATACGCGGGCCAGGTCATAATTACCAATTTGAGCTTGGATGACAAGGGCGGCGTGTCCTGGTCGATAGACTCGTGGCGGATGGTCTTTCATCGAAAACGTGATTGGTTGATCCGCCATCTTCAGGTACTCGGTTTTTGTCGGTGGTGTCTGCACTGCCATGCACAATTGCCTCGTGTTAGTCTTTTGAGCTCTGCGAGAGGGGCATACCTTCTGTATCATCGCGAGTTGTCCTTCCGGGTTCGGGTATGCATTGGCTCCATTGTTTTGTGGTGGTGGCGCAGGTAGTGCGCCTAGCGCCATGTTTGGATTTGCTGGTGGAGGTGGTGGTGGTGGCTGGAATTGTTGTCCTCCTCCTGGCAGCGGCGTGTAGTTTTGGGTGGATGCGAATCTTTTCCTGGCGAGTGCCTCCGAGATGTCGTGAAACTTTCGGCAGTCCTTAAGAAGGTGTGTTGCCTTAGTTTTGCCCGTGCGCTTATCTGTAAATAGATGTAGCGAGCAGTATGCATCAAGATCTTCCTCGGGGGATTTTTCTTCTGCCTTAGGTTTCCACTCGCGGCTTCCGCGGCGACCAGAGTCGCGACTTCGCGTGAATTCTGCCGCCACTAATTCCTCTCTATCCTCGTGGTCATAGTATTTCCTTCTTTTTCTTCGCCCATGGCGGTCGTCTTCGTGTGCGGGTGATGACCCTCTTTCGTTGCGCACTGCGTCTTCTCCATTAGCCCATTTTTCGGCTATGATCATTAGCTCCCCGATAGTTTTAGGCGCTGCTCTGCCTAGTTCTTCCCGAAAGGCAGTTCTTCTCGCGCCTTTAGCGAAAGCCTCGATCGCCACCTCTTCCGAGATGGTTCCCGTGGTGTTCCTAAGTGTGGTCCACCGCTGGATGTATTCTCGGGTAGACTCGCCGCTTTTCTGTTTACAAGCTCGTAGTTCCTCGATTGTAGCTGGCCTCTTGTACGTCGACTGGAAGTTTTTGCAGAAATCGCGGTGCAAGTCATCCCATGATGCGTAGCAAGATCTTGGTCTCCTCTCCAGCCAACTGCGGGCCGCTCCAACTAGATGCAAATTGAGGTATTGCATAGCCGTGTTCTTGTTCCCACGTTGGCACTTTACTGCCGTGAGGTAGTCGCTTAACCATTGAGAAGGCTCGAGCGAGCCGTCGTACTTTGTCACTTCCGTGCTGAGTTTGAACTGTTTGGGTAGGGGTGCTTCGCGAATGCTGCGGGCGAAACAGAGTGCGCCGCAGGTTTCGTCATCCGAAGAGCCGGATGATGATCGGTCGCGATATCTTGACGCCTTTGCCCTGTCCACCTTGTTCTGCGCGATGTCGGATCGCGCGTCGCGTCCGGGCCGATCGCGGTCAGCGTCCTTCCGTGGCTCCTTGCTTCGTTTTCGCGAGCGGCTGCTGTGGTGTCGTGAGCTTTTCTCTCTCGGACTGTCGTCGCTGCTGCTTCGACTGTCACCGCGGCGGCGGGCTTCTTTTCCTCGACCACGACGTGGCGATTTGTCTTTTCTCGGGGAGGAGCTTCTGTGCCTTCGGGGCGTTTCCTTGTCTTTGTCCTTCTCCTGTCGCTCCTTCTCCAATTGTTCTTCAGTCTTCTTGCGATCGTGAGAGGCGAGCCTTGCAGCCGCCAATCCTAGCCCCTTGCGAATTTGCTTGTACTGTTCTGCCCGAGGATCGCTTTCCGTCGGTTGGTTCATCTGCATGTAAGTTGCTGCGGCTAGGACTGCAGCAGCGGGGGTTTGCGGGTAGACGTTGCCGTCGTCGTCGACCCTCATGAAGGAGGATGTGGTCGACCTGCTGGTCCCAGCCATGGACTCGTAGTCCCTGGATGATGCAGCATGTCCCTTCCTTGCGTGCTGGGTACCGACCGAAGGCGCAAGGGACTGCTCGGCTCGTCGCAGGCTTGACTCGTCCGCTGCTCTTCTGCGACGGGCTAGATCTGCTCGGGCGTCTTTGATGGTCGAGGCCGCTCTCACTAGATGGTAGTGGTAGGCGGTTAGATCCTCCTATGGCGCTCCTGCCGCGGGTGGCTGACTCTTTCGCATGGCTTCTTTGGCTCTGTTCCAGGCCTCCCGCGAGACGCCGATTATATTGCGCTCGGTTGCGCTGAATTCGGTTTCCGGGGGTGGTTCCGATCCGGCCATGCAGACTTGGGCCAATCGCGGCCCGTGCATCCTAGGCGTAGATTGGAAAGCTTCCCGTACCCGAGATGGTTCCTCTGTCGAGAGGGCGTGGTAGTCCGCTGCATTGAATCGGATGGATTCGCCGCTTTTCTCCACAGGAAAGCGCGAGTTGACGGCTCCAGATTCGTTGTCAGATTCATCCGTGAAGTGGAGGATTCCGTCTCGGTTCGTCACGAAGTTGAAGCTCCCGAACGTCAGGGTGACGCTCTTCTCCAGATCCTCGAATACCGGGCGTGATTCCGGCGAGTGAGGTGTGACCACGACAGATCCGATCCGTATAGGATTGCTCGGAGCCGTAGTCGATGGTTTCCAACGGGAGTTGGACGTCGATGAAGCCGAAGATGCCGGTGATCCAGCGCCCGCGTTCCCCACGGTCGGCGCCAATTGTCGAAGTTCTGATTCTACAAATCACTTAGGTGACCCTATCGGGTTTCGACTAGGAGAAGTCATGAGCGCTGGTGAAATCGTCGGCTAGACAGGGGGCGAGATTTACCCAGGTTCGGGGCCCTCGTAGAGGTAAAACCCTTACTCCTACCTCTTGTCGATCTGTATTGAAGATTAGATCGGTTACAACGGTGTGCTCGAGTCGAGAGTAGGTCTCGAGTTCAAGGCTTTTAGGTCGTGCGGTAATTGCATGGTCCTCTCCTGGGGGCTCTCCTGGCCTTATATAGATGGCCAGGTCTCGAGTTCTACCCGGAGAGGACTCGAACTCTAGCTAGGTCGGTTACAAGTTTCCTAGCTTAATCCGCAAGTCATTGCGGGTGGGCTTCACGTGGGCCTTCTGGAATACTCCAAGGGCGCCTCTTCTTGGGCCTTGGCCTTGGGCCTGAGAGGGGGTGTCCTTACCCGCAGGGTCCAGAGTCCATATCTTCGTCAATCTCCATTAACTTGCATGTGATCTTATAGCAAAGTATGGGTAACATTTGTTATTTTTCTAGTTTTATTATTTGGAATTATTGTGAGAGCTAGATCTTTGTGTGAATGCTTTGATAGATTTTGTGCTATGTTTGCTATAAATCCAGTACCATTTAGGTACTGTTATTTTTATGCTTTTGTCTCTGATAGCTTGCATGTATTTTTATGGTGAAGCATGTGTAGGTTTTGTTATTCTTATGCACTAGTCTTGTATGCACTAGAATAAATAGCCTTGTTTTATTTATTTTGTTATTCTAATGTTTGTCATGAGTAACCAGAGGGTTAGTACCATTTTGCCTTGGTATTAGTGGGCCCATAACCCACTGGTCCCATTGCATCTTGGTTGTGGATGAAAATTCCCAACTATGCACATGTGAGAAATTAACATGTTTTAATTATGTGGTTGATAGGATATTTTCCACCATGGTAAATATAATTGTTTGTTTTCACTTATGCAAGTGAGAATTTTATTACTTATCAGAAGCTACTAGTATGTTAGATGTGATCCATTTGTTAGCATAATATTCCTTAGGAGGATCTTGTTAAGAAATGATTCACTATTGAGTGCTAAATTAAATTGTTTGCAAATAAACTAAATTCCTTGTGATTGATAGATTGATTGTGAATGATTTTAAATTGAGTGTTTGGATTTTTGAAAAGGTTTAGATAACTTTTCTTTGATTTCATAGCTACTGGTTGTGTAAGTTATACCTTTGTTGCTTGCTAGTAATTGTTTAAGAAAACATAAATTGCTAGAATTAAGTTATGCATGTTTAATAGTTGCTTCATGGGATTGTTTTGATGTTTGTGCTTACTAGCATGTGTAAGTTTTGTGTACTGTTATTAGGTACATTTTATGATCATGACTTGCTTGTTTACGATTAAGCATCATAGTAACCTTGTTTGCTTCTCTAGTGATGAACTAGTGTCACCACTAGAAAATGGTGATTTTTGCTATAGTATTTTCATCTTTTATTTTATAAGTGTATGAGTTATTATAGCATATTTAGGAAGTTATTACTTTTGTTACGATGCCATGAATTATTTAGTTGCTTGTTCTATATTTGTAGAATATAAGTTTTTCTTATAACATGCTTGTGTAGATTTTCCATACTAGTGTGTTATTAGTGCAGTCATGTTTCTATGCTTTTGATAGGGGTATTACCTTGAGTGATGATTGTGTTTTAGATTATTTTTATGACTTGTTATCCTTGTTTTTAGGTACTGGTTGTTTGCTAATTTTTCATGATTGATGGATTCCAAAACCTCTAGTAAACTATAACATAGTGAATAAATGGTCTATTCAATTGTGGTGTGTTTGCTTGTTGTATGGATTTTGTTGGAGTGTTTTACCTTAGCATGAGTTTATACTTGTGTTATTATTGTGATTAAGAGTATCTTGTGAAACTAAAACATCCAACTAAAATCATGAACATATTAAGTGATAGTTGCTTGTGGTGAGTAATACCCACTGCCATGGGTATTATTCTGTCTTGTTGTTTTACCTTAGCAACCTAACCTTTTGCACCCACAAGCTATATTTTTAGATTCTTGTATATCTTACTATGAGAGTGGTACACCACTCCATATATGGTATGTATGATGTGGGATATGGTTTTCTAAACCATACATAGTGCCTGACGATAGTTTTGGACCGTGAGAGTTATGTGAGATAGTTTTCGCGATATCGTTTCGAGAGAGCTCGAGAGTGAACATTTGTTGCTGTATGTGTTTCTTAGATTAGTTGTTTGCCTTTTTGACCTGAGTATGTGTCTTTTATTTCCTTTACAACGCTAGAACGCGAACAAGAAGAAGAAGAAGAAGCAGTTGTGGAGCTGTGCGTCAAGTTCAAGTTGCTTCAACGCCAGGGACATTAAGAGACTTGAGGCAAGCCATCCTGATGCTTGCTGATACAATACTTATCATTATCTATCATGCATGTTTTACCTCTAAAGTTTTACCAAAACTTGATTATCAAAACTATTTTTGATGTGGCTATTACTACTATTCTATTATATAGGTTACTATCATGCGAGTAGTTAAACTTGGTAATACCAAGCCCATAAGCCACCATATGGTATCTATTACCATCAAATATACTAGTCCCTAAGTGGAAACCCTAAAATTGTGATTTTACAAAACAAAGGCTTTCTGGAAAACCCGGAGGAAAGGCGGATCCTTATTCTCCGGAGGAATGTGGAAGTGGTCATTTTTGGGAAATTGGTGTTTTCAAAAATGACACATAACCTAGTCTTCGCCGGACAACCTTTACTGTACTGCCACTCTACCCCTATATGGGTATGGGGCCTATCTAGATGCTTGAACTTGTTAGTGTATGCTTTATTCCAAAGTGCTATAGAGAAGCGGATTCTCTGAACCGAAGTGTCGCCAGGAGGGAGAAACGGGACATACACAGTGTGGGATTAATTTTCCCTCCGGATGCGACAGCTGGGCCTCCCGACTAGGCAGGGCGGGACCTGATGCCGGGGAGAACAACCCATCTGAAGGAATGAGCATATACTAGCTTGTGTCAGAGTGGACAGTTAGGATCAAATTCTCTGGTGCTTGCATATCGCTGTGACGATCCATGGGTGGTCCATGGCAGAGTTTCGGATCTAGTGGATGTGTACACCTCTACAGAGTACAACTTTTTCGAAGAAGCCGCGTCCTCGGATATGGACAGTTGAATGGCCATGTAGCTAGCATTGTGTCAGTGTTTTTCAAAAAGATGTTTTAAAAAGGAGTTTTGAACTTGTGAAGTTCGGAAAGGAAGGAAAGCTTGTACCGTGGAGGTACTGATGATGGAAAGCCAGAAGTTGTCTTACAAACTAAAAAGTTTTGCAAATAAAACTTTTCTACTCTAAGCAAGAATTCTGGGAACTGATTCCAAGAAGTTTTGCAAAGAGAAATATATTATTTTAACAAAGCTTTACAAAACCTCTTGTACATGTGATATCTACAAGAGAAATAAAACTATATTATTTTCTTCTGAAGTATCTTCTTCAACGAAGGTACAGATTAATTTGACTGCAACTGTGGTGTCATCCTATATGAACACCATTGATAGTGAACCCTATTTATAGCCTACCTATTCCACCATATAAGCATACTTGCATCTTTGGTAAGTTACATGATGGATGTCTTGTTGAGTACATTCAAATGTACTCATTATGGTTTCGCCCCTGGTATCTACTTGCTAGACTTTGAGAAGGAGTCTCAGAAGAAGATCAACGAGGAGGAGTACGGAGCTGATGGCTTTGCGAACTAGGATCGTCTCCGGGTCGCAGCCTGTAGGTTAAGGCGTGACTTGGGCTCTACCGCGTTATGAGTGTTTAGTCTTCCGCTGTGTGTGTTGTGTGTTGCCCCTGCGTGGCAGCCGTTTAGGCTTGGTCAAGTGACCATGCCCCTTTTGTAAGTATTTATGCAACCGTGTAATGGATATTGTATCTGTGTACCAACTTGATATGTGGTTCACGACTGAATTCCTGGGATCGTGAATGTATGCATATCGAAGGTGTCCTTGAACAGTGCTTTGAAGGGCGGACCTTACAGAGAGCCTTTACCTTGGAATACCGAGGATGAGAAGGATCCACCACCACCGAAGAATTGATTCTTCATTGGTTTTGGCATCCCCTCAGCTTGTTCCAAGCTTGGGGGAGTGCCACGGTATCACATCACTATCTTTCATCTTTTTACTTTTTCAGTAGAGTCATATCATGAGTAGAGAAGTTATCATATAGGATGGTTTGCAATATGGAAGTGTCTCTCCCTAGTTGGTTATTGTTGTATCCGTTGGTGTGAGTTGCCGGTTTGAAATATTAATGAGAAGTTCCATCATTTACTTTCTATGCACATTATTTCAGTTTTCAAATTCTGTCATATGGTTGAGCTTGTTATTAGTACTTGGTATCACTCTAGAGATCATCAAGTTAATCTAGTTGGTTTTGGAAAACTTAGCTTGGCTCAGCATAAATAATAAGTTGAGTTGCTAGGTTAAGAAGAGGAATTTGCCTATTAGCTCATAAACTTAGTATTCACAAGTTAAGATCGTTTGTGCTTTCAATGAATATTGCATGATTGGTTTCATCATATGTATATTTGTTTGTTTTCCTTTAACTCTTATGCTTGCTACCCAGCCTTGCTAGCCAAAAAACCTGTACTGAGAGGGAATGCTTCTCGTGCATCCAAACCTTAAACCCAAAACCTTGCCATTCGTGTCCACCATACCAACCTACATGTGGTATTTCACCGCCACTCCAAGTAAATTGCTCATGTGCTACCTTTAAAACTTTCAAATTACTTCTGTTTTGTGCTCCTGTTTTAGCTCATGAGGACTTAAATAGAGAATCTTTATCTCACTTGTTGATTGGACTCACACACGTGGACTAGTGGCTTCATCCGCTTATCTAAATGCTATAAGAGCTGGCAGCAGGGGTGCCCAGCCCCAAAATAATAATACAAAGTCTCTTCACTCTTTTTGCCCCTAATTGATCAGTCAAAGCATAATTGTGTAAACAAAAGAGAAAGAGGGATGACCTTCTATACCAGTTGCGTCCTTCTATGGGAGCCGCTCTTGTGAGTCTAGTTGGCTTGTGACGTACTGTATTTTCTATTTGCCATTTGTTGACATAAATATACACCTCTCAAAATTTATACACTCATCCACGGTTTGTGATTGTTGGCAGGCACCCGAGGATTCGGTTAGCCATGGTTTGTGTAAGATGGATGGGAGGAGTGTCATGAATTTTATACCTCTGTTTATTAAAATAAAAGCTCTAGCACATGAGTGGTCAATTCTTCCCTTTGCGAAGGGCCTATCTTTTACTTTTATACTGAGTTAGTAAACCCATTTTCTTCTGTCTCCAGCAAGAATTTGAGTTGTTGTGATCACATCATCTATATGTTGATTTATTCAATCATGTTTTCTACCGTTATTTGTTTAGCACATGCTTTATTATCTGAATGAATATTATTTTAAAATCTATGAATCACTGTCAAAGAGTTGTTATAATTAAACATGTTAAGCTCTATAATGTAAACCTTGTTATAAAGACTTCACCTAAGATAAGTATAATTTCATTAAATGTTCTCTGACCAAGAACGAAGTTTGCCATTACAAAATTTGATTCTCTCTTTTGTATCTTTGTTTGTGACTCCCTTTAATTGTTTTAAGTTAAGTTATATGAGAGGAAGTTGTCGTCTGTAATGATTGGTGCATAGGTAAATGTGATGCTTCTTGTCCGTATTTTATTTATCAACTCTTCACTCCATAAACCTGTGGTCATGTTTTATGAGTTCAGTTTCGCTTGGGAACAAGCGAGGTCTAAGCTTGGGGGGAGTTGATACGTCCATTTTGCATCACTATTTTATATCATAATTTTCTGTTATTCATCGATATATTTCATGTTATGATGCATCTCTTATGTTATTTTATCTTATATTGCATGTTTTATAATTTTTGGAGAATAAACACCGGGACCAGAAATCTGATGGAAAAAGCACCGTCGAGATACCATATTTCAGAAGATCAGAAGAAGAAGGGGGACATCTGGGGGTTCCTAAAAGTTTAGAGGACGAACACAGCCAGAAGGAGAGCCGGAGAGGGTCCACCAGGGCCCACACCTAGGGGTGGTGCGCCCCCCTAGCCGCGTCACCTAGGGGTGTGGCCACCATGGCCAACCTCTAGGGGTCATCTTTGGCGTGCCTGGCCCCGAGGGAACCCTAAGCCTCATTCCATCCTTGAATAATTATTCCGCCGCCGCCTCGGGGCGGAAAACACCCGAGAGAGAAAAGCTCTACGGCAGGGAGAAATATACCGGGGAAATTCCTCTCCGGAGAGGGGAAATCATCGCCATCATCACCGTCATTGCTCCGGGCATCATCAAGATCGTCATCATCATCATCATCATCATCACCACGAGAACAATCACCCTCATCATCCACCTTCATCCCTCTGTAACAATTAGGGGCATCTATCGCTGTTTTGCATTAGATCTCTCTCCCGGTGTGGATTACTTGTTAGTAGTTGATGCTTCTGAGATTTATCGGTGTTTGCACTTTATGACCAGATTGTTATCATCCATTATATCACCTCTAATCATGATCTATATGATGTGTTGTGAGTAGTTCGTGTTGTTCTTGAGGACATGGGAGAAGTCAAGTTGTTAGTAGTGAAGTAATGTTGAGTAATATTTAATGTTTGATATTTAAGTTGTGGTGTTATTCTTCTAGTAGTGTCATGTGAACGTCGACTACATGATACTTCACCATTTATGGGCCTAGGGGAATGCATCGTGTATTTGGCTACTAATTGTGGGGTTGCTGGAGTGACTGAAACCTAAACCCCCGTTAGGAAACCATTACACGAGGGAGCGTAGGACCCCGGAGTTTAAAGCTGTGGTTAGATTTATTTCTTAATTACTTTCTTGTAGTTGCGGATGCTTGCAAGGGGTATAATCACAAGGATGTATTAGTCTTGGATGGGACGGTATATTATCATAGGATCACCCGCACAACACTTATCAAAACACCCAAAATTATTCAGCTGCATGGAACAAAAGCACTTGACAGAAACCTCCCGTGTGTCCTCGAGAACGTTTGTTAATCATAAGTAAACTCACCGGCTTGTCCTTTGCTGAAGAAAGGATCGGGCCACTTGCTGTAATTATTATTACTGCATTTTATTTACTCGCACTTTATTTATCTGCAATATCAAAAAACCCTACAAATCTATTTTCCAGTATTTATAGTTATTCCTTCATCGAAACTGCTTGTCAACACCTTATGCTCCTTGTTGGGTTCGTCGCTCTTATTTTTGAAAGTACTATGATACACGCCCTATACTTGTGGGTCATCAGCTCTCCTTTAGGCAAATCCAAGTGCTAATGGTAGGTATCAGTAAGGTCTAACCAAAACGGTTGAGTTTTCATTTTTACGATTCTTATTTTTAAAGTTATGCCAAAAATGGCCAGATAGATAGGTTCTGCCAAAAGGTGTGCTACTGCAAAAATAATAACTAAAAAGTAGATCTACCACTTGGATCCAGTTAAGAAAATGCTTTGGTACAATTATGATTTTTGGTTTGGCCAGATTTACATTTTTACTATTTTGACTGGGCAAAAGCTAGGGTGCAGGTTTCTGTTATTTCCCAAAAAGAATAAAAGTCCAGGGGCTAAACAGGGCACGAGCCAGATAGACAGGGGCGCGGCCCAAAAAGCGGCGAAACCAGCCCATGGGAACGTGCGCGCACGATCGGGGTGCGGCAACGGCCCACGTGGCTTCTTCCTCCTCTCCTCTCTCTCATCGGCACACGGGCAATGAATGGCGACGACGATTGGCTCACCTCGGGGCAGCATACGGCAGTGGTGCGGTGTCAGTGTAGTCATACGAGGTCGAGGCCGTGCAGGCGAGAAAACGACATCGACTGAGGTGGCTCCAATAGACAGCGGCATGCAGTGCGGCCGCGGTGGCTCCAAGGACAGTAGCGATGAATCTGCAAAGCAAACCGACAAGGGGAAGGGTCAAGGCGGTGCGCTAGGGTACGGGGAGCACGGCCAGGCCAGAATGGCGTGATTAAAGTGGCCGGGGAGAGCTAGACCTGCGGTGGGGCTTGCGCTGGCCGGCGGCGCAAATATCCTCCGTGTCAGGTCATAAAAAACGAGCGGGGTCGAGAGGGCGTGCGGTGGAGTGTGCCGTGGGTGGCGAGGAAGTGGAGCACGCCGTGGTTTTATACGTGCGGGCACGGGGTTGTGGTCGCGGGCGTGTCCACGGACATGTCGCGGGTGGCACGGGGCGGCATCCGCGGTGTCGTGGAGGACAAGAACGGGCGGCTACGGCGTAGGGTGGGTGCGGGCACTGCCGCAGGGCAGCGAGGAGGCGTGCTGGTCGTGGCGCCGTGGCCACAGTGCGCACGGTGAGCGTGCACTTGTGTGTTCGCGACTGCCCCTCCCCCTCATCTTTCGGCCTCTGTTCCCTCTCTCTTCTCTCCCTCTCACCTCGACCAAAAAATGAATCCATGGCATCAAACTCGAGTGCAAACATAGGTGATTAGTTTTGGCAAGGTCTCACCCCTCCATTTGAACAAAATCAAACAAAAACAATCACTCAATTTTCTTTAAAAACATATTCAGAAAATTTAGTAAAAAGACTTAGCAAATTTTGTTAAGTGTTGAAAACACACAAAATCTTCAAAATGTCCAAGCTTGATTAAATTATCAAATGAACTCCAAATTTGTAATTCCAAGTTGGACATTGTTAAGCATGTCATAAACATCCAGAAACACATTGTTAACATATTTTGAAAATGTGGAAGGCTATGAAAACAAGGTCGAAAAAGGGTACCTTTCTGTGTTTCTCTATTTTCAAAATCCTCTGTTTTTCTGTCTTATTTTCTTTCCACAAAAACAAGCATGCAATTGAATGTTTTCAAACTCCACAAACCAAACCAAGCTTATGGATTTGTAGTCCACATACCAGAGAAAAATTATATGCCAAGAAAACATAAAATTGGGTACTCTAGCATATTGAAAACAAGTGCTAGAAATTGATATTTGGCTAGTTTTTCAGGGATAAACCCTAATATAAAAATCAAAGGAAAACATCCATAAATTCAAATGCCATTTTGTTTTATTGAATCAAACAAAGCCAAGAAATATTGTTAATTTGAAAAAAAAAACCATGATCCAACAGTTTCAACAAAAATCACTCAAGGCATCATATGGAAAACATCAGAGAAACAACTAGTGATCATCAGGAAAATGTTGCTTGCATTGCATAGATACTCATGGTCAAATACATATGTTGCTCCACACAAACACATTACAAAAAAAATTGTTGGCTCACAAATTTGCCTCCCTTAGCTATATTCCAAAGGTCCAAAAACTGGGGTGTGACAGATCTTCCCCCGTTAAAAGAATCCCGCCCCAAGATTTGCGAGTCTAATCTTTAAGGAAACCAGGGAACTCCTTCCTAATATAATCCTCACGCTCCCATGTAGGTTCTTCCTCAGAGTGATTCGTCCACTGAATCTTAAGGATATTGAAAGCATTCCTCCTGGTCGCACAAACATTCTCCTTAAGAACATGCAGGGGTCTGTCATGGTAGGTCAGGTCATCATTCAAGTCAATGGTCCTGAAGTCAACCTGGTAGGCGAGATCCTTCTCAGGTACATGAAGACACTTCAGGAGCAATGTCACATGAAAGACCTTGTGAAACGCTGACAACTCCTCTGGAAATTCCAACTGATAAGCCACTTCACCACAACGGGCCAGTATCTTAAAAGGGCCAATATACCGGGGTCCAAGCTTTCCCTTGACATGAAAACGCTGCATCCCTTTGAGTGGCGTGACATGAAGGTACACGAAATCTCCAATGCTGAAAGAGACATCGTGATGCTTTTGTGTCAGCATAACTCTTTTGGCGAGATTGATCGGTCTTGAGACGATCAAGAATAAGCTGGACTTGCCCTTCTGCAGCACGTAAAGTGTCTACACAGAAGACTTGATTCTCACCAGTTTCAGTCCAGTTCAGAGGTGTACGACATTTGCGTCCATACATGGCTTCAAAAGGAGCCATCTGTAAGCTAGACTGATAGCTGTTGTTGTAAGAAAACTCCGCGAAAGGCGGACAGTATTCCCATTTGGCTCCATAAGACAAAACACAAGCACAGAGCATGTCCTCCAATATCTGGTTCACACGCTCAGTTTGTCCATCAGTCTGCGGGTGATAGGCGGTGCTAAAGGCTAACTTGGTTCCAAGTGCTTCGTGCAACTTCTTCTAGAATCGAGAAGTGAACTGTGATCCTCGATCAGACACAATTCTTATAGGGACTCCATGCAGGTTAAAAATCCGAGAAATGTAAAGATCAGCAAGCTGGTCTCCACAATAAATAGTCCGGACAGGAATAAAGTGTGCAACTTTAGTGAGCCTGTCCACGACAACCCCTATAGAATCATTTCCTTGGCTGGACCTAGGTATTCCAGTAATGAAAGCCATCTTGACTTCATCCCATTTCCAAACTAGCGCTTTCAGTGGCTGTAGAAATCCAGCGGGACGCTGGTGCCCAGCTTTTACTTGTTGGCAAACATGACACTTGGCTATAAATGAAGCAATGTCTTGCTTCATTCCATGCCATCAAAATCTCTCCTTCTGGTCTTGATACATCTTGGTTCTCCGAGGTGAATAGAATACAGAGTATCATGAGCCTCAGTCATGATGGTCTGCTTTAACTCAGACTCGAAAGGAACACAAATGCGACCTTCATACCACAATACCCCCTCAGAGTCAATGTTAAAACCAACAACCTTCTCCTTCTCCATGCAGGTCTTAATTCCGTCAATACTCTTCTGGACATTCTGAGCTTCTTTGATTTGATCAACGAGACTTGGTTTAACTTCCATGGTGTCCAACATACCATAGCTGAACACTTCAATACCAAGCTGGTCAATTTCTTTCCACGACTCAGGTTTCCTAATCTGGATCATAGCATTCAGAGAGGTTGTTTCTCGACTAAGAGCATCAACTACAACATTTGCCTTTCCAGGGTGATAGTGGATACTTTCATCATAATCTTTAATAAGATCAATCCAACGGTGTTGCCTCATATTGAGTTCACGCTGAGTAAAGATATACTTCAAACTCTTATGATCCATGTATATTTCACATCTCTTTCACATAAGAAAGTGTCTCCATGCCTTGAGGGCATGAACAACTACGTCAAGCTCTAAGTCATGCGTGGGGTAGTTCAGCTCATGAGGTCTCAACTGGCCTGAGATATAAGATATGACCTTCCCTTCTTGCATGAGAACACCTCCAAGACCAAGCTTAGAAGCATCACAATACACATCGAAACTCTTGGTGACATCCGGCATAATGACTACCGGAGCAGACTCGAGTCGATTTTTCAACTCTTGGAAACTTTCTTCACACTTGTCCGTCCATACAAACTTACTATCCCTTTTGAGCAACTGAGTGAGTGGTCTGGCGATTCTCGAGAATCGTTGAACACACTTGTGGTAATATCCTGCTAAACCCATAAATGATCTGACTTCAGTCGCATTGATCGGAGCAGCACGCTTCACCATAGACTGAACTAGAGCAGGGTCAACAGAAATCCCTCCTTCAGATACCACATGTCCAAGAAATCCGACTTCCTTTAGCCATAATTGGCACTTACTAAACTTAGCATATAGTTGATGCTTACGAAGTGTTCCGAGCACAATTCTCAGATGTTCTTCATGTTCTTCCTCACTCTTGGAATAATAAGAATGTCGTCAATAAACACCACGACAAACTTTTCCAAATAATCCATGAACACCTTGTTCACGAGATTCATGAAATAGGCGGGAGAATTGGTTAGACCAAAAGACATCATGTTGTACTCATACAACCCGTAACGAGTGGTGAAAGCGGTTTTCGGAATATCGGTATCACGAACCTTCAATTGGTGATAACCATTGCAAAGATCGATCTTTGAGAAAATTCTAGCCCCATTTAGCTGGTCAAACAGGTCTTCAATTTTGGGCAAATCAGACCTTTTCTCAACATGTCATCCAGCTGTTTCTTTAACTCATCTAACTCCTTCGGATTCATCCAGTAAGGCTTCTGTGCTATAGGTCCGGTTCCAGGTACTAACTCAATAATAAACTCGATATCCCGATCTGGGGGCATACCGGGTAACTCTTCTGGAAAAACATTTTGGTATTCACATATTACCGGATCTTCCTCAAGTGTGGGGTTGGCTACACTCGTGTGGTAGTGAACCTTTGATGAAGTCTTGGTTGTGGTGTAGGAAACTTTATCTCCATCACTAGTGGTCATAGGAATGGACTTCTTGGTGCAATCAATAACACCCTTATACTTGGTCATCCAGTTCATACCTAGTACTACTTCTATCCCTTGGGATCCCATTACTATCAGGTCGGCATGAAAAGTTTTCCCTTGTATCTCCACGGGTACTTCATTGCAAACAAGGTTGGCTTTGGTTCTATCTCCAGGTATTTGTACTAACATAGGGTTGTGACAAAGGAATGTGATGCACCAGAATCAAACAGTACTGGAGCTGGTACAGAGTTGACAGGAAATGTACCGATCACCATGTCTGTTGCTTCCTGTGCTTGACCAACAGTGACATGATTCATATGTCCCATCATCACATTCTGCCTCCTCATGACTGGACCTTGGTTCATCTTGGTTGCAGTGGGCTGATCTGGAGCAGCATTCTTGGTAGGGAACTCACGAGCAAAGTGTCCTTCCTTTCCACAGATAAAGCAACCTCCATTTGGCTTCGGGTTTGGGTTTGGCTTTGCAGTATGGTTGAAGTTGTTTCCATTGCCATTTCCTCCAGGCTTTGGTGCATAAGAAGCACGGTTGTTGTTTTGTGGTTTTTGTGGTGGTTTTTGTTGTGGTTGGGCCTTGGTGCATACTGGTGATTCGGGCGACGTGCATAAGCAGGCACCTTGGTGGTGGTGGCCTCGCATAAGGGGTAATGCGAGTCCTGGGTGCACTATACCCTCCTTGCATAATCATCCCTCTCTTGCGGTCGTCAAAAGCATTCTGACGCTTGTGCTCCACCATCATGCAGCATCAGCAAGCGACTCCATATCCTGGAATGGTATCACAACTAGTGTACACTGCAGCTCATCGTGCAATCCATTCAGGAACCTCTCCTTCTTCTTCACCTCAGTGTTAACCTTCTCTCAGGCATACCTGGACAGGGTAGTGAACTCCTCCCAGTACTTAGACACTGAGATCCCTCCTTGCCTCAGCTTCAGAAACTTGTCCCGCATAATATTCATCACACCCTCGGGAATGTGATACTTGCGGAACCTAGCAACAAAGTCCTCCCAATCAAACACATGGCCAGCAGCAACAGTGGCTCAAGTTGTCTCCCACCAAGTTCTCGCCGGACCAGCAAGAAAGTGAGTGGCAAACAAAACCTTGTCATTCCTCCACTTCAGCTGCTTCCAAGTTGTTCGCAATGGTGCGGACCCAATCATCAGCATCAAGAGGCTCCACAATTTTCGAGAAGATCAGGGGATTCGTCTATTGAAAGTCCTTCAGCTTTGATCGAGCACCATGGCCATTGCCATTGCCATTGTTGTTGTTGGCACTAGCATTGGCCAACTGCTGCAGTGCAGCAATGGTGGTTGTGCTCTCAGCTACGTGTGGCTTGATGGTCCTCCATCATCAAGGCCAACAATGCCTCCACCGATGGTCGGGGGTGGTGATTCCTGACGAGGCGGCATGCTGTAGTGAAACATGTGTAAGACTATGTAGAAAGACCTTTTCTTTTTAAAACTAGGCAACAAAAATAGTTTTATGAACAATGAAAGGCAAGTGATAACTCACAAGTAACATACTAGTAGAGAAATCACAATCATGAACAGAACACAATCATACCACATTCATAACATATAGTCTTACAATCACATAACACAAACATAAGTCTCACAATACAAGCTAAGCTTCAAGAGCTACACAAGGGAAGAGACTCATGGGGACATCGCAATGCTACTAGCAAACTAACTGGCACAACATCCAAAAGTGCAAAGGTGCTACATCTAGTCCTGGTCACTGTCTCCATTGAAAAGGATCTCCTCAGGATCCTCCTCGTCTCCAAGCAGGTTGTCATCCTCCTGCTCACTCTGGTCACTCATGTCCATCCCATCAACATTTGATAGAATGTCATCGTCTACAAGGAGGTCCTTCTTCTCCTTGCGGAGCTCGGTGATCTCCTCCTCCAACTCTTTGAGAGTCGAGTCTCTAGTGGCCAGATCCTCTCTCGCAGTCTTCAGCCTACCACGCAGAATAGCGTTGGCTTCCTGCAGCGCCTCTACCTTCTCGGTGAGATGGGTATGGCCCAACGAGTGGTCCGTAGCTGTCCCGCCAAGGCGCGGTTCCTCGCAGTCACGGTCTCGTGCTCAACCATCAGCTTCCCCAAGTCTGTGGTCAGGATGCAGCACTCCACAGCGGTGGTGTGCTGCACTATCCTCAGACCGTCCAGACTACGATGGGTGCAGTGCAACAGAATCTTCATGTCCTCTAGGTGAGGACCCATGCCATCAAGATCCTGCGGCACAGGAAGTGATATTCCCATCTCATCGCGTCTTTTCCCAAGAAACTCAAACCGGGTAACAAGGAACAAGTAATCCTCAAGTACGCCAAGCGTGCAATCGCCTCCTGGATCACACGGAACGCTCCCTCGTGCCAGGAACGCTCAACGGTGGTGAAAACAAAGGTCTCACCAGAAGGTGCCGTCAGAGGTGGACGGATGGTACACTCCACAAACCAATCACCCTCTACTAGAGAACCAATGATCAGTCCTCCTCTCAGCTCAGGAACTGGACGGTCAATGAGCTCAGTCATCTCAACAAGCCTCGGCTCGAAGAGAAAAGACACAGTCACGAGCCAGTCCCAACCGACAGGCCTCTCTGAAGACAACCTTCATCTACACAAAGTTTTAAGTATAGTTTAAGTTAGACCATAGTGCAAAGTTTCAAGTTATGCAAGAGGTAACTTAATGTAAGTAGAGTTTAGTAACACAGAGGAGATGGGGTATATATAATATTTTGGTACTTAGTAATATCGGTAACTTGGTTTTATAAAGTAGCTTTTCGGAGTACTCGCTAACGTCCATGCTAACTAAGGTCTCCTAAGGTCAGGATGGATCTGATACCAACTTTGTAGAGGCCGCCGTAGACTAGCAAGTCCAAGACCCCTCATATGCGTACATTCACGATCCGAGAACAATCAGTCGTGAACAACGTATGACGTTGGTATACAAATTACATCATCCATTACACGAATAATAAAGGTCTTACACAAATGGTCACATGAACAAGTCTTAGATATCTGCCACACAGGACAGGAAAACTACGCTAACACAACGGAAGATAGCAAAACACAACACGGTAGAGCCCAAGTAACGCCTTAACCTACAGGCTGCTGAACGGGAGATGAGACTAGTTCGCAGGGTCATCAATGTAGTACTCCTCCTGTGGCTGCTCCTCCTAGTCTCGCCAAGTAAATAGCCAGGGACGAAACCAATATAAGTACATTTGAATGTACTTTGCAAGACATTCTTTATATAGCTTACAAAATGTAAGTATGCTTATATGGTGGAATGGGTAGGCTATACATAGGGTTTGCTACCCATGATGGATGAAAGATACATCACGGTTAATTTAATATCTCTATATGTTTGTTGAAGAAGATACTTCAAAAGAAAATAATATAGATTCTCTTGTAGATATCACATATCCAAGAGGTTTTGTAAGAGTTTGTAAAAGAAGGTTTTTCTATGCAAAATTTCTTGTAAAACAACTTCCAGCTTTTCCTCATGTATACCTCGCAGGTACAAAGTTCCTCTTCGAGTACCTCATAGGTACAAGTCCTTTTTCAAAACATCCTTTTTGAAAATATTGACACAATGCTAGCTACATGGCCATTCAATTGTCCATATCCGAGGACGCGGCTATTCCGAATAGTTTTACTCTGCAGAGGTGTACACAATCCACAAGATCTAGAATATCTGCCATGAATTACCCATGGACTGTCCGCGACAGTATGCGAACATCAGATACCTAGTCCAAAACTTTCCACTATGATCAAGCTAGTATATGACTATCCCTTCAACTGGGTTTGTTCTCCCCGGCACCGTGTCCCACACTGCCATGATAGGAGACCCAACTGTTGCAGCCGGAGGGAAAATTAATCCCACACTTTGCATGTCCCGTATCTCACACCAGGCGACATTTCGGTTCAGAGGATCCAATCCTCTATAGCACTTGGGATAGAACACACACTAGCACGAACAAGTTTCTAGCAAGGCCTCTTGCCCATGTCGAGGTAGAGTGGCAGTACGTCTTGGTTGTCCAGCGAAGACTAGGTTATGTGTCTTTGTAGAACAATTTTAAAAACTTTCTCTCTTGCCAGCTCTAGTGAACAAGGTCCCACCTTTCCACCGAGGGTTTTCCATGAAGCCTTTGTTTACAAAAACACATTTTAGGGTGTCCACTTATGGACTTCAAGATTACTAACTTGGGTGGTATTTATATACCATATGGTGGCTAAAGGCTTGGTCACACCAAGTTTGAGTACTAGCAATGTGATAGTTTACCATAATATTAATAGTAGTAATAGCCACAACAAAAATAGTTTTGTTAAACATATTTTTGTAAAACTTCAGAAGTAAAACATGCATCATATATAATGATAAGTGTAATAAAAGAAAGCATTAGGATGGCTTGCCTTGGTATTGTTCCTGGTTCTGCTCTTGGAAATAACATGAGTGAAAGTAAGCCTCCTCTCCAATATCTCCTTCTTCGTTTTGTAACGTCGTAAAAAGAAATAAATGACACACATTCAGAACAAACTAAGGTAAACAATAGTACATAGCAATACATACAGCAAGCAACACATAAAACGATCCATCACTCAATTTTCCCAAAGGGAAAAATTATTCAACACACATAAGTAAAACTAGACTACTAAAAAACATGACTATGGTGGAGAAATTGTATTTCTCACTAAACTTCAATGGGACCAGTGGGTATTCCACTAGGATACCAAGGCATTAAGAGGTCAAAATTTCTATGGTCATACTTGGGAAAATTAATATCCCACTAAACAAGCAACAAAAACACTACACATACTAATGATAACAGGAAACATTTTAATCAAGTCAAAACTACTCATGCTTTCCTACAAATGAAAGTACATGCTAATAGAGGTGATACACCCCTAATATCAGTACCAATGTGGGTACTGGACCTAACATAACAACATAAAAAATCTAGCTACTAAATCTATAAGTAATATGCCACAATTTCCTAAACATTAGGAAATTCTAGAAAATGTCTATACTAGTAGAACTAATTCTAATAAACACACAAAGTACTAAACCTTTCCTAAAATGCTAGTTCAGTAAGAAAAAACCTAATAACAGAGGATAACAATCTTTCACATGCTAGAAAACATAAATCTAATACTAACATATTGAATAGAACTAATTTACACAATAATAAATAAAAACAGAAAAGTGCAAAATCTAGATATGCACACCATAATTATTCTAGAGCTCTAAAAATTACACCAATATAGGATTAGGAAGATCTAAGCATACACAAGCTCATACAATTGGATTCACATAAAAAATCATCACCAAATAACCTACAAAAATTCTAGAAATGCTCTCTGTATAGTTACCAAAATGCATTGCACTTTCTGTAGGAAGCTCTCCTTCAAGCAAAGCCAAGTAGTTACTGGTAGGTATGACTAAGAGCTATCCAAAACAGTTGAGTTTGCATTTTTAGCATTCTTATTTTTAAAGTTATGCCAAAAATGGTCAGACAGATAGGTTCTGCCAAAAGGTGTGCTACTGCAAAAATAATAACCTAAAAGTAGATATACTACTTGGATATGGTTAATAAAATGGTTAGGTACAACCATGATTTTTTGGTTTGGCCAGATTTTTATTTTTACTATTTTTCACAGGGCAAAAGCTAGGGTGCAGGTTTCTGTTATTTTCCAAAAAGAATAAAAGTCCAGGGGCTAAACAGGGCACGGGCCAGATCGACACGGGCGGCCCAAAAAGCGGCGAAAACCAGCCCACGGGAATGCGCGCTTGTGGCGCGTCAACGACCAGATTCAAAGGGTCCGTTGATCTCTCGATCAATGGCCCACTTGGCTTCTTCCCCTCTCCCCCTCTTTCTCAGTGACGCACGTGCAGAGAACGGCAACGGCGATTGGCTCACCTCAGGGTGGCGTACGGCAGTGGCGCGGTGTCGGGGTAGTCGTACGAGGTCGAGGCCATGCAGGCGAGCAACCGGCGGCGACTGAGGTGGATCCAATCGACGGCGGCGTGCAGTGCGGATGCGGTGGCTCCAAGGACGGTGGCGATGAATCTGCAAGGAAACGGCCAAGGGGAGGGGTCAGGGCGGTGCGCTAGGGTATGGGGAGCACGGCCATGATGGAATGGCGTGATGAAAGTGGCCGGGGCGAGCTAGACCTGCGGTGGCCGGCGGCGAAAATCTTCCCCGTGTCGCTCACAGAAAGCAAGCTGGGTCGAGAGGGCGTGCGGTGGAGTGTGCGGTGGAGGTGTGGGGGTGGCTGGCGAGGCAGTGGAGCACGCCGTGGTTTTTATACGCGCGTGCACGGGGTCGTTTTCCCGGGCGTGTCCACGGACATGTTGCGGGTGGCACAAGGCGGCATCGTGGAGGACAACAACGGGCGGCTGCGGTGTAGGGTGGATGCGGGCACTTCTGCAGGGCGGCGAGGAGGCATGCTGGTCGCGGTGTCGTGGCCACAGTGCCGCACGCACTGTGTGTCCTGTGGCTGTCCCCCCCCCCCCCATCTAATTTTTTGGCCTTTGTCCCCTCTCTCTTTCTCTCCCTCTCAGCTCGACCAAAAAACGAATCCAAGGCATCAAACTCGAGTGCAAACATAGGTAATTAGTTTCGGCAATTTCTCACCGCTCCATTTGAACAAAATCAAACAAAAACAATCACTCAACTTTCTGTTAAAAACAGATTCAGAAAATTCAGTAAAAAGACTTAGCAAATTTTGCTAAGTGTTGAAAACAGACAAAATTTTCAAAATGTCCAAGCTTGATTAAATTATCAAATGAATTACAAATTTGGAATTCCAAGTTGGACATTGTTAAGCATGTCATAAACATCCATCAACACATTTTTAACATATTTTTGAAAATGTGGAAGGCTATGAAAACAAGTGGAAAAAGGGTACCTTTCTGTTTTTCTCTGTTTTCAAAATCCTCTGTTTTTCTGTCTTATTTTCTTTCCACAAAAAAGCATGCAGTTGAAGGTTTTCAAACTCAAATATCAAAGCAAGCTTATGGATTTGTAATCCACATACTAGAGAACAATTATATGCCAAGAAAACAATATTGGTACTCTAGGATATTGAAAACAAGTGCTAGAAATTGATATTTGGCTAGTTTTTCAGGGATAAACCCTAATATAAAAATCAAAGGAAAACATCCATAAATTCAAATGACATTTTATTTTCTTGAATCAAACAAAGCCAAGAAATATTGTTAAGTTGAAAACAACCATGATCCAACACTTGGAACAAAAATAACTCAAGGCATCATATGGAAAACATCAGAGAAACAACTAGTGATCATCATGAAAAATGAGATTTGATTTCAAGGAAAATGTTGCTTGTATTGCATAGATACTCATGGTCACATACATAGGTTGGTCCACACAAACACATTAAAAAAAATTGTTTGCTCACAAATATTCCTCCCTTAGCTATATTACAAAGGTCCAAAAACTGGGGTGTGACAGCTTGGATCAAAAACCTACTTGTTGTGCGGTCTCTCTGTATCATGGTTAATGATAGTAATAGTTCCTACTTTAAAGTAGGTAAAGTCTTGAAACTGGGTGATCCTATTTCTCCCATTTTATTCAATCTTGTTTGTGATGTGTTTTCAAAAATGCTTTTGAAAGCCGCCAGTGCTGGATTGATTGAAGGCCCGCTTCCTCAAGTAGTTTCTGGGGGTGTCATTAGTCTTCAATATGCTAATGATACCATCTTTTTTCTTGATGCGAATCTTGAATTTGCCAGAAATCTAAATTGATTTCTTTCTTGCTTTGAGAACATGTGAGGGATGAGGATTAATTACCATAAGACTGATCTAATGGGGATCCATGTTAACATGGAGAATATGAACATTTTTGCTCAGGTCTTTTGTTGAAAAATGTCTGGGTTCCCTTGTAAATACTTAGGTGTCCCTATCCATTTCTCAAAAATCAAGAAGGAGGATCTTCAAACTATCATTGACAAAACTTTTAAGAGATTTTCTGGATGGAGAGGGAAACTTCTGAACTATCAAAGTAGGCTGGTTTTACTAAAAGTCTGTATCTTCTGTCTGTCATCAAAATTCCTAAATGCGCTATTTCTGCCATTAATTCTCAAAGGACTCATTTCTTGTGGAGCGATTCATATGAGAATAAGAAATATCACCTAGCTAATTGGGACCTGGTATCTATGAAAAAGGAATTTGGGGGCCTTGGTGTCCAAAACCTAGGAGAGTTTAATCTCTGTCCGCTAACTTCTTGGGTGAAAAGGTATCATAAGGATGATAACAAAATTTGGAGGAGAATTGTTGACTTTAAGTAGAATCCTGACCCAAATATCTTCTCCTCTATTCCCACATTATGTTCTCCCTTTTGGAAGGGGGTTATATGGGCTGCTAGAGCTGCTAAGTGTGGTTTTAGATGGAAAATTGGGAATGGCATTAAAATTCAGTTCTGGAGTGATGTCGGCTAGGCAACTGTTGCTTGGCTATATGTTTTTGGAATCTTTTTAAAATTTCTAATGACCAAGATATCTCAGTTTTCCAAGCTTATCAGGATTGTGAACTTAGGCTTACCTTTAGTAGAAATTATTCTCATGAAGTGTGGCGTCAATGGGAAGAATTGTGTCAACTTGTGAGTACTATTACTCGGTCAGATGAAGTTGACACCCCCATTTGGATGTTTGAATCATCTAGGGAGCATAGTGTCAGATCTTTCTATGCCATTGTCAATGACAGAGGGATTGTTCCAGTTCACACCCCTGTTATGTGGATTGTGAAGTTTCCCCCGGACTGCACATATTTCTGTTGCTTTTTGCTAACAATAGGCTTCTAACTCGAGATAACTTAGCAAAGCGTAGGCTTGTGCCTGATGAGTCGTGTTTGTTCTGTTCTGAACTGAAACAAGTCATCATCTTTTCTTTGAATGCTTTGTTGCTAAAATTGTGTGATATGTTGTATCTAACTTGCTGGGTGTGACTGTGGGTTCTAATTTTGAACCTATTACTAGATGGTGGATTAGTGAAAAGAAGAATTCACGTATCAATGTCGTTTTCACTGTTGCAATTTGGTCCCCGTGGAAACTTCGTAACGATATGTGCTTTCAGGGAAATGGTTGGCCTGGTGTATAGGACGTCTGGCGAAGGATCGTGCAAGAATTAGAGTAATGGAAGGTACTTGTAAATGGCAGCGTCTCGACACTGCTAGATCAGAATATCGTGAAACTGAACAGATTGCGAGGCAAGATTTTGCGGATCGCTTGGCTCTGATTCCTTGTTCCTGGAAAAGCTCAGAGGTTTTCCACAGCGCAGAGGAGGCCCAGGAGGAGACCTGTAAGAAGCTGATGTCCAAGTTTCTGCAGAAGCGCTGAATCCTTTTACAGTTATGTAGTAGTAGATAATCTAGCTGGTTTCCCGTGTTTCACGCCCTTTTCTGTTTGCTGGTTCCAGACTCAGTGTCTACCTTGTGGTCGGTTGTGAACATTGTCTTTCTAGATCTCACGCGCGGTGGAGCTTGTTTGCTGTAAACCTGTTGTGTTGAACTTTTTGATTTCCATGAAATTGGGAGAGCGCCACTTTAGACAAAAAAAAAAGTGAAAGGCGCCAAAGTGCGCACATATAGCTGTATACAAGCCCAGCTAATACCGATGGACGAGCCTTGTTTCTGAGGCCCAAGTGTATATATAGCCCTTGCTTTGCTTGAGGCTGCGCCAGTCGCAGATCCAAACCATCGTAGGCAGATCCAATGTCATGGATCCAGCACCAGCACAGAAATGGTTCTCAAAGGAAAAAAAACACCAGCACCGAAATCATATGGCCCGTGGAGACGCATGCCTTCTTGTTGTCTTCAAGAAATAATAAAAAAAAAAGTTTGTTGGCTTCATGCAATGTTGTTAATTACCAGGTGGGTTTGTCTCAGAAAAAAAAAGGTGGCATGTCCTTGATTTTATGGATAAATTAAGCTTATAAGGATGTCTGGATGTGTACGGTGTACGGTGTACCTCCTCCTACTTTGCATCGATACAATGATACAGATCTCGTTGCTCGTCAGAGCAGCAAAGTGCTGCTTATTGTATCCGGCCGCAGATTGTGCAGGAGAGACCTACGTGGCCACCACTGTCTGAAATTTAGATGCAAGGCACAAGAACCTCAGAAAGATACGTACATCATATACACATGCACGTATTGATGTATGTGCACCTTTCTACTGTACTCTGTACTTCTCCATCTTCAGTACGTGCACCTGGGACAGCCTTAGTGTGTTTCGTAGATAAAAGACGGCCTTAGTTTGTTACTGTGGTTGGTCTCTCCTAGATTCATATGGCCGTGGTAATGATTTCCTGCAGATGGCATCATCATGCTCGGATAATGCTTTACTTCGAGGTTATGGAAAAGGATGTGCAGCTCCTCCTACTCTGCATCCACGATGATAATACATTCATGCATGTAGTTGATGATCAGAACAGCTAAGTGCTCCCGCTAGCTTATTGTATTCGGCCGCAGATTGTGCACACACGGATAGCACATAGCAGGAGTCCTACCTGGCTGCAGATGCAAGGCACATGAATTCAGAAAGTACATCATACATGCATGTATTGTACTCTGTACTCCTGCATCTCACACTTTTTAATCCCGTTTTTTAATCCCCTAAAGCAGCTCAGCTGACTCATGCGTCCTAGCGAAGAAATATCTTCTCGGACAGGCGAGCTGCACCACTCGCCACACGAGGACACGTACCTAGGTGTTGCAGATTACTCACTTGCTTACCAGTAGGAGTATGCTAATATGCTTAATTAGTGGCCTCTGCCGCCTGAACGGCAGACTGTGGCGTCGACTTCCATGCCGGGCCGGCAGCTTTGCTTTGGTCTAAAGAGACGGAGACAGCTACGTCTGCTTTCAGTCCCTTTCGCTTTCATGGGGATCGTGATGAAGCGCACAAACGCATCGGCATCAGTTAACTAACCGCCCACTTAGTACCACCCCATAATTGGTGTCTCGTCAGACTAATCCGGGAGGCCATGATATGATATCCCGTTTGTTCCCGCGTCAAGATAAAAGATGTCAACATGCCGAGCTCTGCAAAAGCCGGCCTCTGGAGCTGCCCATGTCTTTAGTTCTGGATGGATGGATGCGGCATGTGTTTCAGTCTGGTCGGAGTCAATGCATCATACCCGAAGCGCAACTGTAACTAAAGAGGAAAGAGCAATGTCAGCTCTGTCTTGCTCCTTTATAGTCTTTTGAGCACTTCCAAGGCGCCTTTACGTTGGAACTGATAGTCTTTCCCTACTGAATTTTAGACAGAACCACACCTCTCAAGTATATACGTATTGGTTGTGTAAGTTGCATGTAACACAATGCTAGCTGCAAGTACAGGTGTTCTTGTGGACAAAGGATATTTTGTGTGATTCAATGTTTCTGGAAGCAGATAGGGCGAAGATGATCTCGATCATGTGGGCTATCTGGAACTCTAGAAATTGTTTGACTCATGATAAAGAAGGAGTTGGTCCGACTCAATCAATGAAGATGACGAAGGAATCATTGGCGTTATTTGATTTACCAAGGGTTTAGACTCGGACTCTGCCAGGCCACGGCTGGCGGCCACCTGAGGATGGCTGGGTGAAGGTCAATGTTGATGGTAGCATTGCGATGGAGGCACGCCAAGGAGGAGTAGGGGGTGGTTCATTCCTCCTCCAGGGTTTATAGCCGCCTAGTGTAATCCCTACCGACGGCGTTACGGATTCTCTTGTCTCGGAAGCTCTAGCTCTCCGAGAAGTTGTCTTCTTCGCAAGACTCCGAGGCTTCGACAAAGTTCTATTCGAGACAGATTGTTTAGAGATGGTGAATCGTTGGTCTTCGCACCACTACTCAAGATCCTTGGTGGCGCCTATCCTTTCAGAAGTTGGGGAGTTAGTTTGTTCATTTAATTCTTTCTGTATTCAACATGTGTATCGTTCAGCGAATGTTTATGCTCACATCTGTGCAACGCAAACTAGCACGATGGCGACAACGGAATGCTGGCTAGACTTGCCTCCGGGCGTTCTTGTAACAAGTCTTTTAGCAGATTCTGTTGGGGCTTTGATTGCTCAATAAAACTTCCCGAATTTCCATGCAAAAAAAAAGCTGCAAAGCTGCCAATGTTTAGGTGGATCAAGAGTTTGATAGTACCTGGCTACATTTTTTTTGGTAAGCTGATTATATTAATATCAAGTAGATATCAATTATGTCCGATGTTTGCATCAAAGCGATATTAAAAATTGGTCAGGGGATTATCAAACAGCTGCATCAACCTCCAATGATGGAAACCGAGGGTAACATGAGATGTACTCCAATGACCAAGCATTCTTTAAGGGAAGAATGCATGACGCTGACATCGCTGGATCCAATGAGATCAGATCATGGGTTTTCACACCAAAGAGAAGTATGTACAAATTCTAAGCAATGCCTTAAGAAGCCGTACATCGCGTGAATGGCATCATTGTCAGATTCAACCAATGGAGACTAGACCTAGAGTTTTCACCTCTCAAAGACCCATCATTTAAAGAGTGCCACCTAAAGGAAGTCGTCATGTGCTGCCACATGTCGATCCACTCACACAACCACAAAGGCATGATCCTGACGGTACCAAGCCATGCAACTCGAACCTTTCTTGCGCAACACATATCGCCGAGCAACGCCTAGAGACATCCGCCATCGACACAATCCCAGGATGTCAAGAGTGCAAATCGCCCACATAGAGCTAATAGGTCAATCACATGGGGCAACTCGGATAGATTACAAACCCATGCACCTAGTAGAAGTAGATCCGCTAGATTTTCCATCGCAGACGCCTTCATGGGCATCCCAAGGAATCCAACCCCTGCATCGAGAGGAGGATGTCCAATTATTGAGAGTGTCACGGTAATGTTTTTTCGACGTGAACCAAATTCATATGAAGTTATAAAGATAAAACTAACTTCTGACGAGGAAGTGAGCCCCGTCGCCGGGAGGCTTGGGCCAAGTGTAGGGGGAGAAAGCCAACTCACGGTACGGATCATTACCTACTTAGGTCACCTCCTTTTTATATACCATCTGTAGGATGCCAGTTGGGATAAGTAGAAAGTTGTAAATCACTAGTGTTGTAACCTCGCCTGATTATAGTCAAGATTTGCTGGTTGACGATCTGTGTAGAAAATGTGTTGTCTTTTTTCTCTCTTTCTTCTTGGATGGGTTTTCCACCTTAAAATTCCCGTCTCCCCTTAGCGTTTTGATCTATTTTTTCATCGTTTGTTTCCTATCTTTTATAACAGGGAACCTTTAATATAGAGGGTGAAACCTGCTGTCTCACACATCTGATGGATTGGGATGTCAGGTTGCCTAATGCTACGAATTGGAAAGATATGTCACCTTCACGGGAATTCGGAACCAAAGAGATCCACCATTTCCATGAATCAGAGATTGGTATCCGCCGCTTCATACCATTGTCATAGATTTTCTCTTTGTTTTGACTTCTACCATAGGGTTAGTGGTAACCTGGTGGATGTATTGTCATGAGGCACGTGGTCTCAGGTTTATTTGCTTTATAGATTTATGAAATTTGCAAAACAAAGGAGGCAAGGATTTCAGTCCCCTTTTCAAAAGAAAATATTGTTGCCGCCATAGCCATTCGCACCGCTGCACCCGCAATCACTATGTCACGACCACCGTCAAGAAGATTCCAGCCTCCAACGATGTTCACGCCATCGAGGGCTGTTGCCACACGCCAGCCACAAGGGAGTGCAAGGAGACAAGCCCGCCACCACCATTCTCTACGCAAGGCTTGCCCGTCGTCTTCGTCCAATAATAGGAAGGTGGGTGGCGAGGAGAGGTGATGGCAGTGCCTAGCTAGCGGGTTTCCTAGCTGACTACCTAGATCTTCTCGGGCGATACATCTTCTCAGTGTGAATTTTTTTTACCTCGAAACCGAAAAGGGCCCGTTACGAGTTATTTTAAGGTTAGATTTAATACGTTTGACTTTCTACGACATATCCGACTATATTTACACACTAAATTTATGATTTGGAACTTATCTATTCTTGGTACTGATCCTATTTTGACCCAATGTCAACAATATTAAACCCCTTGCCATCACCATACGATCGTTGTAGCCATGGGCACAAAGTCAGTGCTACTCACATTATTTTGATGTAAATTTTACCATTTTCTTGGATACTCTTTTAGTAATGTGAATACGAAGGCCGGCTGTGAAACTTTTGGTTGTATATACCACCTTGATGCAACGATTATTAATTCGAGAAAATGTCTTTTGTCAAAATCAAGTATCTTATGAATTTTACTAACTTCTTCTAATTATATATTTGGTTTATGTTATATAAAACCCCTTCATATTGCAATATTAGCATACAATGGTCGGATTGGCATGTGTGGAATCATTTAGTTATCGGTTCAAGCCATGCTACCTATAGAATTTTGAATATTTTTATTTTGAGTATCCATTGTTATAGTCTTGGACCCACCACTGATACTACCGGTTCTATCTATCATTTTTCAACAATGTGAGTCTATTAATACTAAAATATGTTAATTACACCTGGTTTCTACAACTTAAAGAACTAGTCCAGACATGATGAATGCAACAATAAAAAATAGAAGGAAAAATAAAATGAAAAAAGAACATGCTCCGGAAAATGCAATCAAGGGACCGCAATAGCTGGAAACAAGCACCACCAATGATAACCTTAGACTTCGAAACAAGTTATCCAATAACAACCTCCAGTAAGCGAACATAGCACAAGATTCATTGTCAAATGGATGTAACCACGATAGTTAATCTTGGTCTTTCACCCTGGAAGAAGTCCGAGCATCCAAGGGTTTTCACTAAAAACAAAGTCAAATTGTGTTCCTTCCCCAACTTGTCAGAATAACGCTACAATGCACCAATCCGAAACCTATAGTCTCCAAGTGCACAATTTTGGCATGGACACTACCACACAATGAAACCATGTTCACACAAAAATATTATGAATCATCTTATTCTCCCATACATTGCGAACGAATGCAGAGGAAACTATGCATGCGCACGGTGCTGGCGTGAATATTGTCATGCAATCGAAAAAATCATGGCAAGGCAAATTGAGTTGCCACATTATCATCGTCACTCCTGCTTCTGCCAACACTAAGTTTTCTCGGTCTCCATATGAGTCATTGTGATTTTTCTTTTACCTCTTGATACTTACCAATATATTCGAACGGATCTTGACATTCCGCACCTTCATCATCACGTTGGTAATATCGCCGTGGTGGTCCACATGGCTGATGGTGCGGAAAAAATGGCGTGTCATGCGGGTGGCATGATGGTCGGCGGCACCTTGCCTAAGGCCTCATATAGATGAGTTAAAGTTGTCATCACAGATGGGCAGAATCCACCCCAGAACACGAGTGGTGTGCTTCTTCAGAGCAGACATACTAGAGGGGGTCGGCGACGATGAACATACCAAGACGATAACTTAACAATCAGATCAAGAAAGCGATCATGATTAAAGGTTGGAGGAGGAGAGGATACGGTGAAGCTATCGCCACCCATTAAGGACCCAAATAAGAAGCTGATGTAATGTAGTAGTAAGTTTTCTCTCAGTTTTGAGACAAAGTTTTATCGAACCAGTAGGATTTAGAGATCTCCAGCATGGTGTGAATCAACTACTGGCGCTAAGTTGACGAGCGTGAACCTACACACAACAAACAAACTTATCTTGCCCCAACGTTTCAGAAAGGTTGTTAAACTTTCCTTCTTGCTGAAAACAAAGAGATTAAGCATATGGTGCAGAAAATAGTGACGAAAGCAAAATGGACCAGCAAGAAAGTACCGATTAAAACCAAGTAAACGGGGTTATAGACAATATAAACGAATGGAACGGGGACCATAGTTTCACTAGTGGTTTCTCTTCAAAAGATAACAAGTAAACAAGTTGGATGAACGAATTACAACTCGACAATTGATAGAATTGAAACAACAAATAATTATGACAAGTAAAGTTCAGTGTGATATTCACGTAGGTGTTGCGTAAAAAAAAGTACGTTATCCGACTGCATCTATGACTAATAATCCACCTAGAGTGCGCTTATATGCTTCTCACTTATTGGTATTAAGTTGTAAAAGCAACGGATAATTGTATTAAGCACCATACATAATGTAAGAAATATTCATAGTCATAAAAGACACTTCATTGGTCTTACTCGTTGCTGTCACTCGAGTCCAGACACGGAGGATGCATGGACCCACTATCTAGCACCAGACCTTCTCTTGGAGATACAAGCAATCACTTGGCCAAAATAACCACATGGATCGGAGAGCGTGCAAGAACTTAAAACAAAAAAATGGATATGATGATAGTAACAAGATCATATAAAAATATGAACAATCTGATCATAACTTCACAATTCATCGGATTCCAGCAAACACGACATGTAGCAATTACATAATGACGATCTTGATCATGTTAGGAAGCTCACAAGATTCTCAAATGCTTGCAAAAGGAGAAGAGACTATAGGTTACGTGTAGGAAATTAAAATTTTACGTCTTACGCAACACACATGATCTACTATGAAGATACGAGCGATGATATATCTGATCGTTACTAACATGAATATGCGGAACATGTGTTGATGACGATGTCGGTGATGCTTGATGAAGAGTTTCATGGCTAACCCTTCAAGACGACCTCATAGTGAGGGTTTCCCCGTATCCAGCCTTCTGGATCCAGCAGAGTGAGGGTCTCCCTCACCGCCTTCCCCTATCCAGCCTTCTGGATCCAGCAGATTGAGGGTCTCCCTCGCCGCCTTCAAGACGACCTCATAGTGAAAAACAGCATATACCTCGCCGGAGAAACTCGAGGAGAATAGAGTGTGCACCTCCGCGCTATTGGAGTTCCTTAGTGACTCCACACCCCTCCAGCGAAGACGTACTTTCCTTGGGAAGAAAATTCGGTAATCACATTAGTGTCTCCTTGTGCTTTGGTTATCTCTCAACCCGAGCTTATTACTTATGAATTTACCTTTGTGATAGCCATCGTGCTTGAAGTCATCTATCTTTCTATCACATAGTTTTACATCTTGCTTAGTATAAGTTGTTGGTGCACATAGGTAAACCTAGATTTCGTAGGTTTTGTGCTTGATAAATCAAATGCTAGTTTTATTCTGCATTAATTCAAGCCTAAACCGTAGTTATTTTAAATCTCCTATTCACCCCCCCTTTAGGCGGCATCCTTGTACTTTCACTATGTTATAGTATCACCATGACTAATGTCATGCATTTGTCTGTCTAGACTTATTAACATATACCATTACACCAAGTGGATCCTAGATGTATCTCTCTATGGAGTAGAGGGGTAATTACCAGTCTTGAACTATCACGATGAAATGAACACCTTGAAGAATACCCAGTAATATCCTTTTTGATCACCCATTTTACGGTGTGATACTTGACTACACCAAAGTGAATTTTCTACTGAACACCACATTATATTCTAATGGTCAAAGGAAGCAAAAAATAGACATCTTATGACGATACTATTTATATCAATGCTAGAACCATAGCTCATAGTATCTCAACTAATTGGGTCTACCCGGCCACAATGTTGAAACAACAATGTGCACTTGTTAATATTGACAAAGAAAATGTTCATGAAAAAGAAAATATGGTCAAAGGGTTATAATGGTATGTTTATGTTTCCCCACGTGCGTATGTCTTTTCCTCTGAATCTCATATTCAGTGACCACATTAGTTATTATAGTATAAAAACTTGAAACTTTAATCATGAAACGGATCTATATTATTGTCTCTCGGGCATACATCCAACAATCTCTCACTTGTAATAGAAACAATAATAATCTAGTCATTATATTAAATCTTCCTTTAATCCGGTATCAGATCGGTGAGACTCAAACTTGAGACATGGTAGAGCCTTTGTCATCAGATCTGAAGACATTCGGATCCGTGTGAACTTTGCAAATCCTTCTGTATCCCTTTGACACATTATGTCTGATAAGATGATCCTTGCATTCTATGTGCTTGGATTTTCTATGAGACCTCAGATACTTTGCTAGGGTCACTTCACTATTGTTGACACAATAGAGCTTATTTGAGTCCGTCGCGGATGGAACCACTCCTAGTTCAGTGTTGAACTTCTTTATCCAATAGCTAGCCTTTGCAGCTTCTGAAGCCGCCACATATCCTGCCTCCATTGTAGAGGTCCGCCACAGTGCCTTACTTGCAGCTCCTACAGCTGACCGCACCGCCGTCTAGAATGAACACATAAGCTGATTGTGCATTGGAATCGTCTGGATCAGACTGAAATCCTGAGTCAGTATAACCTTTTACTCTGAGCTCTTTGATCACCTCCATAGTCCCAGAACGGTGCTATGTGCAAATGGTCCGGCAATGTGTTGTATCGATAAAAGTATGTTAGATGATAGAAATCTTGATGTTGTATTTGATGACTTTGCTTCAAAGAATGCTTGAAGAAGTTGTTTCTTATGCTTATGAGTCGTTTGCCATGCTCGTTTTGTTTTTCAGATAGGAAGAGACTTATACAGAAGAATAATACATTGGTCCTGGTTGAAGTGCTTCCGCTTAGTACTTGAAAGAATTTTACTCCTTCCATTCACTTTTATAAGTCATTTCTGTTTTTGGCACATACTTTCTAAAATGAATGAATCTAGACTCATTTTGTATATAGATTCACTCATTTTGCTACGTATTTGGCTAAAATTAAAATGGTAAGTAGTGTGCCTTATAAAAGTAGAAATCATATATTTCTTGGTTGAGAGCTAATACTTTCTTGTTGCTAAAACTCGTACCGTGCATTCGTGCAACCCCATTGGATCATAATTATCTTCTTTTCTAATGGTGTGTTGTTGTATTCAACTGTATGATTATGCCAAATGGAATATTTGTGCAATGTATATGTTTACTCGCTCCGCCCGGGAATAAGTGTACATTTAGCTTTTAGAGAAAGTCAAGCTTTTATAATATTGATCAACTGTATAGGGAAAAGCTCCAGCATTTATGACACTAAATTAGTATCACCAGATCAGTTTCGAAATATAGTTTCATAATATACCAATTTGATGTCATATATGTAACTAATCTTTTCTTAAAAGTTGGTCAAAATTTTATAATTTTCCTCCTCGAAACAGGCTTTATGCCCTGCTTTATAAATAAAGCAACTCACAGTCATACAACGAGTTCAATACCACAAACAAAAAAAAAGGACAGAAAAGCAAAAACGCCCGCTGGGGCAAGAACACAACACTGCCCAAACAAAAGAGTACAAATAAGACGATACAACACGGAGCGAAAATCAACGGCTGGAAGCAGAAGAAAAGCGGCAAGCCGCCGTCACGAGGGCCTGAATCACGCTATCCAGGCGCTCCAATTCCCGCTGTCTACAGAGTGCGTGCCACTACTGCAAAAATTCCAAAAATTTAAACACGGAGTCAGAGGACCAGCCTTAGAAAGACGCGCTATATAACCATCTTATTACGAATAGTCCATAAAGTCCAGGTCATCGCGGCGAATAGTAACCAGAAGAGGCGTCTCCTCCTCCTCCTGTTACGGTTCGCCTGAACTTCCAAGAACTCGCTAAGGTCTACGGCCAGCCACTCGGGCCCCAATGCGTCGCAATGAAGGTCCAAAGGAAACGAGCTACGGTGCAGAAAATAGTATGTGATCTTCCGTCTCTAGAACCGCACATAGGGGAAGGTCCCATCACCTAGACCAAACCGCTTGGTGACCTCCACACCCGATAGGAGGCGGTCACGGAGTAATTGCGAAGTGAAGATTTTAATCTTCAATGGCATTGGCGCCTTCCAAAGATGGGTCGCCCAGGGAGTCGTAGACCCTCTAAATAGGGCCCGGTAGGTAGAACCCACACATAAACTCCCCGTGGTCAAGAGAGACCATACTACCGAATCCGGGGCATCCACTAAGGCCAAAGGGAGGGAGGCATGTAGCAGCTCCCACTTAGCCGCCTCCACCGGGCCAAACGTACGCCGGAAGCCAACATTCCACTGTCCGTGTTGGGCCGCCCCCGCCACCAAAATCCTCGGGTTTTAGCAAATCGTGAACAACTCTAGGAACTCTTGATGGAGGGGGCGCGAACCCAGCCAAGGGTCCAGCCAAAATAGGGCTCCTCTTCCGTCCCCTACGGAAAAGGAGACACCTAGACGGATTTCGTGTTTGATGGCCAGGATGGATCGCCAGAACTGCGACCCTTCCTTCCGCTCACAAGTTAGGATCGGACAGCCTCTTAGATATTTCGCCGTTATAAGGTGGAGCCAAAGGCCCCCGTCGTCCCGCAGGATCTGCCACACACATTTTAGCATCAGCGCTTTGTTCATGGCGAGAGGCCGGGATCCCTATGCCCCCAAGTTCCTTGGGGGCGCAAATGTCCGCCCATTTCACCATGTGGTATTTTTGGAGGCCCTTATCATCCTGCCAGAAGAAGCGGGACAATTACTTATCGAAGTTGGCATGAATGCCCTCCAGGAGCGAGTATAGCCCCATCATATATATAGGAAGGCTAGATAGGCAGGAGTCGATAAGGATAGTCTTGCTCCCCTTGGAAGTGAACCTCCCTTGCCACAGTTCAGCTCTAGTTTTGACCCGCTCGACCAGCAGGGTCCAGGTCCTTGATCAGGATCCTAGAGTCACGGATAGTCATTCCTAGATAGATACTGGGAATTGCGCCAACCTACAGCTAAGGTTGTTCGCAATCCGTTGTTGGTCCTCCGCGGAGTAGCCAATGATCACGACTTCACTCTTATCAAAGTTGATCTTAAGGCCAGACATTGACTCGAAGCATAGGAGGAGGAACTTCAAGTTGATAATGTCAAGCTCCGACCCCTCGACCATGATCATGGTGTCGTCCGTGTATTGGAGGTGGGTCACGCCACCCCCCTGAATCAAATTTCCGACCACCCCGGAGATGTGGCCAGAGGTCTTAGCCCACTCCAAGACCTCTCCAAGGACATCCACAACAGCGTTAAACAGCAAAGGTGAAATAGGGTCACCTTGCCTAACTCCACGTGTGGGTTTAAAATAGGGGTCGACTTCCCCATTAATGTTAATGGCGGTATTTTCGCTCATGACTAATACTTCATAAACGTATCCTTAATTTCTGATGTTCCATGTTGTTTTTATGTTGTTTCCTACATGTTTGGTTCCCTGTTTTCTGTTGTTTTTAGTTTCAGAAAAGTTGTTCTGAAAATATTCTCGGAATTGGAAAATTCGAAGTCCGGAAATCTTAGAATTCCCGAAGGTTCCACGGAGTCCCGAAGAGGCCCGGAGGGGGGCCACACCATAGGGCGGCGCGCCTGGGGGTGGTGTGGGCCCTGTGGCCTCCACCGCCATCGCCCTTTCGCCTATTTATACCCCCCGATACGTCAACCCTAAAAATATACCATTTCGTCCCGAGAAACACCCGAGGCCACCGTCATCGTCATCCTGAGATCGGGATGGTTCTGGAGCGCTCCCCAGCACCCTGCCGGGAGGGGAATTTATCACCGGAGTGGTCTACACCACCATGCCCTCCTCTGAAGTAATGCGTGAGTAGTTCATCCCTGGACTACGGGTCCATAGCAGTAGCTAGATGGTTGTCTTCTCCACTTTGTACCTCATGTTTAGATCTTGTGAGCTGCCCTATATGATCAAGATCATCTTTATGTAATGATACATGTTGTGTTTGCTGAGATCTGATGAATGTTGAATACTATGTCTTCTAATTATCATTCTATCATGTTATCTTCATGCATATGTTATTTATGATCTTGCATGCTCTCTGGTATTAGTAGATGCTCTGGTCAAGAAGATGTTAGTAACTCCAAGAGGGAGTATTTATGCTCGAAAGTGGGTTCATGCCTCCTTTGCATCTGTGCTCAAGTGATAAGAAACATGACGTATGGAGGATGTGTTGTTGCCATTAGGGAGAAAACAACGGTGTTTACCTAGTTTACATTGTTTACATTACACACTTTGCTTACTGTGATATCTGTTGCTTGCAATTTAATATCCAATGTTTGTTCGGATGATAGTTCAGAGGGTGGATTATTCGTCATAGATGTAGTTGGATGATGGTGTATGTATTTTGTTGTAATGTCTGCATGAATCACATAGTAATTTTTATGTCTTGCATATGCACTACGGTGCAACCTTCATTTCTGTCAATTGCCCAGCTGTAATTTGTTCATCACACATGTTATTTATCTTTCACGAAGAGACACCACTAGTGAACTGTGGACCCGGTCAATTTTCTCATACTGATAATACACACACTGCTTCCACTGCTTTCATACTATTTCTACTGTTCATACTGTTTTCACACCATACGTTTAACCTCTTTGTGTTCAGCAAAACCGGTGAGATTGACAACCTCACTGATTCGTTGGGGCAAGGAGATTTGATTGTGTTGTGTAGGTTCCACGTTGCTACTGAACCGGTAGTGCGCCCTGCCATCTCCGCTGCATCAACCTTCTGAAGTTACTCCTTCCTCCTATTGGTTGATTCAACCTTGGTTCCTTTATGAGGGAAACTTATTGCTGCACTCTTCATACCTTCCTCTTTGGGTCTCCCAACGAACCTGTGTTCACACGCATCAATGACCAATTGCATGATCCAGCAGATCATCCAGTTATCCACCCATGTCCGCTCCAACACTAAGCGAAGGAAGGACCAATCCAGGCGATCATACTCCTTTTGGAAATCTAGCTTAACAAATACGCCCTTCTATCGGCGCGTCTTCACCTCATGAATTATTTCATGGAGAGCCAGAATCCCATCATGGATATATCGTCCTTTTAGAAAGGCGAATTGGTATGGATGTGTGAGTCGCTCCAGAACCGAGGCGAGTCTGATAGCACACACTTTGGAGAAGATCCGATGGATGACGTTAAGGACGGTAATCGGTCTAAATTGGCGGATGTGTCCGAGGCCCCCGCTACCTTGGGGATCAAGATAATCACGCCAAAATTAAGGCGGGACATCACCATAGTTTCAATGTGTATTTCTTGGAATATAGGCATGATGACCGCATTGATAGTCTCCCAAATTTTTGAAAGAAGCTAACTGGAAGGCCATCCGGCCCCGGGGCCGAGTTCGCCTTCATATCCATGACCGCGCGCGCCACCTCATCCCTAGGGAAGGGGAGGGTAAGGTCCGCGTTTTCTGCATCCGAGACCAGCGCCCCAAATGGCCACAGATCCTGAACTAACGAGACCCCCGAGCGTTGTCCCGCGGTAAAAAGCTCCTTATAAAAGGAGTAAATATGGGTGGAGATCTCTCTCGGCTCCTCCAAGAGTCGATCACCCTCCCATAGGCATGGAATAGAGTATTTCCTGCGACGACCATTAGCGAATGTGTGGAAATACGCCATATTCGTTTCGTCCCTAAGGATCCAGTTCTGGCGACTCCACTGACGCCAGAAAATCTCCTCACCCTTGTAGAACTCTTAAGGGAGTCCTCCAGGGCATACCGCTGAAGCCCACTCCTCCGCAGTAAGCCCCACCGAGTCCGAGGTACGATCGAGGGATTGAATCTCCTCCAGGACAAACTTTTATAATTTTGACTTAGCCCAAATGATAGAAGTACAGTTACTAGCGGGGTGGAGAGAGTAAGTGATTTTTTGTTTTGATAGGAAGTGATATATTTTCTACTATAGTTGATAGGCACATTTTTCATTTCGTGTCGGCCCCTAAAAACTATAGAATGACAATGTGACAAGAGTGACGGCGACCATGACCGAGAAGACTAACAAAATAAATGGTAATGATTAAAATAATATGTAAACGCTCTAAAGACGACACACCAGAAAAACAACACCATGAAGGACGCCAGATCGTGTGACTAAAACGACGAGAGTAGGTGTGCGGAAGATTCATGGCAACTCGCCATGACATCAACCAGACATGTGGGTCTAAGCTGTCACGATGCGGCGGCCAAATTGGAATAATCGGTGCTTAAATCTAGTAGGAGTACTCCAATGAGAAAGATGTTCATCTCATATATAACCATGCCGGCCACATATATATTACAAAATTGCTCCAACGAACATCGATCAGAGCTGTGCCATTAACTCTCACTCGTCCTATGATGCATCAAGCTCAGCTCGTTTTATTCTAGCTAGTAGCATGCTTGGGAACATGAGCAATACTAACACATCAATCGGTTACTAACTATAAAATCTTTCCTAACACGTGCATGGAGTAATCATCAGTTAACCAACAGTGAACTAGCTAAACACATGCCGCGACAACGATGCCCTTCGAATTCACATTACGCTGCAAGAATTGGCATTCTCATCATTGAACATCTCGCCGTAGGCGTCCCGCGGCGGCGAGAAGGCGCTCCTCTGCGGCGGCAGCGACGGCGCTCCGTAGTAGTAGTCCTCCGCCGCAGAACGTTGTTGGTTCCGGTACGGCGACGGCTGGGGCTCGGGGTAGTAGCCGTAAGGCTCGTAGGACGGTGGAGCCGGCCGGCTGTAGTAGTTCGGAGGCGCGTACTCGTCTATGTAGCCTCCCTGCTGGGACGGCCCGGGCCTCGACATCGGCATCGGCATGGGCGCCGGCGCCGGCGTCGGCGCGGCGGCGTAGTAGGACGAGCTCGGCATCGGCCGCGCCTGGTTATAGCTCATGACGTGCACCGGCGGCAGCTGCCGTGTGGCTGGCATGTATTGCTGGTATGGGATCCCGTAGCCGTAGCCGCCTCTGCCGCGGACGTCGTCGAACACCATTGTCACCCTGGCGTCGATCGGCTTGTCTTGGTGATCATGCTGCTGCTTGGGTTTCTCCGTCGCCTCGGTGGGTTGTTGCTGTGCTGTCTCTGTCTTGGTCTCCTCGGCCTCTTTCTTTTCTTGAGCCGGCGGCGGGGTCTCTTCGGTGGCCTTCTCGGGCTCTGGCGCCGGAGGCTGGGCGTTGCTCGGCTCGGCGGCCGCGTCGGGTGCGGGCTTCTCGGCGGCTTCGGTAGGCTTGCTGGCATCGTCGGCTTGGTTCTTGGTTTCTTGGCTCTCTGCAGGTTGCTCTTGCTTGGGCTCCTCGGGCCATGGCTCAGCTTGCTTGCCGGACTTTCGCAGCCTCGCTACAAGGACTCCGGCGTCGATATTCTTAGAGGCTGTGACCGTGACCCTGTTCCTCCGGCCATCGATGTCGCATCTGTAAACGCCTGCAAGATGACCGGAAAATTTTCAGTCAGTATTTGGGGTTATGTTTACTCGTAGGATTATTTTGTTTTAGCATCTTCTTTTCACATGCAGTTTAGCAATGTTTGCTCAGAGTCTATCATGGAACATACATGATCCAATCCAAGGTACACATATTTTTGACATGATTTTTTTTCCAAAAGCCATACCGTCATGATGTAGGAGCACTTTCTTGACCTTCTTCTTGCATCCTTCACAATGGATGGACACCCTCAGCACCAGAACCTACACCAGCACAAACAAAATCATCATCAGCATACTTCATTCGTGGCCTTCAGCTCACCATACACCAGGAAATGCATGCAAATATTGTCACATGAAACCAACTTCAAACCACATAACTAATGAGTAATCAAACCAAAGAAAATCCAGTGACTGATCAACCACATGGGCATGCAGCATGCTCATGACCTGAAGAAAAACTACCACAAAAACACAACTACAGGAAACAAATTAGTAGGATGAACGTAATCACCTGGCACTCTACAGGTTCTGCCGCCATGGGAGAGGTTGAAGATTTTCAGCCAGAGAGAGGGGAAAGTGGGGGAGCCTTGTGCGGGAGGGCTGAGGAGATTTTATACCCCTGCACTAGTTTAACAAGTGAATGAAAGGTGTAAATGGAACAACCAGAGAGAGGTTAGTGGACGTTTGGTTGGGCATATGTTTTAATTAGATCAGTTGGTCTGTGACTAGGGAAGGTGGCTTTACATGTGGACAAAACACACCCTTTGAGGCTTCTCTTCTTTTTCTGAAGAAAACATTTGGTAAAGTTGCTTGGAACTAAACCTAGGGGGGTGGTAGTGGTGATGGTTCTTTCCTCTTCTTTTTGTGCTCATCATGAGCTGTGTACAGGTGAGATTTTGATGGAAGCAAACTACTTTTAGCTAGAGGTCAAATTACGCTTGGAAATATGTTTTGGTTGTAGAATTTTTTTTTTTCGTTTCACATGGGATGATTTACATAGACAAGTGAATTCGTCCGGCCTTTGGGTAATATGTGTTGTGATTTGTGAACAAAGCCAAGTTGTTAAGTGATGAACGTTTGCAAAAATGCTACTTTTGGTTAGGCAAGTCCACAATTGGAAAGAAAAAATATCACGGCACACCAATCGGTGAGATGGTGACGGATCGTGCCGCATTTCACAATACGCATCAAAATCATATATCTAATATACATGACCTCATAAAGATTTTGTGCAAAAAGAATGTACCGATTCGATAATTTCGACATCTCTCACTTTTTGTTGTAATATCCTTTTCATTTTAATTACCATCGTCAAATCCAAGTTTCACTACTCATGCAAGCTAAAGTAGCTAGCCAAGATTAGATTCCCCGAGGGCGACGGCACAAAACCACGACGACGACGCGGAAGAACGGACCAAAATTTAATATGCACGATCAGGAGAATTCCTCCCATTGTGTTCTTCCTGTAGATTCTTTGCCCTCCCCCGGAGTGTTGTGGTGGTGTAGGCAACCGGGCCGTACGTGGATTTGATTGATTAGTCGTGCATAGTGGCTGCCTCCTTTTATCATCGTCGTGCCAAACGCGAGAGAGAAAGAAAGGCTTTCGTCGTTCCCGTGCAAAGGAAGAGTTTTGTTTTGGCAAAAGTTGTGTCTATCTAGATATAATATGCGCTTGTTTTTGCATGGAGGAGGAGAGGAAAGCATCTATTCCGGCCGGCCATTGGCTTTTTGACGGTGCTGAGGTGTCCAGATGGGAGTTGTTTATGTCCAACTTTAGTCCATGATTAAACGCCGGATTAATGGTGGTGTGCGTGTGTGCGTCCACAATTGCAAAAGCTGATTAAAGTTTGGATTCATCTGGAATCATGTAGATATTTGGATTATATAATCTGATGGTATATCTTGTTGCTCTGAAAAGAAGAATAAACAGGTACCCGTATCCTGGGATACGATGCGCTTGATTAATTAGCAGACGAAGGAAAAAAAAATCTGCAAAGGGATAGTATTTCATTGAGTCAATAGATTGCCTCAAGACGATACAGCCAATCGAGGGAGAGCTAAATTCAGCTGTATTTTAGTCATGGCAGTCTGGTAGAAGGTGATGAAGAACGATACAAAGATGTAACCATCAACGGCCGAAATGCTGCAAGAGGTAGTAGCTAGGTGCACGTTTCTATGCCACGAGATTGCGCCATCCTGGTTTGTGCTGTTCCTCGCTGTAAGAAAGGAAAAGTTATCTTTGACCCATGCATGAGCTTCGCCCACACCATCAGTTTCAGAAGGAAACGCCACCATGCATGTTCAGACATTCTATTTTTCCGTCAGAAAGCCGAGTAAATTTGGCAAAGCAATTGATGGGTTTCCCATACGAAAACTGTACGCCATGGATCATGGTGATACACACACGTCTCATATCTCTTCTTCTTTCGCGAGGACCTGTGCCTATCAGGTATGTATCAACGATGCTGGCCGGGGTAGTGCCTGAGGAGCAAGAAGCCCACACATTTCACATCCGTGCGTGACCGCGTCCCTCTCAGGAATTTCTTCTGGCCTCAACCTCTTCCCATGACCACATAAACCACAGGACAACGGAGCTACCATCTCTCTCTCGCGTCCGGCCTTTCCGCTTAATCATCTTCTCCGTGAACTGTGACGAAAGAAAAAGCGGTGAGAGGTGAAACAAAGAGAGCAACAGTGTGGTGGGGATGCAGAGAGGGAGAGCTCGGCTGCGCTGTGGCTTTCGATCGTCTCTGCTTTTTTTCCTTCTTCTTTCTGGGGCGGCACGTTCATGTCGTCGTCGCTGTTGTCGTCTCTGCTGGTTGCTGTCATGGAGTAGTAGGGAATATGGCCTGGGCGCGTTGTGGCGCGATGTCCCGTGCCGTGCGGTGTGGCGCCGCCGTCGACGTTGAGCTCCGGATGGGCACGTATGCGGCAGCGGGTAAAAGGCGCAGGGAGACAACGACTTGGAGAGAAAGACGCGGCGCCAGCTAACGTAGTGGAGGAGGAGACCTCAGCGACCAGCCGCCGCAAGAACAAGCGCGCGTGGTTGCGCCTGGTAAGCGCCGTCGCAAACCAGAGCGCGTTCAGGGAAAACCACACAACGAGTAAAAGAATGGGATTCTCGGACCAGAAGTTACTGGCATCACACGTCACCTGGAAATCTCATAGTTTAGGTCTATTTTTAGATTATAACTAGTAAGGTGGCCCTCGCAAATGCGAGGGCAAGATCTTTAGCACGTTGCATCTTTTTATGAAACAAATTTATGGTGTAATATATATTGGAACATATGGATTTCAGACCATTGGATTCTATAACTTTCGTTGATGCTATGTTAGGTAAAATATCGCTTGTGTGGAAGATTATTTAAATCATTTTAATTTTTCTCAAGTAGTATTACGTCGTTTCTAAAAATACCACGTCACACATTCTATGTTGATACTCATTCTAGGTATTCTACTCTATCATTGACATACATGTTCTGTAAAATATTGAGAATGAATTGGATAGCAATTCGATCAATCAACAATTTAATGGATGTCCTCTCCAAAATATTATTTAATATCCCATTGCACTACTAAATTCTTCCCAACAGGTTATTTATACTACTATGTATATCATCATACTAACTACGTTAGGTCAAGATACAGATTAATAAATACTATTATTGCGACAGAAATTGTATTATAAACCATGTCAAACACGACTTGTATTTTATTGTGTGATGAGAAATACATGAGAACTCATTAAGTCGTGATCAAGGATACATTTCTAAATGTTAGACCCAAAAGGTTCTATTTCAAATTCACTCTGCTTGTGACAATCCATCACAATATACCTGTAACACCAATTTTGTCCCTAATTACTGATCGAAGAATTTCCATCTATATATAAATTTCTTTTGCTTGAACCCTATAATACTGAATCAAATCAGATGGAGCCTAGCAATATCTTTGATTCTAAAGTTCCATTTGCTTTGAACCTCCTCTCTATCATATTACATTATCATTGTGGGAGGCACTAATCTTTCCTCCTATTTGCGAAAAAGTCCCCTAACCTACTAATAATCATCAATACGAAATACAAACTAATCTAAAAGTAATAAATATTACAAATAGCTTCTTGAAACACTAGTTTATGACTTACGTTAGTATGTTCTTCATGACTATGTCTTGAGAGTTAAAATGGTATGGCACGAATTAAAGGCCTATTGAATCTATCTAACTCCTTTTGTTTTTGTCGGATAAATGTGTACCGTGATGTAGTCCATTGAATAATTGTGTCCAATGGCCTATCCTTTCGTTTTATCCTCGAGTTTGGCTATAGAGGGGTGGTTGCATGGTTTGTCTTGCAAGGTCATGTCCCTCTACCGCGAGTCTTCCATCTTAGTTTGAAACTCGTCTTCGAATGAAAATCCGCGGGTCGACCTTAGGTTGGACCCGTCGTCAGCGGCGCAGGTACGACATTTCCCTTTTAAAGGCTTTGCCTAGAACTTGTGCATTTTCTCTTTGTATTTTACCATAGGGCTGCTGGCCGGATGTCTGGTGGAGTTACTGTCGTGAGACATGCGACCTTAGATTTGTTTATTTTGTAATATTGCTAAACTTGGCAATGAAAAATGTGGTTTTGCTCGTTTCGATGCAGTGGTTGCGGCTTGTTCCCCATTTCAGAAAATATTTGTACTCTTTAAGGACAGCATGTCATGCGATTACTCAAAGCCTGTGAGATTAATTTTTGTTTTAGTACTAAGTTAAAAAAATAAAAGTTTTAAAATTTTGTATATAGTAGGTTATATTTGTATACAGCGTGCAAATAATCTTACTTACTTATGTGGCTTTTCTTTGTTTCTCTTGCTATGCTGGCACCATGTTCTCCGGTTGTACATGTGTTTCTGACACACACACACGCGTTAGCTAAATAGCTGATGGCACCATCAGCTTTGTAGTTTTTGTTTTCTCTAGTTGTATCCAGCTTCCCATTCGTGTCTTTGATTTTCTTTTTCCGTTACTAATCAGGTTTTGGAGCTAGGTAGCTGCTCACACGTACTCCCTCCGTTCAACAATAGATGACTTCCACATATCTGGATATAGATGTATCTAGACACTAAAATATGTCTAGATACATCTATACATAGATATGTGGAATTTATCTATTGTTGAACGGAGAGAGTATAAATGTACGATGACAATTCCGGCTAGCTAGATTCGCGCGTACGGTACACCGTGGTCAGCTTCCTGCTAGATGTGTCCTTCCTGGACTCGTACAGAAGCAAGCTAAAAGCTGCGCGGACGTGAACGTGTAATGTTTTTTTTTCCAAGAAAAGATCTCCCTGATAGGTTGTTATTGGTTTTTTTTAGGAACTTTCTACGTGCCAGATGCTAATTAAAAGCGTACCCATAATATGTTGTACGTTACATTTGGATCTATTAATCTCAACCGTTATAATTTAAATCAACGGATCAAATATTTTAAGCCCGTGTGGATCAACGTGGTGTCTCTATTAGACTTCCGCATATTGCTTTTAGTATATATAATAGATTGCTGTATGAAATACGCACACGATGTGCTATCTGTCGTGGTGGTGTCACGGCAGATGCCATAGGATGGCTAAAGTTGTGGGGACGATGGACGCTGGAGGCGCTCAGGGAGGGATCACGCGACGAGTAGACGCGTGAGGTAAGAATCAAACACTGCAAACAACACGATCTACCCAGGTTCAGGGCCCTCGTGAGGAGTTAAAACCCCCACTTCTGCCTTTCTCTCTTTGTATTCGAGTCTCTCCGAGTAGCCACAGTACAAGTGTTCTTGCTACCGAGTAGCCGCTCTTCTCTCTACGGGATGAACTAGGTCAAGAAACATGAGCCAAGTGTGCGATCCCTCGCGCAGGAGAGGGCAGGGCACCTTATATACTTGGTGCCCAGCCGGATACAGCCAAATACAAACATATGTCGACATTGTGTGCACATCGTCCTTCTTCCGAGTTCCCGCTGACAGCTTTGGCTCCTAAGTTTGTCCTGTCCGGAAAGTCGTTGAGCAAAACCAAGTAATCGTTCTGCTATCACTGTGCCGAACACAGAGTAGGTCCCCCCTATCCTGCGACGCCCTGTTGACACATTGTCGCTGTCAGGCACGCCGTCCTCAGATGAACAGTACCAAAGTACGGACCCGGGATACGCGGGATCTCGTGTCAGAACGGCTCCTTTGACTTCTGGTCCGAGTAGGTTCCCGCCAGTTCTACTCGGACCAACTCTTCAACTCGGAGAAACATAACTTCCTTGATTCACCCTTCTGGTCATCTTTATGTAAGACCGGGTAGCAGTCGACCGGGTAGCAAGTACCGGGTAGCCGGCTACTCGGCTAAACATCCCTCCTGATATTGCCTTTGGCACTTTCCTTTACCCTACTCGGGGGTAACCCCCCGACAGCAGTCCCCGAAGCTGGTAGAGTCCTGTGAACTTGTTCACTGGGCTCTGCCAGCTTAAAACCAACCTCGACAATCTTGCCCTTGAACCTTAGGGTGCCGTGTAAACCCTCCGAGTAGCACTCTGAAAAAACCTTGAGTTTCTTCTCCTCCGAATAGAGCTAATTCTCTTCTCTGTAACCGAGTAAAAGGACTTGGTGAATTTTCCAAACAGAATCTCTGCGTGGCAGAGCACAATCCGGCTTTTCGTGCTGCAACTGGGCACGTGTCACGCATCCACGACCCCGACGCCTCGGTGCCCAGGACCTGACAGGCCACGCGCCCAGTTTTCACGGCCTGGGCCCACTAGCCTGTTACGTCCCATCACGCGCAGTAATTGCCCACGATCTCGTCGTGGGATCTAATGCGGCCGTTACGCGCGCATTCCGCGCTGTGTGCGTTTCTAACTGGCCCACAGATCCCACGCCGCACAATTACTGCCACGATCGATCCCACTTCCTCAACTCGTAACGGTAGTCTGAGGAGCGGTATAAATACCCCCTCGGTAACTCCTTCTTCTTCTTCCGCTCGCACTTTCCCTTTTGCCTTCTCGTTTCTCCGCCGCCGCAGAGCACCTCGCCGTCGCGCGACTCACTGCGCCGCCGCGAGCTTCTCCACCTCACCAAATCCTTCCATCTTTCCGCCAATTCTTTCCTCGCCACCATGGCTCGCGACGACGACGCTCGCCGGCTGGGCCGGATCCGAGGTCACTGCCGAGGATTGCCAATGGCTCGTGAACACCCGGAGGGTTCCTCCCGGCGTTTGCTGCCGGCAACCTGGCAGCGAGCTCGTCCCGGCTCCGCAGGAGGGCGAGCATGTCGTCTTCCTCGCGCACTTTGCGCGAGGATTCGGGCTCCCGGCCTCCAACTTCCTCCGGTCGTTCCTCGACCACTATGGCCTCCAGCCACACCACCTCCCTCCAAACGCCGTCGTCTTCCTCTCATACCACGTCGTGGTATGCGAGGCATTCCTGGGCGTTCGCCCCACTACGACAACCTGGTCCAGATACTTCTTCTTCCGGAAGCAGAGTAAGGGCAAGAAGGATGGCGCGGACACCAGCCGCGGGATGACGGAGACAGGTAGCGCCATGATGGTGCAGCGTGGTGGAACCAATCATCCACGCATCAAGGGGTTGGATTTTGTCCGCAAGTGGCAGAAGACCTTCCTGTACGTGAAGAACACTCCCGCCAAGAAGGGAGCCAAGGTGGAGGACCGGATCAATCTGCCCCGCTGGACCAACCGAGCTCTCACCGGGCAGAACTGGTGGTCCAAGCCATCCCTCGACAGCAAGCTGAAGCAGATGGACGAGCGCCTCGCTCATCTGATCTCGGAGGAGCTCAAGAGCAATGACCCAATCGCCTGCTGGATCTCCAGGTGAGTGCTGCCGCTCCAGCACCGCGTCCACCTCATGTGCTACATGGGCGGCCCCGCGACTGCACTAGGACAACCACGTTTGAGCTCAGCAACACGGACGTTGCCACTTGGGTGCGGTCCATCATGAGCACCAGCCTCAGGGACCACTGGCAGTACGGCTTCGTGCCGTACAGCCGCACGAAGCCAATCGAGCGGGTTAGTACTTCTTATCCTGTTTCTTGTATACATGCTCCGAGTAGATAGCCTTCTTATCTTGCTGTGATTAGTATTCACACTCTGTGCCGAGTAGGACTCTTAGCAGAATTGCTTAGGCTGAATGTGCTTTGTGTTTGCACGCCTTGTCGAGTAGCACACTTAGCAGAATTGCTTAGGCTTAATGTGCTTTGTGTTTGCACGCCCTGCCGAGTAGCACGCCTTTACGCTACTCGACTAACTTGTGATGTTTGTCTACTTTCCAGGTCCTTGCTCGCCAGCTTGCCGAGAGCGCGGAGCGCTTCGAGGCTAACTGGGAAGATGACCGAGAAGAGGACGATGAGGTCTCCTACGAGAGCGCGGATAAACTCAATATCCCTCATGCCGCTCAGACAGAAAAGCATCATGTCGACGCGTCTGTTCGTGATTGGTCCGAGGACGATGACGAAGGTAATTGAGCTCATCTTGTCTGGCCGCGAGCAGCGCAAACCAATTTCCTCCCGCTTCTGAACTGTTTTTTTCTTCCCAACTTCATAGACGATGCTGGCGCTGATGAGGAGGGCGAGGACGAGGACGAGGAAGCCCTTGCCGTTGATCCGCTTTCAGTCGGCGCTCCTGTTACTCGCAAGAGGACGGGTAGCGGTGCTCAGGAGCCCCCCCGCCAAGAAGACGAAGACGGCCGGGAAGAAGACCAAGAAAGCCGTGGCAAAGGGACGACGGCTACCCCCTTCCCGCAAAGGGTAAGCCACTTTCTCCTAAGCTGTACACCTCTGTTGCCGCAATTTCCCAATTCTTTTACTCCTCCGTTTCTTCTCGATTCCCTCTGTCCTTCTCTCTTTTCTGAATATCCCTCTTTCTTCAGCGCCCCCTTGGATGCAGACGCTACTGTTGCACCCACCACGACCAAGAAGAAATCCGCCATGCATCGACGTCGACAATCTCATCGATCTCGACGACGAGGACGAGATTACGGCGCGGGGCAGGGCGCGTGCATCCTCTCCTGTGCAAGGAGAAGACTCCGACGACACCCGGTATATGGACACGGATGCCCATGACGTCGAGCAGGAGCAGCAGGCCCGTGCAGAGCAGGAAGCGCAGGATGCTGCTAGCCAAGAGAGGCCACCTTCTCCTCCAGCCACCACGGCCGAGGAGAACCTAGAACAAGATCCCGAGAAGCATGATGACGCCACCCTTGAGCGGCAGGAAGAAGACCAAGAGCAGCCAGCAACAAGGGCTGCTGAACAGGAAGACCCCGCGGCCCAGCCGCGGGTAGAAAGACCAGACGCCACACAGCAAGATCCCGCTGCCGAGCAGCGGGTTGAAGTAGTTGATGAGATGGAGCAGGACCTGCAGAGCCATGCGCAGCCAGACGCTGCGCCGGGTAGTACGCCCTTGGCGCCGCCTACCAAGCAGGGCACCTCCTCCACCGCACCAAATCCCCCACCAGTGAAGAAGACCAAGACAGCATCCAGCCCTCCGGCCAAGCAGCCTGTCAAGAAGATCAAGCAGGAAGCTGTTGAGAAGAAGGCCGCTGACAAGAAGGCCGCCGAGAAGATAATCGCCGAGAAAAAGACTTCCGAGAAGCAGGCTGCCGAGAAGCCAGCTGGCCAACCAGGTACCACCGTCCGCAGGAATCCTTCACGCGGCGGTGCGCACGATGCTGCCACGATGCCACCGCCAAGACCAACTGCCAAGGCCGGTCAGCTGTCCATCCGCGAACCTGGCGCGGCTGCTGACGCCGCCGCAGGATCCAGCTTGCCAGATCCACCCAGCTTCCCACCTTACTTGGTGAAGATCAGCAATCAGTACGGCATTCCCGTAACCCCCGAGGAGAAGAAACTTGCCATCAGGAGAGGCAAACAGGCCACGACAGTGAACTCCAAACCTCCTGCCAGGAACCAGGATAGGTCCGTCTCGATCTCCTCGCGCGAGGTCCAGGGAACCGAGGGGACGTCCACGGGCCTCGAGGAAATGATCGATCGAGTCGGATTTATTGACGCTGAGTGGGACAGCGAAGTCCTTGGCAACCCAAATTGGGACGGCCTGGGTTTAGGTGATTTGGATCACATGCGCATCGAATGGAACAAGGCGGACATGGGTTATAAACCCATGACCATCTCGTCCAAATCCAGCACGCTCGCCGCCAAGATGTTCGTCCACCGCAAGGCCGCAGAAGATCTTGAACAAACTCCCGAGTTGCATTTTCCTTCTCTTCTACTCCTCTCCTTCTTCTTATCCATCACCCAGTCCCCGAGATTCTGGCCGAGTGGACGGGTACTCAACCGAGTTGCCGCCTTCTCGGGTTGAATCTTTACAACTTTGTCTGATTCTTTTTTCTTCTGCCTCTCAGAATAGCCTTTTAAAGAGAACCAACTTGTATCGGCGGCTGCTATGGAACCACATCATCGCTAGGAGGCGTCTTGAGGCCCTGGAATTGGAGCGCAAGTCCGACGAGGTGGCGGAGAAGGAGGTCATGGATAGCGCCCTCAAGATTTCTGAAGTCGAAAGTAAGCTTTTAGCTACGCGGTTCCTGCGTTTGATGTTTACGCCCGCTTTTGCCTTTTGCTCTAATCGATTCTACTCTGCAGGCAAGTTTAAGGCCTTGGCCGAGGAGCACGCGAACTGCCGCGCCTTTGTTGAGAGCGGTCAAGCCACGATCAAGAAACTGGAGGGTAAGTTACCGTCTTCTCGGCTTATCTTTCTTTTTTCTTCCTTGCTACTCTGCTGACCGTGTTTTGCTCTTCACAGAAGACCATAAGAAGTTTGTTGAGGAGCATCTGGATTGCCTTAAACCTGCTGAGGTGCAGCAACAGATTGAAAGTCTTGAGGTGGAATTCAAGACAAGACATCTCGCCGAGTTGGGGCCATTGCAAGTCCAGCTGAAAAATGCCCTCCAAGATGCCCTCACCATAGCTGCCGAGAAGGACAAGCTAGCTGCCGAGAAGGCCAAGATTGAAGCAGCAGCCGCGGCTAAGCAGAAGGCCCTCGAGATGGAGTGCGAGGTGCTGAAGAAGAGCAACGCGGACCTTATGGCTCAGCTGGCCGGGCTCCGCTTAATCGAAGAAAAGCACATAACTGACGAGGAGTCGTGGAAGAACAAGTTACAGGCGCTGCTCTACGACCTGAACAGTAAGTGCCCGCTTCTCTGTGCTTTCGCTTTTTTCTTGCGCTTCTCTGCTGCTTATTTCAGTATTCTACTCTGCCTCTGTCTCTAATCTTCTCGATAGCTCTTTCAGAAATCTTCCCCGACCTCAGATCGTCTTGCAAGCCTGCCTTGGCAAAGGCACAAGCAGCTCGCACCGAGAAGGGCCAGCCCATGGACACGCAGGCAGAGATTGAAGATATCCTCACAGTCATGCAGGGGCAGCTTCAGCGTCTAAGGGGCGTGGGCACTGATCTAGCGGCCACAGCTTTCAAGCTCCATGACTTGTTTTTGCCTCAAGATTCCGCGCCAACAACTATCCGCGGACTTGCCGCGAAGCTGAATGGCGTGAAGGCCGAGCTGAAGAAATGGCGGGCGTTCGGAGCTCGGGCAGGTGCTGATATGATGCTCCTCTTCATCACTAGCTGGTACGAGAACCTGAACTTGGACGTCATCCGCGAGATGCGCGAGGACTCCAAGTGAGAGAAGAATTCCACGTGCGTGGCACAGCGCCAGGCAGTCGCGTACGAGGTCGCCCAGTACGCGGACACCGCGCGCTTCATTGAAGGTCTCACCGAGCCCGATACCGAGGTGGATGAAGACGATGATGGAGACGAGGACGAAGTGACGAATGAGGAGGCCACTGAGTCCGAAGGCCTGAGCTTCTTCGACAGCCCTAACGCCAAGACCGGGAAGGGGAAAGCCGCGGTTGTCGCGGATAGCGACGATGAAGCCGAGAGCGAGAAGATGACCATCGACACCGCGGCCCTCGAGTTCGGCACCTCATCCGGCGCGGCCCTCGACGACACAGCGCGTCTCCGCGCCCAATCTGCTGCCTCGACCTCGGTGACAGAGCTCATCTCGGTGGCCACGGCCACCTCTGGTCAGGCTGCCACGGAGCCAGATGCGGACCCAGCAAAGACCGACGCCGCCAAGGTCAGCGCTGAAGCTGAAGCTGCGAAGACTGACGCCGCCAACTCGGAATCTGATGCTGCCAAGGCCATTGCTGAAGCTGAAGCCGCCAAAGCCAACACCGAGAACACTGCTGCCTCTACTTGATGACTTCCTGCAACCTTATCCTCCAAACTTTTATCAAATCCCCGGGATGCCAGGTGCAGCTGTATTGAAACACTTATGCTTTTCGTTTGCTACTCAGTTTTATCCACACTTGATGTTTTTAACTTAGTCAACTTGAGCAACCTTGGCTCGATGCCGGGTTGCGTTATCATGCAAGTCACCGAGTTGCATTTCTTATTCGCTCTTCCTTTTTATCTCAGCTCTTACCCGCAACTTGTTGCTTTTTTGGTATTCGAGTCACAAGAGTTCAAAGTTGGAGTTGCAAATACTTAGCCACTTAGAAACATTCATAGTAACGCAGCCCACCACTTAGCCGAAAAGAAGTTAACAAAAAACAGTAGTAAAGGCACCCTACTCGGTTCCTACACTCTTTCTTTCCTTAGCAATTTTTCTTGTGCTCATTGACCTTTTGCTTGTTCTCTTGCTTACCATGAAGCCGGGTTTCGGACAGCAGCAGAGTCGAAGAGTTGGCATGTAGGTTTAAACACAATACTCAATGTACTTATGAAATTTGAAGCAGAGCAACCGAATAGACAAAGAGTGAAGCCGAGTAAGAACACATAGAGCAATGTTGGGCGAGGGCAGTCCCCGAGTTCAATTTTAGATTGCAGAGTAGAGATCTAACTTGGATAGGAAAGTACATACACATGTTTGCTCACGAATGAAAGCGACGTAGTAGAGCTACATTCTAGGGGCGCTTAGTTTCCTCGCCAGCTTTATCTGCCCTGTTCGCCTGTGATGGACGCACGTCCACGAGATAATAGGCGTCATTGTGCAGTGCCTTGCTCACAATGAAAGGCCCTTCCCATGGAGGAGACAATTTGTGCATCCCGGCTGTGCGTTGCACAAGCCTAAGAACCATGTCTCCTTCTCGGAAAACCCTTGGGTTCACCTTTCGGCTATGATAACGCCGCAGGTTTTGCTGGTAGGTAGCCGAACGTGACAGAGTAAGCTCTCTTGATTCTTCGAGCAGGTCAACGTCGTCTTCTCGAGCTTCTCTCGCCTCCACCTCAGTGTAGAGGGTTACTCGGGGGGAGTCATTGACGGGGGGATGATAACCCGGTAGGCCAAACTCCAAGGAGTAATCCGGCCCAAAGGACGCTGCGCAGGATCCGGCTAAGGATAAGGAAACCAGTGAAGGCCCTAGCTCGTAGGCCCAGTAACCCGGATTGTGGGTTATGGTAAAGGAAAGCTGGGGTTTGTGCGCCGTGTCCGGGTAGGATCCATGATGCGCCTTGGAGGGTAAGCCAGGGGGTACGGGTGCTTTATAAACCGACCCCCAGGTCTAGTTTAGACAGAGATCTAAGAACCCTAGCAATATTGCGTGATATCAAGCATCGAGTGTAATCCCAGAGTTGAGTTATTATATCGAGATCGGAGACTCGGCGACTTTGATTGCCGGCTACCAGATCGCATTGCACCATGTTTTCCTCTGAGCTAAACCCTCTCCCAAACGCCTGTGTCGTCTTGCCCCAAGATCAGTTACCCCCGGTAACATCTGCCGTGATTATCCCACGACAGTTGGCGCCCACCGTGGGGCCTGCGTCCAAAGGTGTTTACATCACGGGAGAAGCTCGGAAGAATATGGAGAATCTCGTCATCGGCGAAATCTACATCGACCGTAGAGGAAACAAGACGGTGGACGATTCCGGCTGGGGGCCAGAGTCGGATCACCTCGAATCCGGATCCGTCGTGACGATCGGCCGGATCAACATCTTCATCGGTATGGTACGAACAACTAATTTAAAAGGACAATATCATGCTCATACTACAGGAACTTCTAGCAGGAACAAAGAGGCGCCAAAGCAAGCGGCAAATTCGGTTTCATCGGCCGCACCGGGACATCCTAGATGGGCGGAACAAGAGATAACGTGGAGTAGAAGAGATCATCCGGAGAAAGTAGAGCGTCCAGGAGTCTTGGCATTGGTGGTTGCTCCACAGGTTAATGGTTATGAACTGAAGAAGGTCCTGATGGACGGTGGAAGTAGCATCAACATCCTTTATTGGGAAACCTTCTTACGGATGAGTCTCAAAGAGTCCCAGTTGCAGAAAAGTTCGACGATCTTTCATGGGATTGTACCGGGTCACTCGGCGAGCCCCGAGGGAAGGATCACCTTGGAAGTTGCTTTTGGAGAATCGACGGATAATTATCGAGTTGAGTGGCTCACGTTCGAGGTGGTCAAATTGCGCAGTCCTTATCACGCGCTGTTTGGGAGGCCGGCTTACGTCCAATTCATGGCTAGGCCGTGCTACGTGTATTTGCAGCTAAAAATCCCGGGTCCTAAACGAACCATCACTATACATGGGAACCGGGATATAGCGGCCGAGTGTGACGAGGGAGATTCGGTTATGGCTGAGCAAGCATGCAGAAAGGAAGAACTCGAATATTACCGGTCTCAAGTAAATACGGACGATAGAAAAGCCTTGAAAAAGCCGAATACCGAGGATGAGAGAGCAAAATTCAAGGCAGCACAAGACACCAAGAAGATAGATTTTGTCGAAGGGGATTCCACTAAGCAGTTCACCATAGGGTCTAACTTGGGAAAAGAGCAGGAGGAAGCGCTCGTGGAGTTTATTCGTTCGAATGCAGATGTGTTTGCCTGGACACCCAGCGACATGCCGGGTATCCCTACAGAACTGGCCGAGCACAGTTTGCATGTGGATCCCAAGTCCAGGCCCTTGAAGCAAGGTTTGAGGAAAATGAACGAGGAAAGAAGGAAGGCTATAGGCGAAGAGATCGCTCGGCTATTGGCGGCCGGCTTTATCATGGAAGTATTTCACCCGGATTGGTTGGCTAACCCGGTTCTAGTGATGAAAAAGACCAATGAGTGGAGGATGTGCATTGATTTCACGAGTCTCAACAAACATTGCCCAAAGGATCCGTTCGCGCTACCAAGGATAGATCAGATTATAGATGCAGTAGCCGGAAGCGATCTGTTATGCTTCCTGGACGCATATTCCGGGTATCATCAGATCAAGCTCAAGAGGGAGGATTGGGAGAAAACATCATTCATAACCCCTTTTGGGGCCTTCTGTTATAAAACTATGACGTTTGGGTTGAAGAACGCCGGCGCAACTTACCAACGGTGTATTCAAAAATGCTTCGAGGACCAAATCGGACGTAACGTCCATGCCTATGTGGATGATGTGGTTATCAAGACCAGGAAGGCGGAGACATTTATCGATGATCTAAAGGAGACGTTCAAAAATTTGAGGAGGTACCAGATGAAGCTTAACCCGACAAAGTGCGTGTTTGGAGTTCCAGCTGGGAAATTGCTCGGCTTTATAGTTTCCGAGAGAGGAATCGAGGCAAACCCGGATAAAATCAAGGCCATCCAGAGTCTGAAAAAACCAGAAAATCTGAAGCATGTCCAAAAGCTTACGGGCTGCGTAGCAGCCTTGAGCCGATTCATATCCAGACTCGGAGAAAAAGCGATACCCTTGTACCGGCTCTTGCGGAAATCAGATAAATTCGTGTGGGATCAAGAGGCGGATGAGGCGTTTGAGGCACTAAAGAAGCAGTTATCTGAAGCACCAGTACTAGCGGCGCCGGGTCCTAAAGAGCCTATGTTGCTATACGTGGCAGCTGGCGCCCGAGCCGTCAGCGCAGTAGTTGTTGTGGAGCGCAAAGAGGATGGGAAAGGTTACCCGGTTCAGAGGCCGGTTTATTACGTCAGTGAGGTATTATCAGAAGCAAAGCAGCGCTATCCACATTGGCAAAAGTTGGTGTTTGGGGTCTTTATGGCCAGCCGAAAGTTGAAGCCATATTTCCAAGAACATCCCATAACAGTGGTTAGTTCAATACCAATGTCGGATATCATCAGAAACTCGGACGCGACGGGAAGAATAGCCAAGTGGGCAATAGAGATGGGGGATTATCACATCAACTACGAACCCAGGTCAGCAATCAAGTCCGAAGCTTTAATTGATTTCGTTAACGATTGGACACATACAGGCATGACTGCGACGGTTCCAAGTTCCGAATCATGGATCATGCACTTCGATGGATCCAAGCAATATGAGGGATCAGGAGCTGGGGTGGTGCTAACCTCACCCAAAGGAGATAAATTAAGCTACGTACTACAAATTCACTTCGACTGTTCCAATAATGTGGCCGAGTATGAGGCCCTATTGCACGGCCTAAGGGCAGCTAAAGAGATGAACGTTAAGAGGATACGGTGCTTTGGAGACTCGGACCTTGTGGTGCAGCAGGTATCAGGAACTTGGGATAGAAAGGACGCAACTATGGCAGCATACCGCCGGGAAGTTGATAGGGTCGCAGGATGTTTTTCCGGGTATGAGGTGGAGCATATAGACAGAAGAAAGAATGAGGCAGCCGACGCGCTCGCTAGACTCGGCTCGCGCAGAGAGCCGGTTCCACCTTACGTTTTCCTGGATGAACTATGGCGGCCATCAGTTAAGACCGAGTCAGAGGGGGAAATGGCAAATAAAGACCCGGATTTAGGACTTGTGGCTACCGTAAGCACTATTCCCGAATGGACAGAACCGTTTTTGGCCTTCCTGTCACGAGGCGAGTTACCACAGCAGGAGGTGTTAGCAAGACAAATTTTGAGGCGAGCAAAGGGATATTCTATCATTAATGGAGAATTATACAAGAGAAGCGCAGCAGGAGTCTTTTTGCGCTGCGTAGCGCCAGAAGAAGGCCGACAGATTCTCAAGGAAATCCATGAAGGCGACTGTGGACATCATGCATCCACAAGGTGTCTCGTGGCTAAAGCTTATCGACACGGATTTTTCTGGCTCACGGCTCTAGCGGATGCGGATCGATTGGTAGCAAGGTGTGACGGATGTCAAAGGTACGCTCGCCAAACCCATGTGCCGGCTATGGAGTTACGGACCATCCCGTTGACTTGGCCGTTCGCTGTCTGGGGTATGGACATGGTGGGCCCCTTTCATATGTCACCATGCAAGAAGACACATCTTTTGGTGGCCATTGATAAGTTTACCAAGTGGGTTGAGGTTATGCCAGTTACTAATTGCGAAGCAGCTACAGCAGTCAAGTTCCTGAAAAGGATTATCTACCGGTTCGGGTATCCACACAGTATAATTACCGACAATGGAACCAACATGTCCCTTGGTGAGATGGAGAAGTTCTGCGGCAACAACGGAATCCGGCTTGATATTGCATCGGTGGCTCACCCGCAGGCCAACGGACAAGTGGAGAGAGCAAACCAAGAATTGCTTCGCGGGTTAAAACCACGATTGTGAGTTCCCTGTGTCAGGGCCGCTGGTGCATGGGTCGAAGAACTTCCTTCTGTGGTTTGGGGTATCAACACTACACCTAACAGATCCACTCAGATGACGCCCTTCTTCATGGTCTATGGTGCGGAGGCAGTATTACCGAGTGATATTATTCACGACTCACCGCGAGTATCAGCTTACGTCGAGGTGGAGAACGAAAAAACCCGGCAGGACGCCGTAGACATGTTAGAAGAGCAAAGAGAACAAGCCCTGGAAAGATCAGCCATATATCAGCAAGATCTACGGAGGTATCATAGCCGGTGCGTGAAAACCCGGGTATTCCAGGAAGGAGACTTGGTTCTGCGCCTGGTACAGTCAAATGAAGGAAAGCACAAATTATCACCACCATGGGAAGGACCATTTATCATAAGCCGGAATCTGCATAATGGATCATATTACTTGATAGATGCAAGGGAAGAGTCGACCACAGTTAATGACACTGCTCGCACCACTTCGTCTATGCAAGAAAGAGACAGGCCGTGGAACGTGGCTCAGCTACGTCCGTATTATACTTAACAAAAACGACATTGGCGTATGGAATTGAACGATGTAATAGGCAGCAGGTTTTCAGACGTACTCTTTTCCTATCCAGGGTACCCTTGGGGACTGGAGGGGTTTTCAATGAGGCGGCTTGCTGACCTAGACTTTTTATATCAAGAAAAGAGATGTTTTATCAAGAAAAGAGATGGCTATTATCAGATTATGTACTCTCAGTATGATGCGTATATCTAGGTCTTGGGGGCTGGTCGCTTGAATAGCACAGTTACAAACTCAAAGACCCGGCCATGATGCCTATGAGTTATAAGGGCCGATTACTCGCAAACGAGTACGGCTACAATCTTATAACCGGACAAAGAAGTCCAAATTCCTTGGCTATTCTTACTTAAGCTCGATGTGACTCGCATTAAAGTGGCATGATTCGTTCGCTTACGACTACAGCTAGTCATGAAACCCGACGGGGCTTGGCTAGCTATGTTTCGTATAGATGTAACAACATGGTATCCACGCGAAAGCCGGCTTACAGTACAAGATAGTCAAAAGGGTCATCTAAACCACAAGTTATGCAGAGTACAAGGCTAAAACAGCTGGAAACTCAACGATTATTAAGCATAACTTCAAATCCTATGTGAAACGACTCAGGGATCGTTGTGAATCTAGCAGTAGGCAGTTCGTTCCCCTTTCAAGGTCAAGTGTCCGAGACTCGGAGATCCGGGTCCGGGTGACTTAAAATCTTGAAAAGAGAAAAAATTGCGTACTTATAGAAATTACACAAAACCAAATATCCGGGTCTTGGGGGCTTGGGGACTTAGAAGCAAATCCGCTTGTCAATACCCATGAGACCCGGAACTTGAGTTTTCACAAGAGGAACAGTAAAGATAGCCGGATATCAAGAACAGATGAGCTCAATAATGGATAAATTTAAAGAAGGCCGACAGAGGCATAAAGTATATCAAGACATTACTGTGCATTACAAAACCCTGGTGAAAGGATATCAAAGGTGCACATACGCACCACCCAAAAATATAACTGTTTAAGCAGTTGATCAACCAGTGCATAAGAAGAGGCATTACAGATAAGAAATCACTCGGCGTTCATCTTGGCCTTGCCCTTGCTGTCATTGTTGGTAGCAGTAGCACCCGTATCAGCGGTACCAGCCTGTGCAGGAGGGGGAACGACCGGCGTTGAGGAAGCAGGGGCAGAACCGGCTCCAGTTTGCTTCTTGGCAGCCTCCGCCCTGAACGCAGCAGCTTCCTCCTTCCACCGAGCCAGCATATCATACGGCTCGGGAAGATCCGACTTAATTACTTCACCGGCGGCATCATATGCTGGAACAAGAATATTAACATCCAGTTCGTCAGCAATCACGCTAGCCGGGTGGCGAACCTCCTTTTGGACGGCCTGGAAATCCTTCGCCGAGAACTTGGATCCATCGAGCTTGAACTCTGGGAAGCCACCCATAAGCTTCGCTAGCTCGAGCTTGGGGAAGTAAGCCTTGGCAAGTGCAAGCCCCCGGGTCACTCCAACCCGGCAAGACGAGCGTTTCCAGTGCCAGATCCACTCAGGAATAGTGGAGAAGGCATCCAGCATCCTCTTCAGATCAATATGTCCTTTACCCGGCCACCGTAATTCCTGAAGGATCCATTTGGTTCCGGCACATAGTTGCCGGATAACGCTCTTTATGGTTTTCAGCTTGGCAAGGTCATCTTCCTCCGGCATGGGTTCGTCTGGGCCTGAAAGAAACGGAAACATAAGTCGGGAAAATCCTTGCTATCTATCAAAAGGATAAACCCGGAGGAGGGAACCTACCAAGTAAAGCACGATATGTGTCAGATATTTGGACAGAAAGGCTTGTTAGGTCGTCTTCTGCTTTGTGAGCCCTTCTCCTATATTTCCTCATTATCAGCCTATTCCTCCTGGCCTCAGCTTCGGCTGCTTCACGCAAAGCTACCTCCTTTTCAACCAGCTTAATGGCGTCCGACAATTTCTCTTCAGATTGAGTCACGAAAGACTGCATGAATGCCAACAAGGGTTAGTCCGGTAACGGGACAAGTTATCAGTTGCTTGTATAAACATAGTCCCAAGCAAATCATGAGTCAATTTACTTGGAACTTGGGGACTGGAGAAGGGTACAAGCAATATCAGTCGGATTTACCTCGTGTTTGGCTATTAAGGCCCCCAAGATGTTTTCTTCACTGGCCCGTAAGGTGCGTAGGTTTTCCAGCATCTGGGCAAATGTCAGTTCCTCGGGTCGAGTACCGGAAGAGCCGGCAGCCTGGTCGCCTGGTGGGGGAGCACTCCCCGCCTTTGGGGTCGAGACTCGGACAGTTTGAGTACCCGGGTTGGGAGAACCCATCCTTGTATCCAGAACCTCGATCTCCTCGTCCACGGGTTCCGATGAGGAAGGAGATCCGGCGGCTCGGGGAAGTGGATTGTTCAGAGGGCCTTGATCCTGGTTATTCGCCGTATCACCGCCAGTCGCGGCGTCTGCATTATCAGTCGGTTCCCCCACCCCGTGGTTATCTGTTTCTATGTTTTCCGGGTCACTGACGGTGACTTGAGTGCTGAAAGAAAGGTGAGAAAAGGCAGTTATTAGTGGTGACAGCGGCTTGAGTAGGAAATTTGTCGAATGTAAAAGGATATCAGGTAGCAAAAACTTACCCGGCATTCACGGTGTAGTCGGGCGGGAGCTCGCCGCTGGAAGCAGATGAGGTTGTCACAGGGACCACTAATGGAACCCGGAATTGCCCGGCACGTGGATGGTTAGGCGAAGGGTGGCGTTGAGGAGAGTCGGAAGGGCGAGCCGGAGGAACGCTGGCACGGGGGACCGAAGCGGTAGAGATGCCCGGGTTAAGGGGATCTTCACCCGGGGAGCTCCGGGTTATTCTGCGTTTGGCTGGGAAAGAGTCCTTCAAGCACGACGAATTTGATAGTTGATGGTTAAGTCGTCGCATGGCGTCAAAGGAGTAAGGTTCAGAGGATAACGAGGAAAAGGGAACCTTGGACACTGCCCCTCTGGCCTTCCTTTTGGCTCCGACTGTTGTTTCTTGGTCTGATTCGGTTGCCTCCGGGTCATCCTCGTTGGCCCCACCGTCTTCCAGCCCTGCGAACCGGGTGTGTGTGTTAGTTGGAAAAAAGGTAAACGAAAGGAAAGTACTACAAGTAAAGATATACAGATCCTGTGCAAGTACCTTCACTACTATCAGCCGGCTCATCTTCGCCTTCCGGGTCTCTGGAAGGAGGGGAGGGTTCAACTCTCCAGAAAGGATCATCAGCCTAAGTCAAAAGAACGAGATTAAGGGTCAGAAGCTGTATCAAGTCAAGATATGGAAATAAGTTATGAGTGTCAAATATTACCGCTGGAGCTGGGTTTTCCCGAGTGAACGGGGGTAACCCGGTGATGCCCTTTATCACCTCCAGCTTCTCTGTCAAGAAGCCCTTGATGGTCTTGTTGGTGTCACCGGTCGCAAAGCTCTTGGTGGAGTATCGGAGTGCATCTGTGGTGTGCCCCGAATACTCGCACATCAACTTGGAGCGGATGGAGTTAGGCTGGATCCGAAAATCAACCCATGTTTTTACTAAATTTAGCCCGAGGAGGCCTTGGGCTGAAAGGATGGCTATTTTGGTTAATGAGAGAAGGATCGCCTCTCTATCCGAATCTGGCGCTAAAAGACTCGGAAGGTTCGAGGAGGCTTTCCGAGTAACCCGGCAGTTTCTTTTCGCCGTCTGGGGAAGTATCGTGGCAATAAAAGAAAGATAGCTGCCAATGTTTGACGTGGGAGTTTAAATTGAGGGTTGGCATCGGTGAATTCTTGCGGCGCTGGATAGATACCCCGCCACAAGTAAGAAGTGCTCCGTCACCGCTTTCGCGGCACGGCTTGCACTGGAATAGTTCGATGAAAAGAGTCAAACTTGGTGGCATGCACAAGTACGACTCGGATAGAACGATGAAGTGGGTGATATTCAACATAGAGTTAGGCCCTATGTCGAATACCCGGAGGCCATAATGGCTTAAGACCTCCCTAAAGAAAGGGTGACCCGGAGGACGGAATCCCCGGGTCACGTGCTCTACGAAGCAGATTACCTCGTTATCAGCGGGTGTGGGCCGGGTCTCGTTGCCCGGCGCCCTCCAGTGAATGTCCTTCTGAGAAGGGAGAATTCCTAATTCGGCTAGCTCGTCCAACTTGGCTTTCGTAGTTGTGGAACGCCCCCAGTTGGCGGATATGGTTTGGGTAGTCCTTGCCTGAGTCGGTTGTTTTCCTTGTCGTTTGGGAGCCATGGGATCAACCTGCAAAACACAAGAAAAAGAGGCGTATGAAATAAGACCCGGGAGTGTTGAATTATCCGAGTATAAGGTATCAAGAAAGTATGAAGCTAAGAAATTATCCGGGTATCATGCTATGAAGTGGAAATCACAAGGTATCCGGGTGTTAAGTGCACTTGTGGAAATTGTTGGTCACTTACGTATGGAAAGGCATTTGGGGATGATGGATGGTTGCCCATGTTTATACCGCAAGTAAAATAGCTGGAAAAGGAGGGTCTTCCGGGTGTTAATGCAATGAGCGGAAAATCAAGGAGGAACGGATCTAGATGGAAAAATTTGCGGGCGATTTTTCGGTAGATTTGGTGATTAGTAATGGTTGGAGGGTCAGTTGCGACTATCAAGCAGATGATTAAAGGAGTTGGCAAGCATCGAATCGATCTAATTTGATGCAATCGGACAAATGATTCGCGGGTTGACCTAGATCTGATCTTGGATAAATTGAAAAATTGCGAGGCTGAATTAAACGGCTGCGAGAGGCTTACTGGGTAGATTGGAGTCTAACGTTACGGCGGCGAGCGGTGTGGCTCGAGTGAGAGGGATGGAGGCGCAACGGTGACACTTGACGGTGGCGCAAGATGATTCGAGGGCGGGCGCGGCCGATGGTGATCTTGCGTCGGTAACAGGCACGAGCTCCTCGCGGTGGTGCTGTGAGGGTGTTAGGAGCAAGGGAGAAAGGAGGAAGTTGAGGCGTAGTGATGGGTTTAGGGTTACCCTCTAAGTGCTATTTATAAGGCGAGGGTGAGTCTATCTTAAACGGCCAGAAGCCAGAAATCGTGGGGTAATGGTTGTCCACGAGGATTTTTGCGAGATATGCGCCAAACGTTGAGCAAAGCATTTGGATAAAAGAAGAAGGGGATCTGCCTCGTGACGACAGGATTGATTATCGAGCATAGGATCTTGACATTTTTATTATGGTTTGGACCTGGAAATTTGAACCAAGGTGTTCGGAGGAAAAACCCGGGTTATTATATGGCCACCATGGAGTGAGGCCTAGCTGAATATCAAAACATCTTAACCCGGCCTCCATATGCCCGTATGTTCGATATCTTTGCAGGGAATGGCAAGCGCTTCAAGGAGGATTCATGAAGCCCAGGCTATTCTGGGGACTACTGACGGGGGGATGATAACCCGGTAGGCCAAACTCCAAGGAGTAACCCGGCCCAAAGGATGGTGCGCAGGATCCGGCTAAGGATAAGGAGGCTTGTGGAAGGCCCAAGTTTGTAGGCCCAGCAATCCGGATTATGGGTTATTGTGAAGGAAAGCTAGGGTTTGTGCGCCGTGTCCGGGTAGGATCCAGGATGCGCCTTGGGGGATAAGCCAGGGGGTACGGGTGCTTTATAAACCGACCCCCAGGTCTAGTTTAGACAGGGATCTAAGAACCCTAGCAATATTGCGTGATATCAAGCATCAAGTGTAATCCCAGAGTTGAGTTATTATATCAAGATCGGAGACTCGGCGACTTTGATTGCCGGCTACCAGATCGCATTGCACCATGTTTTCCTCTGAGCTAAACCCTCTCCCAAACGCCTGTGTCGTCTTGCCCCAAGATCAGTTACCCCCGGTAACATCTGCCGTGATTATCCCACGACAGTCATGCTCTAGGTCTATTGGCAATACGGCCTCAGCCCCATATACCAAGAAGAATGGTGTGTAGCCGGTTGACCGGTTAGGGGTAGTCCTTAGACTCCACAACACCGCTGGCAACTCGTCTAGCCAACACCCAGGTGTTTTCAGCAACGGCTCAATCAGCCTTGGCTTTATCCCAGCTAGCACCATGCCATTTGCTCTCTCAACTTGCCCATTGGAAGCGGGATGCACGACAGACGCAACGTCTAGTCGGATATGCTTATCTCTGCAGAATCGCACCATTGCTCCCTCAGCAAAATTTGTGCCGTTATCCGTGATGATGCTGTGCGGGTAGCCATATCTCAGGATCACATCCTTCAAGAATTTCACAGTTGTAGCTCCATCGCATTTCCGAATAGGCTTCACTTCTATCCACTTGGTGAACTTATCCACCATGACCAAGATGTGAGTCATGTTAACTCTAGCTGGTTTGAAGGGACCAACCATATCCAAGCACCAAACAGCAAACGGCCAAGTAACAGGGATGGTCTTCAGCTCGGAAACAGGCATGTGGATCTTACTCGCGAACATCTGGCAGCCGTTGCACTTCCTCACAATGTCTTCAGCTTGCTGCAAGGCAGTGAGCCAAAAGAAACTGTGCCGAAAATCCTTCTTGACCAATGCCCGAGAAGAGGCGTGGTGCCCGCATTCCCCTTGATGTATTTCTATCAGAATCTCTTCTCCTTCTTCTGGTTCCACGCAGCGCTGCAGCACGCCGGTGGCACTTCTTTTATGCAACACCTCTCGACAGATGGTGTATCCCTTGGATCTTCGCTGAATCTGACTTGCAGCGACCTCGTCTTCTGGCAGGGTACCGTCCCTTAGAAAGGATAATATGGGCATAGCCCAACTCGGTGTCTCCCGCGTAGGAAACACTGGTTCATCCACTTCCATTGGAACAGGTGCCGTTGTCTGCTCTTTAGGGTTGGGAGCACTTCTTTGAAGTCCTGAACGATTTGCGAGAACCTCCTCAATGAATGCGACAGTCCCCGGGTTGAGAGGGGCAGTCCCCGAGTAGGAAGTGGCAGTCCCCGAGTAGGGAGTGGCAGTCCCCGGGATGGAGGCTGCAGTCCTCGGGTTCTCTGTTGCATTCTCCCAATCAATCTCCATGGGAATAGCTTCTTCACTTGGTAGAGAAGGAACAAATATGGATTCCGAGTTGGGCGATGGCTTGATGGATGGCTTTCTCAAATGCTCCAAGGCAATTCCCGCCGGGATGTATTGCCGGGAAGATCCCAACTTGGACAGCTCATCTGCTGCTTCATTCTCTGCTCGGTGGATGTGCTGGAACTCGCAGCCCTCGAAGAACCCAGTCATAGACTGTACCAGGAAGCGATACGATGCCATGTTGGCATCCAAGGCATCCCAAGTGCCAGAAACTTGCTGCACCACCAGATCGGAATCACCATAGCATATGATGCGCTGCACGCCAACCTCTTTGGCTACTCGCAAGCCGTGCACCACGGCCTCGTACTCTGCAACGTTGTTGGATGCCTTGAAGTGAATTTGCAGCACGTACTTGAGTTGGTCTCGCTTAGGTGACGTAAGCACTACGCCAGCGCCAAGGCCTTCCTTCACCTTTGAGCCATCAAAGTGCATCTTCCAGTAGTTGGTAACTGGAGCGGGGGGGCTCGTACTGCACCTCAGCCCAATCCACGAGAAACTCCGCCAGGATCTGAGACTTGATAGCTTCTCTTCTCGCGTACGCGGGAGCATACGCGGCCAGCTCGATCGCCCACTTGGATACTCGGCCACTCGCCTCCTTGTTACCCATGATATCCGAGATGGGAGAAGAGCTCACCACAGTGATGGGATGCTCTTGGAAGTAATGCTTCAGCTTCTTGGCGCCCAGGTACACGCCGTAGGTCATCTTCTGGTAGTGCGGGTAGTTCTGCTTGGAGCTGGATAACACCTCGCTGAGATAGTACACTGGCCGCTGCACACTTTTACCTTCTTCTTCTCGCTCCACCACAATCACTACACTGACTACTCGGTTGGTAGCAGCGATGTACAGCAGCATTGGCTCCTTGGGTAGCGGACTAGCCAAGATGGGAGCGCTACCCAGCATTGCCTTTAGCTCATTGAACGCCACGTCCGCTTGCGGCGTCTAGACGAACTTGTCACTTTTCTTCATAAATTGGTACAAAGGCAAGGCCTTCTCGCCCATTCGATCCAAGAAACGACTCAGAGATGCCAAGCAGCCAATGAATTTTTGCACATCCTTCAAGGATCTCGGCAAAGACATGCTCTCAATAGCTTTTATCTTTGAATGATTGGCTTCAATGCCCCGACTAGACACCAGGAAGCCGAGTAGCTTGCCAGCCGGGACGCCAAAGGTGCACTTACTCGGGTTCAGCTTCATTTTGTACTTGCGCAGATTAGCAAAAGTTTCTTCTAGATCAGCAAGCAGAGTATGTGTTTTATTCGTTTTGATGACAATGTCATCTACGTACACCTGCACATTCTTGCCGAGCTGGTCGTGCAAGCATTTCTGCACGCACCGCTGATAGGTTGCACCCGCATTCCGCAACCCGAAACACATGACACGATAGCAATAAGCCCCGTACGGGGTAATGAAAGCAGTCTTTATTTGATCAGCAGAGTTGAGAGCTATCCGATGAAAACCCGAGTAGGCATCTATGAAAGACAACAGTTCACAACCAGCTGTGGAATCGATCACCTGATCGATGCGAGGTAGCGGAAAAGGATCCTTGGGGCAGGCCTTGTTCAGGTCGGTGTAGTCGACGCACATGCGCCATGCAGTGGCGGCCTTAGGATCCTCCTTCTTCTTCTCGACCATGACCGGGTTGGCTAACCAGTACGGATGCAGCACCTCCATGATGAAGTTGCTTATCAGCAGCTTGGTGATCTGATCACCGATAGCTTTCCTTCTCTCATCTCCGAAGCGGCGCATAGCTTGCTTCACTGGCTTGGCGTCAGGACGCACATGTAATGAATGCTCAACCAACTCCCTCGGGACACCTGGCAGATCTTCATTGGACCAGGCAAACACGTCCCGATTCTCACGGAGGAAGTGGATGAGCTCGCTTTCCTATTTCTCCGCCAACCCGGAGCCTATGATGGCTACTCGGTCGGGGAACTCAGGGTCGACTTGGATCTTCTTCGTTTCCTGGGATGCCTGGAATGCGGTCCCGTGCTGGGAACTCGGCACGCCCTGCGCACCAGCTTGCGCGGATTGCGCCATAGCCACCACCTCATACATCTTTTTCTTCTCGGCAGCAATCACCATTGACTCCGCCAACTGAGAGCCAGCAGAGGCACACTCCATGGACTTCTTGTAATCACCAGAGATGGTAATCACACCATTGGGGCCAGGGATCTTCATCTTCAGATATGCAGTGTGGGTAGAGGCCATGAACTTGTTCAGTGCAGGCCTGCCGAGTAGGGCGTGATAGGGGATCTGATGATCAACCACCTCGAACTGCAGCCTCTCGGTGCGGCAGTTCTCCCTGGTACCGAATAACACATCTATCCACACTCTGCCCATCGGAGCACAAGAGATCCCCGGCACAATGCCGTGGAAGGTGGTCTTGCTGGGTAGCAACATGTTCTCGGCGATCCCGAGCTTCTCGAGTGTGTCCTTGTACACAATGTTGATGTTGCTGCCGTTGTCGATCAGCACCTTGCTGAACCTCACGTTCTTCTAAGGACCCAAGAAGGTAGGATCCTGCACCAAGGCGTAGCTACCCGGGTTGGGCATCACCTTAGGATGATCAGCTCGGGACCAGGTGATCTCTACATTGCACCAGTGCATGTAGTGAGGAACAGCCGGGATCACAGCATTGACCTCCATGGCCCGCCTATGCTGCGACTGCTTGTCGACAGACTCAGAAGTGAATATCATGTAACTCTCATGGTGCTCTTGGTACTGGTTGCGGCCCCCATTGTCATTGTTACCATTGTTGTTTCCCTGGTAGTTGTTGTTGCGGTTGCGGTTGTTGTTGTTGTTGTTGCGGTAACCCTCATTGTTGAAGTAGCGATTGGCTCCTAAAGCCATTTGATTCACATTTTCTCTTCTCGGGAACACCGGAGGCCGAGCTGCGGGTGCGCGAGCAGGCTGCACACTGGCATTCACCGCTGGCAGAGGAGGAGGAGGAGGCAAGCCCTAATTCTTGATCAAATCCCACCACTCGCACTGCCGAGTAGTGTGATTGGCAGGCCTCGAGGGGTGCTGAGTGTGGAAGCTGCACGGGCCATCCTTCATGTCGTCGAAAACGAACTTTGGCGCTGGAGCCGGGTTGCCGCTACTCTGCTGAGGAGCACGATACAGCTTCTTGCTGCCTTGGCCCTGGTTCTGGTTTTGCCCGTAGGCTCCAGCAGGTTTTTGCCTTTGGCTACTCCAAGCTCCAACACCTACTGCATTCACCTCCTCTGGTTCATACCGAGTATCTACCCGGTCACCCCTGCGCTTGTTGCGGAACTCGTTGCGCTTGTTGCCATTGAAATTCCTTCTCGGCTCGGAGGAGTCCATCAGTGGCTGAGTAGGATCGCCAAGTGCGTACTGATCCGCGATCTTGATGGTCTCTGCCAGAGTGTTCGGCATCTCCCTCTGCAACCTCTGCCACAGCATGCTGCCGTGCTTGGAACCCTGCGCAAACCAAGTGATGGCCTGCGCTTCATTCACACCTTCACAGGTGTTCCTCAGTATGCTCCACCGAGTAAGGTACTCGCGATCCGTCTCGTCATCTCGCTGCCTGCAAGCGGACAGCTGCTGCGGCCTATTCGGCCTCTTGTAGGTGCTGGTGAAGTTGCTCACGAAGGCCTCCGAGAAATCCAGCCAGCAATTGATGCTGTTCTTGGGCAAATTGTTGAGCCAAGTGCGGACCGGACCCTCTAGCATCTGCGGGACGTAGCACACTGCCCATCTCCGGTTGCCGCCCGCGATGTGGACCGCGGTGACATAGTCGTTGAGCCAGTCTTCTGGCTTGGTGCTGCCGTTGTAGCTCTTGGTTCCCCTTGCGAGCGGGAAGTTCTTCACGGCCGGCTCGTTCATGATGCGCGGGCCAAAGCACTCAGGGCCGGGAGGTCCCGTGTTCTCCAACCGTGTAGATAGACTGATCCGGTCCAACTAATGCCTAGCATCTCCAGGCGCTAGCACACGCTCACCCACGCGATCCATGATGTCATAGCCAGCAAACCCCATCGCCGAGTAGCCATCATCATATCTGTCCACCTCCGCCGCAGCAGGCTGCTCCACCGGGTTGGCTACTCGCTCAGCCGCGCGTGGCTGAACAGCAGCTGGCTGCTGCGGCCTCTGCCGAGTAGGCTGAACATCCTGATGCCGAGAAGGACACGGGTGCTCTCCATCTCGCGCCTGGCTCTGAGCTTTATGGGCTTGAAAGCCTGCTCCTGCAGCGTTGTGTTTCTGACCGGATTGCTGCGGCACAGCGAGCTGTTTCGCGGCAGCAGCCGGGTCGTACACCTGCATTTTCCTGTCTCTGCCAGAACGCCCGCTACGGCTCTTCTCGCGGCTGGGGTGCGGAGATGAGGCATGATCGTTAGATCTAGCCGCGTGCGAGTGCACCACCTGCGAGGCTCCAGCACCCGGGTTGGCTTTCCGGAACTCCTCGTTCTGCCTTGCAGCCTCTAGGACTAGCTCGTTGAGCCTTTCTTGCTGCCTAGCGCGCGTCACCCTCTAGATGCGGCAACTCTGCAGCTACGGCCTCAGCAGCTCTAAGTGTTTTGGCGGGGGTGTTGTACCTAGGCCTAGTGGAGGTGTTTGCGGTGGCGGATTGGCTAGGAGCCTCTACAACGGTTGCCATCTCGGCGCCCAAGTTGCGACGCGTAGCACCTACTTTGATAGCCCTCCTAGCAACCGGCGTGAAACCATGAGCCTTGTTGTACTCGTTCTGGTCTAGACTGAGCTCAAGCCTAACCTTGTCCAACTCCGCCTGCTCGGCGAGCAGCTCCTGGCGCTGCCGGTCGAGCTGCGCCTTCATGGTCAAGAGCTCGATGTCGGTGGGAGGCGGCATGCCAATCCGCACAGCAGACGCAGGAATGGTCGGAGTAGTGGAGAGGGGAAGGTTGCAGTCCTTCTCGTAGGGCTTATGGGTCTTCCCGCCAACGCTCGAGCCAGCAAGATCCTCGATGACGCCCGCAGCGCCAGCTGCGCCCTTGCCGGCGTCCGCAGCCAGGCCAGCCACCATCACCTCCGCGCAGTCCGCAGAACGGCGCGTAGACCTTCCGCGGGCAGCAATCATCGCAGGAGGATCCTCTGCGACCAGCACCTCCTCTGGGAACTTGTTGACGACAGCGGTGGCGACGTAGACGAGATGCGAGCCGAAGGAGATCACCGTGCCGCCCTCCGGCATGGCTCTCCCGCCGAAATCGCCGGCGTTGTCGGTGACGAAGTCGAAGGAGCCGAATCTGCAGCCTCTCGGTGCGGCAGTTCTCCCTGGTACCGAATAGCACATCTATCCACACTCTACCCATCGGAGCACAAGAGATCCCCGGCACAATGCCGTGGAAGGTGGTCTTGCTGGGTAGCAACATGTTCTCGGCGATCCCGAGCTTCTCGAGTGTGTCCTTGTACACGATGTTGATGATGCTGCCGTTGTCGATCAGCACCTTGCTGAACCTCACGTTCTTCTCAGGACCCAAGAAGGTAGGATCCAGCACCAAGGCATAGCTACCCGGGTTGGGCATCACCTTAGGATGATCAGCTCGGGACCAGGTGATCTCTACATTGCACCAGTGCATGTAGTGAGGAACAGCCGGGATCACAGCATTGACCTCCATGGCCCGCCTGTGCAGCGACTGCTTGTCGACAGGCTCAGAAGTGAAGATCATGTAACTCTCATGGTGCTCTTGGTACTGGTTGCGGCCCCCATTGTCATTGTTACCATTGTTGTTGCCCTGGTAGTTGTTGTTGCGGTTGCAGTTGTTGTTGTTGTTGTTGTTGCGGTAACCCTCATTGTTGAAGTAGCGATTGGCTCCTAAAGCCACTTGATTCACATTTTCTCTTCTCGGGAACACCGGAGGCCGAGATGCGGGTGCGCGAGCAGGCTGCACACTGGCATTCACCGCTGGCAGAGGAAGAGGAGGAGGCAAGCCCTCATTCTTGATCAAATCCCACCACTCGCACTGCCGAGTAGTGTGATTGGCAGGCCTCGAGGGGTGCTGAGTGTGGAAGCTGCACGGGCCATCCTTCATGTCGTCGAAAACGAACTTTGGCGCTGGAGCCGGGTTGCCGCTACTCTGCTGAGGAGCACGATACGGCTTCTTGCTGCCTTGGCCCTGGTTCTGGTTTTGCCCGTAGGCTCCAGCACATTTTTGCCTTTGGCTACTCCCAGCTCCAACACCTACTGCATTCACCTCCTCTGGGTCATACCGAGTATCTACCCGATCACCCCTGCGCTTGTTGCAGAACTCGTTGCGCTTGTTGCCATTGAAATTCCTTCTCGGCTCGGAGGAGTCCATCAGTGGCTGAGTAGGATCGCCAAGTGCGTACTGATCCGCGATCTTGATGGTCTCTGCCAGAGTGTTCGGCATCTCCCTCTGCAACCTCTGCCACAACATGCTGTCGTGCTTGCACCCCTGCGTAAACCAAGTGATGGCCTGCGCTTCATTCACACCTTCACAGGTGTTCCTCAGTGTGCTCCACCGAGTAAGGTACTCGTGATCCGTCTCGTCTTCTCGCTGCCTGCAAGCGGACAGCTGCTGCAGCCTATTCGGCCTCTTGTAGGTGCTGGTAAAGTTGCTGACGAAGGCCTCCGAGAAATCCAGCTAGCAATTGATGTTGTTCTTGGGCAAATTGTTGAGCCAAGTGCGAGCCGGACCCTCTAGCATCTGCGGGACGTAGCGCACTGCCCATCTCCAGTTGCCGCCCGCGATGTGGACCGCGGTGACATAGTCGTTGAGCCAGTCTTCTGGCTTGGTGCTGCCGTTGTAGCTCTTGGTGCCCCTTGCGAGCTGGAAGTTCTTCACGGCCGGCTCGTTCTTGATGCGCGGGCCAAAGCACTCAGGGCCGGGAGGTCCCGTGTTCTCCAACCGTGCAGATAGACTGATCCGGTCCAACTGATGCCTAGCATCTCCAGGCGCTAGCACGCGCTCACCCACGCGATCCATGATGTCATAGCCAGCCAACCCCATCGCCGAGTAGCCATCATCATATCTGTCCACCTCCGCCGCAGCAGGCTGCTCCACCGGGTTGGCTACTCGCTCAGCCGCGCGTGGCTGAACAGCAGCTGGCTGCTGCGGCCTCTGCCGAGTAGGCTGAACATCCTGATGCCGAGAAGGACGCGGGCGCTCTCCATCTCGCGCCTGGCTCTGAGCTTTATGGGTTTGAAAGCCTGCTCCTGCAGCATTGTGTTTCTGACCGGAATGCTGCGGCACAGCGAGCTGTTTCGCGGCAGCAGCCGGGTCGTACACCTGCATTTGCCTGTCTCTGCCAGAACGCCCGCTACGGCTCTTCTCGCGGCTGGGGTGCGGAGATGAGGCCTGATCGTTAGATCTAGCCGCGTGCGAGTGCACCACCTGCGAGGCTCCAGCACCCGGGTTGGCTTTCCGGAACTCCTCGTTCTGCCTTGCAGCCTCTAGGACTAGCTCGTTGAGTCTTTCTTGCTGCCTAGCGCGCGCGTCACCCTCTAGATGCGGCAAATCTGCAGCTACGGCCTCACCAGCTCTAAGTGTTTTGGCGGGGTGCTGTACCTAGGCCTAGTGGAGGTGTTTGCGGTGGCGGATTGGCTAGTAGCCTCTACAACGGTTGCCATCTCAGCGCCCAAGTTGCGACGCGTAGCACCTACTTTGCTAGCCCTCCTAGCAACCGGCGTGAAACCATGAGTCTTGTTGTACTCGTTCTGGTCTAGACTGAGCTCAAGCCTAACCTTGTCCAACTCCGCCTGCTCGGCGAGCAGCTCCTGGCGCTGTCGGTCGAGCTGCGCCTTCATGGTCAAGAGCTCGATGTCGGTGGGAGGCGGCATGCCAATCCGCACAGCAGACGCAGGAATGGTCGGAGTAGTGGAGAGGGGAAGGTTGCAGTCCTTCTCGTAGGGCTTATGGGTCTTCCCGCCAACGCTCGAGCCAGCAAGATCCTCGATGACGACCGCAGCGCCAGCTGCGCCCTTGCCGGCGTCCGCAGCCAGGCCAGCCACCATCACCTCCGCGCAGTCCGCAGAACGGCGCGTAGACCTTCCGCGGGCAGCAATCATCGCAGGAGGATCCTCTGCGACCAACACCTCCTCTGGGAACTTGTTGACGATGGCGGTGGCGACGTAGACGAGATGCGAGCCGAAGGAGATCACCGTGCCGCCCTCCGGCATGGCTCTGCCGCCGAAATCGCCAGCGTTGTCGGTGACGAAGTCGAAGAAGCCGAATCTGTGGACGAGGCCACAGACCACACGCTCTCCGGTAGCCGAAATCGATCCCGTCCGAACGGAAACTCCAGCCAGCGCCGCTGGTTGCCCCACGGTGGGCGCCAACTGTCGTGGTGGTGTCACGTCAGATGCCATAGGATGGCTAAAGTTGTGGGGACGATGGACGCTGGAGTCGCTCGGGGAGGGATCATGCGACGAGTAGACGCGTGAGGTAAGAATCAAACACTGCAAACAACACGATCTACCCAGGTTCAGGGCCCTCGTGAGGAGGTAAAACCCCTACTCCTGCCTTTCTCTCTTTGTATTCGAGTCTCTCCGAGTAGCCACAGTACAAGTGTTCTTGCTACCGAGTAGCCGCTGTTCTCTCTACGGGATGAACTAGGTCAAGAAACATGAGCCAAGTGTGGGATCCCTCGCGCAGGAGGGGGCAGGGCACCTTATATACTTGGTGCCCAGCCGGATACAACCAAATACAAACAGATGTCGACATTGTGTGCACATCGTCCTTCTTCCGAGTTCCCGCTGACAGCTTTGGCTCCTAAGTTTGTCCTGTCCGGAAAGTCGTTGGGCAAAACCAAGTAATCGTTCTGTTATCACTGTGCCGAACACAGAGTAGGTCCCCCCTATCCTGCGACGCCCTGCTGACACACTATCGCTGTCAGGCACGCCGTCCTCGGATGAACAGTACCATGAACAGTGCCAAAGTACGGACCCGGGATACGCGGGATCTCGTGTCAGAACGGCTCCTTTGACTTCTGGTCCGAGTAGGTTCCCGCCAGTTCTACTCGGACCAACTCTTCTACTCGGAGAAACATAACTTTCTTGATTCACCCTTCTGGTCATCTTTATGTAAGACCGGGTAGCAGTCGACCGGGTAGCAAGTACCGGGTAGCCGGCTACTCGGCTAAACATCCTTCCTGATCTTGCCTTTGGCACTTGCCTTTACCCTACTCGGAGGTAACCCCCCGACACTATTTGAGGGACAAGTAATAAAAGATGATAAATTTAGTGGCGGACGGATTGATAGAGACACAAATCTGGTCCAACCATCGATATAGAGGCTTTTTACCGGTCGGCTGATTACTCTGCCACGTGTCGATTCTTTTCTCGTGTATTGTGTCTCTTTTCTAAAATGAAAGGTGGGTTTTTCTCCTTTACGGTTTCTAATGTTAAAGTACCACTTGGAACTCAAATATGTATATTGGATTGGAGGGTATGCATATTATTATTGTATTAATTTTGCAAAAGATTTTTTATTTCATATATCTTTATACTTCTTATAGACATATGCTAAGTAACAAATCATAGTCAAGTCTGTGTGTAAAATAACATAAAATTAAAACGCGTAGTGTATTTTGGGAATGGAAGAATACAAAGATTGATATTTCGTTTGGGAATGGGAGAGCTCGGCTGTGTTGTGGCTTTCGATCGTCTCTGCTTTTTTTTCTTCTTTCTGAGGCGGCACGTTCATGTCGTCGTCGCCGTCGTAGTCTCTGGTGGTTGCTGTCATGGAGGAGTGGGGAATATGGCCCGGGCGCGTCGTGGCGCGATGTGCCGTGCCGTGCCGAGGGTGTGGCGCCGCCGTCGACGTTGAGCTCCGGATGGGCACGTATGCGGCAGCGGGTAAAAGGCGCAGGGGGACAACGACATGGAGAAAGACGCGGCGCCAGCTACCGGAGGTACGTAGTGGAGGCGTGGTTGCGCCTGGTAAGCGCCGTCGCAAAGCAGAGCGCGTTCAGGGAAAACCACACGAGTAAAAGAATGGGATTCTCGGACCAGAAGTTACTGGCATCACACCTCACCTGGAAATCTCATAGTTTAGGTCTATTATTTAGATTATAATTGGGATAGCACTGGGCGTCCCCTGGGATAGAAAATTTTCATCCCCGGCTCCCCTGCTTAACACGTGTTCCATTTTTTATCCAAATCCCGCTTTTACTCCCGTAGCAAAAAAAATCCCGCTTTTGCTCACATGTAGCAAAAGAAACGTTTCGCCCCAAAAAGAACAGAAAAATGTCAGACCTCGCCGGAGACTCGCCGGAGACCTCGCCGGAGTTACTGTCAGAAGCAAAAAAGTCGATTTCGCCGGAGTCGTCACCGGAGACTTTTGCTCGCTGGAGGAATAGCAGAGCAAAAGTTTTATACTAAAAGAGAAAAAAAATAACCTTATTGTAGCAAAAAAATTATGCTATTAGAGCAAAAAATCGGACCTCGCCGGAGTTACAGTAGCAAAAAATTTGTACAGAAAAAGCAAAAGAAAAAACCTATTATAGCAACCATTTGTACAAAAAAAAATCTGCAGCATCTCGACTCCGTTGTGGTTCACCGGCGCATCCTCGTCCACAGGGTGCTCCACCCGGTAGGCAGGAGGATGGGAGGCGGAGGTGGTTCACCGCCGAAATCGACTTGGGCCTATTGGAGCACCGCCTTGGGCCTATTGGAGCACCGCTGCCGGCATGTTCCGGGCGTTCCGGAGCACCACCGTGGGCCTGGGAGCAGGGCCGCTGCTCTTGGAGCACCCGGCCGTGACCACCGCTCCAGGGATCCGATGTGCCCTCCGGGACGGCGACGCGGAGGTCGGTGGCGACGAGAGCCCTGCCGGCCTGGTCCTCGGCGTCCCGCTGCGCGGCGGCGGTGGCGCCCGTGCGGAGGAGGGGGAGGTGAAGTCCTCGCCGGTGGGGAGGAGAGAGGGAGGCGGCGGAGGACTGGAACCAGGGGCGCGGGCGCGGCCGTCCCGGCGACCTCAACGCGGGGCAAGGGCGGCGACCGAGGGGAGAAGCATGGGGTGGTAGAGATGGGATGGAGACCGCCGGTGTCGCGGGGGGAGGAGCTGCCCTGGCGGCGGCGTGTAGCACCGGCGGTGGCGGGCCGGACCTGCCCTGGCGGCGGCGTGCGGGAGGATCTCAACCCGTGGAAAAAGCACAAACTATAACGGGGCAAGAAGAAGACACGGGAGATAAGGACGTGAGGTTGGTGGTGGGCCCTCAACCCACGGCTACCTCTCGTTCTGGGCACGTGGCGAGCCACCGATGCAGGGGAAGCGAACACGCTATCCCCCGCTTGATAGTCAGCGTTTTCCTTATAATTGTTGTATGAAATACGCACACGGTGTGCTATTTGAGGGACAAGTAATAAAAGATGATAAATTTAGTGGCGGACGGATTGATAGAGACACAAATCTGGTCCAACCCATCGATATAGAGGCTTTTTACCGGTCGGCTGATGACTCTGCCACGTGTGGGTTCTTTTCTCGTGTATTGTGTCTCTTTTCTAAAATAAAAGGTGGGGTTTTTTCCTTTACTGTTTCTAATGTTAAAGTACCACTTGGAACTCAAATATGTATATATGTATTGGAGGGTATGCATATTATAATTGTTTTGATTTTGCAAAAGATTTTTTGTTTCATATATCTTTATACTTCTTATAGACATATGCTAAGGCTGGTGCCGGTGCATCACCCGCTATCACGGGCTATAGCCCCGCCACGTCAGATTTTCCTCTCACTATCACCCCACTCTCACGCCACTCCCACGGTACGGTGGCAGTGCACGGGCAATAGTCCCCACTCTCACTTCTCTCTCCGCCACATCAGTTTTTCTCTCTCCTCCACATCAACATATATTTTTGAGATGAAAACATTCAAAATAATGCAACGAATTTTTTTTATTCAACTAAAATTGTTACCGATTACATAATAATTAATAAAATTGCATAATAAATTGTAAAAATTACATAATAAATACAAAATTCTAATTCTTCTCCTCGTCGTCGTCGTCATCATCATCTTCCAGCCCTAACTCTTTTTCCTATATCTGGATGGCATTCGCATGTTTGAGCTTTTCTGCTTCGTTCATGTCGGCGGTTGATCGGTCTTGCATTTTGTTCCATTGCTTCAGTAGCTTAGCCTTCACTAAACCAGTCCACATGTTCTTCATCGCGAAGGTTGCACTTGCTGCCTCACTGTTTGATGAGGATTCCTTCCCCTTCCTCTTTTCCTTATCCTTACGTGCCGCGGCCTTGGCCCTATCGCGACCCATTGGACGCTGCTCCTCCTCCGTCGCCTCGCTAGAGCTGTACTCACCAGAAACCCCCAGACAGGTTCTCTTGAAACTGGAATCGGTCCCACTACCAGGACCATGTTGTCCTTTCCACTTCGCTTCATTGCGAACAGCTTCCCACCAGTGGAAGCGTTTGAAAGGTTGAGTCACTCTAGTGTCATTTGCGTACCTCGCCTGTGCCACCTTCAAGACCATTGCATCGTCTGCTCCACTCTGACGTACCGCTGATTCTTGGATGTGGTATGCATTAAACAAGGACACCTCATGGTTGTAGACGTTCCAATGATCCTTCAGTTGCTTCCCGGTCCGATGGCAGGCAGGATCGGAGGTAGAGTTGAAGGTTGCAACTATCTGACCCCAAAAACTTTCGCCGGTCTTGCAATTACCGGAGACAGAGTCCTTGGAGTGAAAAACCCAAGCATGAACCTACCACAAAATAGATATTGTTTTAGTGAAAAATCCAAGCAAGAACCAACTCCGAAATAAATATGTGACGAGTAAGTAAAGTACCAGTTGTTCCTCGTCCGCAATTGTGCACTCGAGTCTCTTTGGACGTTTTGGTACGATTGTTTCCGCGGCATCGGACCCGTCGCTTGGAGCACTGGCTTCAGGAGGTGGTGGGGGGTACGGAGGTGGAGCGTATGAACCGTACGGAGGTGGTGGGTACTGAGGTAGAGTCCCACTCCCGCTACCTGTAGGTGAAGCATGTGGAGGTGGTGGGGGGTATGCATACGGAGGAGCAGGGTATGAACCATATGGCCCCGGAGGTGGACCGTATGGACCATATGGCCCCGGAGGTGGTGTGCTGGATGAGTATAACACTCGGGGAAGCGGCGAAGAACCGGCATTGGAGCGACAATGTGTGGGAGAGATATCTTCTATGTGAGAAGATTGTGACCCGTCGGACTGCAAGAGATCCGTGTACGAGGTCATATCTGGAGTCCAACCCGACATGGCGGAGATGGTTTGAGAGAAGGAAGGAGAGAAAGATGATGAAATGGTGTGGAGTGAGTGAAGGGATATGAGGAGTATTTATAGGAGTGGGGATGAAAATTTGGGGGGGTTTTTTAGCCTTTTTTTAGCCAGCAACGGCTCCCCCCAACGGCTAGCTGACGTGGACCAATAAGGGGGCGCCACATCAGCCAGCCGTTACCGCCCCCCCCCCCCCCCCCCCGCTCCCCCCTCTCGCCCCGCGCTCTCGCCCGTGCGTGCCACCGCGCCGCGCTCCTCTCGCCCGCCATCTCGCCCCCCTCCCGCCCCTCTCGCCCTTCCAGCGCGGGCGGCGGCCGGGCGGTAGCGGGCGCTACCGCCAGGCGACACTGCCACCGCCCCGCGTTCCCCTCTCGCCGCTCTCCCGCCCCGCTCTCGCCCCGTCGCCGGCGATATCGCCCCCCTACCCGACCGCGTTGGCACCAGCCTAAGTAACAAATCGTAGTCAAGTTTGTGTGTAAAATAACATAAAAGTAAAACGCGTAGTGTATTTTGGGAATGGGAGAATACAAAGATTGATATTTCGTTTGGTGATATAAGTTTCATGGGGTTAATATTATAGTCTATCTATTTGAAAATATAATACGCGTGTAGAAGTATACCGGAGCAAGTACGAGTAAGGCTACAGGAGAAAGAGAGAGGCGACTGGGAGACAATCGTAAAACCCATCCAGGGTTATGTCCACCTCTCTAGGCGACGCCGGTGGCCCGCTTCGTCTCTGGTGGCCTTGGAGCCTTAGAGGCATGGCAGACCATGGCCCCTCGCCAGTGGGAGGATTCTCCTTTTTTTAAAAGACTATTTTTCGGTGTCTTCTTTGGCATGGTTAGGCAGCATCTACATCCAGAGTTTAGAATAAGGTCCGGTGGTGCATGTAGCCCCCGATGGAGGACGCGTAGAGTTGTGTGTCTAGCGATTCTCCAGGGATTTAGTCAGTTTTTCGCATTCGTTGTTGTGGCTTCAAGTTTGGCTCTTCTGATCTATGAGTCTCATATTTGGCAATGGTTGTTACTCTGGTGCACTAGTCCTTTCGGGCCTTATATAGCACCAGGACTTCCCATTTGTATACTACGACGAGCTCTACTACAATAAACTTTGGCCGGCTCCCGTGATCGAGGGAAAACCACACAACCAGTAAAAAAATGGGATTCTCGGACCAGAAGTTCCTGGGATCTCCCGTCACCGCGTCACCTGGAAATCTCGAAGTTTAGTTTTTTTTAGTTTATTACAATTGTAGTACTGTATGAGATTTGCACATGATGTGCTATTTGAAAGACTAGTAAAAGATGATAAATTTAGTGGCTCAAGGATTGATCGAGACACAAATGTTGTCCAACCATCCATATAGAAGCTTTTTACCGGTCGACTGACTCTGCCACGTGTGGATTCTTTTCCCCCGTAGTGTTGTGTAGTACTGTCTCTTTTTTGCAAAATATACAAGCTGACTTTTTGTTTTGTACGGTTTTCTAATGTAGAACCTGAACCGCAAATATATATAATAAAAAGAATGTAAGGATTGGAGGTGTGTGAAAAGTATCTTTGTGTTTGATTTTGGATTGGAGTTTTTATGTTTTAGTATATCCTGGTCATCTTGGTATTCATACATTGACTTTGTCGGAGAAATCTTAATACTTGTTATTATAGTCATATGATTAATAAAAATCACAAGTTGAATATGTGTGTAAAAGATCATAAAAGTAGGGGTGCCGCATATCTTGGGAAGGGAAGAAAACAAAGATTGATTTTGTTTGGTGAAATAAGTTGCACTATTATTATTTATATTACAGTTCATCTATTTCAAAATATAATATGCATTTGGATTTTTATGGCGCCCCATGCTATTGACAATAATTTATGTTCACTGCAAAGAAAACCATTTTTTTTTGCCCATAATATGATAAATATAGTACGGACAAATATAGATAATGCATTCGGAATGCAAATACATAATGTTATTCTTGAGCGACTTTATATATACTATATGATAATAGAGATTGAAAAGGCCGGTAAGCGCATAATTATACAGTTTCATTTTCCCAATGGATAGAGTATATGTCAACAAAATAACCGTTAAAATAAAAACAGAATGTTAGCCAAACGGTAAAATGTGACATGAGGCAGCTAGGTGTTTTAGGGCAGTCCTGCCAAAAAAAAAATTTTAGGGCACTGCGAAAGTTAGTTCGTCCAATGGAAAAAAGTAGAACGAGCAGCTCAAAAAGAAAGAAGAAAGAGAACGACGTAATTTATCAGTGTCCAAAAGGAATGAAATTGACCCACCTCAATTTCTTTTGGCAAAAGAGCAGAATCCATACAGACCAAATTTTCCTCTATTGTCATGATATTAAGCCCATAACTGAATGATACAGGGCCCAACTCAATCCGTCAGCAGGCATTGCACGCCAAGAAATCATTGATTCTCGCAACCTTTCGCCTCTTCCGTTGGGCTGCTGAGCTGGGAAATTTGCACCTATCTCGGCCTGTTATTCTTTAGATCTAAAATACAATTCCATTTATTCAGCAATTTCCATCTTTTTTCTTACATTTATAGCACATGAACGTTTAGAACATGAAATATATCTTTTTGTTCACGGTCATAAACAAGTTATGTACCTTTAGCTTGTACTTAAAAATTGTAAATGCTACCAGGCCATGAATATACAATCTACACCTACCGACAAGTCCAAAAAAAAGAGCCGGGCTCGTATTTAGTAAAATTTAAAACCATTGTTTTGAAAGTTAAAAAAAAAAGCCCGTAACGAAAATCTTAGGTGTAGATAATATAGTTGCAAAAAAGAACTATGAAATAGTTTGTATTATAACCTACACAAAATTAAAATAAAATCTGAATTTTTTCTTTACGTGTACTATTCACCGCGTCTAGATCCACACTTTTTATTTTTTTTCTCAGTCTTATTTCGTATTGATCTTTTGCACACTATATATAGAGATTTTTTTCTAGACTTTTTAAAACTTTACAAATGATATATTAGAATTTTCTAAATAAAAATCTACATAGAGACCGAGCTCCAATATGGCGTACTCCTACATTAGACCTACTTGCTTTCATATTCCCTTTCTCTAGTCTAAAGTAAGCGCATTGCAACTGCCAAGGAAAAACATACTCCCTTCGTTTCAAAATAAGTGTCATTGAAATGGATGTATGTAGTTCTGAAATATATCTAGATATATCCGCTTAAACGACACTCATTTTTGAGGCGGATGGAGTAGAACTCTTTGTAAGAGGTTGTAGTCGGTCGGTTGTGCCCAATGTGATCATGTTTCTACGCGATATTGGCCTTTTTTTTTTTGCTTTGCCCGGTTTTCCGTTAGTTAATGGAGTAATTATATTCTTCTCAGGTAACGAGAGAGGAATCTAATTTAGTACCATGAGAACAAAACTTTTGCCTACCTTATGAATATATTTTTTGTGCGTGACCGAATTAGTACCAAAGAAGATGGACTTAAATAAGACAACCAAGTGATGCCCATGGGTAGCTAGCCTAATACTTATACAGAATGACCAGAATGCACAAGTAGCATGCACATATCTATATATACGTTAATACACCGCATACATATTCATACACACACGCATATAAAAAAGAGTACGTATAAACATACACACACAGACACGATAGAGAGACAAATTTAAGCAATGGAGATCGATGACGACATGGATATATGCGAGCGCCGGCGGCGGCGACAGCGCGAGGTAACGCTTCCTTCGATGGAGGCTTGCCAGCTAGACGTCGACGACGCGGAAGGCCTCGCGGTTCTTGATGACGACGTCGTACATGTGGACGGAGCCGAACTGGCAGAAGTCCTTGGGGAGGGAGATGAGGTCGACGGAGGAGCGCTTGTGGTAGCGCAGCATGCCGTCGGCGGGGCCGTCGTAGTAGCGCTCCCAGCCGAGCGCGGCGAGCTTGCGCTCCAGCGACGCGTAGGAGGTGACCACCTCGCCGGTGGGCGTGTGCAGCAGGGCCTTACGCCGCACGACCCCGCCGGCGGCCGCCGCCGCCGACGCCGGGTTCTCCACCAGCTTCACCACCCCGTTCCGGAACACCCACACGCCGGACATGCTGTGTAGCAAGGATTTGTTTGTGGAAGCTTCTTGGGTGGGTTGGAAGTGTGTACTTGACGACCGGTAGCAGTATGCTAAATTTGGTGGTTGTTGTGGCCGGGATGTGGAAAAGGATGGGGCGGGAGCGGCTATAAATAGAGGCGGTACGTACACCCGGCCGACGTGCCGTGAGCGGTGCATGATACGTCCCGATAGAGAGAGTGCACGGGCGCATGGCCCGCCATGTTTATTCACTCTCAGTGTCTCAAACTCAGAGAGTGCTTGAATATAGTCATAAAATTTTCCTTAGGAAATATGTGTCCATAAGATAAGACTAAGATAAGATGTAAACAATGATGAGAATTATTCGTTCACCACACACACATGTGATGTGCATATTCCCGAGCCGGTGAAGAAATGGACGGCCAGCATGGAACGGAATGCTTCTGCACTTGTACTTACAGCATCTCATTCGAGGCGGCATGCACAAGCATGTCCGACCTTATGATCTCAAACACAGTAGATAACTCTGCGGATGCAGAAGCCATACTGCTATGTATACGTAGCTTAGCCTTTAAGATATATACGTATGTGAATGTGTGGTAGCTATCGAGGGATCGTTTGGTCGTTGGCGACGATGCCTCTTCAGTATATGGAACCGTTAGCTAGGTGCACATTGCACGCATGCATGAATCTATGATCGTGGAACCTTCTACGATTCGAAGGGCGCTACCTGTATGTATCGGGAGCTAAAGTGTCTCTCTCCCTCTGGCTACTGGCTAGGTAGATGAAGGTGACGTGATGGGCGAGCGACGGCTGACGGCCGGCGGGAATCATGGCGTGCATGCATAGTGCAGCGAGCAGTGATACCGATGGAATCCAATCCCCTCGATCCACGAACCTAGATATAGCCTATACTAGCTGTAGCTAGAGCTAGACCTGCATATGGAAGCATCCATCGATTCGCAGGTCGATTGGCCAGCCACCACACGAAAGAGAGAGAAGATAGATGCGTCGCGAGTGACTGCAAATAATCGCCGGCCGGTCGATGTACATTCTCTCGCCTTTTCCCATTTTGTTGCGATAACAGGGATCGGCTTTTAAGGTGGCTGAGTGATGATATATGCTCTCGGCCGGGCAATTACACTAGTAAACCGATAAGAACCAGATAGCTCGATTGATCGCGATCGATCCAATGATATTGTGAGTATGTGTGCGCGCAAAGGAAGGATTCGATCCCCTACGCCGCCGTCGCCCATTTGCACGCCCGATAGAGCGAGCATCGATCGATCTACCACCTTGTTGAGTTGAGTGAGAATATGGTTAATCATTCCGTCTTTCTTCCATTGGCCTTGGGACGAACACTACTACAGTACGCCATCGATGTCAGAAGGAGTCAATGAAGATGAGGACCAAGTCAATCACGAATGGGGCATCAATGCTGGCCAGTAAGCTCGTTGAGGACGTGCCGAAAAGACAGAGCAAGAACTTTGGAACCCAACAATGTGTGGGCAGCCGCTCGCCGACAGCTGTGATTAGGGCCGGCCTGACCACACGAGCCGTCGCCGTCGACGACTTTATCGCACCCTCATCCACAGTATGTGCAGTACATGGTGCATGCATCGATGATCGATCCATGGCTTAATTAGTGTGGTCACGCACGGCTGAAATCGATCAACTGATCGGCGCACATGTGTATCTACGTACTGCGCTCCATCGAGATATCTATCCATGGAGCCTGCAGGGTCCTTCAATGGCGCACAGCGACCGCACGTAACGCGAGCATTGAAGCATGCATGGGCATGGCCCCGGACGTCAATTCTCCAAGACCAGAGTTGGTGAGATCGTGCGTGCTGTTGACCTTTCAAAAATAAAAAAGATCCTGAGTGCGAAAAAAGAAGAGTGTGAATTCCGAACAGTAACGATGACTGAAATGTATACCAAGAGCTGTCCCATGGTGTCTTGACGAGCATAAGATATTGTGCGTTAATTCCTGGCCACAAAAGAAGGCGTCGAGTAAAGCTTAAGCATCTCCATCCGGAGGAGAACAGCATTTGGCATCAAACATCAATGAAAGACAAGCCGGCCTGATCATCAACGCCACTATATATCATGTTACAGTGACAGTAAATCCCAAACCGGGTGCCTTTTCTTTTCCTATCCATCAAGAATAGAAATGCTATGACGAATTTGGGAAAGTTTTTCCTCATTGGCAAAAGATGAATTAATTCCTTGATGGATTACATTATTGGGCGATATCTTGCGAGACCAAAAAAGAATATGGCGGAATCTTTGCGACTTATCGCTTATGCTAATTTGGGATTACAAAACATAACCATGTGACAATATGCGTGCGTAGCTTTCACAAATATTAATATTTCTCCGTCAGAGATAAGACACAAAACATATTACTACAGTGATTACTGTCGAGACATCGTAGTAGTTTTCATAGACGGGGGTGCCATGAGACTACGGTAGAGACGTGGGGTAACGGGATAGCGTAGTAACACAGAACACGGGATTTTACCCAGGTTCGGTACGTCGCGACAGTACGGCGTACCTACTCCTGCACTTCTCACTATTGGGGACTAAAGCCCGTAAATCTGGGTTACAATGTGAGGGAATAGATCTAGCTTATTCGGCGAGGATGAACTTCTCGGCGAGTAGCGTAGAACTTAGAACGTAACTTGAAACTTATTGAATCTATCCTCTGTCCGGCTTTATATAATAGCCGGACTAGGGCTTACAGATTAGGAAACCTAGAAGACTACGTTTAACTTGTAACTTGGAAAGTAAGGAATCCGTCTTCTCCTCCAAGCCAGATCACGCGGGCCGTGATCCGGGTTCTTCTAGAATCCGGCTTCTGTGCGTCGGACTACTGGGCCGCCCAATGGACCTAAGCCCATTACCACTTAGGCCACCCTGGTAATCCGGCACTTTGTCTACCATCTTCTATACCCCTATTCAGTATATATCCGACAGTAGCCCCCAGGAAGGATCAAAACTCTGATTCTCCGTCTTTCGTCAAATGCATTTTGTCCGGGAAATCTTGATTCAGCAGTCTTGATTCTTTCTTCTTTCCTTTTAAAGGAGATGGTAACATAAAACTCGGAACTCTGAAAATCCGGCTTTTCTTCTCGCGATCCTTCGCGGAAAAAGAACTTATGACATCAGCGCTTTAATCATGCTGACGCAAGCGCCGCTTGGTTTCACGCGGGAAACCATGCAACGTATCTCTGACAGATTCTCACGAGAAACGAGGAGATAGCCATCATTCCTCTGTCGTTCCGTTTCCCGGATTTTCCGGTGGTTGACACGCGTCAAACATCCAACGTTCGAAAGAACCGTTGGCACGTATCTAGAGGTTTTCAGGCTATAAATAGCCGCCCTCGTCGTCATCGGAAATCTTTCCTCACTCCCACACTGCCCACGCCATTGACGCGAGCTCGAGAGCAAGTTTCCTGCCCCAAGCGCACCTAGCTTCCAAGCACGCAGAACGCACCACCGCCACCGAGAAAGATGGCATCCTCGCCGCAGTCCTCGCCGGCCCGCGCTTCCATCGACGATCTTTTGGGCGACCTAGATCCACAGCTGGGGTCGTCCAAGCGCGCCGGCGGCGAGCCGGAGAAGGCCACGGCGTCCGCGGCGGGCGGAGGAAGCGCTTCCGCCGCCGCGAACGCTGCGGGACCGAGCGCCGCGACAACCCCACTGTTTGCACCCGAAACAGTGGAGGAAAAGATTGAGCTCCTCGGCGACGAGCTCGCCGCCGTGGAGGCCGCCGCCGCCGCCACCGCCGGAGCGGAGGAGGAAAATGAATCTGCAGGCAACTGGATTGCCTGCAGTATTCCTCCGGCTCTCCTTCCAAACCTGGAGAAGGAGGGCCTGGTACTTAAGAAGAAGTGGCGGCTCCCGGAAGAGGAGACCGAACCCATGCCACAAGAGGGCGAAAGGGTGCTTCTTGCCTCCCACCTTCTACGAGGTATGGGGCTCCCACCTTCCTCTTTCTTCCTCCAGGTTCTGTCACATTACAGCATCCAACCTCACAACCTTCCTCCCAATTCCATTCTGTACATGGCCGGCTTCCAGGCCTTGTTCGAAGGTTACCTAGGAATAGAGCCTAGGTTAGATTTTTGGCTGTATTGCTTTGGGGTCAAGCGTAACTCTTCGGAGGGCGCACTCCCAAATTGCGGGACCATTTCCTTTACTCTTCGGAGATTCCGAGAGGATTGGTTCCCCAAAATCAAAACCTCAGAATCCGTCAAATTTTGGACGGGTTCTTTTTTCTATCATCCCGACGTGCCTTTTCCTAAAAAAAGCCGTCGGGGTTCCACCTTTTGTGAATTCCGCCGCCGTTCCCCAGGATAACTGGGGAACAGAAGCCGTCCAAGTTCTGCCGCCAGATCTGTTAAAGATTAAGAGGCGCATCGCCAAGCTCACCTCCTCCAAACCTCCTTTGACCGGTATGGATACGGTATTTTGCTGGCTGAATAGGCGGATTCAGCCATTAGCAAACCACGGAGGCCGTCTCCTGTGTGAATACACGGGAGCCAAGGATCCAATGCGGACAACCGACAAGGATTGGCCCGCAAAGGAACTTAGGCGGCGCATCAATCAGTTGGTCGCATCGCGCGACCAATACACGGAGAGTCGGCCAATGTACACGGCCGATAACCCAGCTCCCAAGGTAAATTTTCCGTCATTTGGGTACAATCTCAATTCTTGGATAATCTACCTTTTGATTCTGATTGGTTCTTCCGACAGCTTGCGGATCTTCCAGACTCGGAGTTAGCCTCCGAGGCTGAGCTGGATGCACTGCGCACTGCTGCTGCCGGTGGGCGCAAGCGCAAGAAAATAGTTTCCTCTGAGGAAATTATCGATCTTGACGGAATCCCCGTCGCCACTTCCAGGTTATTTCTTCTGGACTTTTCTTTCATGGGAGCTTTTTTCATCCACCTTTTGGCCACCTTTGCTGATGGAGTTGCTAAGAAAGTTAGCATTGCTTCTCCATCAACTCTCGGAAATTTGGGTTCGCCTTGTCGCTGTTGTTCCTGGATTTTGTTATCAGTGTCCGATTCACTGTCTTCTTTGTCAGCTTCTGGCTTTTGTTTGGCGGACTTCCTCTTGGAACCCTTCCCCTTATTCCCGGATCCTGCGTTGCCTTTCATATGCTTATTTAGCCGGCATTGCGCATTTGTATGGGTGGGTTTGCCAAATTGGGAGTGGTGGACGCAGGGTTCCGACTTAATTCTCTCCCATTCTTCGGGAGTGTAATTGATTGGATCTGGACTGCGACCTTTCCACTTATTTCCCTTTTCTCCTCCAAAGGCTATGTTGACCTCTTTGGGCTTTGTCGTTGATTCTGGAGTTCCTTTTTTGTCAGAACGAGGGGTTTTCTTGGCAAGTATCAATGTATCAATATTGCCACCTCTTGCTCTGATGTCATCTTCGGCTGCAGCGTGCTCATTGGCGGTTGTGAGCATAGATCCGAGATCTTTGTGCTGCTTGGAACCAACCATGAACGGTACAAGTCCGGGTTTTAGGCCATTGACGAAAGCATGCATTGCTTGTACGTCAGTTACTCCAGAGCAACTGTTCTTCATTGCCGTCCATCTGGAGATGAAATCCACGTATGGTTCATCCTCAAATTGAGTGCAACGGTTGAGTTGGTTGATACTGTTCGGGCGTTTGTATGTTCCCCGAAAATGCTGAGTGAATACTCTAGCCATATCATCCCAACTGTCAACAGTTCTCGATGGTAATCCATTGATCCAATCTCTGGCTCCGTCTAGCAACATTAGGGGAAGAAACTTGACAGCTTCTAGGTCTGTCCCATTGTTGATCTGGACGGCTGTGTAATAGTCTGGGAGCCAGGTATCCGGGTTTGTGCTGCCGGTATATTTTTGATAGGTTGGACCAACTTTGGCGAAGCCAGAATGCAGGGTTATCCTTCGGATCCTGTCAGTAAAACACTTAGGACCAAAGTATAGATCGTCCTTTTCTGCCCTATCAATGTGTGCAGAATATCTTCCGGCTGAATGAACAGAAGGGGATCTACTCCTTTCTTTTCCATTGTTGCGCGGATGCGCTTTTCCGGGGTTGTTTCTATCTCTTCCATTGTCACGTCCCTTGGGATTAGGTGGAGTTCTGCTCCTGTATCTTTCCTTATCCTTAGGTGGTGTCCGAGATCTTTCACGTCTGTGAGGTATATCATATCTTCCAGCTTTTTCAGCTGGGTTTCTCGGAGGTGGCATTATTTTGCCGTCATTCCGGTGTTTGTCTTCCCGATCGTGTGGTTTATATCCATCTTTCGGGAGATGAGGTCCAGTTCTAGACGATGCGTCCCTGTTGTCGGGGTTTTTCTTGTCCTTTCTCGGATCCTCTTTTTTATCTGAATCTCCGGGTCCTTCCGGTCCAGGTGCTCCAGCAGCACAAGTGGCTGTTTTGCAGAGGGCGGAATTATCGTGCAGCCTCCCTGATCGTTCTTGGCCTCGCTGTTGCTGCTGTAATGCTTTTCCTAAGAAAGCATACACCCCTTGGAGTTTTTCCCCGTTGGAGTACAGATCGTTGTTTAGGATGGCGAACGCTGCTTCCGCGTTTTCAGCTGCGGTTTTGTATATTGGTTCGCCCTTGGCATCTTTGCCGTTTAACTGCTTTTGCCAAGATGGGTTATAAAACCTTTCTTTCGGCGGCAGTTCTTCCGGTCTTGCGATTCCGGGTAACCTAGTAGGTTTTAATGCAGATCTATTCTTTCTCTCGTACTCTTCTATTTCCTCCTTCATGATTTTGCTATCATGCTGGGTTTGTTGAAGATGTTGCCGAGATCGGAGTAAATGTTGCTGTTGCCGTTGGAAAGCTTGTCTCCTGGCTTCCAGCATCTCAGGGGGTTCATTGGGTCCCACTGGAGTTTTTAACAGATCCTGTTCTTCTTGTTCTGTCATTGGCACAACAAGGATTTCGTTTTTCTTCTCCGCTGGCTTTTCTTTGCTTGCTTCTCCTATTTCCGGGTTTTCTTCAGCTGCGTAAGCTAGCTTTTTCTTCCGGAGTTTTTTAGCAGATTTGTGCCTTTTCTTGGAAGAGGGAGGATTTTTGACAGGCTCGCTTTCTGTCATCTCCTTGACATTAGGGAATACCGGAGAAGTTTCTCCGTCTTCTCTCTCTTCCTCTGGCGGAGGAGTTTTGGGGCTTTCCTGGCTGCCGGCATCCGTGACTTCAGCCGGTTTTGCCATTAGCACTTCATGGAATCCCTCTTGAAAGGATTTAACTTTTCTTTCGAAGGCGTCATCGTCTTCGTCTTCGGAGTCGAAATTATCTGATCCGGTTTCCGACTCCAATCTTGCCTCAATGGCAGCTAGCACGGACTCGGCTTCCGAGTTTATCGTCGCGCTGGCGGATGTCGGATCTTCCGTCTGGGTGACGGGTAGTGGTTCTTCCGTCTCTGTGACGGGTGTATTGTTGTCTGCCTCTTGCATGGGATTTCCATCATCCGTGTTTTCGGCGACTTCAGATTGCACCATGCCGATAAAGTGTGAGTTACTTTTTTGTCGGCGATCTGAGCAAAATCCGGGATCATAGTCGTCTTCGACTGGGTATAGGGCGGATGGGATAAATTTGCTTCCACCGCAAAACCACATTGCCTCTGCGGTTAATCCGATAAAGATGTTAGCAGATCCAATCGGTAGTACGCAGGCACTTACCAGGTGGTTTTGCGCCGGTATATAGGATCCGTTGTCGAGGAAGCGCCCGACGTCGTTGTCGAATTCCAAGCTTCCGACAGTTATCGATCTTCCAATTCCGCCAAGTATCCCAGATCGGAATTTCACGCCTGTCGTCGTTTGCCCCACGGTGGGCGCCAACTCTCGAGACATCGTAGTAGTTTTTATAGACGGGGGTGCCATGAGACTACGGTAGAGACGTGGGGTAACGGGATAGCGTAGTAACATAGAACACGGGATTTTACCCAGGTTCGGTACGTCGCGACAGTACGGCGTACCTACTCCTGCACTTCTCACTATTGGGGACTAAAGCCCGTAAATCTGGGTTACAATGTGAGGGAATAGATCTAGCTTATTCGGCGAGGATGAACTTCTCGGCGAGTAGCGTAGAACTTAGAACGTAACTTGAAACTTATTGAATCTATCCTCTGTCCGGCTTTATATAATAGCCGGACTAGGGCTTACAGATTAGGAAACCTAGAAGACTACGTTTAACTTGTAACTTGGAAAGTAAGGAATCCGTCTTCTCCTCCAAGCCAGATCACGCGGGCCGTGATTCGGGTTCTTCTAGAATCCGGCTTCTGTGCGTCGGACTACTGGGCCGCCCAATGGACCTAAGCCCATTACCACTTAGGCCACCCTGGTAATCCGGCACTTTGTCTACCATCTTCTATACCCCTATTCAGTATATATCCGACAATTACAATATAAATCATAAGAGTGCATTCTAATCGTACAAGAGAGTCGATTATTCGTTGCTTTCTTTTTTCAGTTCTGAAATCAAAGCTAGAGCCGATAAGCTAGGTGTTTCGTTAGGGAAAAATAAGGAGCAGATTTTTTCATCTATTTCTGGGTTGTTAGATCAAGAACGTGCTAGATCGATCACTTTTCTAAAGAATAATTTACAAGGTTCATTGAACGATGATATGTTTGATTCCAACTCTAGTTTGGTTATTACGATAGCCTCTAACTTGAGTGACGATCTGCAAGATGATGATCTCGAACATGATGATGATCATTCGGATCATCTACCACTTTCCAAGACGGTTAAACGTAACCGTAACAAGGGTGTTCGTAGTCTTTCTAAACCCAGGAGAAGCGCTAGACTTAAATTATTTAAAAAGTAAAATGAGAGGTTTAATTTGGAACAATAATGGTTTCGGGGACCATGTGAAACACCTAGCTGTTAACGAGTTTGTTAGAGACCATAATCTCGATTTCATTGCATTACTTGAGACGGGTAGATGTTCGTTCGCCACTCATTTTTTGCAATTTTTGGCTGCAGGTAGGGATTTCAAATGGTTTTGTCTTCCCCCACAGGGGCGTTCCGGTGGAATACTAGTTGGTTTTAATAATATTACTCTCTCAGCACAAACCGTTGTGTCTGGGGATTTTTGCCTCAACTTTCATGTTAAGACCAAAGCGGATGGTTTTCTATGAGCTTTTGTTGTAGTTTACGGGGCTGCACAAGAGTCAAAGAAACCTGATTTCCTCGCGGAGTTAGTCCGTATTTGCGATAATGAAACTCTTCCGATATTGCTTGGGGGGATTTCAATATTATTAGGCGTCAGGAAGAGAAGAGTAATGATAATTTTAATGCTAGATGGCCGTTCATTTTTAATGCCAGCATTGAGAGTTTAGATTTGAAAGAAATAAAATTATCCGGTAGGCAATTTACGTGGGCTAGTTGGGGTGATAATCCGACTTATGAGAAACTAGATCGTTTTCTAAACAGTATCGAGTGGGAACAGAAATATTCTTTGGTATCGGTGCATGCTTTGACTCGAACGGGGTCTGATCATACACATTTGCTTTTGGATTTTGGGATACAAGCTCACATTGGTAATAAGAGTCACTTCTCGTTCGAACTCTCATGGATGCGCCAGGAGGGTTTCTATGAGTTGGTGCGTAGAGAATGGATGTCTATGAATATTGGGACCACTCCTGTCGAGAGGTGGCAAAATAAAATTAGGCATTTGAGGCAATTTTTGCGTGGCTGGGCTAAAAATCTTAGCGGTGAGTATAGAAAGCTGAAAGATAAATTGACAACCTTCATTGATTTGCTTGATATTCAGGGGGAATCAACTCCTTTGAGTGTAGCCGAGCGGGCTGCGAAAAACGAGGCTGATGAATTCTTAAGAAAATTGAAACGGGATGAAGAATCCAAATGGGCTCAGAGCGCTAAAGTTAAATACATACAAGAAGGAGGAAGTAATACGAAATACTTTCACCTAATTGCAAATGGTAAACACAGGAAGAAGAGAATTTTCCAACTAGAACGGGATGAGGGTACTATTGTTGGTGATTTGAATTTGAGGGTTTTCATATCCAAATATTATAAGAAATTATTCGGGGCATCGGCGCCGAGTTATGTTTCTTTAGTAGAGGGTATGTTTGATGATATGCCACAGATTTCAATGGAGGAAAACCTCATTCTTACATCTCCGTTTACGGAAAAGGAGGTGTTAAAAGCCATATCTCAAATGGAACACAACAAAGCGCCAGGACCAGACGGGTTTCCTGCTGAATTTTATCAAAAAATTTGGGATGTGATTAAAGTTGATTTGATGGCTATGTTTGCTCAGCTTTATGATGGTGATTTACCTTTATTTAAGCTTAACTTTGGTATTATTACGTTACTTCCAAAGAAGGAGGATGCGAGTCGCATCGAGCAATATAGGCCTATTTGTCTTATGAATGTTAGCTTCAAAGTGTTTACCAAAGTGGGAACTAACAGGGTAATATCTATAGCGAGTAGAGTTATCAGACCAACCCAATCAGCTTTTTTACCGGGTAGAAATATTCTTGAGGGGGTTGTGGTTCTAACGAAACAATCCATGAATTAAAAAGGAAAAACTTAGACGGTGTTCTGTTTAAGATAGATTTTGAGAAGGCTTACGACAAAATAAACTGGTCTTTTTTACTGCAAGTGTTAAGAATGAAAGGATTTTCACCAATTTGGTGTGAGTGGATTACTCGTTTTGTCCAGGGAGGGAGTGTCGGTATAGAAGTCAATGATGACATCGGTCATTATTTTCAAACGCTAAAAGGTCTTAGACAGGGTGATCTGATGTCCCCTATTCTTTTTAACTTTGTAGCGGATATGTTGGCTATTCTTATTGATCGAGCTAAAGAGGATGGTCAAGTAGGAGGGTTGATACCGCACCTGGTCGAAGGAGGGGTATCTATATGCCGATGATACGATTATTTTTATTGAATGTCGAGACATCGTAGTAGTTTTCATAGACGGGGGTGCCATGAGACTACGGTAGAGAAGTGGGGTAACGGGATCACGTAGTACACTATGAACACAGGATTTACCCAGGTTCGATACGTCGCGACAGTACGACGTACCTACTCCTGCACTTCTCACTAATCAGGACTAAAGCCTGTGAACAGGGTTACAATGTGCGGGTGTAGATCTAGTTACTCGGCGAGGATGAGCTTCTCAGCGAGTTGGCGTAGATCTTCTCTGTTATGCGGTGCTTATCTAATCTAGCTCCCGTCCGGCTTTATATAATAGCCGGATTAGGGCTTACAGAATAGGTAACCTAGAAGACTAGGATAACTTGTAACTTGGAAAGCAAGGAATCCGTCTTCTTCTCCAAGCCAGATCACATGGGTCGTGATCCGGGTTCTTCTAGAATCCGGCTTCTGTGCGTCGGGTTACTGGGCCGCCCAATGGAGCCAAACCCACTACCACTTAGGCCACCCTGGTAATCCGGCACTTTGTCTACCATCTTCTATACCCCTGTTTGGTATATATCCGACAGTAGCCCCCAAGAAGGATTAAAACTCTGATTCTCCGTCTTTCGCCAAATACACTTTGTCCGGGAAATATTGATTCAGCAGTCTTGATTCTTCTTATTCTTCTTTTGAAAGAGATGGTAACATGAAACTCGGAATCCTGAACATCCCGCTTTTCTCTCACGATCCTTCGAGGAAAAGGAACTTCTGACGTCAGCGCTTAAATCATGCTGACGCAGGCGACGTTTGGTTTCACGCGGGAAACCCTGCAACGTATCTCTGACAGATTCTCACGAAAAACGAGGAGATAGTCATAATTTCCATGTCGTTTCATTTCCCGGATTTTCCGGCGAGCGACACGCGTCGAACATCCAACGATCAAAATAGCCGTTGGCATGCATCTAAACGGTTTTCCGGCTATAAATAGCCGTCCTCGTCCTCAACGAAAACTTTCCACACTCCTCACTGTCCACGCCATTGACGCGAACGAGCTCGAGAGCGAAGCACCGTCCCAAGCACACCTAGCCTCCAAGCACGCCAGAACGTAACGCGCCACCACGAGATGGCCTCCTCGCCGCCCTCGCCCACTCGCGCCGCCATCGACAACCTCATCGGCGAGTTAGATCCACAGCTGGGATCGCCCAAGCACACCGGCGGCGAGCCGGAGAAGACCGCGGCGGGCGGAGCGAACCTTTCCGCCGCCACGGACATCGCGGAATCGAGCTCCGCAGCCACCCCGCCGTTTGCTCCTGAAACGGCGGAGGAAAAGATCCAACTCCTCGGCGACGAGCTCGCCGCCGCGGAGGCCGCCGCCTCCGCTGCCGCCGGAGCAGACGAAGAGGCGGAATCTGCAGGCAATTGGATTGCCTGCAGCATTCCTCCGGCTCTCCTTCCAAACATGGAAAAGGAGGGCCTGGTCCTTAAGGGGAAGTGGCGGCTTCCATAAGACGAGACCGAACCAACGCCAAAAAACGGCGAAAGGGTCCTTCTTTCTTCCCACCTTCTTCGAGGTATGGGACTTCCACCTTCTTCCTTCTTCCTCCAAATTCTTTCTCACTACAACATCCATCCCCATAACCTTCCACCCAACTCTATCCTCTACATGGCCGGCTTCCAGGCTTTGTTCGAGGGGTACTTAGGGCTAGAACCTAGGTTAGATTTCTAGACGTATTGCTTCGAGGTTAAGCGTAACTCTTCGGAGGGCGCACTCCCGACTTGCGGAACCATATCTTTCACTCTTCGAAGATTCCGAGAAGATTGGTTCCCCAAGATCAAAACGTCATAATCCGTCAAATTTTGGACGGGTTCTTTCTTTTATCATCCCGACGTGCCTTTCCCTAAGGAAGCCGTCGGGGTTCCACCTTTCGTGAACTCTGCCGCAGTTCCCCAAGACAACTGGGGAACGGAAGCCGTCCAGGTTCTGCCGCCAGATCTACTAAAGATCAAGCGGCGCATTGCCAAACTCACCTCCTCCACTCCACCTTTGACCGGTATGGATACGGTCTTTTGCTGGCTGAATAGACGGATTCAGCTATTAGCAAACCACGGTGGTCGCCTCCTGTGCGAATACACGGGAGCCAAGGATCCTATGCGGACAACCAACAAAGATTGGCCCGTAAAGGAGCTTAAACGGCGCATCAACCAGTTGGTCGCATCACGCGACCAATATGAAGCGAGTCGGCCGATGTACACGGCCGACAACCCGGTTCCCAAGGTAATTTTTCAGTCATTTGGGTATAATTTCAGTATTCTTTCTCGGATAATCTAACTTCTGATTCCGATTGGTTTTTCCGGCAGTTTGCGGATCTTCCAGACTCGGAGTTGGCCTCCGAGGCCGAGCTGGACGCACTGCGCACCGCCGCTACAGGTGGACGCAAGCGCAAGAAGATTTCTTCCTCTGAGGAAGTTATCGATGTTGACGGAATCCCCGTCGCTACTTCCAGGTTCTTTCTTCTGGGTTCTTTTTTCTTTTATGGGAACTTTTCATCCATCTTCGGTGTTTTAACTTTTCCGGGTTTTTTGTTTTTAGCCTGCCTCCCTCCAGTCTAAAACCAAAGAAGCTAAAGAAACACAAAGTTGCTTCCGGCCGAGGCGGTCAACCTTCTCCCGCCATTGCCCCGGACACGCCGTCCACAATGGCGGAAGAGCAAGCTGCAGCCCCCACCACCAAGCCCTCAGAGCCCAGCCAGCCCGTTGTGTCGAACACGGACACGAGAGAAAGGGCGGCTCCAGAGGTGGGAAAATTTCCTCGGACTTTCGACGAAGAAATCCCCACCTTTGACAAGGATTTCAAAGTTATCAATGACGGCCTAAACGCAGCCGAGAATCTTTTTGCGGAATACGCAAGAGGGTTCAAAGAAAACTTGGCGGGTTTGCAACGAATGAGCCAGGTATATAACTCTAGCCCCCAAGCATTAAACAGAATGCATGCTTTTTGCTTTGATGCTTTTTGTATTCATTCTTTTCCTTGCTATGTTTCAGCAAACCACCGAAGCCATTAACATGGCAGTTTTCAAAAAACTTTCCATCAGGAATAAGGAAGTTAGAAGTCTTCTTTCTATTCTTGAAGAAAGGGAAGTGGAGCTGGAGTCGTCCCAGCTCGCATTGTCGGAAACAAAAGGTAAGCATTTTCCTTCTGAAATTTCTGATTCAGGCATTTGTCTAAGTAATCTTTTCCGGGAAGTTGATTAACTCGGATTTTTCCTTACTTTTCAGCTGCTTTGGCTCACGCTAAGCAAGCAGCTGAAGATTCTGGCAATGCCGAATATCTCCACAAGGAGAACGTTGAGCTTCACAAGGATCTTGTGAAAGCACGACAAGACCTGGAAGCCAGTAATCTGGCCCTTGGAGTCGCTAATTCCAAGGCTTCCGAACAGGCGGAGAAGGACAGATCCATCATTCAGGATCTGGAAAAGGCTCTGAATCTTCGCCTGGAGGAAGTTTCCGAGATCGACAAGCTTATCGGTAAATTTCCTATTCCTTTACCATTTTTCCATGTCTTGCCTTCTTTCTCTGTTTTTTCACCTAACCGTTTTGGATGTTTTGCTGGAAAAACAGGAGACATCCCAGATGGTACTCGGATTGAAGGAATCCGAGCCTTTGGGGAAACATGGTCTTCGATCAGGGCTGCTGGAATGCAGCTGGTCGATAAATTCCTTCCCGCAAGGACTGGGGAGTTCTCGGAGGTTGAAAAACTTCCGGGTGCCATTATGGAGGTGGCGGAATCCAGGGAGTCCCTCCTTCGTTCCGCTGCACGGGGTGGTGCGCGCATGGCACTCGGCCTTATGCGCATGCACTACCCTGGTGCTAAATCTTGGCGTGTGGCGTCCGGTGTCCCTCAAGGATACACGGATACTCAGCGAAATACCATCATTGATGAAATCAAAGGCCACGCCACCAAGATTGCCTCCATGGTGAATATCTCGGTCAACTATCCAGAAGAAGAGATCCCTCCAATCCCCGAGGACGACAGCAGCGAGGAGGAATCAGATTCTTGAAGTGTTACCTTGGACCTGGATAGCAAAAGTAGACAATAGGAGCATTACTGTTCTTTCAATGTAATCTAAAATGTAATGCTTTGCAAGTTTATTGGAGCATTACCTGTTTTTATGAATGAAAATTCCGTCTTTTGCAGTCTTAATTATGAAATGCTTTGCAAGTTTTTTGGATTTTACCATTCCTTTAACTTCTAAGTTCTCTGGTACATATGCTTTAACTGTCCTTAGTGTTTGAAATGGCTCAAATAGCAATATGAATCGTCATGCCGAGTAACTGGGGACGAACCAAGCAGTTTTGAAACTCGGAAACATGGATCATGCTAAAGGCATTTTTACTAACTAGTTCCAGTAACCCAACAGATACACAATCAGATAAGACTTAGAGAAAACAAGGAAATTTTTTTAGTGAAACTTGGGCACGCAGGCAATTCAAGTTTCCTTTAGCCGTCTAGCGGACTGAAAAATCATTCAGTTTTTTTAACACCGAGTACACAAGCACAATTCGGGTTAACGTTGAGAAATTTGTAAGATCATTGGGAAATAGATGAAGCGGAAATACTTTGCACTTATAATGAGTATAGATAACAGTGTTCCGACAACTTTATTTCATGATCTCAAAAGATGTTTACATAGAATTGAACTAAGTACTGAAAGGGACATAACTTGCTAGACGTTCCCAGGCTTCTGCAATCCACTTGACCTTTGTCGGATTTCTTCAGCAACTTGTAGAGTGGTAAGGCTTTATCCCCCAGCCGACTAATAAATCTGCTGACGGCAGCGGCGGAACCCGTCAATCTTTGGACATCTTTTACACACGTAGGTTTTGAGATGTTCAAGATTGCTTTGATCTTTCCCGGGTTAACTTCTATTCCTCTGTGAGAAACGATGAAACCTAGAAGTTTTCCTGAGGGAACCCCGAATACGCACTTAGATGGATTCAACTCCATCTTGTAAGTGCGTAAATTCTCGAAAGTTTCTCGCAAATCCTCAAGGAGTGTATCTTTTTCCTTGGTTACGACGGCAATATCGTCCACGTAAACATGGACGTTTTTTCCAATCTGACTATGCAAACAGCGTTGCATGCAACGCTGGTAGGTTGCACCTGCGTTCTTCAGGCCAAAAGGCATGGTTACGTAATAATACGTCCCATACGGGGTTATAAAAGAAGTCTTTATTTGATCTTCCTTTTTCATGCGTATTTGGTGGTACCCGGAGTATGCATCCAAAAAGCATAAAAGCTCAGAGCCTGCAGTGGCATCTATTATTTGATCGATTCGCGGTAATGCGAATCTATCTTTTGGACACAACTTGTTCAAGCCTGTGTAATCTATACACATTCTAAGAGCGGTTGTGTCTTTCTTCGGCACTAATACCGGATTTGCGGACCAATCAGTATGGATTACTTCCTTGATGAAATCCGCTGCTAAAAGCCGGATAATTTCCTTACCAATAGCCTTCCGTCTTCTTCCGTCAAATCGACGGAGACCTTGTTTGACGGGTTTTGATCCAGGAATAACCTTTAGTTGGTGCTCAGCAAGTTCCCTGGGTACGCCTGGCATGTCAGCTGGACACTAGGCAAAAATATCCCAGTTCTCACGGAGTAACTTGATGAGCTCGCCTTCCTATTTGTCAGTCATCCCAGTCCCTACGATGACAAATTTTGTCGGATCTTTGGGATCTAGGATTACCTGTCTTGTATTCTCGGACGCCTTGAAGCTGTCTGTTGGTTTCCGAGTTTCTTTTCCTGCCGGCATTTCTGACGGCGATACTTCCTTGGCTAATTCCTTCAGTTCCTCCTTTGCTATGACTCTCTGAGCGCAAAGGGCATTTTCCTTCTCCAACTCGTTTGCCAGCTTGAAATCACCAGCTATGGTGATTACTCCTCCCTTGGGTCCTGGCATCTTCAGCTTGTTATAGATATAACAAGATCTTGCCATGAATTTGGCGAAAGCTGGACGTCCGAGTATTGCGTGATACACGCTTTCGAACGGCACTACTTCGAAGGATACTTTTTCCTGCCGGAAGTGATCTTTATCTCCGAAGGTGACATCTAGGGAAATTTCTCCTAGGGACCATGCTTGTCTGCCAGGAACAATGCCATGGAAGCGTATATTGCTGTAGTTGAGCTGGGACTCGGAGATCTTCAAGTGCTTCAGCGTATCCAGGTACATTATATTAATGCTGGATCCTCCATCCATCAGCACTCTTCTTAGCCTAGTGTTTTGAACAATAGGGCTCACAACAAGAGCTTGTGTGCCGGGTTCAGGGATATTTCCGGGATGATCAGACTGATCCCAGATTATTGGTGTGTTGGAGTACTTCAAGAATTTCGGGGTTGCAGGGATAACCGCGTTTATTTCCCGAAGTGTTCTTTTGGCCACCTTTGCTGACGGAGTTGCTAAGAAAGTTAGCATTGCTTCTCCATCAACTCTCGGAAATTTGGGTTCGCCCTTTCGCTGTTGTTCCTGGATTTTGTCATCAGTGTCCGATTCACTGTCTTCTTTGTCACCTTCTGGCTTTTGTTTGGCAGGTTTCCTCTTGGAACCCTTCCTCTTACTTCCGGATCCTGCACTGCCTTTTATATGCTTATTTAGCCGGCATTGCGCATTTGTGTGGGTGGGTTTCCCAAATTGCGAGTGGTGGACACAGGGTTCCGACTTAATTCTCTCCCATTCTTCGGGGGTGTAATTGATTGGATCTTGGCTGCGTCCTTTCCACTTGTTCCCCTTTTCTCCTCCAAAGGCTATGTTGACCTCTTTGGGTTTTGTCGTTGATTCCAGAGTTCCTTTTTTGTCAAAACGAGTAGTTTTCTTGGCGAGTATTAGTGACTCAATATTGCCTCCTCTTGCTCTGATGTCATCTTCGGCTGCGGCGTGCTCATTGGCGGTTGTGAGCATAGATCCGAGATCTTTGTGCTGTTTAGAACAACCATGAACGGTACAAGTCCGGGTTTTAGGCCATTGACGAAAGCATGCATTGCTTGTACGTCAGTTACTCCAGAGCAACTGTTCTTCATTGCCGTCCATCTGGAGATGAAATCCACGTATGGTTCATCCTCAAATTGAGTGCAACGGTTGAGTTGGTTGATACTGTTCGGGCGTTTGTATGTTCCCCGAAAATGCTGAGTGAATACTCTAGCCATATCATCCCAACTGTCAACAGTTCTCGATGGTAAACCATTGATCCAATCTCTGGCTCCGTCCAATAACATTAGGGGAAGAAATTTGACAGCTTCCAGGTCTGTCCCATTGTTAATTTGAACGGCTGTATAATAGTCTGAGAGCCAGGTGTCCGGGTTTGTGCTACCGGTATATTTTTGGTAGGTTGGACCAACTTTGGCGAAGCCAGAGTGCAGGGTTATCCTTCGGATCCTGTCAGTAAAACACTTAGGACCAAAGTATAGATCATCCTTTTCTGCTCTATCAACGTGTGCAGAATATCTTCCGGCTGAATGGACAGAGGGGGATCTGCTCCTTTCTTTTCCATTGTTGCGCGGACGCGCTTTTCCGGGGTTATTTCTTCCGTGGTCACGCCCCTTTGGATTAGGCGGAGTTCTGCTCCTGTGCCTTTCTTTATCCTTAGGAGGTGTCCGGGATCTTTCACGTCTGTGAGGTATATCATATCTTCCAGCTTTCTCAGCTGGGTTTCTCGGAGGTGGCATTATTTTGTCGTCATTCCAGTGTTTGTCTTCCCGATCATGGGATTTATATCCATCCTTCGGGAGATGGGGTCCGGTTCTAGACGCTGCATCCCGGTTGTCGGGGTTTTTCTTGTCTTTTCTCGGATCCTCTTTTTTATCTTTTGAATTGTCTGAATCTCCAGGTTCTTCCGGTCCAGGTGCTCCAGCAGCGCAAGTAGCTGTTTTGCATAAGGCGGAGTTATCGTGCAGCCTCCCTGATCGCTCCTGGCCCCGCTGTTGCTGTTGTAATGCTTTTCCTAAGAAAGCATACACCCCTTGGAGTTTTTCGCTGTTGGAGTATAGATCGTTGTTGAGGATGGCGAACGCTGCTTCCGCGTTTTCTGCTGCGGTTTTGTATATTGGTTCGCCCCTGGCATCTTTGCCGTTTACCTGCTTTTGCCAAGATGGGTTATGAAACCTTTCTTTTGGCGGCAGTTCTTCCGGTCTTACGATTCCGGGTAACCTAGTAGGTTTTATCGCAGATCTATTCTTTCTCTCGTACTCCTCTATTTCCTCCTTCATGATTTTGATATCATGCTGGGTTTGTTGGAGATGCTGCCGAGATCTGAGTAGATGTTGCTGTTGCCGTTGGAAAGCTTGTCTCCTGGCTTCCAGCATTTCAGGGGGTTCATCTGGTCCCACTGGTGTTTGCAATAGTTCTTGCTCTTCCTGTTCCGTCATTGGCGGAGCAGTGATTTCTTTGGATTTCTTCTCCGCAGGCTTCGTTCTGCTAGCATCTCCTACTTCCAGGTTTTCATCAGCGAGATCAGCTGATTTTTTCTTCCGGATTTTGTATTGGAGTTTCTTAGCAGCACGGTGCTTTTTCTTGGAAGAGGGAGGTTTTTTGACAGGTTCGTCTTCTGTCATCTCCTTGACATTGGGAAATACCGGAGAAGTTTCTCCGTCTTCTCTCTTTTCCTCTGGCGGAGGGGTTTTAGGGCTTTCCTGGCTGTCGGCGCCCGTGGTATCAGCCGTTTTTGCCATTAGCACTTCATGGAATCCCTCTTGAAAGGACTTAACCTTTCTTACGAAGGCGTCCTCGTCTTCGTCTTCGGAGTCGAAGTTATCCGATCCGGTTTCCGACTCCAACCTCGCCTCAATGGCGGCAAGCACGGATTCTGCTTCCGAGTTCATCGTCTTGTTGACGGATGTCGGATCTTCCGCCTCTGTGACGGGTGTTTGATCCTCCGTCTCCATGACGGGTGCGTTGTTGTCTGCCTCTTGCACGGGATTTCCGTCATCCGTGTTTTCGGCGATTTCGGATTGCACCATGCCGATAAAGTGTGTGTCACTTTTTTGTCGGCGTTCTGAGAAAAATCTGGCATCATAGTCGTCTTCGACTGGGTATAGGGCGGGTGGGAAATACTTGCTTCCACCGCAAAACCCCATTGCTTCTGCGGTTAGTCCGATAAAGATGTTAGCAGATCCAATCGGTAACACACAGGCACTTACCAGGTGATTTTGCGCCGGTATATAGGATCCATTGTCGAGGAAGCGTCCGACGTCGTCGTCGAACTCCAGGCTTCCGACAGTAATTGACCTTCCAATTCCGCCGAGTATCCCAGATCGGAACTTCACGCCTGACGTCGTTTTCCCCACGGTGGGCGCCAACTGTCGAGACATCGTAGTAGTTTTCATAGACGGGGGTACCATGAGACTACGGTAGAGACGTGGGGTAACGGGATCGCGTAGTACACTATGAACACAGGATTTACCCAGGTTCGATACGTCGCGACAGTACGACGTACCTACTCCTGCACTTCTCACTAATCAGGACTAAAGCCTGTGAACAGGGTTACAATGTGAGGGTGTAGATCTAGTTACTCGGCGAGGATGAGCTTCTCGGCGAGTTGGCGTAGATCTTCTCTGTTATGCGGTGCTTATCTAATCTAGCTCCCGTCCGGCTTTATATAATAGCCGGATTAGGGCTTACAGAATAGGTAACCTAGAAGACTACGATAACTTGTAACTTGGAAAGCAAGGAATCCGTCTTCTCCTCCAAGCCAGATCACATGGGCCGTGATCCGGGTTCTTCTAGAATCCGGCTTCTGTGCGTCGGGTTACTGGGCCGCCCAATGGAGCCAAGCCCACTACCACTTAGGCCACCCTGATAATCCGGCACTTTGTCTACCATCTTCTATACCCCTGTGTCGGTATAAAAGTCAATGATGACATCGGTCATTATTTTCAAACGCTAAAAGGTCTTAGACAGGGTGATCTGATGTCCCCTATTATTTTTAACCTTGTAGCGGATATGTTGGCTATTCTTATTGATCGAGCTAAAGAGGATGGTCAAGTAGGAGGGTTGATACCGCACCTGGTCGAAGGAGGGGTATCTATATGCCGATGATACGATTATTTTTATGGAACATGATGTGCAAAAGGCTTCAAATATGAAGCTCATTCTTGCGATTTTTGAGTTGCTATCGGGCCTTAAAATAAATTTTCATAAGAGTGATTTTTTTTGTTTTGGTAAAGCTAAAGAGACACAAGATGAATACCGTCATATCTTCGGGTGTGAGATAGGAAGTCTACCTTTTAAATACCTTGGTATACCAATTCGTCATAGAAAACTTTTCAATAAAGAGTGGAAACCGGTTGAGGATAGATTTGATAAAAAAACTCAGTTCTTGGGTAGGAAAATTGTTATCTTATGGGGATCGCCTCATTTTGATTAATTTGGTCCTATCAAGTTTACCTATGTTTCTTTTATCATTCTTCGAAATACCTATCGGGGTTAGGAAACGTTTGGATTTCTATCGTTCAAGATTTTTTTGGTAGAGTGACGTGAAGAATAGAAAATATCGACTCACGAAATGGAATATTGTGTGTCGTCCGAAGGACCAAGGTGGTCTAGGGATTGAAGTATTACAACTTAAAAACAAGTGTTTGGTAAGTAAGTGGTTGTATAAAATCTTGACTGAAGTTGGGGTTTGGCAGGAACTCATCTCTAATAAGTATCTTGGGGATAAAACGTTATCTCAAGTACAGGCTAATCCTTCCGACTCACCTTTATGGAAAAGGATTATGAGAGTGAAGGATGATTTCTTTTCACGTGGCAAGTTTTCCTTAGGGAAAGGACAACAAGTACGTTTTTGGGAGGTCACGTGGTTAGGTGATGAGCCGTTATCACAATCATATCCATCATTGTATAATGTGGCCTTACATAAGCATGTTACGGTAGCTGACGTGCTAGCACATAACCCTCTAAACATTCGGTTTCGTAGGAGTATGTCGGGTCACAGGAGAGATCGCTGGTTGCATTTGGTAGAGAGGTTGATGGGGGGTTCTCTCACTAACGAAATTGATGTGTTTCGTTGGAAGTTAACGATTGATGGATCGTTCTCCGTAAAATCATATTATGCTGATTTGATGCACGGATCCACAAGATCTTTGCACAAATACTTGTGGAAATTTAAGGTGCCATTAAAGATTAGAATTTTTGTGTGGTTCCTTAATAGAAAAGTTATTCTCACTAAGGATAATTTGATTAAGAGAAATTGGCATGGCTGTAAAAAATGTGTTTTTTGCGATACAGATGAGTCTGTAGAACATCTATTTATAGCTTGCCCGTTTGCCCGTGATGGCGTTTGATTCACTTTACGTTTAGCATTTACCCATCGACTAGCATTACGAATATGTTTGGTTCCTGGTTAAATGGCATCGACAAGAAAACAAAAGCACATATTCGAATTGGTGTGGCTGCTTTCTTATGGGCGATTTGGAATAGTAGAAATGATGTGGTGTTTAACAAACAAACAAACCCTCACTTTTTGCAGGTTGTAAACAAGTCGGTTTATTCTATCCAGACGTGGTCCTTCCTTCTTTTCGTGGATCAGCGCGTACTTATGGATACAGGTTGTGCTCGACTGATGGCGGTTGTTCGGGAAATCTTCAGCCGGGCTGGGTGGCTTAATACGAGGCGTATTGATGCATAACTTTTCCTTTTTTGTGTGGCTGATTTTTTTGGCCACCTTGTCAGATCCGTGAATTGTACGACACATGAACTCTGGATGTTTTATTCTTTATCTTAATAAAATCCGGTTGTGGGCATCATTTTGATGCAGAGTCCGAGACCCAAGCTCCCATTTCTAAAAAAAAAGAGTCGATTGGAATAACAAATGCCATCATGGGTTGGCTCTCTTGGTTCATACTTCACCATCATACATTCCTTCCAAAATACACTAAGGGCGAGCAGTTTTGGCTCCCAAGCTCATATGCTCCGGTTAGTTTACAAAATTTGCAAAAAATTGTAAAATGACTCAAACAATTCTGAAAAAAAACAGAGGCAAACATGAACAATTTTTTTACATACATAAGTGCAAAGTTTCGGAACGAAATAACAGTTTTATGCTCTATACAAAAAAGACAAAATCAGTGCTTCCAAAACAATTCTTAATTCCCATGTTGGAGCTATGATTTCGTCTTTTTTGTACACAGCACAAAGGGAGGTCATTTGTTGACAAAAAAAATCCAAGTATATAAAACATTTGGACATGTTTGTCTCCTATTTTTTCCCATAATTTTTGGAGTTGTTTTATTATTCTAGAGAAAAATGGTAAACTAAAAGGAGTATATGCTCAGGAGCTAAATTGAATTTCTCTGTCTCCAGCAGCACCACAGATATGTCCGGCACCACCCAAATAGTATATTCTATGAGGGCGTCCGGACACATGTCTGCCCCTATGGGGATGCTCATAATAACTCTCCAAAAAGTATTTTTTGCCAAATTGGGCCCTTTGCTGAAACTAACGGCATATCTGGCCCGGAAATAGTATACTCTATGAGGTCGTTAAGACATTTTTGCATTTTGACAATTCAAGAGGACGACTCCATTTTACTTGGAGCCAACCTACCGTCAGCGCTCGATTCGGTTGCCTCCGACCTGCACAGTTTCGGCTCCGTTTTATTTCGAGCCAACCTACCGTCGACGCCCGATTCGGTTGCCGCCGACCTGCACAGGTTCGGCTCCGTTTTATTTCGAGCCAACTCTAGGAGTCAGATTTGAAAACAATTTCGCCAAAAGGCCATACGTGGCATTACTTTTAGCAAAGGGAAAGATTTTGCAAAAAAAAAAAACCCGAAAACTGCTAACCCTATTTAACGTTTGGATGTTTTCATTAATATGTTTATATTTCTGTCTAAGGTGATACACAACATAGTCATTTCTAACACATAATTTAGTTGACCAATATTTTAAACATAGAAATAATATTGTCAATATAACAACTGAAACTAAAATTAAAATTCGTTTCCTTTGGGCGCTCAATCGTGGTCAATCCGATTCTCTTGGAGTTGTTCATGGACATTTTAATGACGGTTTTCTTGATGCATGGCGAGAATTCGGCGAACTCGACCAAGAAGCCCTGATTTGTCTCGGCAAGAGGAACTGAAAGGTTACATAACATAATTTACAAAAAAATCCTAGCAACCATGACCATTAACGGCCAAGATTTATTACTATGCAGATATAAAGTAACATAGGAAGAACAGAATTCATACCCTTGAAAACCGAAAAGGGGGATTACCCTCCCGCACTAGGGTTGATGATGAAGACGGCGAAGCCAACCACATGGCCATGTAGTCGTTCCCAGGACCAATTCCACAAGTCTCGGTATCTCGTAGCTCTACACACGGAAGCAGAGCGATGGACCGAAGCACTACTTGCACGGAGGTGTGCGTATACTAGAGAAAACTGAAGGTAATATGCCCAAGAGGCAATAATAAAGTAGTTATTATCTTATTCCTTGTTTATGATGAACGTTTATTTCTCATGCTAGAATTGTATTAACCGGAAACGTTGATACATGCGTGTTTAATAAACAAACAATGGTTCCTAGTAAAGTCTCTCTTTTAACTAGCTCGTTGATTAACAGATGCTCAAGTTTTCCTGATCATGAACATTGGATGTTGTTAATAACGGGGTCATGTCATTAGGAGAATGATGTGATGAACATAGACCCAAATTAAGTATAACAATGCGATCAAGTCATTTAGTTTATATTGTTATATCTTGCATTCAAAGTAACCTTATTCATTAGACCATGAGATCATGGCAATCACTAATACTGGAAGGGTGCTTTGATGTCATCAAACGTCACGCCGTAACAGAGTGACTATAAAGGTGCAATTGGGTATTCGGAAAATATTAGTTGAGGCTCATGGATCAAGAGTGGGATTTTTCCATCCAAATGACGGAGATATATAATCTGGGCCCTCTCGGTGATATCACAATGACACCGCTTTCAAGCATGTGACTATGTCACAAGAATGTCATATCACAGAACGAGTAAAAGAGTACTTGTCGGTAACGAGATCGAACAAGGTATGGTTCATACCAATGATCGGATCTCGGACAAAGTAAAATACTGCAAGACAAAGGGAATTAGTTACGACGTTGATGGTTCACACGATCCCAAGATTCATCATTGAATATATAGGAGTCATCACGGATCTCCAGATCCTGCTGTTGATTATTGATCGAAGAGGTGTCTCGATCATGTCTGTATTATTCGTGAATCGTAGGGTGACATACTTAAGGTTCGATGACACATTTACCAGGATATGGAATGTCGAAGAATAGTTTGGAGAGCACCGGAATTGTTTCGGGTAAATTTGAAATAGTTCAAGGGGTTTTCCATCAAATGGTTGTTAATAGAATTACCAAATAATTCGAGGTTCTATATGCAATTTTTTAAATAGAATTAACAAATGCTGAAATAAAGAAATAAAAATGTTTTATTTATTTAGTAAAGAAAAACCTTTGAGATTTTTGAGTGGAGATTAAGTAGAGCATGAGTGGGTGTCAGTGGAGTGTCCACTCACATGAAGAGGGAAGAGGTGGGGGCACCCCCTTGGGCTGCTTCCCCCTCCCCTATAAAAGGAGGGTGAGAGCTCTCCTACCTCTACACACTTGTCCCACATCTTTTCTCTCTACCCGCTGCTCCATTCCATGGTCGTTTGCTTGGCGAAGTGCTGAAAGTGGGATTCTTCTCCACACCACGCCGTCGTGCTGTTGGAGTTCCGTGGGATCCTACTTCCACTGCCCCCCTGGATCGAGGGAACGGAGGTCGTCATCAAGTTGTACGTGTGACCTATCACGAAGGCACCGTCGGATTGCGGTGCAGATCTTATTGGTCTTGAGATCGGCGTGAGTACGACTACGCCAACAACGAGATTTGATCTTATAACGATTAAGAGTTTTCGAGGGTATGTTTTCCTAAAGACTCTTTCTCCCTATTGCCTTTCATCTTCTAGATTAGATCTTGGCCCTTCGGATTTATCCCGCGTAGGAAATTTTTTGTTTTCTATGCAACATACCCTTTAAAAACCTCAACCATGATGCAACTCCCTTTTCGGAACCATGGTCGGAAAAGAGAGAAGAGAGAGAGAATTGGGATGGGAAAAGGGGAGGGATGCCGCTCAATATATAGGAGGAGGAGGAGGGGTCCAACCACCTTTGCCAAGCCATGTGGGACTATTCCCACAAGGTTGTACGACCAAGGGAGGCTAGCCGCAGCCCTAATGTGCCCCATAGGGCCCATGCGAGTTCCCATATTTTCCTCCCTCCTTTTTCTCCCTTTTCCCCTAGAGGGGTTCTTTTGCCAATTCTGGCAAATTAGTGGAAAACAGCCATTAAAAATCAAATAAAATATTTTAAATTATCAATTACAGTAATTAATACTTAAATACATATTACCTAATATTTTCTAGCTCTGGAACCCCTTCCGGACCCCGATCTCCATCAGGTACTTCTCTTTCTGTTATAATACTCCTTCAGAACCCCTGTTACCTTTGAGGGTATGTTTTCCTAAAGACTCTTTCTCCCCGTTTCGTTTCATCTTCTAGATTAGACCTTGGCCCTTCGGGTTTATCACGCATAGGAATTTTTTTTTTAGTATGCAACGTACCCTTCCGTGATATCAGAGCCGGAACTATGCGTAGATGATTTGTACAGGTAGAACACATAGGTGTATGTGGGTATTGATGATCATGTTATTGCCTCCTTGAGTATTTTATGAACTTAGTGGCATAGTAGGATGAAGCTTCCCTAGACTAACTTTACGTGTACTATGTACGCGAGACCTGTCTCACTTGTTGCTGAGGGGGTGTCCGTTTCTGCTACTATAGTTAAGGTCTAATCTACGAAGGGTTGTTAAAAATATGTTTATCAACGTTGTGGTTCATGTTCGTAGGTATGAACGGTTCTATCCTTGAAATCCCAAGCCACATAAAATATGCAAAAATAAATTAGAGACGTCTAACTTGTTTTTACAGGGCATGTGATGTGATATGGTCAATGTTACAAATTTTATGTATGAGATTATATCTTTTGTAAATTATTGACATACCGGCAGAAGCCATATGGTTGTCTTATTATTTATAGCCTGCGTGTTGTATATCATATCCATGTGATATGTTGTAATGTTGATGGACAATCAAGATGGAGGTGCCATGGACCTTGGCACAACGCCGGTGGAATTATGGAGATCATACCATGATGCACAAGATGGAGATCATGTGCAAGAAGGACCTTATCATATCACATTATCCATGCTTGTGATGTTAATCCTTTTATGCATCTTATTTTGCTTAGATAGCGATGGTAGCATTATAAGATGATCCCTCTCACTTAATATCAAGACAATAATGTGTTCTTCCTTAGTATGCACCATTAAGAAAGTTCGTCGTTTCGAGACACAACGTGATGATCGGGTGTGACAAACTCAACGTTCACATACAACGAGTGATGACGAGCCTAGCATGTACAAACATGGCCTCGGAACACACGTAATACTAAGGTTCTACTTGGCAAGCCTAGCATGTACAGACATGGCCTCCGAACACGTAACCGAAAGGTAGAGCATGAGTCATATGGAAAATATGGTGAACATGTCGATGTTTGCCTTTCCAACTACATCATCTCACATGATGTTCGGTTTTGGTGTAGTGAATTTGGTTTGTGTAATCACTAAAACGACTAGAGGGACGTTGGTTTTGAGTGGGAGTTAATGCAGTAATTTTGATTTAACTTGAACTTATTTTGTCATAAACAACCAATCAAAGTGAATTTGCACAAATTGTAGTATTCATTGGCATCAACAGACTACCTTACACTTAGATTGTTAATTGAGATATAACTGTTATGATCTGGTAAAAACATTTAAGATTGGTACCTGATGACCCACAAGTATAGGGGGTGTATCGTAGTACTTTCGATAAATAAGAGTGTCGAACCCAACGAGGAGCAGAAGGTGTTGACAAGCAGGTTGGATAGAGAATTCACTGTAAACACTAGTAAACGACTTTTTGGTTGTTTTGGATATAGCAGATAAATAAAGTGCGAGTAAATAAAGAGCAGTAAATAATATTGCAGCGAGTTGCCCAATACTTCTGAGAGCAAAGGACAAGTCGTTGTGTTACTTATGACTACCAAACATTCTCGAGGACACATGGGAATTTCGTCAAGTGCTTTTGCTTCGTTACGGTTGATTAATATCCATTGGTTCGTGAAGTGTTGTGTGGGTGAACCTATGCTAATTCACCACCCAACTAGGACTAATACATACTTGTGATTATACCCCACGCAAGGATCCGCAAATACAAGAAAGTAATTAAGATAAATCTAACCACGGCCTTAAACTCCGGGATTCTACTTCCCTCGTGCATTGGTTTCCTAACAGGGGTTTAGGTTTCTATCACTCCGGCAACCCCACATTTAGTAGCCAAATACACAATTCATCCTCCTAGGACCATAAATGTGAAGTATCATGTAGTCGACGTTCACATGACACCACTACAAGAATATCACCACAACTTAAATACCAAAACACGAGATATTACTTCAATATAACTTCACTACTAACATCATGACTTCTCCATGTTCTCAAGAACAAAACGAACTACTCACAAGACATCATATGGATCATAATCAGAGGTGATATAATGGATAATAACGATCTGGTCATAAAGTGCTAACACCGATAAATCTCACAAGCATCAATTACTAAGAAGTAATCCACACCGGGGGAGACATCTAATGTAAAACAACAATAGAGGCCCCTAATTGTTACAACGGGATGACAGTGGATGATTAGGGTGATAGTGCTGGTGGTGATGATGATGATGATCTTTATGATGCCCGGAGTGATGACGGTGACGACGGCGATGATTTCCACTCTCCGGAGATGAACTTCCCCGGCAGATTTCTCCCTGTTAGAGAGATTTTCTCTCTCGGGTGTTTTCCGCCCCGAGGCGGTGGAGGAATAGTTCTTCGATGATTTTTGCCAATTTTTCAAGCTCCTCCTGCATCCCGAAAGATTTTGCGATCTTGTTGAACTCGATATCACACTTGTCTGACTTTTGGAAGTTACCATCTATGGTGATGATGCCGTATTCCTCTGGGAGTTTGATCTTCAGGTAGGCGTAGTGGGGTACTGCAATGAATCTCGCGAACGTTGTTCGGCCGAGAATGGCGTGGTACTGTGAGGGCCAGTCGACTACCTCGAAGTCAAAGAATTCTCTCCTGTAGTTTCTTGGGTTTTCGAGAACCAACTCCAGGTTGATTGTCCCGAGTGGTCGGACTGCTTTCCCCGGTACTATCCCTTGGAAGGATGTTTCTGACTCTGCGAGTCCGTCCAGGTTCTTGTTCATCTTGCAGAGTGTGTCCGTGTATATGATGTTGATTCCACTGCCGCCGTCCATGAACACCCGAGCGAGGTCGTAGTTTCCTATCTGCGCCTGAATGACAAGCGCGGCGTGTCCGGTCGAGATACCCGAGGGGGATGGTCTTCTTTGGAGAAAGTTATCGACTGATGTGCCATCTTCAGGTATTCGGGTGTGGATGGTGGAGTTTGTACTGCCATGATTACTTGGCGCGTGTTTGTCTTCTAGACTCTTCAGGACGGGCAGACCTTCTGGATCATTCCTAGGAGTCCCTGTGGGGTTCGGGTACCCATTGGCTCCCTGGTTTGCAGCGGGTGGCGCTGGAAGCACGGCTAATACCGCGTTCAGATGTCCTGGTGGACGTAGGGGCTGTGGCGGCTGGTATCCTCCTGGGAGTTGCAGGTATCCCTGGTTGATTGCGGCTCTGTTCTTTTTCGTGTAAGCCTCGTGGATGTCCTGAAACTTTCGGCAGTCCTGGAGGAGATGAGTCGCCTTGGTTTTGCCTGTGCGCTTATCTTGGAAGAGATGTAGCGTGCAATAACCATCAAGGTCTTCCTCGGGAGTCTTATCATCCGGCTTTGGCTTCCAGTCGCAATTTCCACGAGGCCCACTATCACGATTTCTTGTGAACTCTGCTGCCACCTGTTCTTCTCGATCGTAGTGTTTCCTCTTCTTCTTTCGACCTATGAGTAGGAGTACGGAGCTGATGGCATTGCGAACTAGGATCGTCTCCCGGTCAGCAGCCTGTAGGTTAAGTCGTGACTTGGGCTCTACTACGTTTGTGTGTGTTTAGTCTTCCGCTGTGTGTTGTGTGTTTGCCCTACGCGGCAGTTGTGCTAGACTTGGTCATGAGACCATGTTTCCTTTGTAAGTGTTTATGCAACCGTGTAATGGATATTGTATCTGTGTACCAACTTGATATGTTGTTCACGACTGGTGTGATCTGGGATCGTGAATGTACGCATATCAAAGGTGCCCTTGAACAGTGGTTCTGGGGCGGACCTTACAGAGTTATCCATGACTGTATGCATATTTTCCTAACCACAAAATTTTTGTAGATCTAAGGTTTGGAACATATTTTTATCACAATGACTGTTTTGCCACAGAGTGCCTGTGAGATGGTTTTGATCATAACTTTTTGGATATGTAACCAAAATGGTCAAACAAAATTGTTTTGGACATATTTTGAACAGATCTATTGATGCATGTAAAATGCATAGATGAATTTTGCATATTTTCACATGGTTTTCAATTACATATTGCATCATATAAGGGTATAATTCAATGTTTTATAGTATTTTGGGGTTAAATTACAAAGTCCCCCAACTTTTATGGAATTAACTCTGCCTGTCAGAAACCCCGTTTTCTATATTTTTGACGTTTCAGGGGGCAAAATTCCGCGAAATCACCTGAAAATCTGCGGGGGTCATTTTCTTGGAAGGAGAAGACTTGCGGGCGAAGGATCCACGAGAATTGGGCAAGGAGGCCCAAAAGAGGACTCTCCACGCGGCCAGATTCCTTGGCCACGTGAGAGGCCCCTTTTGGCTCCTCTGGCCCCAATTCCTTCCATCTTCGACTTACCGACTCCGTCTTGACCTAAAACCGACTATAAAAAGGGTCCCCCGTACCCTTACGGAGGAGAGCACCGCCGAAACAGAGACCTGGAGTTCCAGATTGGAGGGGGAAACTCCGGCGGGGCGCCGCCGGTGTGATCTCCTACCCCTCCAACGTCATCACCATCGACATCTCCATGAAGAGGGAGTAGTCCACCCCAGGGCTATGGGTTTGTGGAAGTAGCACTTTTATCTCTCTCTCTCTATGTGCTTCACTAATTAGATCCGTATGAGCTGCCTCACATGATTACGAGCACCGTTGTAATTCCTATGTGGTGGATCTTTTCTATGAGTTATTGAATCTGAGATTGCAATTGTTTCTCTTGAGGTATTTGAGTAGATGTATCTTATGTACCCCGTTCTTATTTGCTAGCTTTGATCAATCTAGTTCTTGAGAGCGTGTGTGGGGTGATGGGTGCATTAGTTGGAGTAACGGGGGTGGCTAGTGCTGTGAAAGTGACAGAAGTTCAGCGATCCACTTAGGTTTTGTTAAACCTTTCTTAGTTACCTCACTAGGGATAAAAAGGAGTACCTTGTTACCGGGGATTTGAAGTGACACTAATCAATCTCCATGACTAGATCTAGCAAGTTCTTACTTCAACTTCATGTCACATTGCTTAAAGCTATACTCTGGTTTTTCCTTAATTATCGAGGTGTTATGATTTATTTCGCATCTTGGTGGAGTATAAGAGGGATCAATATGACCGTAGAGATCTCTATGCTAGGACGTGATGCCCATATGAAAGTACTCAATGTTAAACATGTTATTGTAATATCACATGTAATTCTTTATGTCCACCATCTACCACTTTATTTGAGAGAATGCAAGTGTGAAACCATGAACCCCGGTCCTATTTTAATTATAAGAAAACACTCTAGTTACTTTGCTGCAATTTACTTTACTTGCACTTTACTTTACTTGCATCTCCAATTCGAATTTACATTATCTCCATCACCACTTGCATCACAAAAATACAAAAACAATCCATTGCATATTTATTTTCTCATTTGCATTTAGTAGTAGATTTAATTATTGCACATTTTACTTTCAGTTTTGCATTGCAATTTAGAAGTCTCACACCTTGTGCTTGACAACCACTTGGTGAGGTTGAGGGCACAAAATTCTCTACTTGTTTGCAGGATCCTGGAGGAAGCTTAGAAGACAACTGCTGAAATACTGGCTCCCCAAGAGTTCGATATAAACCCTCGAGTCACCCTCGTGGGGAACAAGCATTGCCACTAGCTACACACTTTGCACTTGGAGTCTCAACCTAGCCATCAAGCGTTTTTCTGGCACCGTTGCCGGGGATCCATAGGTGAAGGAGTTGTCCAAGGGAGCTCACAAGAAGTCTTCTGGAACCTGTAGGTCTTGCACGAACCTCTCTATGAAACTGAGAGTCGAGAGCAGGCTTTGATAAATATTCTCATAAATCGCCTTCCTCCTTGCGTACCAAATCGCCCATAGAGCTACCACTGTCTTCGTGAACTCGTCATGTGATAACGTTCCGATGGCTGCAGCTATCCAGCCCCGGGCATCTGGCTCTTGGATATTCGCGATGACATCCACAATGCCCTCCGGTAGCAGCGCCCACACACTGCGTGCAAGATTGCACTCTAGTAGCGCATGCTTCCATGAGTCGTGACCACCACAAATGGCACACGAGCTGTGGGCAGCCATGTGTTGATGATGCAGTAGTTCAGCCGATGGCAGAGTTTGCTTTGCCAATCTCCACAAGAAAACTCGCAGCTTGGCAAGGACCCTGACCTTCCATAGTTCAGTCCACTCCCTCTCCACTTTCTTCTCCTCCGAGGTCCCCGCTGTTTCCTGCAACCATGCAGTCCTTCTTCCCTTCGTGTCCGCTAGCATCCTGTATGCTGAACGAACAGAAAACACACCACACCTATCGTAGTGCCACGCCCAGTAGTCACCCTGCTGACGCGACGGGAGCGGGATATTAAGTACCAGCTCTGCATCCATGGGAAGTAGGTACTGCCGCACCTTCTCCTCATCCCATGATCTCATAGGTGCATTAATCAGTTCACTGACCAGCTGAGGTGGTTCCTCCTGAACACATGACACCGGCCTGAGAAAACCATCCCTCGGCAACCAGTTTGTATTCCATATATTTGTCCTCTCGCGGTTGCCAATCCGTTGTATTAGCCCTTGGCGCAACACACCTTTCCCTTCCATGATCGCTCGCCACACCCTGGACGGGTTTGATCCGAGTTCAGCATCCAGGAACTCGTTCGTTGGGAAATAAACTTCTTTAAGAACTTGAGCACTCAGCGTCTCCGGGTCCTGTATCATGCGCCACGCCTGCCGTGCTAGGAGGGCCAGCTTGAATAATTCAATATCTCTAAACCCCAGTCCTCCCTGATATTTTGGTTTCGTCATCTCCTCCCATGCCACCCAGCATGTCTTCCTCTTTCCCACCTTACTCCCCCACCAGAAATTCCTTAGTAACGCATTAATGTGCTCACATAAACCTCGGGGGAGTTTGAAACACGACATTGAATATGTAGGAATAGCTTGGGCAACCGATTTGATCAATACCTCCTTGCCCCTGCTGATAACAACATCTCGATCCAGCCCTGAACTCTTTTCCACACTCTGTCCTTCAAATATTTGAAAGCACCATTAGTGGAAACCCCAACGTCCGTAGGCATACCTAAATACTTTTCGCTCAATGCTTCATTGTGCACTTCTAGCAACTCCATCACCGATGATCTGGTATTCTGTGAACATCCCTTGGCAAAGTGGATAGAGGACTTATCTTTGTTAATCTGTTGCCCTGATTCCCTACAGTAAACCTCCAAAACATCCTTGATTTCCTCAGCATTCTCCCTATCCGCCCTGAAAAGCAACAGACTGTCATCTGCAAAGAGTAAGTGACTGACCACCGGGGCTGATGGTGCCACTTTTATACCACTTAAGATCGATGACTCATTTCGATATTTTAAAAGGCACGAGAGGCCCTCTGCTGCCAACAGGAAAAGATAGGGGGAGATGGGATCTCCCTGACGTATCCCCCTTGACGGGGTAAAAGACTCGGTGCACTCCCCATTAAAGAGAACTGAGAAGGACACCGAGGAAACCAACCGCATAATCATATCCACCCACCTGTGGTGGAATCCCAGTTTTAGCATAATTTCTTTTAGGTAGCTCCACTCTACCCTGTTATAATCTTTCTTCATGTCCAGCTTGAGAGCACAGCACTGTCTATTTTTTGCTCGCTTCCTTTTCATAAAATGCAGGCACTCGTAAGCTGTAATAACGTTGTCTGTAATCAACCGCCCCGGCACAAAGTCCGAATGTTCCTCCGAAATTACCTCGGGTAGGATTATCTTTAGCCTGTTCGCTGCAACTTTAGATGCCACCTTGTAGATCACGTTGCAAAGGCTAATGGGCCTAAACTGTCCAAGCTCCTCTGGACTTGCCACCTTCGGGATTAGCACCACGAAAGTGTTATTAATCACTGAAGGATCGTCTTCCCCCTCCAGCACCCGTAATACGACCGCTGTCACCTCGGCACCGCACACCTCCCAATATCTCTGAAAAAAGTGGGCAGGGAAGCCACCTGGCCCTGGTGCCTTAGTTGGGAACATCTGAAACAATGCAACTTTTACCTCCCTCTCGGTGAACGGCGCGGACAACTACTCATTCATCCTCGCAGTAACTTTGCATGGCACTGTATCGAGGACAACATCCATGTTAGCCGTACCTTCCGAGGTATAGAGATTTTTGTAAAACTCGACATTTAAAGACCTCATCTCCCCCTCGTCTTCTGTCACTTGCCCACCTGGCTTAATCAACTGGCTGATTTTGTTTTTCTTTCTTCTCTGACTAGCCCTTAGATGAAAAAATTTAGTGTTTTTATCTCCCGCAGCCAGCCATTGGACCCTTGAGCGTTGGTGCCACATGATTTCTTCTCTATGATTTAACTCCACAATTCGGTCTGTGATTTTTATTTCCGCATGCGAAGGCCCCATCCTGCTTGGATCCCTTTGCAGCTCCTCCAACTCCGCCTTGAGCTGTCTCAGTTCAATTCTAACATGGCCGAAAGTCGACCTACCCCAGCGAGCAAGGTTACCCGTGAAAGATGATAGTTTATTCTGAAAATCCTGCAGGTTATGAGCCTCTCCTGCGTCCCGCCATGCATTAGATACCAAGGGAGTGAACTCATCGTGATCCTCCCACATCACCTCATATCGAAACCGTCCTCGAAGTTGGCTCCTCTGATTTTCGTCCCTGTTCCAGCGTAGCAGTATCGGTCCGTGATCCGATGCCGCTGCTGTCATATTCCTTACTGATGCCAATGGAAACAGCTCGCACCACTCCGTCGTAGCCAGAGCACGGTCAAGTCGAACCCTGCAGTACGTACCTCCCGTCACCTTTTTCTCATATGTCCAACTCCGGCCTTCAAAGCCTAGATCATTGAGGCCACACACGTCCACCGCCTCACGGAAGCCCTCGATTTGAGCATAGCTCCTTTCCTGCACCCCCACATGCTCCGAGCGGTGGAGCACCTCGTTAAAGTCTCCCATGCAAACCCACGGAAGGTCTGATGCCGATTTGATAAATTTCATGAGATCCCAAGTTTTGTACCTTTCCCTGGTCTGAGCTTCCCCGTAGACACACGTAAGTCTCCACGGCGAGCCACCTGCCTCTGAAACAATTGCATCAATGTGATATTGCGAATAAGGTAAAATTTCCTCCTTTATTGAATCATTCCAGAAAATCCCTAGCCCCCCACTGCGGCCAGTACTACTCACAGCAAAAGCATTTGTATAACCTAAGGTATGCTTAAGCCCTTCTACCCTTGATCGATGAACTTGAGTCTCTATAACACATAGGATCGAGGGGGCAAAGCTCCTAGCGAAATCGCGGAGCTCCTTCACTGTCGCGGCGTTGCCAAGTCCACGAAAGTTCCACGATGCACAACTCATTGCTGCGGGCGGTACTCCACTGGCGAGCCCGCCAATGGGTTCTTCTCAGCTTGTCCTTTGTTCTCTCCCTCCTCCTCCTTCTTTTGTCGTTTTTCCTCCTTTAGTGTAACATATACTGGCGGAGGTGGTGGCACCAGCACTAATGCCAGATTATTTGGCTCCCCCATATCCAGCTGCTTTCTCGCAGTCGACTTCCCCACCCCACTTGTCGTAGCCTCAGGAACAGGTTTTAACGGGCTCGACGCAGTATCTATCAGAGGATCATCATCTCCAAACCCCGCGTCACCCGAGTTGCGCTTCTTTGCCATAGTCTTGATTGCTGTCTCCCCAACCTCCTTCTCCTTCCATACTTCTTCCCGACCTGTTCCACGTGCCCCTCCAAACCGTTCACGCCCTCCTCCGTGAGATGGGTATTTGCCTCCCCTCTCACTCGCCGAGTCCCCTCGACCGCTTCTGTTACCATCCCAGGTGGCCGCGAACGTCTTCTGGACTCGAGGCGTGCTCGGGTGCCAAGTGGTATCCATACCCAACATCCACTTGCCAAACTGTAGATCAGCCTCGGTAAATTCACCAGTACCACACTCTCCAGCTTCATGTCCCATCTTTCCGCAGTAATCACAAAATCTCGGCACTTTCTCATACAAGACAGGAAACAACATGCTCTCACATCCCTCCGGTGTGAAGATCACAACACGTTGGAGTGGCTTATCTGCTATCAGGTTCACCCTTGCTCTGTGAAATTCTCCGTTCCCAAAGGACACTGCTCTAATCTCCACCTTCTCAACCTCTCCAATTCTTGAAGCCACCTTTCTTAGGATTTTCTCCGTGCGATACAGGGGTGGGATTCGATGTATCTGAACCCACACTTTAACCTGTTCGGTATCACTTTCGGAACTGATGTAGCTCCATCGAATTTTTCCAGCATCAACGCATGATCACGGAACAGCCAAGGCCCCTCGTCCATGATGCGATTCCAGTCACCCACACAAGACGCCTGCACAATGAATAAGTTCCTCTCAATTGGTCTAAACACTACCTCCTTTGCCGCTTTCCACGCCGACCTCATCGTCTTCTCTAAAGATTGCTCGCTAAAACCCTTGATAGTCAAGAGCTTTGCGACTGCCATCCACTTCACCACCGGAAGATCTCCCCGATCCTCCTTGGCCAGAAAGACTCCGTCCTTCTCCTCATCTGACAACTTCAATTTCTTCAACATCTCATCCATGTCGAAAAACCTAGCCGGTCTCGAAGATTCGTCCGCCGTCTCCTCTCAGCAACCTCCCGATCTGACCACCGCGTCCTCTCCTTGTCACAGCCAAGGCCGGGCAGCTATGCTAGACAGCCCCTGGATCAGCCCGAGCAGTGTCGTGGACTCGTCCGTGATTGATCAGGCTCAGAAACCTTCGTCGGAGGCGAGCGCCGCCGAAGTCGCCAAAACCCTAGCGAGAGGCTAGGTCGTTTTGGTAATGGTACAGAGTGAGTAGCCTATCCAGCGTACTACCAGGTAGCCCATCTCAGCACGCTTTGTTTTGGCCCATTTGTATGGTCGTTCCACAGCTGCAGGCCCATATCCATCAATCGCACGGGTACGTTCAGCTTGTAGATAACAGCTCGCGTGATAGTGGTTGGTTGTTCCTCTGCTCCATCGCCCAGTTCAAAAAAAAAAAAAAAAACTCGATCGCCCCTGACCTGGTGATCCCCAATTTCGACCTAGCACCGAGCAGCCACAGCAGGCGGCCCGTAATCCTTGGAGCGGTAGCGCTCCAGCGAGCAGCGGTAGCCAAGTTTCATAATCTGCTCCGATCCGTCCGGCCTCAACTGATCTGCCCTATACATTGATCCGCTGCTAAGGTATGATTTCCAGGCCCTAATAATCTTAATTGGTATGCATCAATACAAATATACATTTAGTGAACTCGTGTTTGATACTACGATCGATTCTATAACAGTTCACAGGATGGAGAGATTTTATCAACAAAAGGATGCCTCTAGTAACAGTTTAGCAACACCAAGAAAGCACGTATTTATATTTAATTTGATAGGATGATACTATTTCTGGTGCGGGGTTTCTAAACCAATTCATGATTTCGATCGGGAGATTATCTATTTATTTTTGTGTTAGTAACAGTGTACAGATTTGGTTGCAATCTAGCAGTATAATTTTTTCGTGTTTCTGGCTTCGCCACGACATTTATATGTTGTTCGCATATTTTTTTTCTTCTTCATAACTTCAACTATCTCGCACTAATTTTTCCCGTTAGTCCCGTTTGGATTGTTGGTTCTGTTTAATTACGGAGCCGAAATATTTTCCGCACCTCCCGCCGTGTTCAGGTCCATAAAAAATTCCCGTTGTTTTGCCTATCAAACGCCCATCCAAGCGAGGCCTAAGGCTCTTACTTTCTAGCAAGGGAACCGCTAGGCGCTAGACGCTATCTCTCTGAAATTGTTTGATGAAATTTTATTGGTACATGCAGAAAAGACATTGTAGCCTGGGGCAAAAGTTATGGTTTGTCCCAAAGTTTCTACATGAATTTATGATCGTCTAGTATCGAAGTAAACATTCCCCAGTTCTGAATTCCTGAGATCTACCACACGCGCGCATGCATTGCCGTTAAAGATCGAGTAGATGTACCTAGAAGAACCAGAAAGCTGTAGCAAACTTGTATGGATAAACTGCATTGTATTTCTTCAGATAATAATAGTGGTAACTCTCGCGTCACGGTACTCTTGAAAAAAAACACTCGCGCGTCTCTGGAATATCTGTTTGTGGACAAATTAATACCGGGAAAATGGGTATGTGTAAAATATGAAAAACGTGATGGAACTAACCGCACTCTCTTTTGCTCTTTTTTGGAGGGTTGACAAATTCACACATCCCATATATTGTCTTCTAGTGAAACAAGGCCGTCCCAGAGTTTCTGTGGTTGTGCCATTTGTATAAGGGTTGACTATGTTTGTATCATGCGGCTAATTAACCGTACCCGATATTTAGCTCTTTGCAGAATCCAGCAGATTACCGTTCTCTACATCCATTTGCAAATCTTTATTTCGGATTATTTTCAAGATGGCTCGTACAAAGCAGACAGTTTACAAGTCAACCGGAGAGTGGATTCCACCGCGTCCTATTTACGGAGGGAAGGGGCCTCGCCAGCGGATGATAACCGCTGGTACAAGATTTCCTCCGGGAGGGAAGGCGCCTCGCCAACAATTGATCACTCTATGCGGAAGAAAGACTATTAGGCCTGCATCACCCACTGCGTGGCCAGAAAATCCCAGTTATGCGTCAAAGGGTCCACCATTGCGAATGGGCATAGGACATGTACTACTAATGAACTCTCTCCCTAGTTTGGAGCTGCTGTCCCATATATATCACTTACTGATTTGTGTTTTATTTGTACCTCTGGGTTTAGGGATGTGGAGACAAGAAGCCTTACCGCTACCGTCCTGGAACAGTTGCTCTTCGGTACGTACTTGCATACTTTTACTTGTTGATTTAGGCCGTCGATCTATAGCCAGCATGAAGGAATTGGCTAGCTTTAAGTCGCTCCCTCCATGCATTTGATTGCAGTGAAGTACGTAAGTACCAGAAGGGCACCGATATGCTCATAAAGAAATTGCCGTTCCAGAGGATGGTCAGAGAGGTTGCTCAGATTTTGAAGGTGCGCTCGTACCTACGAGAACCGTTTCCAAGCTACAATGCTTATTCACACATAGCCCAGCATCAAGTTCTTACTCTTCTTTTGTTTTGCCGGAGCAGGTTGATTTCCGTTTGCAAATCCACACCATTTCTGCTCTGCAGGAGGGAGCGGAGGCTTACCTCGTCGGCCTTTTCCACGATGCAGGCCTATGTGCTACCCATGCCAAGCGCGTCACCATTATGCCTAAGGACATTCAGCTGGCTCGGAGGATCCACGACCCCAACCTGTGTGCTACCCATGCCAAGCGTATCACCATTATGCCTAAGGACATTCAGCTGGCTCGGAGGATCTGTCACGAGATGGCCTAGAAATGCTAACAAATGAAACTATAGTACAGTGAAACTATATTCGCCTTTGTTTTCCCAAAAGTGAGACCTTTGTCAGGTTAATAATAGTGATGTTCTTGCTCACCACTTGATTGTTATCTCGCATATGTATCTAGGATCTAGGGAGATATAAATGGTTAATTGGTACCTGCCGGAAACATAAATAGTTTTTTGTTAACTTAGGGAAAATGACGATTTTATGCAATGGAAATTACCACGAACACTCGCTGCATATGGCAAAGTATAATTGGCCTTGTCAAAAAACGTATAAAACACTATATTCTCCTCCAGCTCTTGGCATGCCACTCTCCAGGGGGAAAAGTAAGCATTTAGCTTTGCAATCAAATATTCAGAATCAAAGAAAAGAAACAAACTGGAGAGAACGATTGGAAGTTTTACATTTCATTTTAATTATGCATGCATTTCACAGCAAGCAAATATGTACTTCCTCTGTTCCAAAATGATTGAAGTTACATGTTATCTTAAGTCAAACTAACTGAAATTGTAGATGCGTTGATTGAAAAATATGTCAACATCTAAAACACAAGTTTAGTTTCTTTGATTCACCATAAGATATATGTATTATGTAGATTTGAAGATGTAGATATTAGCACATTGTTATATAAACTCCATCGGTGAATACTGCTCTCTCCATTCCACAATATAAGATGTTTTAGGTATTGTCCACATTCAGATATACAGACATGTATGTAGGCATGTTTTAGTGTATATGTCCACTCAATTTAGTCCGAATCTAGACAACACGTGAAACACCTAAAACATCTTATATTATGGAATGGAAGGAGTATTAGCTATGGTTTTGGTGTACCACGTATGCATCATGTACATTATGGAATGTCATTATTGTACTCACTATAGTTTGGAAGACATATTTTACCATGGATATTAAGTTAATAATCATCCCAACGTTCAATCTATACTCTAGAAGTTTCTATAATTATGCCCAGTTGATCGAAACACATTTTAAGATATTTGTTAGACTATATCCTGATATACATCTACCATAATTATGTATCCACTATAGAGTTTACGCACTTATACACAATTAACTAAGGAAGAAATTATGCTACAAAATATAGTATAAATACTGCACAATGTATGGATTACAACTATATAAAAAGTTACAACTAAATTTTCTCAATGTTTATGTAGTTAAGAATTCCACACAAGAAATGGAACATTATACTTGTTAAGATCGTTAGATGCCAAAAATAAGTATAAAAGTTTAATACAAATTATCGCTTCAACCCAGGTCTAGATGTCGTCAGGACCAGCCCTAGAGAACACAAACAGTACAATGCCAGTTTTTACTACAACGTGAATAAAGGAGTTTCCCAGCGGGATGCACATGTCTATGTGGTGATGGGGAAGCATAATAGATCTCTTAGCCTGTAGAATCGTCTAGTCGACGTTGGTGTCTATGCGGATGACTCGGTGTAGAAGTTCACACAAAGGGCAAGAAAAGGACACCATTGATGAGATGAGGACGACGTCCGTGAGAACGGATAGAGAGGATGAGAGGGGTGGGAGGAGGCTGCTTGGCTGCCTGGCTCATCCGAACCGATGATGGAAATTGTCAGTTTTCCGCCGAAGTAGCGAGATTGCCTGTTCCTTGCGAAAATTTCTGAGCCTGTGATAGTAACATTCGTCTAGGTGTGCCACAAGCTAATGTCTTTAACGAGAGAGCCAGAGAGTGTGTTATAATGTTACCAGTGAACTGCACTTCACTTTTGGTGCCAATATTTCTAGATTGTGCTAACAAAAAAGTAAGTAAAGTACTACATAGTTGGTGAGAAAATATGCCAGGTTAACAAAGACATAATTTAGTGATGTTTGCTCAACTATTGAAAAATATTCAAACTTTATAATATTATAAAATACAAAAAAGATTCATACCTTTCAAAACTTATGTCGAATATGCAGATTCAACAAGATTTTGATTCATGAATTAATGGTTAGATGTATCCACCGGATCTACGATACCATCTAGCTCTAAATTCTACAATAAGGTTATCTATCATCTTCTTGGCTTTTCTAGCCGAATTGAAGTGCACACGGACAAATTTATCTAACTAAGTGGTGAATTGTTAGAAAGTAAGTGATCAATTTTTCTTTTACTTTTGTGGGGATTGTTGTATAGTGAGACTTGTACAAGAACTGAAATTTGGGACACAGCCAACATATTATTGAAATGACCGTAGAACCAAAATTGAAGTTCACTTTAAACATGAGTTCGTTGATTTATTTTAGACCCATGGCAACGCACGGACACTTTGCTAGTATACGTAAATTTGCTTATCCACTTTGTGCTTTGCCATACAACGAGTAGCATCTACCCTTCAAAGAAGTATTTCAGTTGCAGTGGGGTCATCCTCTTAGATTCTGCAGGTTGGCCTAGACTAAACATCTTGTGCAGCAATGTAGTTGACGAAATGGGTAGTGAAATGTCCACCTTCCTTATGTGAACTCTCGGAGCTGCCCTTGCGTGCGTGCGTCCCGGCCGCCGCCTCTGTCTTCTCAATCCTCACCCCGGCTCTTGTTGCTAGGCCTAGGCAATTGCCGCTGCCGCTGACTGACACCTGCCCGCTGCCATTCGCCCAATTCTACGGCAAACAGCTGGAGAGATCAAATAGGTACGTTCGTTGTCCAACCGGAGATCCGACGGTAACCAGTTGTTGCTCCTCATTGCCAACGTTTTCTTATGGACTAGAACCTTAGTCTCACAGTCTAGATCATTAGTATGCTACTCCTATCTGGATTACTTCATTAAGTTGTGCCTTTTTTATATAAAAAATTATTGTTCCGCCGGCTCACTACAGGAAACCATTCGTACGCCGGCGGCCTGAGGCCCTCGGGGTAGACCATTTCCCTCTCGGTGTAGGTCTACGCCGACGGCCCCCCTCGGCGTAGCCTCGTCGGCGTATCTTCTCCCCTCGGCGTAGTCTTCAGTGGGAACCACAAAGATGTCATAACGGAATCCGTTACATGGACGGAATACGCTGACGGGCAAACTCGTCCCCCTCGACGTATAGACGGACACGTGGAGGCCCCCGCGGGCCTGGCCAAAGCCTACGCCGACGCCCCCCCTCCCACCCCTCTCGACGTAGGCACGCAATATTTTATTTTTTTTCAAAAAACATTTCAATTTTTTTTTATTTTTTTCTGCATTTTTTTATTTCACTTATTTAACCACTTAATCACACTATAGTCACATTTATATTTATCTTTAACCATTTTTTATTTTAATCTAAATTACCCGTTTCTACTAACACTTCCTGATCCGTCACCCATCATGAGATTGCTCCAGCCCTGGCACGCTTAACTTCGTAGTTCCTTCCCTGTGAGCTACCTAGAAACAACGGATGTGTTGTTGATAATATTATCCCATCAATCCTGTTAACCTTAACCCTTGGACCATCATGTCACACTCTTTTATTTTGTTATTTCAAACAATTATTTAAATAAAAATAATAACTAATAATAAAATTGAATTCAAATAATCTTTAATTTAAATAATAAATAACATTTTTTGCCTTTTCTATTTAATATTGAAAAATTCATATCTATAAATTCGTAAATCGAAATTTGACAAATAATGTCGTGGTGGTGTCACGGCAGATGCCATAGGATGGCTAAAGATGTGGGGATGAAGGACGCTGGAGGTGCTCGGGGAGGGATCACGCGACGAGTAGCCGCGTGAGGTAAGAACTAAACACTGCAAACAACACGATCTACCCAGGTTCAGGGCCCTCGTGAGGAGGTAAAACCCCTACTCCTGCCTTTCTTTGTGTGTTCTGATGTCTCACCGAGTAGCCACAGTACAATGGTTCTTGCTACCGAGTAGCCACCCTTCTCTCTACCTGATGAGCTAGGTCAAGAATCTAGGGTTTCCTCCTTATGATCGTCGTCCCTCGCGCAGGAGGCGGCGGGGCACCTTATATACACGGTGCCCTGCCGGATACGTCCAAATACAAACAAGTGTCGACATTGTGTGCACACCGTCCTTCTTCCGAGTTGCCGCTGACAGCTTTGGCTTCTAAGCTTGTCCTGATGCGAAAAGTCGTTGGGCAAAACCAAGTAACCAGTCCGTTATCACTGTGCGAACACAGAGTATGTCCCCCCTATCCTGCGACGGCCTGCTGACACACTGTCGTTGTCAGGCACGCCGGCCCCAGATGAACAGTGCTGTGAATAGTGCCAAGTACGGACCCGGGATACGCGGGATCCGTGTCAGAACGACTCCTTTGACTTCTGGCCCGAGTAGATTCCCGCCAATCTTACTCGGACCAGCTCTTCTACTCGAACGGACATAACTTGTTTGATATCTCCTTCTGGTCATCTTTTCGTAAGACCGAGTAGTAGTCGACCGGGTAGCAAGTACCGGGTAGACGGCTACTCGACCAAACTTCTCTTCTGACTGTTGTCTTTACCACTTGCCTTTACCCTACTCGGGGGTAACCCCCCGACAGCAGTCCCCGAAGCTGGTAGAGCCCTGCGAACTCGTTCACTGGGCCCTGCCAGCTTAAAACCAAGCCTGGCAACCTTGCCCTTGAACCTCGATATGCCGAGTAAAACCTCCGAGTAGCATTCTGGAAAATACCTTGCGTTTCTTCTCTTCCGAATAGAACTAGTTTTCTTCTCTGCAGCCGAGTAAAAGGACTTAGGGAATTTCTTCAATCGAACCTCTGCAGCTCATAGCACAATCTGGCTGTCCGTACGGCAACGGGGCACGTGTCAAGCATCCAAGACCGCGACGCCTCGCTGCCCAGGACCTGACAGGCCACACGCCCAGTTTTTACGGAGAGGGCCCACTGGCTCGTAACGTCCCATCATGCGCAGTAATTAGCCACGATCTCGTCGTGGGATCAATTGCGGCCGTTACGCGCGCGTTCCGCGCTGTGTGCGTTTCTAACCGGCCACAGACCCCACGACACACGACTTTATTGCCACGATCGATCCCACTACTCCAATCGTAACGGTAATCCGTGGGGCGGTATAAGTACCCCCACGGTAACTTCCTCTTCTCCTTCCCCTGCACTTTCCTCTTCTATCTCTCTGTTTCTCCGTCGCCGCAGAGCTCTCCGCCGCCGCGCAACTCTTTGCGCCGCCGCGGATTCATCCAATCCACCCAACTCTTCCACTTTTCCACCACTTCCTACTCGCAGCCATGGCCCGTGGCGACAGTGCTCGCGCCGGCTGGGCTGGCTCCGATGTCACCGTCGACGACTGCTCGTGGCTCGTGAACACCCGGAGGGTTCCTCCTGGTGTTCAGTGCCGGCCGTCCGACGGCGAGATCGTTCCGGCCCCGCGGGAGGGCGAACACGTCGTCTTCCTCGCGCACTTCGCGCGAGGATTCGGCCTTCCTGCTTCCAATTTCCTCCGTTCTCTTCTCGACCACTACGGTCTTCAGATGCATCACCTTCCTCCTAATGCGGTTGTCTTCCTCTCCTACCATGCCGTGGTGTGCGAAGCCTTCCTCGGCGTCCGCCCCACGACGGAGACGTGGTCGAAGTATTTCTTCTTCCGCCAACAGAGCCAAGGCAAGAAGGACGGGGCGGCCGCCAGCAGCCCGACAACCGACACCGGCAGCGACATGATGGTGCAGCGCCCGGGCACCAATCATCCTCGCATCAAAGGCTTGGATTCTGTCCGCAAGTGGCAGAAGTCCTTCCTGTACGTGAAGAACATCCCCGCCACGAAGGACGCCAAGATCGAAGACCGCATCAATCTGCCCCCTTGGAGCAATCGAGCTCCTACCGGGCAGAACTGGAAGAACAAGCCATCCAACAGCAGGAACTTGCTGCAGATGGAGGAGCGGCTCGCCTTTCTGATCGGAGAAGGGCTGAAGAGCGACGATCCAGTCGCCTGCTGGATTCGCAGCCGAGTGCTGCCTCTGCAACGACGCTCCCACCCTATGTGCTACCTGGGCGGCCCTCGCGACTATACTCGGACGACCACGTTCGAGCTCAGCAACGCGGATGTTGCCACGCACGCAAGGGCCATCCTGACCACGGGCCTTCGAGACAACTGGCAGTATGGGTTTACCCCCTACAGCCGCACGAAGCCGATTCCACGGGTATGTTCTGCTCACTCTGCCTCTTGTATACGCAATCCGAGTAGATAGCTTCCTCTCCTTGCTGCAACTAGCATTCGCACTCTGCGTCGAGTAGGGCGCTTAACGGAACTGCTTTGGCTTAGTATGCTTGGTGTTTGCACGCCTTGCCGGGTAGCACACTTAGGAGAAACACTTAGGCTTAATACGCTTGATGTTTGCACGCCTTGCCGAGTAGGACACTTAGCAAGTTCCCCTAGGCTTAGTGTGCTTTGTGTTTGCACGCCTATTCGGGTAGAGTGCCGTCATGCTATTCGGCTAACTTGCGATGTTTTTACGGTTCTTCAGGTCCTTGACCGCCAGCTTGCTGAGAGCTGTGAGCGCTTCGAGGGCAACTGGTCAGATGACCGAGAAGAAGATGACGTGGTCTCCTTCGAGACCGCGGACAAGCTTGATCCTCCTGAAGCCGCCCAGGCGAGTGAGCATCACGCGGATTCGTCTCTTCGTGACTGGTTCGAGGATGAAGGTGAAGGTAATTGAACTTATCCCCTCTGACCGCGAGCAGCGCAAACTAATTGCTTTCTGCTTCTGAATTGCTCTTCTTCCTTTCTATTTCACAGATGGTGCTGATGCTGAGGACAAAGACGAGGATGAGGATGAGGACGAGGACGCCCAGGTCGTCAAACCTCTCACAGTTGCCGCTCCAGTTACCCGCAAGCGTGCGGGCAGCGGCGCCCAGGAGCCCCCCGCCAAGAAGAAGAAGCCGACCGAGAAGACGACCAAGAAGGTCGTGAAGAGGAAGCGACCAACGATCCCTAGCCGCAAGGGGTAAGTTCCTTCTCGATTGCACGCTTCGGCTTACTTCGTTCTTCTCGGTCGATTCCCAATTCTTTTGCTTCGCTATTTCTTCTTATTTTCCTCTGCTCTCTTTTTTTTTCTGAACGCAACTATTTCTTTTCAGAGCTCCCTTGGATGCGGACGCCGCCTTTGCGTCCAATGAGACCGAGAAGCAGGCCGCCATCGACGTCGATAAGGTTATCGACCTCGAGGGCGATGAGAACGAAGCTGCCAACGTGCAAGGACAAATGGACACCGATGCCCAGAATGCCGAGCTGGAGCAGCAGTCCCGCGCAGATCAAGAAGCGCAGGATGCTGCTCACCAAGATAGACCTCCTTCTCCTCCGGCCAATACTGCCGAGGAGAACCAAGAACAAGATCATGAGATGCATGACGACGCCGCCCTTGAGCGGCAGGAAGAAGAAGAGGAGCAGCCAGCAACAGGGGCTGCTGGACAAGAAGACCCCGCGGTCCAGCCGCGGGTAGAAGAACCGGATGCCTCACAGCCAGATCCCGCTGCCGGGCAGCGGGTAGAAGTAGTCAATGAGGCGGACCAATACCCTCTGAGCGACGCGCAACCAGGCGCCGCGCAGGGTAGCGCTCAGCCAGACACCGCACCGAGCAGCGCGCCCCTGGCGCCGCCTACTCAGCAAGGCGCCTCCTCCAGTGCACCAGATTCTTCCTTGGTGCAGAAAACCAAGGCTGCAGCCAGCCCTCCGGCCAGGCCGGTTACGAGAAAGAATGCTCAGGAAGCTGCCGAGAAGAAGGCCGCCGAGGAGAAAGCCAAGAAGACCACCGAGAAGAAAATGACCGAGAAGCCAAGCACCGAGAAGCCGGCCGCTAAGAAGGAAGTGTCGAAGAAGCGGGCAGCTGACATGCCGCCGCCAACATCAACTGCCCCATCCGGTCAGCTGGCTATCCGCAAGCCCGGCGCAGCTGCTGGCGCTGCTGCATCCGTCGTCTCAGATCCACCCATCTACCCTCCATACATGGTGAAGGTCAGCCAGCAACACCAGATTGGCCTCAGCCCCTCGGAGAGGATACTTGCTCTTCAGAAAGGAAAGAAAGCCGTGGCAGTGGACTCCAGACCCCCGGCTCCAAATCAGGACAAATCCCTCTCCATTTCTTCACGTGGGGTTCAGGACCAGGCAGTAACGTCCCAGGGCGTTGAGCAAATTCTTGATTTGGTCGGCTTCATCGATGCCAAGTGGGACAGCAAGGTTCTTGGCAACACGAACTGGAACGGCACGGATCTGGGCGACATAGACCATATGCGTGTCGACTGGAACAAGGTAGACCTGGGTTACAAACCCATGACTGTCTCATCCACGTCTGCTACGCTTGCCGCCAAGATGTTTGTCCACCGCAAGAACGCCGAAGACCTTGAGCAATCCTACGCGGTAAGTTTCTATTCATCCTCTCCGAGTTGCATTTTAGCTTTTCTTCTACTCTTCTTCTTTTCCTTATCCATCACCCAGTCCCCGAGATTCTGGCCGAGTAGGCGGATACACTCCCGAGTAACCGCCTTCTCGGGTTGAATCTCTACCACTTTGCCTGATTCTTGTTTCTTTTGCTTCTCAGAATAGCGTACTAAAGCGGACCGACCTGCATCGTCGGCTACTCTGGAACCACGCCATTGCCAAGAGACGCATTGCCGCCTTGGAAAAAGAGAAGATAGCCGCCGAGGAGGCTGATGAAGAAGTGATGAATAGCACCCTGAGGCTTTCTGAAGTTGAAGGTACGCTTTTAGCTACGCGGTTTTGCGTTTGGTGTTTACGCCCGCTTCTGCTTTTTGTGCTAACCAATTTTACTTTGCAGGGAAGTTGAAGGCTCTAGCCGACGAGCACGAGAACTGCCGTGCCTTCGTTGAGAATGGCCAAGCCACCATCAAAAGACTGGAAGGTACGTTGCCATCTTCTCGGCTTGTTTTTGTGTTTCTTTCTTCGCTACTCTGCTAACCGTGCTTTGCTTTTCGCAGAAGATCATAAGAAGTTCGCTGAAGATCATCAAGACTGCCTCAAGCCTGCTGAGGTGCAGCTGCAACTAACAAGCCAATCCGTCGCCCTGCAGAAGGATCATGCTACCGAGATGGAGAAGCTTCAACTCCAGCTGCGCACTGCACTCCAGGACGCCATCGATATAGCTGCCGAGAAGGATAGAGTAATTGCCGAGAAGGCAAAGATCGAGACGGCAGCCAAGGCCAAGGAGAAAACCCTCGAGCAGGAATGCGAGGTGCTGAAGAAAGCCAACGCTGACCTCTTTGCTCAGATGGACGGGCTCCGCCGGATCCAAGAAAAGCATCTGTCCAACGAGGAAACATGGAAGACCCAGTTGCAAGGGCTGCGCCATGACTTGAACAGTAAGTGCCCTTCTTCTCTGCTTCACTGCTCCCTCTTGTTCCTCTGCTACTCGTTTCACGTTTCTACTTTGTTATTGTTTCTGATCTTCTCGATAGCTCTTGCAGGAGTCTTCCCTGACCTTGAATCTGCTTGCGTGCCTGCCCTGGAGAAGGTCCGAGCAGCTCGCGCTGAGAAGGGCGAGCCTCTGGACACCAGAGCAGAAATCGAAGAGAGCATCTTGATTATGCAAGGGAAGTTTCCGCGGCTAGCGGGCGTTGGCACCGAGCTGGTGCGCGTCGCCTTCCAGATCCACAACTTCTTCTGGCCTGATGACTCTGCGCCGACAACAATCTGCGGCCTTGCCTTGAAGTTGCAGCGCGTGAAGGCCGAGCTGAAGAAATGGCACGCATCGGGAGCTCGGGCCGGCGCGGACATGATGCTTCTCTTCATCACTAGCTGGTACGAAAATCTCAACATGCAGATTATCCGCGAGATGCGCCAGGACTCCAAGTGGGAGAAGAACCCCGACTGCGTTGCTATCCGTCAGCTGGTTGCGCACGAGGTTGCACAGTACGCTGACACCACAACCTTCATCGACGGCCTCACCGAGCCCGACACTGAGGTGGACGAAGGCGAGGAGGAGGATGAAGACGAAGAGACGGACACAGAGGAGCTGGACCTGAGCGGCTTCGAGTCTCCTGCTGGCAAGGACGGGAAGGGGAAGGCCGTGGTCTTCACGGGTAGCGGCGAGGAGGACGAGAACGAGGAGATGTCGATTGACACCTCCGCGCTCGAGTTCGGCACGTCGTCAGGAGATGCCCTCGATGACACCGTCAGCCTTCGCGCCCAAGCCACCGAGCCCGACGCCGAGCTAGCGAAGACCGTCCCGGTCACCCCGGAAGCGGCTGCAACCAAGGCCACCGCCGAGGACGAAGCTGCGAAGACTGTTGACGCTAGCACGGAGGCACATGCGACCACGGCCACTACTGAAGATGAAGCAGCCAAGGCCGCTATCGAGAACGCCGCCTCGACCTGAACTTTTTCCTGCAATCTTATTGCTCAAACACTTATCAGATCCCCGGGATGCCGGGTGCAAATGTATCAGACTATTTATGCCGTTGCTACTCATTTTTATTCACACTTGTTGTTTTCAACTTAATCAATTTGTTCAGCCTTGGATCGATGCCGGGTTGCGTTATCATGCGAGTCCCCGAGTTGCATTTCTTATTCACTCTTTCTTTTCGTCTCAGCTCTACCCGCAACCTGTTGCTTTTTTGGTATTCGAGTCACAAGAGTCCAAAGGCAGAGTTGCAAATACTTAGCCACTTAGAAACGATCATAGTAACACAGCCCACCACTTAACCGAAAAGAAAGGATACGAAGAACAGTAGTAAAAGCACCCTACTCGGTTCCTGCACTCTTCCTTTCCTTAGCAATTTTTCTTGTGCTCATTGACCTTTTGCTTGTTCTCTTGCTTGCCTTGAAGCCGGGTTTCGGACAGCAGCAGAGTCGAAGAGTGGGCATGTAGGTTTAAACACAGTACTCAATACGCTTATGAATTTTGAAGTGGAGCAACCGAATAGATAGACAGTGAAGCCGAGTAGAAACACTTAGAGCAATTTTGGACGAGGGCAGTCCTCGAGTTCGATTTCAGATTGCAGAGTAGAATTGAGAGTACATACACATTTTTTCCTCACGAATGGAAACGACGGAGTAGAGCTACATTCCAGGGACGCTTTGATTCCTCTCCAGCTTTATCTGCCATGTTCTCCTGTGAAGGACGCACATCTACAAGATAGTACGCGTCATTGTGCAACGCTTTGCTCACAATGAAAGGCCCTTCCCATGGAGGAGACAACTTGTGCATCCCGGCTGTGCGCTGCACAAGACTAAGGACCATGTCTCCTTCTCGGAAAACCCTTGGGTTCACCTTTCGGCTATGATAACGCCGCAGGTTTTGCTGGTAGATAGCCGAACGTGACAGAGTCAGCTCTCTTGCTTCTTCAAGCAGGTCAACGTCGTCTTCTCGAGCTTCTCTCGCCTCCACCTCAGTGTAGAGGGTTACTCGGGGGGAGTCATGCTCTAAGTCTATCGGCAACATGGCCTCAGCCCCGTATACCAAGAAAAATGGCGTGTAGCCGGTTGACCGGTTAGGGGTAGTCCTTAGACTCCACAACACCGCTGGCAACTCGTCTAGCCAACACCCAGGTGTTTTCAGCAGTGGCTCAATCAGCCTTGGCTTTATGCCTGCCAGTACCATGCCGTTTGCTTTTTCCACTTGTCCATTGGAGGCTGGATGCGCAACAGATGCAACATCTAGTCGGATGTGCTTATCTCTGCAGAACCGCACCATTGCTCACTCTGCGAAATTCGTGCCGTTGTCGATGATGATGATGTGCGGGTAGCCATATCTCATGATCACATCCTTCAAGAATTTCACAGCTGTGGCCCCATCGCACTTCCGAATAGGCTTCACTTCAATCCACTTGGTAAACTTGTCCACCATGACCAAGATGTGTGTCATGTTGCCCTTAGCCAGCTTGAAGGGGCCAACCATATCCAGGCACCATACGGCAAACGGCCAAGTGATAGGAATTGTCTTCAGCTCGGAAGCGGGCATGTGAATCTTACTTGCGAACATCTGACAACCGTTGCACTTCCTCACGATGTCTTCGGCTTGCTGCAAAGCTGTGAGCCAGTAGAAGCCATGCCGAAAATCTTTCTTGACTAATGCCCGAGAAGAGGCGTGGTGCCCGCATTCTCCTTGATGTATCTCTAGCAGGATTTCTCCTCCTTCTTCTGGGTCCACACAACGTTGCAGCACGCCGGTGGCACTTCTTTTGTGCAGCACATCTCGGAATATAGTGTAGCCCTTGGATCTTCTCTGAATTTGCCTTGCAATCACCTCGTCCTCTGGCAGAGTGCCGTCCCTTAGAAAGGATAATATGGGCATGGCCCAACTCGGTGTCTCCCGTGTGGGAAACACTGGTTCGTCCAGTTCCATTGGGACAGGCACCTCTGGTTGCTCTGTAGGGCTGGGAGCACTTCTCTGGAGCCCCGACCGATTGGCGAGGACCTCCTCAATGAATGCGACAGTCCCCGGGTTAAGGACAGCAGTCCCCGAGTATGGAGTGGCAGTCCCCGGGTAGGGATTGGCAGTCCCCGAGTAGGGAGTGGCAGTCCCCGAGTAGGGAGCGGCAGTCCCCGGGTCTCCTGCAGCATTCTCCCAGTCAATCTCCATGGGATCAGATTCCTCACTTGGCAGAGAAGGGACAAAAATGGATTCCGAGTTGGGGGATGGCTTGATGGATGGCTTCCTCAAATGCTCCAAGGCAATCCCCGCCGGGATGGACAGCCGAGAAGATCCCAACTTGGATAGCTCGTCTGCCGCTTCATTCTCTGCTCGGTGAATGTGCTGGAACTCGCAGCCTTCGAAGAATCCAGTCATAGACTGCACCAGGAAGCGATATGATGCCATGTTGGCATCCAGAGCATCCCAGGTGCCAGAAACTTTCTGCACCACCAGATCGGAATCACCATAGCATATGATGCGCTGCACTCTAACCTCCTTGGCTACTCGCAAACCATGCACCACGGCCTCGTACTCGGCAACATTGTTGGACGCCTTGAAATGAATCTGCAGCACATACTTGAGTTGATCTCGCTTGGGTGACGTAAGCACTACGCCAGCACCAAGGCCTTCCTTCACCTTCGAACCATCAAAGTGCATCCTCCAATAATTGGAAACCGGTGCAGGAGGTTCATACTGCACCTCGGCCCAGTCCACAAGAAACTCCGCCAGAATCTGAGACTTGATGGCTTCTCTTCTCGCATACGCGGGAGCATATGCGGCTTGCTCGATTGCCCACTTGGCTACTCTGCCACTCGCCTCCTTGTTGCCCATGATGTCCGAGATGGGCGCAGAGCTCACAACCGTGATAGGATGCTCCTAGAAATAATGCTTCAGCTTCTTGGCGCCTAGGTACACGCCGTAAGTCATCTTCTGGTAATGCGGGTAGTTCTGCTTGGAGCTGGACAGCACTTCACTGAGATAGTACACTGGGCGCTGCACACTCTTGCCTTCCTCTTCTCGCTCCACCACTATTACCACGCTGACTACTCGGTTGGTCGCAGCAATGTACAACAGCATTGGCTCCTTGGGTAGCGGACTAGCCAAGATGGGAGCGCTAGCCAGCATTGCTTTCAGCTCGTTGAATGCCACATCCGCTTGCGGCGTCCAGACGAACTTGTCACTTTTCTTCATCAGCTGGTATAGAGGCAGGGCCTTCTCGCCCATTCGGCCCAGAAAGCGGCTCAGAGACGCCAAGCAACCAGTGAACTTCTGTACATCCTTCAGGGATCTCGGCAAAGACATGCTCTCAATAGCTTTTATCTTTGAAGGATTGGCTTCAATGCCCCGACTAGACACCAGGAAGCCGAGTAGCTTGCCAGCCGGGACACCAAAGGTGCATTTACTCGGATTCAGCTTCATTTTGTACTTGCGTAGGTTAGCAAATGTTTCCTCCAGGTCGGCAAGCAGAGTATGTGTTTTATTCGTTTTGATGACAATGTCATCTACGTACACCTGCACATTCTTGCCGAGCTGGTCGTGCAAGCATTTCTGCATGCATCTCTGATAGGTTGCACCCGCATTCCTCAAGCCAAAACACATGACACGATAGCAATAAGCCCCGTACGGGGTAATGAAAGCAGTCTTTATTTGATCAGCAGGATTGAGTGCAATCTGGTGGAAACCAGAGTAGGCATCAATGAAAGACAGCAGTTCACAACCAGCAGTGGAATCGATCACCTGATCGATGCTAGGTAGCGGGAAAGGGTCCTTGGGGCATGCTTTGTTCAAGTCGGTGTAGTCGACGCACATGCGCCATGCAGTAGCAGCCTTGGGATCTTCCTTCTTCTTCTCGACCATGACCGGGTTGGCTAGCCAATCCGGATGCAGCACCTCCATGATGAAGTTACTTATCAGCAGCTTAGTGATCTGGTCACCAATGGCCTTCCTTCTCTCATCTCCGAAACGGCGCATAGCCTGCTTCACGGGCTTGGCGTCAGGACGCACGTGTAAAGAGTGCTCAACCAACTCCCTCGGGACACCCGGCAGATCTTCATTGGACCAGGCGAATACATCCCGATTCTCACAGAGGATGTGGATGAGCTCGCTTTCCTATTTCTCCGCCAACCCGGAGCCTATGATGGCTACGCGGTCCGGGAACTCGGGGTCGACCTGGATCTTCTTTGTTTCCTGGGAGGCCTGGAACGCGGTCCCATGTTGCGTACTCGGCACACCTTGCGCACCAGCCTGCGCGGATTGCGCCATGGCCACCACCTCGTACATCTTCTTCTTCTCGGCAGCGATCACCATTGACTCCGCCAACTGCGAACTAGCAGAGGCACACTCCATGGACTTCTTGTAATCACCAGAGATAGTAATTATGCCATTGGGACCAGGGATCTTCATCTTCAGATGTGCGACATGAGTAGAGGCCATGAACTTGCTCAGAGCAGGCCTGCCGAGTAGAGCATGGTAGGGGCTCTGATGATCAACCACTTCAAACTGCAGGCGCTCTGTGCGGCAGTTCTCCCTGGTGCCGAATAGCACATCTATCCATACTCGGCCAATCGGGTTGCACGAGATCCCGGGCACAATACCATGGAAGGTGGTCTTGCTGGGCAGCATCATGTTCTCGGCCAAGCCGAGCTTCTCGAGTGTGTCTTTGTACACGATGTTGATGCTGCTGCCGTTGTCGATTAGCACCTTGCTGAATCTCACATTCTTCTCGGGACCCAGGAAGGTAGGATCCAGCACCAAGGCGTAGCTACCCGGGTTGGGCATCACCTTGGGATGATCTACTCGGGACCACCTGATCTCCTGGTCACACCAATACATGTAGTGAGGGACAGCAGGAATCACTGCATTGACCTCCATGGCACGCCTGTGCTGTGATTGCTTGTCGTCTGGCTCAGAAGTGAAGATCATGTAGCTCTCATGGTGCTCTTGGTACTGGTTGGAGCCTCCGCCCCCATTGTTGCTGTTGTTGTTGTTGTTGTTGCCCTGGTAGTTGTTGTTGTTGCCTCTGTTGTTGTTGCGGTTGTAGTTGTTGTTGTTGTTGCGATAGCTCTCATTGTTGAAGTGACGGTTGGCTCCTAAAGCCACTTGGTTCACATTTTCCCTTCTCGGAAACACTGGCGGCCGAGCTGCGGGTGCGCGAGCAGGCTGCACACTGGCATTGGCCGCTGGCAGAGGAGGAGGAGGAGGCAAGCCATCATTCTTGATCACATCCCACCACTCGCACTGCCGAGTAGTGTGGTTAGCAGGCCTTGAGGGGTGATGAGTGTGAAAACTGCATGGGCCATCCTTCATGTCGTCAAAGACGAACTTCCTCGGCTGCTCGGAGTTGCCGCTACCCGACTGAGGAGCACGGAATGGTTTCTTGTTGCCTTGGCCCTGGTTCTGGTTCTGCCCGTAGGCTCCAGCAGGTTTTTGCCTTTGGCTACCCCCAGCTCCAACAGTCACTGCATTCACCTCTTCAGGGTCGTACCGAGTATCTATTCGGTCACCCCTGCGCTTGTTGCGGAACTCGTTGCGCTTGCTGTTGCTGAAGTTTCTTCTCGGCTCAGAGGAGTCCATCAGTGGCTGAGTAGGAGCACCGAGTGCGTACTGATCCGCAATCTTGCTGGTCTCTGCCAGAGTGTTTGGCATCTCCCTCTGCAACCTCTGCCACAACATACTGCCATGTCGGCAACCCTGCGCGAACCAAGTAATCGCCTGGGCTTCATTCACACCTTCACAGGTGTTCCGCAATGTGCTCCACCGAGTAAGGTACTCGCGGTCTGTCTCATCTTCTCGCTGCCTGCAAGCGGACAGCTGTTGTGGCCTATTCGGCCTCTTGTATGTGCTGGTGAAGTTGCTGATGAAGGCGTCCGAGAAGTCCAGCCAGCAATTGATGCTGTTCTTGGGCAGATTGTTGAGCCAAGTGCGAGCTGGACCCTCTAGCATCTGAGGGACGTACCGAACCGCCCATCTCCGGTTGCCGTTCGCGATATGAACCGCGGTGACATAGTCATTGAGCCAATCCTCTGGCTTGGTGCTGCCGTTGTAGCTCTTGGTGCCCCTTGCAAGCTGGAAACCCTTCACGGAAGGCTCGTTCATGATGCGCGGGCCAAAGCACTCGGGGCCAGGAGGACCTGTGCTGTCAAGCCGCGCCGACAAGCTGATCCGGTCCAGCTGATGCCTTGCATCTCCAGGCGCCAACACGCGCTCGCCGACACGATCCTGGATATCATAGCCAGCCATCTCCATGGCCGAGTAGCCGTCATCATATCTATCCACCTGCACAGCTGCAGGCTGCTCCACCGGGTTGGCGACTGGTGCCACTGCACGCGGCTGCTGCCTCTGCCGAGTAGGCTGAGCTGCGGGATGCCGAGAAGGGCCTGGGCGCTCTCCATCTCGGGCCTGGCTTTGAGCTCTATGGGCTTGAAAGCCTGCTCCTGCAGCGTTGTGTTCCTGACCGGGCTGCTGCGGTACAGCGAGCTGTTTGGCGGCAGCAGTCGGATCATACACCTGCATTTGCCTACTTCTGCCAGAACGCCCGCTGCGGCTCTTCTCGCGGCTGGGATGCGGAGATGAGGCCTGATCGTTAGATCTAGCCGCGTGCGAGTGCACCACCTGAGAAGCTCCGGCACCAGGGTTGGCTTTTTGGAACTCCTCGTTCTGCCTAGCGGCCTCCAACACCAACTCATTGAGCCTTTCCTGCTGCCTAACGCGCGCGTCGCCGTCGAGACGAGGCAACTTGGCGGCCACGGCCTCTGCAGCTCTAAGTGTCTTTGCAGGTGTGCTGTATCTAGGCCTAGTGGAGGTGTTTGCGGTGGGGGACTGAGCGGGAACCTCTACAACTTTTGCCATCTCGGCGCCAAGGTTGCGCCGCGTGGCGCCTACTCTGCTAGCTCTCCTAGTGACTGGCGTGAAGCCGTGAGCCTTGTTGTACTCAAGCTGATCTAAGCTAAGCTCTAGCCTGATCTTGTCCAACTCCGCCTGCTCGGCGAGCAGCTTCTGGCGTTGCCGCCCGAGCTGCTCCTTCATGCTCAGGAGCTCGATGTCGGTGGGAGACGGCATGCCTAGGCGCGCATCAGACGCAGGGATAGTCGTTGTAGTGGAAGGCGGTAAGTTGCACTCCTTCTCGTAGGGCCGGTGAGTCCTGCCACCAACGCTCGGGCCAGCAAGGTCCTCGACGACGACCGCGGCGCCGGCAGCAGCTGCGCCGGCGTCTGCCGCCAAGCCAGTCACCATCACCTCAGCGCGGTCCACAGAACGGCGCGCAGGCCTCCCGCGTGCGGCGACAACAGCAGGCGGATCCTCCGCGTCATGCACCAGCTCGGGGTACATGCAGTCGACGACGGTGGCGACGTAGACGAGGTGCGCGCCGAAGGAGATCACCGAGCCGCCCTCCGGCATGGCCTTGCCGCCGAAATCGCCGGCGTTGTCGGTGATGAAGTCGAAGGAGCCGAATCTGTGGACAAGGCCACAGACCACGCGCTCTCCAGTAGCAGAAATCGATCCCGTCCGAACGGAAACTCCAGCCAGCGCCGCTGGTTGCCCCACGGTGGGCGCCAACTGTCGTGGTGGTGTCACGGCAGATGCCATAGGATGGCTAAAGATGTGGGGACGAAGGACGCTGGAGGTGCTCGGGGAGGGATCACGCGACGAGTAGCCGCGTGAGGTAAGAACTAAACACTGCAAACAACACGATCTACCCAGGTTCAGGACCCTCGTGAGGAGGTAAAACCCCTACTCCTGCCTTTCTTTGTGTGTTCTGATGTCTCACCGAGTAGCCACAGTACAATGGTTCTTGCAACCGAGTAGCCACCCTTCTCTCTACCTGATGAGCTAGGTCAAGAATCTAGGGTTTCCTCCTTGTGATCGTCGTCCCTCGCGCAGGAGGCGGCGGGGCACCTTATATACACGGTGCCCTGCCGGATACGTCCAAATACAAACAAGTGTCGACATTGTGTGCACACCCTCCTTCTTCCGAGTTGCCGCTGACAGCTTTGGTTTCTAAGCTTGTCCTGATGCGGAAAGTCGTTGGGCAAAACCAAGTAACCAGTCCGTTATCACTATGCGAACACAGAGTAGGTCCCCCCTATCCTGCGACGGCCTGCTGACACACTGTCGCTGTCAGGCACGCCGGCCCCAGATGAACAGTGCTGTGAATAGTGCCAAGTACGGACCCGGGATACGCGGGATCCGTGTCAGAACGGCTCCTTTGACTTCTGGCCCGAGTAGATTCCCGCCAATCTTACTCGGACCAGCTCTTCTACTCGAACGGACATAACTTGTTTGATATCTCCTTCTGGTCATCTTTTCGTAACACCGAGTAGCAGTCGACCGGGTAGCAAGTACCGGGTAGGCGGCTACTCGACCAAACTTCTCTTCTGACTGTTGTCTTTAACACTTGCCTTTACCCTACTCGGGGGTAACCCCCCGACAAATAATATGTCTATATCGATTAAAAAAATGAGAGAAATTCAAATATGACATCCATATAATATTTTCAATCATATATAAGACTTTTTGTCCTTTTCATTGTAAAAAAAAACATTTTCCATTTTCCGAGTGTAAAAAATGAGTTTTTTTGTGAAGGATCTACCACAAATATGTTGCAAAACTAGAGATCTATAATTTTTTAAAATACTAGACCATGTTATATGCACAAATAAGCAATTTGTTTCATATACTATAGTATAAATTCACTACTAACATCATGACTTCTCGCATGTCCTCAAGAACTAAAAGAACTACTCATAATACATCATATGGATCATAATCAGAGGTCATATAATGGATAATAATAATTTGATCATAAAGTGCTAACAATGATAAATATCACAAGCATCAACTACTAACAAGTAATCCACACCGGGAGAGAGATCTAATCTAAAAAAAACGATAGAGGCCTCTAATTGTTACAGCGGGATGACGAAGGATGATGAGGGTGCGGGTGCTGGTGGTGGTGATGATGATGATGACTATCTTGATGATACCCGGAGTGATGACGGTGACGATGGCGATGATTTCCCCTCGCCGGAGAGGAATTTCCCCGGCAGATTTCTCCCTGCCAGAGAACTTTTCTCTCCCGGGTGTTTTCCGCCCCGAGGCGGCGGCGGAATAATTCTCCGATGATGGTCTAAGGCTTAAGGTTCCCTTGGGGTTAAGTACGCGAAAGAGGTCAACCAGAGGTGGGCCAGGGTGGCCACACCACTTGGCGGCGTGGCCAAGGGGGGCGCCACCTCATGGTGTGGGCCCCTGGTGACACCCCTCTGACTCCCCTTCCGGATGGACTCCTCCTCTGAACTTCGAAGATATCTCCGGTGTCCCCTCTCTTCTTCTGATCTGCTGAAATATGGTATCACGGCGGTGCTTTTTCTATCAGATTTCGGGTCCCGGTGTTTATTCTCCAAAAATATGAAACATGCAAAATAAGATAAAATAACATAAGTAATGCATCATAACATAAAATATATTGATGAATAACAGAAAATAACAATATGTAACGGTGATGCAAAATGGACGTATCAACTCTCCCCAAGCTTAGACCTCGCTTGTCTCTAAGCGAAACTGAACTTATTAAACATGACCACAGGTTTATGGAGTGAGGTGTCGATAAATAAAATACGAACAAGAGGCATCACATGTAACAAAGAACAAGTCATTTTAGACAACAACTTTTTCTCATATAATCAAACTTGAAACAAGTAGATGAACGATAATAATGGTGCAAAAAGTTAATCAAAATTGGTAAAGGCAAACTTCATTCTTGGTCAGAGAACTATTCTTGGTCAGAGTCTTTATACTGAAGCTATATCGCAGAGTTTATCATGCTCAACTATAACGGTCTTTTTGCAAACATTGGTAACTTTCTAAGTGGTATTCGAACAGATAAAGGTATTTGTAGAAACAAGGAAGAATAAAGAACATGATTGAGTAAATCAACATGTAGTCGGATGAATCACAACAACTCAAATGCTTGCTTAAGACACAAGGAAATGGGTTTACTGACTCAACATAAATGTAAAAGATAGGCCCTTCGCAGAGGAAACCATGGATCACTCATGTGCTAGAGATTTTATTTTAATAAACATAGGTATAAAATGTTTGACACTCCTCACATCCATCTTACACAAACCATGGCTAACCGAATCCTCGGGTACCTTCCATAAATCACAAACCATGGAGGAGTGTCTAATTTTGAGAGATGTATGCTAATGTCAACGAATGGTAAACATGTTTGAAATAATTTTATTCTCTGTTTTATTAAAAGACTAAATGGGCAGAACTAAAACCAATTTTGAATAATTCATATCTCCAAAAATAATTATCCAAAAATTACATGTCACATATCAAAATGTTCAGCAAGTCATGATATTTCTGTTTATATCATTTTCCAAGCATGACTAAATAAAATTTAGTACTTGTTATATTAAAATGCAAGCATTGTCAAATGGAATCCAAAATTTGGTAAATTATAAAAGCATCTATAAATCACCGTATTTAATCATGGAATGTCAACATGTATAACAAGATGTAATTTATCTAACAGAACCATTTTTACAAATGGTTTAGGCATCGAAAACATGCTTATTAAAATGGATGATGAAACTGTTTTTCTAAAAAACTGCTAAGTCAGTTTTCTACTAAAACCAGTGAAAAGTAGGGGTTTCAAATAAATACCAAATCGATTCCAAATTGAGAAATTCAAATGGGAGATTAAAGATTGAAGTATCTACTTTCACTTTACCATTTTTAATAATTTCTGTACGACTTGCAAGGGCAGGAAAACAATCAGTGAAGAGGGCATGTTTCTGTTTAAAGCTGTTTTTGCACCCTTTTCCTTTTCTACTTATTTTTCTAGCTGAAAGTTCAAGCATGCAAACATGTTTTAGAGAAATCAATTATGGAATGTAAAGGCTCTACATTGTACTCCATACATCCAAAAAAAATAACCATGCAAGAACACATTCAATAGAATTATTTAAGGCCTTGAAAACGGATGCTCAAAAAGGCATGAAATAATGTCTGTACTGCGAAAAAGACTTGCCCCCTGTTTGGATGTAGGAAAAAGAGCTTGGAATTGCAAATTTGGAATTGGCAGCCCGAATTCCGTTGTTTGGAGTGGTACTGGAATTGGGCTACGGAAACACGGGCCAATTCCACGGGAGGCCCCGCGCGCGTCCGCCCCTCGCAAAAACTTTCCGAGCGTAGGAGCTCGGAAACGCTCGGAATTTGTTCTCGTACCCGTTCGCTCGGTCAGGAAACAGATGACGCCACGAATCGCTCGACCTCCGCCCCTGATCTAGAGAAACCGGCGGCGAGACGAACCTCACGACGATCGAGGGCGACGCTGGTAATAACACTCTCCTTCCTTTTCCTCGGCTCGGCCTCCTCCCTATACCTTCGCCTTCCCGCCCTTCCATTGACCCCATCTTCCTTCGGCTAGAGCAGAAAGATCCTGAAACAAGATCGTGAACCAGATTGCAGTCATCGGCTGCCCGCCATAGTGGTCGGCCAAGGTAAGTCCTTGGCCTTCGCCGACAGTGCCGGGCTCGACGTGCGGTTATTCCTCGGCGTAGTATCCAATGGTGCGGCAAGTCGTGCGTCATGGACCTCAGCCAAATGATGGAGGTTGGGAACGGGAGCATGAGCAGGAGACCAATCGTCTGCCCAGGGCGGCGCTATATATGTGGATGTTGTCGGCCATGGTGGTGAACGGCGCAAACCAGTTGTGCCTGCAGGGACTGATCCCCACTGTTCAGTTTTGAAACGACATACACAAGTAAGGCAAGTAAGTTGTTCGTTACATTGCCATACCGGGATACAAAATCTCCTCGGCCTGTATGTTTGCTGAAGTATCTATGTTTCATCTACATCGCTGAGTGCTTAATCCACTTCTGGCAACCGTTAATCGATTCACTCTTGTTCATATGTACTGTCAATGATGCAATTTTGCTCGTGCTACTCATGATTCAGTCTTTGTGCCAAGATTACTCTGATGAATTACAACCCCAAAAGAACATATAAACATTGATAAATTTGGATCTCCATCATTATTTTGGGTCATGCTTCCCATACGTTTTCCATGATTATTCCAATAGACAATTCAAATAGAAATATTATTTTTGTTCATGTAAAGAAGTCCATATTGTCCAAACTCAACAAAACATCCAATTCCATGATTTTTACATCCAAACAGGACTTGGAATTGTCTGATACCCATTGATTCCAACAGCAAATTATATTCACAACCAAACAAAATAATTTGAATTGGAACCCATTCCTTTCCATCTTGGATTTGGAATTCCCATACCAATTCAATTCCAAGCAGTTTTTCTTACGTCCAAACAGAGGGTTAGTGAAAATTTAGAGAGAAAAAACCATCTTATCAAATAATTATTTTCATGCTTTGTTTAAGTTTCTTCTGCAAAATGAGGGTGTGACAAGTATTTTGTTTAAGTTTTGTGCGTTGAAACTAACTTGCAATTTTTAATTTGAAGAAAGTATGGACCCAAACTTCAGAGACGAAGATGCGCAAGACATGCTCGCGGATTTTATCCGTGGGCCCGGGGGAGACCACGATGTCAACCAGTGGATGAATAACTCCGGTGAGGGAGATTCAGAGCTCGCCCGAAGAGATGGCTCCGGTGAGGTAGATCCGGAGCTCGCCCGAAGAGACGACTCCGTTGAGGGAGAATCTTACAACTTCGTCGAGGGAGACGATGATGGAGAAGCCGATGGCTCCCATGAGAGAGAATCCGACGGCTCCGGTCCAATCTTACAAATTACAAACTCTAGTGAGGTGCATATATATGTGTTAATTAAATGAAGCATATGTTTTCTATATACATGTATTAACACTCTTTCTTATTTTAGCCATCCGGATCTAGCACATCCGGATCGGTGCAGACGGAGCACTAGAGCTTCCTGAAGATGTTGCCCAAAAATATGTGAAGCAATGCAGAGAGATTGTTAGGGACCACATCCCGATCACCGTTCGGAATTTCATATGTCCGTGACAAAGCCAAAGAAAATATTTTTTAAAAGATGATGGCTAATTTCACCCTACCAACGCCGGAGGTGTGTCAGGATGAGGTGGATGAGAATAAGGAAGATCCTGAGTTTATCTTAATGCGAAAGGAAAAAGTCTTAGTGAAACTGGTCAAGGCGTTCACTTTAAGGAAGATGGCCCAGCAATTCAGCAATTGGAAGAAAAGATTGCACCTTGACTTTAACAAGAAAGACAAGACTCTGGATTTCACTGGAACGTATGAGAAGATAAAACCTTGCTGGGAAGAATTTGTTGAGTACAAGAAGTCGGAAGAAGCTCTGGCAAGGTCTAAAACAAATACGATAACCGCCGCTAAAAATATCTATCACCATCGTATGGGGCAAGCTGGCTACAAGGGTAGCCTGCCTAAGTGGGATAAACTTGAGGACGACCTGATTCATAAGGACATTGTTCCATAGACACTCTTCTGGGACCAACGACAAGGTCTTGGTTTTTGGGGCATGGGGGCACGTTGGACTCATAAGGGAAGTGCATCTATAATATAAGACATGAAGAAAATCCTCTACCCATTGATGATCTTAGAGACACAATAAAGGCTACTAAAGAGGGGAAGTTCTAGCCAGATAGAGAGAACGACGAGTTCACACGCGCCCTTGGGAATAAGGAACACTATGTAGGGACAAGAACCACACCAGGCTCAGTTGCGTGGAAACATGGGTTTGCCGAGGAGAAGAAGAAATATCCGGATAGAAGCCGTCAGAGGAGAAAGGATTTGCTGACAGCTAAAGCATAGAGTCAGGCAGACTAGTGGCATAACATTGAAGAAGAATTAAAGCGGCAGCGGGAGCAGACACAGCGGTAGCATTAACAAATCGATAGACTGACCAAGCAGCAAAGTACTACCCCACATACGGTAGACGGTGCATTCAATAGTAATGGCGTCGCACCATCTCATCGGAAAAGTAGCGTTGCTTCCACGCAGATCTAGGGTGATGATGATGATGCACTGCCGATGATGCACCCGGTGGATGATATAACGGAGATGACACCTTGTGAGCTGCATGTGAAAGACGTCAACATAACCATTAAGGCAGCGGTCGGCTATGTGAAACCAATGGGCCCTGAATCTACTCACCATGGTCGGACGGCTCCACGGGGCTACGTTGTTGCCGGGGTGGATAAAGTTATGAACGGATTCGAGCGAGTGAAGTTTGACTATCTTGAAGGTGAAGACAGGGAGGTGACTGAACTTGGAGACACCAAGAACTTGGCCATTGTATGGGTAAAGGAACACATCGTGCTTCCAAATTGGACTCCTGGGACATCCACTCGTCGGAGTAGCCATCCTTCTCCACCGCCGCCTCAAGACCAGTCTCTAGCACAACAGACGTCTTCGTACTCTCCGCCTCGCTAGCCGTCTTTAGCGCTTGCATCTACGCTGCTGCGTCAGCCGTCTCCGCCCGCGAAGTCTCGTGGCAGCAAAAAGGGGAGGAGAACCACCGCATAACCGAAGTGTGGACTGTCACCCGTCCCAAAAGTATCAAATCAGAATCTACCCAAGTTACCTTATCACTATACTGACGAGCAAACCCAGGAGATCGCACAGGCCGAATACGAGGCGTGGAAATCTAAGGAGAATGCGCTGAAAGAGTCAGATTTTCCCAACACTGAAGAAGACAAAGCCCGAGCGTTGAAAATGGTGAAGACCCTTTATCAACCCGAGCCGAGGCTATCATCGGACTATAACCGCTCTATTCAGAAGTAACACGACAAAATCGTGCGGTCAAAGAAGAGTAGTAGCTCAAGCGGGAAGTGCGGGAAATCAGTTGACCAACTCGGCCAATAGAAAAATCAGTCAATCCCCACGCTCGTAGTGTATTCCAATACCGAGGTGGGGCCGAGCACAGGTGCGGGCAAGCAAATTGACCCGGAGTTTACTGCAATGTACGGACTAGCGGCCACTGCTGTGGGTCTGTCCATTCCGCAGTATCTCGAGACCTTAGCAACCGTATATCCTTCTGATTTCACGTACAAATACCGGTACGGGCATCCTCTAGTCAGACCTGGGGAGGAAAATAATCTACCAACAAAAATGCGAAGAGTGCATAATTGGTACATGGAATCCTCTGCGGAATCTAATGACTGGATAGTGATGGGAGTTACAAAGGAGCATCACGGGTATGGAGATAGGCTTATTCTGATTCAGTTTGTAGAATTATTTCAGCTATTCCAGCAGAAGGCCCTCGACAAATCTATCCTCAGTGCATATTGTCTGTAAATATTTATTTTTGTAATTAAGTATCTAGCTAAGCTCATCTCGTTCATTGCATTTACAATAATACTCGCTATATTATAATTGCAGAATAAAGATTCTCGAATGCAAAAGAGGACAAATCTACGACATTAGGTTCATTGACCCCTATTGGGTTAATAAGAAAACTATTCTCACAAAATCCAAGAACACAGAAGATTCAATTGTGATGGCGTTAATGTTTCACGAAACCAAGAGGGAAATGCTTTTTTCCTTACAACTTCGAGTGAGTGCTATTGTCTTGTAAACATTCTGTTTTCCTTACTCAATGATAAGTGTATAACTGACGAGTTATGTTTGCGCAGCTCCCACTATATTCTGCTAATATCTGAAACAGACAAAGGAAGATTACTGGTAATGGACTCAAAACATAAACCCCTTCAGCTGTGGGACGACATGCAGCAACTGATCCAACTGTAATTTCAATCTTTATGACACTATATCGACAACTTTCGTTCTTTTTCTGACAACTCTCTTTGTTCATTTTCTTTGCCGGGCAGCCGTTGGAAACGGTTCACAAGAAAAGCTAGGGGTGAATGGAAGGATAAGCTTACATTTGAACATCTGCAAGTAAGTACTACTAGCTAGATCCGCGCATCTCCTTGATTCTAGTTTCAATACCATTATAATGCTCGATTATTATTTTGATTGAAACCATGTTCTTGTAAAGTGCTTGGACCAGGGAGACGGGAACCACTTATGTGGATACTATGTCTGCGAGTTTATTCGTCAGATGACCTACGCCAAGGGCAGAGATTTAGAAAAACTTCGTGCACATCAACCATCACTTTTATCTTATTACCATCTATTGACATTCTTTTATATATTGACCACACTTCTTTATATTAGATCGAACGACTGCGGGACGGTCTTCTACCAAGGGATCGCATACGAGCAATTCAAGAGGAAATTTGCGGATTCTTAGAAGCGGAGGTCCTAAACCCAGGAGGAGAATACTATCGCCATCACAGCTGTCTTGGATGAACTTGATGTTCAAATTCTTAGATGCATAGTACTTACTTGTATATTCAAGTCATAGTGCATGGCCGTGTATTAGAGTACTTATGGGAAAGAGTACCTACTTGTATATTCTTCACTCCTTACTTGTATATTCGATTCATGGTGCGTACTTACTTGTATATTCTTCAAGTATATTCTAATGCGATCACCATATATACTTGTATATTCTAATAAAATGGAATACAATAACAAAATCATGCTGATGTATTAGATGCAGAGTACTTATGAGAAAGAGTACTTACTTGTATAATGGAATATAACAAACCAAACCCTAAAAGGAAAACAAGAAAAAGAAGAAAAAATCTGTCGCGGCAGAGAAATGGCCAAAATGCTGCCGCGGCAGCGGGGTTATTCATCCCGGTTCTTGTTACGAACCGGGACGAATGATCCTGGCCAGGGACCAGCCCGCAGTGGCCACGTGGACGACCCATTCATCCCGGTTCTTAACACTACCGTGACGAATGAGGGAGCATTAGTTCCGGCTGCCCCATCCCGGGTGTGCAACGGGACAAATGACTAAAAAACAGGGACGAATGGGGGGGGGTTCTACTAGTGTTCCCAACACATGGGAGAGAAAGAGAGAGGGTGATTAGATCTATATGTATTTGGAGAGGACACCTCAAAACTAAACATATATGAATTTCATCTAGAGGGAGATGGAAGAGAGAGGAGGGGCATCCTCCACGACTCCAGTTGTGTGGATGAGGTCCCCTACTTTATATATGGAGAGGAAGGGGAGGGGCGCAACCCCTACCTTAATGCCGGCGAACCAGGTGGCTCCCCCCCCCCCCCCCCTAGAATGGGGCGCGTCCACTAATTGGACTTATCGCCCAATTCTGCCATGCCCCCATCCTTGTCACTCTAGGCAAGTGGGGCCCCTCTAACGGGATTTTTAGCCCGTGTGATTGTTCCCACTTGGGTCTAACCTTGTTGGGCAGCCCACAGACCCTTTCGGAAGTTTCTAAAAGTTTCTAGATGCTTCCGGTGCTCATTAGGATTCATTTTGACCATACCAGGATACCGAAACCCTTGCGGGAATGATCATCTATAGTGTCACCCCCTCCTTCGCGCTAGAGGATCTCGACGCCATTATTGCCTCAAATCACCGGGTCAAGCCCTAATGATGTCTGCCTCTCGCCTGCCAAGGCTAGGAAACTGTGTAAGATTGTCCCTTGGTCAGTCTGATCCGGGAGGAAGAGGAGCGAACACACGGGAGTACGAGACGGAGAGCCCTTGACGGGGAAGATCACTGTCAAGACCGCCAAAGCCCTAGATCACTGTCAAGAGGAGCGATCACACGGGAGTACTGATTGGTACTAGTGCGATGATGTAATTATTGTTTCTAGGAAAAGTGCCCGTGCGTTGCTACGTGGTAATTCTGTTGAATATGCCTATTTTGGAAAACCTACCCAAAAGCCATAATTTCAACCAAACTGAACCATTCCCAACAACAACAAAACGACACTCTAATTTCGCCGTCTTTTTTGTTTTTTAAACTATCAATTAAAGTATGGGTCCGCTATATGTATTTTCCGTTGTTTGACCCAAGAATGGTTAATATTATTCCCTAATTCTCAAAATAGGTTCGGTCCATTCCACTTAAGTATAAAATATATCAATATTTACAATAATATATAAAAATATATTTTATGTGGTTGTAATAATATTGGGGCTTGATGTATTAGATGTTTACATTTTTTTTAAAAAAAAATTATAGGATATACATATTTTGCCATTTTGGGAAGGAGTGGAGATAAGAGTAAGATGACCAGGGTATGGCTTCGCTTAGATTTAAATTCGTTGCATTACCTTTGTCTGTTAAACTGTTTATATTATTCTTGTTACAACAACAAAAAAAGCCGGCCAAATCTATATATGCATATGGCCATTCTATTGTGTAGTGTAACAACACTTCTGAAAGAGCCAGTTCATGGTCAGTTATCAGTCGATCCTTCCCAGATTCCCCATCGATCGGCCGAACATTTGATTATACACACATTCACTAATTCTGCTTGATTCAGTCCATTCACCAGCAGGCAGCAGACATGGAATCGCACATGCATGGCAATGTGTTGGTTTTATAAATTTTCCATGGATGAGAATGATACTATACTCGGCGTATAAAAAGACACAATACTCAACAACTGACCGGAGGATCAGCAGCCAATGTTTTTGTTTGCTAGCCTACTCATCTATTAGGTGCTCGTTTGCATGTTCATTGGACAGACTTGCCAACACAAAACGGCGTGCAGCAGGGCCTGGATAGTGAGCAAGTTGCTAGCTCCACGAAAACGGATAAGTCGGCTTAGTCACTGGACTAAGTGAAGATGCAGCAACCATTGGATTATCTTGTTGGTAGGACAGTAACGCGTAACAACTCTAGTCAAGATGAGTCGCGTATGTTCTGAGGCGTTCAGGCATGGTAACTCCACACGATACCTAGAAGAGCACGCATCTGCAGCAATGAGAGAGGCCATCTGAGCAGCAGATGAGGACTTAGGTAGCGTGGGAGCACCGAGGAAGTAGGCCATAAATGTGTTCAACTTGAGAAGCAATGGATTAGATTGACCACGGCGGACAGTGAGGCACGATGCAAAACAGTGAGGGTGCCAATCCGCCTGTACCGGCCTTTACGTCGCGAGTGTCCTCTTCTTCCTCCGGTCTCGGATCCCCATCTCCACTCTCCTCTCTTCTTCCCTGTCCTTGTCCGCTTCCTCCTCGTCCTTCCGTCTCTCTTTGTGGGCAGAAAACTAAGTAACACCCAGCCTCCCGTGACCCCGTCGTCCATCACGACTGGCCGACAACTGATCACCACACAAAGCCAGAGGATGAGTGACAAAAGGCATAGGCGGCGTGGACGACAAGCATCGGAAACATGCGACGTACTCTATCCGTTCTAAAATACAAGGCGCCCTTTAATTTCGCTGGTCAATCATGTCCAATTTTGACCATGATTTGTCTGTATAACATATCACAAAATTCATATAAAGATATATGAAATGGAAGAATTTTACAAGACGAATGCAACAGTACGTCAGTACCATTTATAAATTCTCTATTCATATAACTTATTATATATTGATGGTAAAAGTCAAACACCAAAGACCAGCACAAAAATAGCGTGCCTTATATTTTGGGACGGAGGGAGTACTATTTTTGTTGCGACGTACGTATGGACCTGCGGCGAGGCGAAGCAGCAAGAAGTCCATCGGCGTGTACCCGGCCGTCCTTGTCGAGACACGGAGCACCTTGGCCTCGAGCGCATTCTCCGCCTAGCCGACTTCTTCTAGCCAGCCTTGTCCACGGTCGTGGAGCGGAGAGGTCGGTTTGGAGGGGGGCGGGTGGGAGGGTTTGGTGCTATTTAAGGTAGGACTCGTCTCTAACTTGGAGACGTACCATGCTTAGAGTCGTTATATAGCCGATTGTTCGCTCGCGGGGTCGGTTTTTCATTAGCGAGAGTTGTAATTCATCCTGACTGCTTGAGGCGTCCATCACTACACGCATGAGACCAAGCACAGAGTTGGAATTTATCCCGTCTGCTGGAGGCGTCCATCACGTGCACTTATGGGACCAAGCGCACGATACAATCCGGGCAGGATTAAATTGAGATTGCGGGTAGATATTGTAATTGTGGAAGGGCTCGACGGACCAACCAACCAACTAAGCAAGCTTTATAGCTTTTATTATTAGGTAAAAAGATAAAGATTTTTAGTCCATGATGTAATTATTAGTTGGTCCATAGGTAAGCAAATAATTAAGCCCAATATAACAGCCCATGTACGGATTACCTGCAAAATAATAAAAATAAGCCCATTTACACCGATGTACTCGTCTAGGCCATCGTGGTCTCTGTACGTGAAGCCATCCATCCGATCCATCCATTGATGGAAGCTGCCCCTGCATGCGTGCGCGTCCCGGCCGCCGCCTCTATCTTGTCGATCCCCGTCCGGGCTCTCCCTGCTAGGGCCTAGGCAATTGACGCTGTCGCCGACTGACTGTTGCCCGCTGCCATTCGTCTCCAATTCCACGGCAAACAGCCGGAGAGATCAGATACGTACGTTAGTTGTCCCACCGGAGACCCGACGGTAACTACTTGTTATTACTTATTGCCGATGTTTTCCTATGGATTAGAACCTTAGTCGCATAGTCTAGATCACTAGTATACTACTCCTATCCTATAAAAAAATGGATTAGTTCCTTAAATTGTGCCTTTTTTAGTTGTATTATTCGGCCGGCTGAAGCTAATGCGTGCCCAAAAAAAAGTATCTTTTAACTATCTCCCACTCAAAAAAATACTATCTCCACTTTTTTTCCCCATAAAGCTCTTACTTTCGCTAACATGGAGCTGTTTGTAATTGTTTGGTGAAAGCTTAATTTTTCATGCAGATAAACATTGTAATCTGTGGCAAAGTTATGGTTTGTCCCACAATTTTTTTTGTGCTGACAAATGAATTTTGGCTGTCTAGTAGTATCCAAGTAAACATGCCCCGGTTTTGACTTGCTGCGATCTAAAACATGCGATACCAGCTTACATCATAAAAGCAAGGCACATTGCCTAGCTACAACCATAAAAGTTCTTACAACGGATAGCAAAGGGATAAATAAGCAACGGGGCTACATTAAGTTGAGCTAGGGCCAGGAGCCGAAGAATGATAAATGCAAGCATCCCATATTTTGTTTTCGCCAAATAAGGATGTACCAAAATTTGTGTAGGTTGTGCCATTTCTCTGAAGGTTGACTGTGTTTTAAATCATGCTTCTAGTTGACTGTGCATTGTATATTGCTATAGCTCTTTGCAGAAGCCGGCAGATTATTGTTCTCGACATACATTCACATCCCTTTGTTTCGGATTATTTTTCAAGATGGCTCGTACCAAGCAGACAGTTTACAAATCAACCGGAGAGTGGATCCCGCCGCGTCCTAATTATGGAGGGAAGGGACCTCGCCGGCAGTTGATCCGCGCTGCCTGGCCTGGTTCAGCAAGGAAGGCGCCGCCTGGCCAACAAATGATCACCGGTCCACAGTTGACCTGGGATGCCTGGCCTGGTATAGCAAGGAAGGCGCCGCCAGGCCAAGAAATGATCACTGGCCCGCAGTTGACCCATGCCTGGCCTGGTATAGCAAGGAAGGCGCCGCCTGGCCAAAAAAGAAAGACTGTTAGGGCCACATCAAAGGGTCCTTCGTTCCGAATGGCCAAAGGACATGTACTACTTTAACTCTCTCCCTAGTTGGGAACTAGCTAGTGTCCCATATATAGAACTGTGGTAGCTTACCTGATGAGTGTTTATTTGCAACTCTGGGTTTAGGGATGTGGAGACAAGAAGCCGTACCGTTACCGTCCTGGAACAGTTGCTCTTGGGTATGTACTTGCACTTTTCTACTTGTTGATTTAGGACGCCGCTCTAGAGCCAGCAAGAAGGAATTGACTTTAAGTCACTAGCTCGTTTTGATTGCAGCGAAGTACGTAAGTACCAGGAGGGCACCGATCTGCTCATGAATAAATTTCCGTTCCAGAGGATGGTTAGAGAGGTTGCTCAGAACTTGAAGGTCCGCTCATACTTACACGAGTCGTTTACAAACTGCAACGCTTATTCGAAGGTGTCGGAGCATCCCGTTCTTACTCTTCTTTTTCGTTTTTCCGATGCAGGTTGATCTCCGTTTGCAGATCCGCGCTATTCTTGCTTTGCAGGAGGGAGCCGAAGCTTATCTCGGCGGCCTCTTCGAAGACGCGCACCTGTGTGCTACCCATGCCAAGCGCGTTACCATTATGCCTAAGGACATTCAGCTGGCTCGGAGGATCCGCGACGCCAACCTGCTGTCTGTTCCCCATGCCAAGCGAATCACCATTCTTCCTAAGGACATTCAGCTGGCTCACAGGATCTTTCGCGAGATGGCATAGCAATGCTAACCTATGGAACTATAGTATACAATGACGATATATTCGCCTTTGTTTTACCAAAAGTGGGACTTTTGTGAGGTTGCAGCTGATTTTGGAGTCATGTTCTTGTCCACCACTTGATTGATATTTTCTCGTATGTATGTATCCAGGATCTGGGGAAAGATGCATGTATTTATACATAAATTATTTTTTAAACATGAGACAAACATCTTATTTCTTACGAATGAACATTTATAGCATCGTATATGAACATTTTTGTAAAAATATTATTTCAACATATTTTTTTGAAGTATGCATGTAAACAAGGTTTCACGCTACCTGAATAGGTATGGGGAAAAAAATGCCAACATGTATTTATGTTTCTTACATTTTATTTTCAATAGCTGGCTGTAACGACAGACATGATGGTCCACACGGATCATTGAAACTCTAGCTTTCTCATTTTTGTCAGTGGGTCGATCTTCCCATCTCAGGTATATATACTGATCTGCTTTTTGTTTTTTGTTCGTGTCATATCACGCTGCTCATATGAGTCATCCACACCTTGCCTATGGGAACAAAATGTATGCATGTCTTCATGTTTCCTAGTACAATTCTTTTTCAATATACCTCGCTGTAACGACATACATGATGGTTCAGACGGATCACAGTTTAGTTTTTTTTTTTTGGGGGCGTGGATCTTTTTATCTTAGGTATATTGCTACAAGCATAGGAGTGATATATGTGCAGCACGGGTGTTGTCCGTTGTCCCGTTCGGAACCCTTGGTGGCGCGTTTTGTGGGGCTGCACGTGGGTGAGACTCGTTGGTGTCGGTGCATGAGGCGGAGAGCTGCTGTGGTGGTGATCTCCAGTCCTGAGCGCGATGGTGGCTGCTCGGGTTCGCTTTGGTCGCTTTGGTGATAATCTTGCGATCAGATGTGATGATCTGGATTGTGGCATCGCAGCGATGAGGAGACTAGGCGCGGCGGTGCGCAAGATGCCGGGCCTGGCTGCCCAGTTTGGCCGGCCTCGTCGATGGATTTTGCGACTTTTTCGTCATGTTTGTCGGTGGAGCCGTGGAGGGTGCCCGTCGGTCATCAACCAGAAGTGGCGCCCGGATGCGAGGGTGGCAGCCCCGGATGGTGGTCTGCCGAGCTAGGAGGCAGATCTGGGCCCCGTTGCCTAATTCTGTGCGTGGCCTCATATCGTTAGGTGCGTGGGCCCAATGATTTGCACATGCATGAAGGAATTCTTTTAGCAATGAAATTGACATGTTTTTGTGCGAGGGGGCGCTCTGGCGTCGGTTGCTTGTTGGGGCCTCGCTTTGGATGCTCCACTGACCTTTCCGACCTGAGAAGTGAGCTGGTGGTTGGCGGCGGCGAGTTCTAATTTGGCTAGGTGGTGCTCCGGGTTATCGCCTCCGCCACGTTGTGTTGAGTTGTTAGAGTGTCGGCTTTGGTCATTCGTGTGGCTTGGTCCCTAGCTCGTGTTGGGGCGCAACCTCTGGTGTGGTTGCTATTTTCGACTTAATCGATCAAAAGCATTGCATAGGTTCGAAAACAAATATACGATTTTTGTTCGTGTTATATTAGGCTCATTCCGCAGCTAGCTCCATCTTCGAGTGTTTTTTTTCTCTATAGCTCCAGCTCCCCGCGCGCTGGCTGCGATGGAACCTCTTTATATTAGCCTTATCCGTGATGATACACCACAAACATACTTGTCGTCGGATACGTACATGGAGTTTGTAATCCGTTGCGGCTACCACATTGACCCGAAGTAAGGACGACCCTTGTATAGCGGCGACAGACACGGACGCTAAATCAGATGTGCGAGATAGCGAGAGATCCATCTGGCGGCCGGCCATGGATGACGGCGAGACTGTACCACCACCAGCCAAGAGGAGGAAGGCGCCGTACATGTCGCGCGACCTCGTCTCAAAGATCCTGGCGCGTCTGCCCATCGAGTCGCTGCTGCGGTTCAGTGTCGTCTGCAAGGCGTGGCGCGCCACCATCTCCCACCGTGCGCACCTCCGCTTGCAGAATCCATGCCTGCTCATCTCCCCGCACACGGAAGACGAGTCCTACCGCCTCGCCGATGATGAGAAAGTTCTCCTACCGACAGATAAGGTCGGCCTGTACAGGTGGGAGGCGCACCAGCAGTGCACCACCGCGTCCCTGGTGCACGCCACGGACCTGTCCTCCGACCACCCGATGATGCATGACTTCGCACACTGTGACGGGCTGGTCCTGCTGCCCACCGAGGCCGTGGTGCACGTGCTTAACCCCGCCACACGCCGCACCCTCAAGCCTAGCTACCGTCCGGTGGCCATCCCAACTGCCCCACGCATTCGCCGGCAGCCACCAAGCGTTCGGTCTCGGGTATGACCCTCGTTCTAACCTGTACAAGGTTGCCCGCTTCTTCTACCACTACGTGTACGCGCGCGTTACGGGAGGCTACCGCTACAGCGCCAGTATGGAAGTGTTCACCATCGGAGCCGACCAGCACTGGCGCGAGATTGAGAAGCAGCCGCCATACCCTTTCTTGGCACAACGAAGGGCCACCTTCTTCAAGGGCTCTCTCGTCTGGACCATCGACGAGCGTACCCTCCAGGACGCCGCGCCAGGTTTCCTTCGTTTCGGGTTGGAAGACGAGGACTTTGGGGTCATGCCGCCACCGCCTTGTCAACCGAGGCTGGAATATAGGATGTCCAATTTGACCGAGCTGCACGGGGAGCTATGCTTGGCCTGTGTAGGGGCCGACGAGAAATCCATCGAGATGTGGATGTGCAACAATGTCGAGAATCCTCAATGGGATCGACGTTACACAGTCATCGATGCATCGTTCGGCCCCCGGAGTCTCTATCCAGTTGCTGCATTTGATGGAGAGATTTTGTTCAAAAATTGGACGTGCTCTACAAGACGCTATGATCTCAGAAGCAAAGTTTTTAAGGATGTGCACATGTGGGAATTGAGATATCATGATCCAACCACAAGCACGTTTGCATACCGAAGGAGGGTTTTCACCCACTTTGATGTAATCCACTATGTTCCAAGTCTAATTCCAGTCTAGCTCAAGGCTGGTGTTTTGTAAATGTTTCCTTTCATCTAGCGATATACTACTAAAATACTCTGTTCTATAAACGACAACTTTGTTTTTACTTGTGACGGTATATTGCATTCTTGGCCGTGCTATATCAAAGGGCAAAAGACTTGTCTTTTATATTGATAAAGAAGGAGTAAACATGTGGTGGCCTAAGCCAAAATAAAAACACACGAACAAGAAAAAGAACGCACCTCAAGAAACTAGTGCAGCCAGATGCTTGGCGCCAGCGGAAATCCAATTCTTGCTTTCGTCTTTTATCTTCTGAAAGAGTGCCGTCGGGGTCATCAACTTGTTGTTGAACACTCCCGCGTTCCTTTCCTTCCAGATCTCCCAGGTGATTAGAGTGATTGCCGTCTTCAGGCCCTTGGGGTTGGCAGACGACACGGCGGCCAAAGCCTGCCAGTACTGTAGGACCGTAGGCCTCACCGTCTCCGAAATGTGCACGAGATCATTGCAAGCGAGCCACGGGGCCGCCGCTTGCCGGATGCGCCTGGAGTAACGGCACTCGAACAAAATGTGGCGTGCCGACTCTGGCTGGGCCCTGCAAAGCTGGCATTCGGGGGAGTGCGGCCATCCCCTTATGGCTAATTGGTCCGAAGTCTAGAGCCTGTTCTGCACCACCAACCAGGCGAAGAAGCGGCACTTCGGTGGCGCCCAAACCTTCCCGACGATATTTCCAAAGGAGCAATGTATGGATCCCCTGAATTGTGCTTTGTAGGCTGACCCAGCCAGGTATTTCCCGTCGGCCGTAAGCGTCCATGAGATGGAGTCTGAAATGCCAGGCGACAGCACAAACCCCTACAGCAGCTCCCATGGGTTGAGAAACTGCTCGATGTGCTCCACCGAAAAGGACTCAAAAGAGATATCTGCCATCCAAGTGTGGTATGTGATTGCATCGTGGACCCTTCTCTTCTTTCTCCTTTATGCCGCAAAAATCTTAGGTGCTATTGATCTGAGAGTGGCCCCGTTGAGTCAGGCGGAGTTCCAGAAGTAGGCCCTCTTACCATCCCCTATCGTGACCCTCGTGGAAGCGTTGAAAAGGTCCCTATCGGCCTGGTCATTTGGGGTGTCAAGACCTACCCAGGACTTGTCCGGGGCCACCCATTCGTACCAAAGCCAGCGCAGCCGTAGAGCACTTGCAAACTTTTCTAGGTCCAGAATCCCGAGATCTCCTAGGATTTTTGGGCGGCACACCTTTGCCCAACTGACTTTACATTTGCCCCCGCTAACTGTTTCACTACAGGCCCATACCATACCTCTCCTGATTTTATCCAGCGCCTCCAACGTTCCTTTGTCCACCTTAATTGTCGTGAGTAGGAAGATATGCATCAAGGTCAGGATAGACTTAACCAGTTCCGTGCATCCAGCCTTATTCAGAAACTTATCCTCCCAAGGGTTCAGTTTCGCAGCAGCCTTGTCTATGTAGGGCTGGAGGTCAATCTTCCGAAGCCTACCCAGCGAGAGCGGAAGCCCCAAGTAAGTGAGGGGGAACATGGCCCCCGCGGCAGGAAAGAGCTGCAAAATCTCTGTGACATCCAAATCTTCACATGTGATAGGCGCCACTGCACTTTTGGTCGCGTTTGTCACCAGACCGGTGACATTCCCAAAATTCTCCAGTATCGCCACTAAATTGGAGACATCCTGCCCAGTTGGAGACAGCTTGACAATCGAGGTGTCAAGGCCAAATCAGCATCCACATGCACCCTCGTACTAAAGCAGAGAAGCAGCTGAGCTTGAGCATGCATCACCCGCATACGTTAGGCCTCACGAAATTGAATTTCACCCTGCTTTATAAATAAAGCAACGAGCATACAGGAGTTCACCGATAGAAAAACAAACGCCGGAAAGCAGCACAAACATGCCCACCAGGAACAAAAACAAAGATACAACTCGAAGAACGCCGGCAACAAAATGAGAAGGTAGGCATTGGCCGCCCTAGAGCACGAAAAACGCCTTCTGCGTACTTCTTTATCAAGGACATTCGATCTCTTGAATGTGTCTTTTCTGACGCTGAAACCATGATCTTTAGCATAGGAGTCATAGGCCGCCTCATGGGACTTCCACTTCTCGGGAAGTAGTTTCGAGTAAATGTTCCGTAATTTTCATTCTCTATAGCATTAGAGATGCCCTCCTTCGCTGGTTCCTCACCCTCTGATTCCTCCTCATATTCATCCTCGGCATCAACACCATCTGTCACCTACAAAATAAAAAATGCAGCCATATAAGTTGTCATTTCATTGCTTCCATCCATTGCTATCCATACACAAATGATCAACATACTTCACTCTTGATCTCCGAGCAGGATGCTTCTTCCATATGATCATCTATGTCATTCTCCATGTCTGAATCCCCATGAAAGTCATGCTCATCTTCATCATCAGAGATTAATATAATCTAAAGATTTATTAAAAAAAATATGAGATGTCATTTCATAGTACTTTCTCATCCTCATGGTCGGGGATTAATATAATCTACATAATTAAAAAAAAATCTATGAGAATATATCATGGTACTTCACCATTGAATCAAGATTCCCCATCATTGTTCTCATCGAAATAGACAAGGAATTATGGATTAGGGTTTACATGCAGGCTACTCACGTCATCATCATCGGGTTTTTTTCCACCATAGAAGCCGTCCTTGGGAGGTTCATCTTTATATGATGACCTAGATCCTTCCTCTGGAGATGAACGCTCATCTTAACATGGCATAGATCTGTCCTCCAAAAATGACAAAGATCCATCCTCCGCCATCTCTACAAACATTGCAAGACATAAACTGTAATCAGTACATCTACAAAACCGAGGACACTCAAACAACTGCAGTTTCCCTAGAAGATGTCATTTCCAAACCAAGGTAAGATGGCCTATCGTGTTGTAAACGCACCCGCCTACTTCGGACACTTAATTTAGATGGGACGACACTAACTTAGGATGCAACGGACGGGGGCAGAGCCGACGGTGTGTTTTCTGTCACGACTTGGTGATGGACGGAGTAGGGGGGGACACCGGTTCCGGAGCGGCACCCATGAAAGAGTGCATGATGGGGATTGCGAGATGGAGGTGGATGGGTGAGGTGCAGATGGCCGCCGAAAATATCTTTGTTACCTATGATATGGATCGTGCTCGTTATCTAGAGAGAATGTACGGACAGGTATGCAAGAGACCAGATCTGAAATACTCTACTATATAACCATGCATGAGCATACGTTGACATGTGATACGCAAAACAGCATACCGTACATAGGCATACGGGGGGCGTACATGGCCTTGGACATGGGCTACTCAACCACAAATGGTTTTCCCCAATCAGACACCCCCAAGTTTTTGGGCTACTTTTCTAGGGGGTATGTAGCTAGGGAAGCAATGCCCATCCATACTATACCCAAGATGTCAAACTTATAACCATGCCAGCATGTCCCACTCCTACTAGAAGTGTGCCTTATCTGGTGACACTGCCGAACCAGTCACACGACCTCTAGATATGGTCACACCGCCGAATTACAATCCGGTATCAACGACACGAGTAAATCCAATTACCACTAAAGCTATCGTTCTTGCATCTTTACGGCAAACAAATTCACCCATGGTAGATGAAAACATGGACACTATAAGGGTGGAATTGCAAAAGATGTATTATGGTAACTTCAAAATTGAGCCAAAGCCACTAAGCCGGATGTATGAAAAGCCTTACCCAACATATTTTGATTCTCTACCATACCCCCAAGGTTACATGGTTTCTGGTTTTGCTAAATTTGATGGGGTAGATAGTGAAAAAACATGGAAACATGTTAGTCAATATTTAGGACAATTAGGAGAAGCTGATCATAATGATCCTTTGGAAGTGCGTCTTGTCTTTAAGTGGTACCACTTTTACATGGTTTTCTGCTTTGCCTTATGGTTCTATTAATACTTGGTATCATCAAGAAAAGAAATTCCATGACCATTTTTATATCGGTCATAATGAGATTAAGTTGTCACATCTTACATCCGTTAGGCACAAACATAATGAATCAGTTACCGATTATGTCAAAAGATTTCGAGATACTAAAAACCAATATTATGTGTTTCTATATGTTATCCAAGTTTTGCAAAGTTCTTTGGCTCAAGATAAATGAAGCAAAGAAACAAAAGATATACATGGTTCTAAATCCGATTGTCCTTGTTTCAATGTGGTTGAGTATAATTGCCGTGGTATGATACACGACATCACCATTGTGATTAGCAATGGATTTTATGGAGGGTCCACAGTGTGCAACCGTCGGTATACGTGCGGGATGAGTCACAAGAATGTAAGAGACACGATGTATCCAGGTTCGGGACCTCAGCCGGGTGAGGTCCTTACTCCTGCAAGGATGAACTATGAGGTGGTGTCTGGTGTTACGGTACGCTCCTGGAGCTGTATCTCTAGGTGAATTCGTCCCTACTAGCGGAGCCCTAGACTGCCTTATATAGGCGCTGGAAGTCCCGCTGACATGTGGGGCCCAGCTGTACGATCAGCCGGATGGGCCCACTCAGGGTCATATATAGTGTACTTCTCCTTGGGTATGTCTACATCGTACAGCATGGCTCTGGCACAAGGACTACTGATGATGACGCAGGCAGCCAAAGTTCTCGAGTACGGCCGCCTATGACATAGAAAGATAGTTGACATCGTGTGCTCTGTAGAATCAACCTTTAGCCCATGCCTCCTTTAGCCCACACCTATTTTAAATATAAGAAAACACTCTAGTTACTTTGCTGCAATTTACTTTACTTTCACTTTACTTTACTTGCATCTCCAATTCGAATTTACATTATCTCCATCACCACTTGCATTACAAAAATACAAAAACAATCCATTGCATATTTATTCTCATTTGCATTTAGTAGTAGATTTAATTATTGCACATTTACTTTCAGTTTTGCATTGCAATTTAGAAGTCTCACACCTTGTGCTTGACAACCACTTGGTGAGGTTCAGGGCACAAAATTCTCTACTTGTTTGCAGGATCCCGGAGAAAGCTTGGAAGACAACTGCTGAAATACTGGCTCCCCAAGAGTTCGATATAAACCCTCGAGTCACCCTCGTGGGGAAGAAGGCTTGCCACTAGCTACACACTCTGCACTTGGAGTCTCAACCTAGCCATGTTGCCGGGGAGCCATAGGTGAAGGAGTTGTCCAAGGGAGCTCACAAGAAGTCTTCATCACCAACAAGGTGTGCAAACACCTAAGCTTGGGGAGGTTGCACCTACGTGAGTACCGTCCTTTCTATCTCCACCTTCTTTCAACTAGATTGTTTTGTTTCTTGTCTTGTTTTTGTTTTTGTTTTGTCTTGCATATTTTATTTTAGTTTGCATTTTAGCTTTGCATTTATTTATCTAGTTTATTTTAGTATTTCGAATTTGCCTAGTTACTTTTCTTTTCAGTTTTGCATAAAAAATTAAAAACTACATAAAAACTGTTAAAATGGGTGATAGAACTAAATTAAGTGACTACACAAATACACCCAATGAACAATTCATTGCTAGGCCAATTACTACACCTGAAATACAAGCTGAAAGCTATGAAGTAAGTCCTAGTTTATTGAATTTAATTACTAGAGAGCAATTTGGTGGTAGTGCTGTGGAGGATGCCTCTATGCATCTTCATGATTTCATGGAAATATGTGATATGCAAAAATTTAAAAATGTGGAAAGTAGTGTTTTAAAACTGAAATTATTTCCTTTTTCACTTAGAGGAAAGGATAAAGAATGGTTACTTTCACTACCTACAGCTAGTATAAAGTCTTGGGATGATTTGAAAGAAGCTTTCATTAAGAAATATTATCCTCCCGTTAATATTTTGCAAAATAGGAATAATATCCTCTCATTTAGGCAAAATGATAATGAACATGTAGCCATGGCATGGGATAGAATTAAATTAATGATTAGAACATGCCCATCACATGGAGTAAATGAATGTACCATACTACACTCTTTTTATAATGGTCTAAACTACATGTCTAGAAATATACTTGATTCTGCTGTTGGAGGTGCCTTTATGAGTAAAACTGTAGGTGAGGCTAAGAGCATATTAGAAAGCATATTGCAAAATTATAGTCAATGGAATACTGAAAGAGCACCCAATCCCACTAAGAAAATAAACTCAATTGAAGAAACCAATGATTTGTCTTCTAAAATGGACACTATTCTTGCTTTTATTAATAAACAAAATATGGAGAATGTGCCTTTATAGGAGCTAGTTGGTAGTAATTCTGAAAGTGTGGATGTTAATTTTGTTAGGAATTATGGTAGAAATGGTTTTGGTAATGCTTACAATTCATATAGTAAACCTCCTTATGTGCCAAATAAACCTTTTGTTCCATATCATAATGCTAATGAAAATAAGTGGAAGCCTTCTAGTGAAATTTTTGAATCTAATAAATTGCTTATGGAACAAGTTGCTAGTCATAATGCTATGATACATGAGTTAAATAAGTCTATTGCATCCATTAGTAGTGATATTAAAGGATTGCAACTTCAATCTTCGAGTTTAGATAAAGCATTGCCAAAATTAGCTGATAACCAAGCAACTCTATTAAGCATGTCAGCAGGAAAACCACAAGCACAACCTAGTGTAGGAATGAATTCTATTACTATTGCTGCTCCTATTATTGAAAATATTGATCATATTGCTGAGAATACAAGTGAGCATGTCCCTACTAGCTTAGAAGAAACTTTGATTGAAATAGTGAAGTACCCTGAATATTTAGTTCCATATATGTCTTATCTTGCTAGCAAAGATGAAATTAGTCCTCATGAATCAAGCATGCTAGCTAAATTAGAGAGTAAAGTAGAGGAAATTATGATGCTTACTTAAATTAAGGATCCATTGCTTGATTTAGAAAAAAGTAGCTTGCAAGAACTTATTGCTACTCTACAAAAATTTGCTAGTGATCCCACTATAAATGTTAATCAACCTGGCTTTGGATCTTATATTTCTAATCATGTCTTGCAAGAAAAAATTTCTAGGTACAAGAATGAGGCCATGATACCTCCTAAGCTTGGGGATGCATGGATCCCCAAGGTGCTAGTTTCAATAGGAAAAGAAATTCACCATGCTATGTTAGATCTAGGTTCTAGTGTATCGGTACTCTCTAAACAATTATATGAATTGCTAGAACTAATTTTTTTAGAAAAGTGCTCAAGTGAATTTATCCTTGCTGATAACTCTACTAAAAATGCTATAGGACAAGTAAAAGATGTTATGATTGAATTGCACATGAATTTTGTACCTGTTGATTTCATTATTATGGATATGGGGGATAAATCTCCTAGTCCTATTATTTTGGGTAGACCTTTTCTTCGTACTACAGGTGCAATCATAGACTCCAAGGAAGGGAATGTCAAGTTTCAGTTCCCTCACAAGAAAAGCATGGAGCACTTCCCAAGGAAGAGGGGCACGCTGAAGAACAAGCTCCCTCATGAGCTTTATCCCTGTTGATTATCAAGTAAGTAAAGCCTAGCTATATGGCTATAAAGAAAGCACTTTACGGGAGGCAACCCGGTTGTTTTTGTTTGGATTTTCCTAGTGTACTCTTGCTGTCTCAAGAGATTAGTTTTTTTGTTTTAATTCTGGAGTTTTCAATAAATAGTCAAGTCAAACCCATTTGAACTTCTAAGTTGCTATCCTAGTGCATGAAATTTCTGTTTCAGCACGAGTCTGCTCACCGTATGATTTTACGTTTTTTATTGGTATGTCGGATTGAGCTAATTTTTTAGTATGTTCTGCTTTTCGTCCTCTGTAAGCACAAAAATTGGCTTAATTTTTTGACGAGTCTAGCTTAGGGAAAAACGTTCGTTTTGCTGCTGCTTCTTTTCTGGACAGATTCTGCCTTCTTTTGTTTTATGCACTCTTTGGGCTTGGGAATCGAATTTCCATGATTCTTTCAAACAAGAGAGTTAACATACAACATAATGAACCTTATTGTCTATCTACTGGAGCATTTGATTTGGAATTTTAAACAGCAAGCATGTGATTTGTTTGTCCTTGCTAATCTCACCCCACATAAAAAGAATGGGAGAAACATGTTTTGTGAAGTTTTTTTCACAGGGAATAGAGGAGCTGCGCCTCAAGACATCCAAGAATGGTGAAAGCCATAAGCTTGGGGATGTGATGAGCACCCCACTGGAGCTACACTCTTTTGGTTAGCACACGTCTACTTTCTGTTTTTCTAAGCAAATCATTTATCGTAGAGACTTGAAGCGTCTAGTTTTTGTTTTTATTTTTGTTTTGATAAGACCACCACCATCATTTTATATGAGATTGAGCTACTGGAGTTTGGGGTTGGAATGTATTGGATGCTAGTATTATGACTTGGAATACGGATGCCATGGTTGATTTGAAGAGCTACATATGTTTGCATGATTTATAGGCTTTTTATGTGTAGAAATTTGCAATAATGTTGTCTTGAGCTATCTCTTATTCATGTTCTTGATGTTAATTGCTTGTTTATTTAGTTTGTCATGAAATGAGTAGTTCTATGGACATATGCATGCATAGTAGCTGGTCAACTATCTCCCTCTTGCTAGCCCAAAAATTTAAAAATTCCAACAAGTAAAAACTTGTTTTCCAACACTCCTTAGCCAAGTATTTCCAGTGAGTCCACCATATCTTCCCATTAGCTTTATTGCTTGTAACATCCAAGTATGAAAACATCCCTTAGTGGTTCAATTTCTTGTTTACTTTCAAGCAATGCATCATGTCATCATCTCATTGCATTTGTTTTATTTATGTTTGCATTGTTTTCATAATGAATCAACCTTGTTTTCACACTTGTCTGTTACAATCTTTCAAACAAAGAATTGCAAAACAAAACCTTTCATTGTTTTCCAAGTACTTCAATTAATGTTCAACTATTAAATTGTTGCCTCAATCATTCACTTAATTCCACCAATTAAATTCAAATCATTTCCAATTATCAAATCAGTACCTTTTTGGGAACCATAAAACTCACCAAACATTCTTCCCTCTAAATCATTCTAAAAACCCTAGGGGTAACCCTATTCTATGCATGTTTTTCTTTAAGGTTTTATTAAACTCAAATCCCTCTATTTTGGTTTCAAACACAAACTTCTATTTTAAAATTTAATTTTTGAAATCCAAGCTTGCAATGTGGTTTCTAATCACCTAAAAAGCTTAACTAAATTTTTCTGTAATTTTTCTTGATTAAAACCTTAACAGTTTTCTCCAAAAAAGCAAACTACAAAAAAAAAAAAAACAGGAGAAATAAAAAAGTGGGCAGCAGCTAGCGAGCGCGGCAGCTAACAGCGGCCCAAGCTTGCTAAGCCTACCCCGCGCGCGACCCAACCCAGCTAAGCGCAGCTTAACGCTTCGCGATTCGTGCGAGCGCCTGTTTCCCCTTCTTCTCGCGGTACGGCGGCAATCCGCCGGTGCCACCGCAGCCCCGAGCGACTCCGGCGGCCAGGAGGGCACCGCGGGCCTATAAAAGCAAGCCCTAGCCCCCCTATCTGTGCCCTAGCTGCTAGGGTTTCTCTCTCCCCGCGCCGCGCCGCAATTTCCCTCCTCCATCGCCGACCTCCACCTCTCTGTTTCATCCCGCCGGCGAGCCTCTGAAGAATTCGATGGCGCCGCCGCAGAGATCTCCCACCTAGCCACCCACAAGCAGGAATCAGATCGCCGTGGTTTCCTCTTCCCCTTGGACACCCGCAATCGCCACGGTGAGCTTCCGATCGTCGACGCCGTCCTCTCTTTTCTCTCCGGCCGCCGCGCCCCGTTCTCTGAACTTGCACACCTCGTCGCCGTTGCAGAGCAGCGCTATGGCTTTGGAGCACGGGAGTAGCACCGCCACCATCCCCTCTACCCTTTGGACACCTGAGCAGCCGCGGAGAAGCCCCAGGAGCTCGCCGCCGTCCTCGACTGCCCGCGTCACCGCCGTCGTCAGCAACGTCATCGTCGCGCCTCTGCCTCGTTCTGCAACGTGGTGAGCCGCCGTTCATCTCCTCCCTCTCCCTCCGTGCATCCAGTAGAGGCGCATCCATCTGCAACGCACCCATGCATCCAATCGTGAGCACGCCCGTGCCAATCGCCGCCGGCGAGTTTCTCTGTACGTCGATGAAGCAATCGCTCGACAGTTCGTCGGTTAAAAATTCAGACTTGCACGAGCTGTAACAATATCCTCCCTGCGCTGCGTATACTGTCAAACACACGACAGCAGCGCAGTGGTGCGGGCCTTTTGCGCGCACAGCGAGCTCGCGGGATCGATCCCCCGCGGCCGCAAACTTCTTTTGGAGATTTTCTCCGAGCGCGCAGCCCCACCTGTCAGTGGCCCTCCTTGCCACGCCAGCGCTTGCGCAGTGCCACGCTGCCACTGGCCCACTGTGCAGTGACAGTGGGTAGAGTGAGACTGCGTAGCAAAAGTTTTGCTGCGTATTTCCAAAATTCCAAAAATCCTTTTAATTAGCAGAATTAAATATAAACTTCTAAATTCCATATCTTTTGTTTTATAAATCCAATAAACACAAACTTTATATCTATTCTGATCCAAATTTCCTAATCTATCCAAATATCCAACTTGTGTTCTGTTTTGAACTTTCAAATTACATTTCAAATTCAAATTTAAATCATTTCAATTGTATTTTGCCAAATTCATAACTAATTCATGCTAAGTCCAAATCATGCCAATAAATTATGTTTTCAATACCATTTTAAATAAGCTATTCAAAGATAATTTTTGTTTCCTGTTTTGAATAATTTAAATTGCCTAAACAATTTAAATCTTGTTTAATTCAATTAAAACTTGTTTAATATTGTTTAATTCATAATTAAATAATCCAAAGTCCAATTTCAAAATGTGAAACATGTAATCCAACTAAAATTTGATAACCTGTTCAAATATAAAATTTGTAAATTGTTTTGCACACCCTAACTTGATGAAAACAATAGTTGTTGTGTGACATGCTTAAGTAACAAAATTCCAAACTTAATAAATGCTTTTCTAAATTGTTAACTATCATTCCAATTGCATTTAATACTGTTATCTTATTGTTTTCATCATGCATTCATCATGATAACAACTATCACCTAATAAATAATCATTGCTTCCAATTATTTCCAATGGATCTTTCCATATGCAACCCTTGCATATGGGTCCATTTAAGTTGTGCTATCATGTTAGCTAATTTATTTTGATGCAACTATTAACCTTGTCATGCATCATATTGATTGTGCACAATGCCATGGCAATGATTGTTTATATTCCTGTTTTGTTTGTTGCTTCTTCTCGGTTAGACGACGACTACGTTGAGACCGACGATCCTTACGACACCACCACTCAGGACCTAGCCCAGTACGATACTGAGCTGCCAGGCAAGTTATCACTCACATGAATCATCGAGTTCTCTTCCACACTTGTTGTCGATACTATCTTTTGTCTACTATTGCTATCCCTATGTATCGTTGCTTGTTCTCCGAACCCATCACATGATACCTTGAGCCATGATATTGCCATCACCTCCATACCTACAGCCATTGCTTGTGCCTGTTCTTACCTAGCATGCTTAGGGTTGCTGTTACTCGAGTCTGTTGTCGGTTACTACTTCTACTATCTTATTATCTTGTACCGGGGCTCGTTGTTAATCAATCAATCCTGTTAATTGCTAATGGTAATAATAATAACTTGATGATAAGGCACCGGCAGGAGGCCCATGAGAGGTTTTGGAGCCTGCTAGTGTCGACCCTAATAGGAAAAGGGTCTTGTCTACTGATCCATGATGAGCGCACTACCCGCATTTGGGAAGCGAGTATGGGCGCCCCCCTCAACTTGACCTGATTCGCATCTCGTCCAAATCATCTCATTTAGTTCGTGCTTTCTATTTGCCGCATGCATGTTTTTGCGAGCCCAGCGCAGGGTGGAACTTTCGTAGTCGGCATATAGGGGGACACGGTCTTAGAGTGCTATGATGGTCCATTTTCTTCTGGGCTTGATTAGCCGTGCGCCCAAGGTGCTTTGGGCTTGATGCGAAGAATGGTTGGTTGTGTTGAGTGCCCCGCTTGGTGGGAGGCATCCCATCTGGCGGGATATTCATGAGTGTACGGCCAAATTGGTGCAACCCTGCAGGGATAAACTTCTCGAGAAGCCGTGTTTTCCGCGGTTATGGATTACTTGGTGAAAGTACTGGCTAACAAGTACTCAGGACAACTTCAACATAATGATCAATCATGTTTCACCCAATGAATAATAACCTGACTAGTAATAGGTTATTCACACAATAACTTGATTCACCTTATCACAACTGTGTGAGTTATCCTCGGATTGCTTCTTTGGATAAGGGGCGAGATCCAGGATGGGTTTGGTTGAAGTTATCTTTCAGTTGGTTACAATCCTCGATCTTATCTTATTCTATTAGCCGGAACTTGTAGATCTTTCTGTAGTTGGTTAGAGCAGCCAGCAGCAAACTTTTATATCACCCCTTTCTTCCGTTGATCCCAAGCATCTCTGCTTGTGTTGACGGGTAACTCCTTGATGAACTGTGAGTCTTGCTTGTCAGTACTTGGATGTACTGACCCCGTTGGGGCTGTGGTTTACGCAGAGTACGACTACGGCTACGATGCTTCTCAGGACGGCTACTTCGTGGAGTTTGACGACACTGCAGACGAGTAGTTAGCTGGACCTCGGGCAGGATCCAGAACCTACGTGGATGGGCTTCGCTTCTTTATTTTCTCCGGCTTCTTAAGCCATGGATTTGTCTGTACTCAGACCCCCTTTGATTGCTTCCGCTGTTGTAATGGATGATATGTTGGGACATGTGTCCTCTGGATGAGTGTTTTGCTATTTCTGCCTTAGTGAAGGCCAGTTGCCCTTATTTCATTCTTTTGTGTCGTAGAGACCTTCTGTGCTATCATTCGTACCAAACTGTTGACGTACCGTGCGTGTTTGATTATGAAGTACGTCGACAGTAGTGCCTTAGGTTCCTAGCGGATAGTTTACTTCGACGGTGGAAGCAGGGCTTGTGTTGTCGCGCATAAGCGCAGGCCTACCAGGAAGCTGGGACGTGGGAGCAGGTATGCCCCATAATCCAAGCACCTGACTTCCAGTTCGTGCGATGAGTATCCTCTAGAAACCTTGGGTGCGACAAATGGTATCAGAGCCTGTCTGCCTGTAGGATCCCTTTTACTGGTCGCAGTTGAGTCTAGAAACTATTTTGTAGCTATATAGGAAAAATGAACGTGAGAGTAGGAATTCTGCCATTTTTCTTCTTTCCCCACCCACCCACCCTTTTCTGGTAAGGAAGTGCAACGTTGTTTTCTATTCTCACCTAAAACTTTCAAGTTAGGATTTCACGCGTTTTGGGTTCTCTGTAGTACCTCAGGACTTTTGGGTCTCGTTTTCCCGATGTTGCTTCAATATCATGCTTTCTCTCAAGAACCTATCGTCCATTGAAACTTGTTGTTGTTTCCACTTCCATTGTTTCTACCGGAGTCTAACCAAATTCCCAAAATAATCTGCAGATGGGTCTCAGCTACTACCCGCAGGTGGTTCGCATGACCCGTTGCGAGGACACTGCTGGTTTTCCGGAGACGCTGAGGGACTTGGTTACCTATCTGGGGTTCCGTTGGGCACCAGAGTACCAGGTCTACGAGCACCAGCGCGAGTTCGACCAGACTTTCTTCCGAGCCATCGTCTACATTGTGTCGGATGATGGCAGGAGCGTAGCCAAACGCTACGAGGCACTAGGTACCACTGTGGACATGGCAGTGCAGCAGGTCGCGTATGTGGCTCTCACTGTACTACGTGCTGACTACTGGGCGTGTGATAAGTCCAGTTTTCGTCACATTCCCCGTGGTTACATCACGGCAGCGGGAGTTCACTTCACTGCCCACCGCGACCTGGATACCTACGAGACTGATAGCTCCAGGCTGCAGACCACTGCTCAGTTCGCCAGGCACAGTGATGCCGTTGCTTCCACACTTGCTCAGGAGTTGGCCTCAGTCAGGACCCAGCTCCACCTCGCGTTGACGCGTCTGGCTACGTACACCACAGACTTCGTTGGAGACGAGCGCTTCGCGCGTTTCACTCAGCCAGCTGGTTTACCTCTGCCAGATGCTGGAGGTTACGAGCCGATCAGAGGTCCACTGCTCAACCTCGGAGCAGGTTACACTGGTATCCCTCTCTTTGGAGCACAGGGAGAGGACGCTCGCTACTTCACCACACCGAAGATTCCTCTCATAGCAGTTCCTATCTACATGGATCGTCGTGATACCAACTTCCGGGAGCTGACTCCTCCTCGCCGTACCACTCGCCGTACTCGCCGCCGTCCTGCGTGATGAGCATGGAGAGTACCGATGTATCCATTACTAGCTGTGTCTAGTTTATCCTTTCGTTTTCGAACCAGGTATTGGTCTGTTGGATATTCTGATGTATTTGAACATGTGATGATGTACCTGTTGGTTATCTATTCATGCGTCGGAATAATCTATCTTTCGGTTACCAAGTCTATCCTGTTGTATTGTTGTGCTAAAATGCATTTCTGTTCAGGATGCCTCCAACCAGGAACAACCCGCCTCCGCCACCACCAATGGGGGAACTGTTAGCTCAGATGACCCAAGTGGTGACACAGATGGCCCAGTTCCAGGCAAACCAGCACCACAACCAGAATGCTCCAAGGGTCACCATCAAGGACTTCCTCAGCTTGGGCCCGAAAGCTTTCGTGGCAACACGTGAGCCGCTGGATGCTGATGACTGGATTCGTGACGTAGCAAGAGCTCTGGAGATTGCTCATGTTGCGGAAGAGGATAAGGTCAAGTATGCCACCTACCTACTGAAGGGTCAGGCAGCGACTTGGTGGGAGAACTACCAGACCATGAGAGCTGGCTTTCCTATCACCTGGGGTTGTTTCAAGGATGCCTTCCTGAAGCACCACATTCTAGATGGTCTCATGGAAAGGATGCGTGAGGAATTCTGCTCTCTCAGACAGGGCAAGCTGGACGTCCTCGGCTACCAGAACGAGTTCAATCGTCTCGCTTGGTATGCTGGTGACGAAGTGTCCACTGAAGCCAAGAAGATGGCAAGGTTTCGCCGAGGTTTTAACCCGGAACTGAAGTACGCTCTCACCAACATCAAGTGCAAGGACTTCGTCGAGCTCGTGAACACCGCGCTCAATGAGGAGAATGGGCGCAGGGCGTTCGAAGATTCGCGCAAGCACTCGCGTGAGGGTGGTTCCTCCTCCAACATGACCACCCCTCCGCAGAAGCGCCGCATCTGGGTGCCAAACAGTGCTGTCACTCGGGCTCCAAATGCCCAAGCTTCTCCAGGCTTTGCTCCCCGCCCACCCAACCCAGCTCAGATGCAGAGTCAGAGGGGTCCAGTGGGGCAGCCAAGGCCAGGTCCTTCTCGCATCAACACTTGGTACAAGTGCAAGGAGACTGGACACTATGCTGATAAGTGTCCTCAGAAGCAGCTCCCTCCACCACCTCGCCCCAACACCAACCAGGCGATGGTCCGCGCTCCTCCGCAGAAGGCCTTCAACTCCAACAACAGGCCTGGCGGGAGGAACGCAAGGGTGAACCACGTCAAGGTTGACACTGCTGAGGAGGCTGCTGACGTCGTTCTCGGTATATTACCCGTAAACTCTATTCCAGCTAAAGTGTTGTTTGATACTGGAGCATCGCATTCGTTTGTGTCAAAGATCTTTGCTACAACGTACAATTTACCTCTGGTTCCACTAAGCAATCAAATCTATGTGCACTCTCCGGGAACTAAAATGATTACTTCCAAGATAAGCATGGACAATGAGATCCTAATTGGAGGTCGCATATTCCTTGCTTCACTCATGTTACTGGGAAATTCTGACATTGATGTCATTCTGGGCATGGATTGGTTGAAGGCCAACAAAGCTAAAATTGACTGTGCTCAAAAGTCAATAACTCTCTCTCACTCTTCGGGCCATATAGTTTATTCTCCATTTGGATCAAGTTCTGCTCAGTTGTTCAACCTCGAAGCTAAAGCTCTTCCTGCAATTGAGGATGTACCGGTGGTTTGTGAATTCCCTGACGTCTTTCCAGAAGAGTTGCCAGGGATGCCTCCGGACAGAGCAGTTGAGTTCGTGATCGAGCTTGAGCCAGGTACTGCTCCAATCTCTAAGCATCCATACAAGATAGCTCCTCCTGAACTAAAGTTGTTGAAGGAGCAAATCGATATGTACATGGACAAAGGTTTCATTCAGCCTAGTTCCTCCGCTTGGGGTTGCCCAACTCTGTTTGTTGCCAAGAAGGATCAAACAAAAAGACTCGTGGTTGACTATCGTCCTCTCAACGAGAAAACAATCAAGAACAAGTATCCACTTCCTCGTATCGATGATCTTTTTGATCAACTTGCTGGAGCCTCAATATTCTCAAAGTTGGACTTGAGGATGGGTTACCATCAGATAAAGATCAGAAAGGAAGATATTCCTAAGACAGCTTTCACCACTCGTTACGGTCTATATGAATACACCGTCATGTCCTTTGGTCTCACCAATGCACCGGCGACCTTCTCAAGACTCATGAATTCTGTTTTCCACGAATACCTCGACAAGTTCGTTGTGGTATATCTTGACGACATTCTAGTCTACTCCAAATCCGAGGAAGAGCATGGAGAACACCTTCGTCTCACTCTCATGAAACTTCGCGAGCATCGTCTGTATGCCAAGTTTTCCAAATGTGAGTTCTGGATTCCAGAAGTTGCATATCTTGGTCATATCATCTCTGCCAAAGGCATTGCCATTGATCCTGAAAAGGTTAAGGCAATTGTTGACTGGAAACCCCCTAAGACGGTGAAGCAAGTCAGAAGTTTTCTTGGCTTGGCTAGCTATTGCCGTCGTTTCGTCCAAAACTTCTCAAAGATTGCTAAACCTCTCACTGATCTCACCAAGAAGGACAAGAAGTTCGTTTGGTCTCCACAGTGTGCTGAAAGTTTCAATCTCCTCAAAACCAAACTCACCTCTACACCTGTTCTAGTTGGCCCAGATACCACCAAACCTTTCCAGATATTCTGCGATGCATCTCTCCAAGGTCTAGGAGCAGTTCTTATGCAAGAACGTCAAGTTGTGGCTTATGCTTCACGTCAGTTGAATGCACATGAGCAAAACTATCCCACTCATGATCTTGAACTTGCAGCAGTTGTGTTTGCCCTCAAGAAATGGAGACAATACTTGTTGGGTAACAAAACTGAAATCTTTTCCGATCACAAGAGTCTGAAATACATCTTCACTCAGCCGGATCTAAACCTCAGGCAAAGGAGATGGATTGAGAAGATAAAAGACTTTGATCTCACCATTTCTTACACTCCAGGCAAGGCTAATGTTATGGCCGATGCTCTCAGTCGCAAATCCTATTGCAACAATCTCATGATCATGGAAAGCCAACCTCCACTTCATGAAGAATTCCAGAAGCTGAACCTTGGTCTTGTTCCTGAAGGATATCTTGCTAGCTTGACAGCCAGTCCAACTCTCGAGGACAAGATTCGTTCTGAACAGTTTCGTGATGCTGAAATCAAGAAGATGGTAGAGCAAATCAAGGAGGGCAGTGATAAATTCAAGTCCTTCTCTATTGATGACAAAGGAGCTGTGTTCTTTGAAGGACGCATTGCAGTTCCTCAGATTCAAAGTCTCAAAGATATCATTCTCAAGGAGGCTCATGAAACTCCTCTCTCTATCCACCCTGGAAGTACAAAGATGTAACAGGATCTCAAGTCTATGTATTGGTGGTCTGGCATGAAACGTGAAATTGCTCAATACGTTTCTGAATGCGACGTTTGTCAACGTGTTAAAGCAGTCCATCAGAAAACAGCCGGTCTTCTCCAACCTCTGAAAATTCCTGAGTGGAAGTGGGACATGATTGAAATGGACTTCGTTACTGGGTTTCCAAAGTCCAGAAAGGGCAACGATGCAATCTTCGTTGTTATTGATCGTCTCACTAAGGTAGCTCACTTCTTTGCTGTAAAGGAAACTATCTCAGCTAGCCAGTTAGCAGAGCTCTACACAGCAAGGATTGTTCCTCTTCATGGTGTTCCTTTGGAAATAAGCTCAGACCGTGGAAGTATCTTCACTTCTCATTTCTGGAAGAGTTTTCAAGAAGCATTGGGCACCAAACTTCTGTTCAGCACAGCTTATCACCCTCAGTCTCAGGGGCAAGTCGAAAGAGTCAATCAGATTCTCGAGGACATGCTCAGAGCATGTGGTCTCTCCTTTGGCATGAAATGGGAGGATTGCCTTCCATATGCTGAATTCTCTTACAACAACAGCTACCAGGCAAGCCTAGGCATGGCACCATTTGAGGCACTGTATGGCCGCAGATGCAGGAGTCCAATCAATTGGTCTGGAGTTGGTGAACGTTCACTCTTAGGCCCTGACATTGTTAAGGAAGCCGAGGAGAAAGTTCGTATCATTCGTGACAATCTCAAGATTGCTCAGTCTCGTCAGAAGAGTTACTATGACAGCAAGCACCGGGACATGGTCTATGCACCTGGTGACAAAGCATATCTCCGTGTAACTCCCTTCAGAGGCACTCATCGTTTTGGCCCTTTCAACATCCTCTCAAGACGTGCAGAAAATTCCTATCGTCTCGAGCTTCCAGAAAAACTTTCCCAAGTGCACGATGTGTTCCACGTGTCACAGCTCAAGAAGTGCTTCAAGGACCCTGATCGTGCAGTTGATCATGATGATATTGAACTGCAAGATGATCTCTCTTATGAGGAGCACCCTATCAAAATTCTCGATGAGACCGTTCGTAAGACTCGCAACAAGAGCACCAAGTTCTTGAAAGTGCAATGGTCGCATCATTCTGATAAAGAGGCAACATGGGAGACCGAAGAGGATCTTCGCAAGAAGTATCCGGACCTGTTCATTTCTCAGTAGGGAATCTCGGGGCGCGATTCCTTCAAGGGGGGGCGTTTTGTAACATCCAAGTATGAAAACATCCCTTAGTGGTTCAATTTCTTGTTTACTTTCAAGCAATGCATCATGTCATCATCTCATTGCATTTGTTTTATTTATGTTTGCATTGTTTTCATAATGAATCAACCTTGTTTTCACACTTGTCTGTTACAATCTTTCAAACAAAGAATTGCAAAACAAAACCTTTCATTGTTTTCCAAGTACTTCAATTAATGTTCAACTATTAAATTGTTGCCTCAATCATTCACTTAATTCCACCAATTAAATTCAAATCATTTCCAATTATCAAATCAGTACCTTTTTGGGAACCATAAAACTCACCAAACATTCTTCCCTCTAAATCATTCTAAAAACCCTAGGGGTAACCCTATTCTATGCATGTTTTTCTTTAAGGTTTTATTAAACTCAAATCCCTCTATTTTGGTTTCAAACACAAACTTCTATTTTAAAATTTAATTTTTGAAATCCAAGCTTGCAATGTGGTTTCTAATCACCTAAAAAGCTTAACTAAATTTTTCTGTAATTTTTCTTGATTAAAACCTTAACAGTTTTCTCCAAAAAAGCAAACTACAAAAAAAAAAAAACAGGAGAAATAAAAAAGTGGGCAGCAGCTAGCGCGCGCGGCAGCTAACAGCGGCCCAAGCCTGCTAAGCCTACCCCGCGCGCGACCCAACCCAGCTAAGCGCAGCTTAACGCTTCGCGATTCGTGCGAGCGCCTGTTTCCCCTTCTTCTCGCGGTACGGCGGCAATCCGCCGGTGCCACCGCAGCCCCGAGCGACTCCGGCGGCCAGGAGGGCACCGCGGGCCTATAAAAGCAAGCCCTAGCCCCCCTATCTGTGCCCTAGCTGCTAGGGTTTCTCTCTCCCCGCGCCGCGCCGCAATTTCCCTCCTCCATCGCCGACCTCCACCTCTCTGTTTCATCCCGCCGGCGAGCCTCTGAAGAATTCGATGGCGCCGCCGCAGAGATCTCCCACCTAGCCACCCACAAGCAGGAATCAGATCGCCGTGGTTTCCTCTTCCCCTTGGACACCCGCAATCGCCACGGTGAGCTTCCGATCGTCGACGCCGTCCTCTCTTTTCTCTCCGGCCGCCGCGCCCCGTTCTCTGAACTTGCACACCTCGTCGCCGTTGCAGAGCAGCGCTACGGCTTTGGAGCACGGGAGTAGCACCGCCACCATCCCCTCTACCCTTTGGACACCTGAGCAGCCGCGGAGAAGCCCCAGGAGCTCGCCGCCGTCCTCGACTGCCCGCGTCACCGCCGTCGTCAGCAACGTCATCGTCGCGCCTCTGCCTCGTTCTGCAACGTGGTGAGCCGCCGTTCATCTCCTCCCTCTCCCTCCGTGCATCCAGTAGAGGCGCATCCATCTGCAACGCACCCATGCATCCAATCGTGAGCACGCCCGTGCCAATCGCCGCCGGCGAGTTTCTCTGTACGTCGATCAAGCAATCGCTCGACAGTTCGTCAGTTAAAAATTCAGACTTGCACGAGCTGTAACAATATCCTCCCTGCGCTGCGTATACTGTCAAACACACGACAGCAGTGCAGTGGTGCGGGCCTTTTGCGCGCACAGCGAGCTCGCGGGATCGATCCCCCGCGGCCGCAAACTTCTTTTGGAGATTTTCTCCGAGCGCGCAGCCCCACCTGTCAGTGGCCCTCCTTGCCACGCCAGCGCTTGCGCAGTGCCACGCTGCCACTGGCCCACTGTGCAGTGACAGTGGGTAGCGTGAGACTGCGTAGCAAAAGTTTTGCTGCGTATTTCCAAAATTCCAAAAATCCTTTTAATTAGCAGAATTAAATATAAACTTCTAAATTCCATATCTTTTGTTTTATAAATCCAATAAACACAAACTTTATATCTATTCTGATCCAAATTTCCTAATCTATCCAAATATCCAACTTGTGTTCTGTTTTGAACATTCAAATTACATTTCAAATTCAAATTTAAATCATTTCAATTGTATTTTGCCAAATTCATAACTAATTCATGCTAAGTCCAAATCATGCCAATAAATTATGTTTTCAATACCATTTTAAATAAGCTATTCAAATATAATTTTTGTTTCCTGTTTTGAATAATTTAAATTGCCTAAACAATTTAAATCTTGTTTAATTCAATTAAAACTTGTTTAATATTGTTTAATTCATAATTAAATAATCCAAAGTCCAATTTCAAAATGTGAAACATGTAATCCAACTAAAATTTGATAACCTGTTCAAATATAAAATTTGTAAATTGTTTTGCACACCCTAACTTGATGAAAACAATAGTTGTTGTGTGACATGCTTAAGTAACAAAATTCCAAACTTAATAAATGCTTTTCTAAATTGTTAACTATCATTCCAATTGCATTTAATACTGTTATCTTATTGTTTTCATCATGCATTCATCATGATAACAACTATCACCTAATAAATAATCATTGCTTCCAATTATTTCCAATGGATCTTTCCATATGCAACCCTTGCATATGGGTCCATTTAAGTTGTGCTATCATGTTAGCTAATTTATTTTGATGCAACTATTAACCTTGTCATGCATCATATTGATTGTGCACAATGCCATGGCAATGATTGTTTATATTCCTGTTTTGTTTGTTGCTTCTTCTCGGTTAGACGACGACTACGTTGAGACCGACGATCCTTACGACACCACCACTCAGGACCTAGCCCAGTACGATACTGAGCTGCCAGGCAAGTTATCACTCACATGAATCATCGAGTTCTCTTCCACACTTGTTGTCGATACTATCTTTTGTCTACTATTGCTATCCCTATGTATCGTTGCTTGTTCTCCGAACCCATCACATGATACCTTGAGCCATGATATTGCCATCACCTCCATACCTACAGCCATTGCTTGTGCCTGTTCTTACCTAGCATGCTTAGGGTTGCTGTTACTCGAGTCTGTTGTCGGTTACTACTTCTACTATCTTATTATCTTGTACCGGGGCTCGTTGTTAATCAATCAATCCTGTTAATTGCTAATGGTAATAATAATAACTTGATGATAAGGCACCGGCAGGAGGCCCATGAGAGGTTTTGGAGCCTGCTAGTGTCGACCCTAATAGGAAAAGGGTCTTGTCTACTGATCCATGATGAGTGCACTACCCGCATTTGGGAAGCGAGTATGGGCGCCCCCCTCAACTTGACCTGATTCGCATCTCGTCCAAATCATCTCATTTAGTTCGTGCTTTCTATTTGCCGCATGCATGTTTTTGCGAGCCCAGCGCAGGGTGGAACTTTCGTAGTCGGCATATAGGGGGACACGGTCTTAGAGTGCTATGATGGTCCATTTTCTTCTGGGCTTGATTAGCCGTGCGCCCAAGGTGCTTTGGGCTTGATGCGAAGAATGGTTGGTTGTGTTGAGTGCCCCGCTTGGTGGGAGGCATCCCATCTGGCGGGATATTCATGAGTGTACGGCCAAATTGGTGCAACCCTGCAGGGATAAACTTCTCGAGAAGCCGTGTTTTCCGCGGTTATGGATTACTTGGTGAAAGTACTGGCTAACAAGTACTCAGGACAACTTCAACATAATGATCAATCATGTTTCACCCAATGAATAATAACCTGACTAGTAATAGGTTATTCACACAATAACTTGATTCACCTTATCACAACTGTGTGAGTTATCCTCGGATTGCTTCTTTGGATAAGGGGCGAGATCCAGGATGGGTTTGGTTGAAGTTATCTTTCAGTTGGTTACAATCCTCGATCTTATCTTATTCTATTAGCCGGAACTTGTAGATCTTTCTGTAGTTGGTTAGAGCAGCCAGCAGCAAACTTTTATATCACCCCTTTCTTCCGTTGATCCCAAGCATCTCTGCTTGTGTTGACGGGTAACTCCTTGATGAACTGTGAGTCTTGCTTGCCAGTACTTGGATGTACTGACCCCGTTGGGGCTGTGGTTTACGCAGAGTACGACTACGGCTACGATGCTTCTCAGGACGGCTACTTCGTGGAGTTTGACGACACTGCAGACGAGTAGTTAGCTGGACCTCGGGCAGGATCCAGAACCTACGTGGATGGGCTTCGCTTCTTTATTTTCTCCGGCTTCTTAAGCCATGGATTTGTCTGTACTCAGACCCCCTTTGATTGCTTCCGCTGTTGTAATGGATGATATGTTGGGACATGTGTCCTCTGGATGAGTGTTTTGCTATTTCTGCCTTAGTGAAGGCCAGTTGCCCTTATTTCATTCTTTTGTGTCGTAGAGACCTTCTGTGCTATCATTCGTACCAAACTGTTGACGTACCGTGCGTGTTTGATTATGAAGTACGTCGACAGTAGTGCCTTAGGTTCCTAGCGGATAGTTTACTTCGACGGTGGAAGCAGGGCTTGTGTTGTCGCGCATAAGCGCAGGCCTACCAGGAAGCTGGGACGTGGGAGCAGGTATGCCCCATAATCCAAGCACCTGACTTCCAGTTCGTGCGATGAGTATCCTCTAGAAACCTTGGGTGCGACATTGCTATTCCGAGTATGTTCACCATGTTTGTGTTATTTATGTTCTAAATTAAGATATTCACTTTATTAATTGTCATGGGTTGAACTTGGGATAGGACTCTCACAAACTTTTGAAGGCACACTTTACTTTTTATGCATCTAATAAACATGACCCAATAATGGGGGCCACAAGTTTTGCGTTAGACAAGTGTGTGGTTGGGAGCTAGCTATAAACGTGTATCACCGGAAAGCTTTCAACATTGCACAAAATATTTACATTTGGTTGATATCATGTACTTTTTTTTTGGACTCCTGCCATGCCGAAATGAAATAGAGGAATAGTAAGTTTTGATGAGTAAGTATCTATATGACTAGATAAACGCATTGGGCCGCTAACCCAAGCCATGCTTTATCATGGTGGAAATTTACTTAGAGCTTGAGTGACTCTACAACACATCCTATAATAAAATAAGAAGTTATGCATAATAGTGAATGAAAATAAAAAGGATGATGAGTCTACTCCGTTTGTTCATCTTGTCATTGTAACATGGGCTTGTTTCCATGTCATGGGGAAAGAGGTACCTCTCTGCGGTTCTCTATGATGTCATTAATACTTATTATTATTGTACAAAGCTTATTAGGAATCTTAAGTTGAGTAATCATGGAGTAGATTTTCACACTCACGGGGCATGAGGCTTTCAACCACCTTGTCATTCTCATTACTTCAATACTCACAATTTTAAGATGCTAGTGATAAAGGGGCAATGAGAGTCCTAGATCAATGGATACCACATTTCAATTAGTAATTTTAGTTGAATAATTTAGAGGCTAAATAAGACTTGATCATGTTTTACCTCTACTCAATTTTCTCCAAAGTGTCCACCATATTTTCTATTCTCCATTATGCTATTCTTTGACCAATATAGGATTTTATTTGTCATTTTGTGTATGCATTTGGTCCATAGTGCTTTTATTTCATTATACACTTTGTGAACTTTCATGAAGCATCTTTGCTTGCATATTTGATATTTCTTACAACATGAATTGTATATTGCTACTCATTTCTAGTATTAATCATTTGATTATATGTAGCATGAATAATCCTCCTTGATATCCCATGATTGTTTCAATATGCAAAACCCATCTTAGTTTTATCACCTTCATACTCGAGGACGAGCATGGGTTAAGCTTGGGGATGTTGATGCATGTAAAATGCATAGATGAATTTTGCATATTTTCACATGGTTTTCTATTACATATTGCATCATATAAGGGTATAATTCAATGTTTTATAGTATTTTGGGGTTAAATTACAAAGTCCCCCAACTTTTATGGAATTAACCCTGCCTGTCAGAAACCCCGTTTTCTATATTTTTCACGTTTCAGGGGGCAAACTTCCGCGAAATCACCTGAAAATCTGCGGGGGTCATTTTTTTGGAAGGAGAAGACTTGCGGGCGAAGGATCCACGAGAATTGGACTAGGAGGCCCAAAAGAGGACCCTCCACGCGGCCAGATTCCTTGGCCGCGTGAGAGGCCCCCTTTTGGCCCCTGTGGCCCCAATTCCTTCCATCTTCGACTTACCGACTCCGTCTTGACATAAAACCGACTATAAAAAGGGTCCCTCGTACCCTTACGGAGGAGAGCGCCGCCGAAACACCGAAACAGAGACCAGAAGTTCCAGATTGGAGGGGGAAAACTCCGGCAGGGCGCCGCCGGTGTGATCTCCTACCCCTCCAACGTCATCACCATCGACATCTCCATGAAGAGGGAGTAGTCCGCCTCAGGGCTATGGGTTTGTGGAAGTAGCACTTGTATCTCTCTCTCTATGTGCTTCACTAATTAGATCTGTATGAGCTGCCTCACATGATTACGGGCACCGTTGTAATTCCTATGTGGTGGATCTTTTCTATGAGTTATTGAATCTGAAATTGCAATTGTTTCTCTTGAGTTATTTGAGTAGATGTATCTTATGTACCCCGTTCTTATTTGCTAGCTTTGATCAATCTAGTTCTTGAGAGCGTGTGTGGGGTGATGGGTGCATTAGTTGGAGTAACGGGGGGTGGCTAGTGCTGTGAAAGTGACAGAAGTTCAGCGATCCACTTAGGTTTTGTTAAACCTTTCTTAGTTACCTCACTAGGGATAAAAAGGAGTACCTTGTTACCGGGGATTTGAAGTGACACTAATCAATCTCCATGACTAGATCTAGCAAGTTCTTACTTCAACTTCATGTCACATTGCTTAAAGCTATACTCTGGTTTTTCCTTAATTATCGAGGTGTTATGATTTATTTGGCATCTTGGTGGAGTATAAGAGGGATCAATATGACCGTAGAGATCTCTATGCTAGGACGTGATGCCCATATGAAAGTACTCAATGTTAAACATGTTATTGTAATCTCACATGTAATTCTTTATGTCCGCCGTCTACCACTTTATTTGAGAGAATGCAAGTGTGAAACCATAAACCCCGGTCCTATTTTAAATATAAGAAAACACTCTAGTTACTTTGCTGCAATTTACTTTACTTGCACTTTACTTTACTTGCATCTCCAATTCGAATTTACATTATCTCCATCACCACTTGCATCACAAAAATACAAAAACAATCCATTGCATATTTATTTTCTCATTTGCATTTAGTAGTAGATTTAATTATTGCACATTTACTTTCAGTTTTGCATTGCAATTTAGAAGTCTCACACCTTGTGCTTGACAACCACTTGGTGAGGTTGAGAGCACAAAATTCTCTACTTGTTTGCAGGATCCTGGAGGAAGTTTGGAAGACAACTGCTGAAATACTGGCTCCCCAAGAGTTCGATATAAACCCTTGAATCACCCTCGTGGGGAAGAAGGATTGCCAGTAGCTACACACTCTGCACTTGGAGTCTCAACCTAGCCATCAACGTCTAATCTTTGATTTCAGCAAGACCGGTGAGATTAACAACCTCACTGTACCATTGGGACAAAGTATTTTGGGTGTGTTGTGTGCATGTACCATATTTGTTGATAATATAATCTAATGCTCTGTCGCTAGCATTCTTTAAATAAGAAGTGTTCTCTCGCCATGTGAATGCTGCAGTAACCTAGTAGTGTGATGCTATGTTTATTTGTCCTTCTTTCAAGGCTAACATAATAGCGGAACTTGTTTATTTATGGAACCAACTGGTCCTATTCAGGCTTAGGATAGTACTATATTTGTTGATGATCTAATGATGTGCCGGTAGCATTCTTTAAATGAGAACTCTGTTCCTCTCCATGTGGATGATGCAGTGCTGGTAGCATTCTTTAAATGACAAACTATATAAGAAAAGAAAGAGTTTGCTCCAGGACCTTTGATGTTTGTACAATTCTGAGAATACTGCCTGATAATGCCCGGTATAATACCAGCAGAATAGCTGTGTAGGGTCTGGATTCAATAATGAAGACAGAGACACATTAGAATGCACAGTTGACAATTAACCAACCACTTTACTAGGGAGTACTACATGGTTACAACAATGTACCACCAATCCGAGATTGTAGTCTCTTAGGCTCTTAGGACACCATGCAACACAAATATCATCGATGAGCACCACAACAATTTAAGTGTTGGACAAAACCACGTGCAACCAGCATAGTCAATTTCATCGAGATCTCGTAGTGGCGCTAAGCATCAGTTACCATTGTGGTCGTTTCCTGATCATCCCTATCTTAATTCTTCTCTTTCTTGTTACGAAGATCACACAGTGGGCTCAAGAATTTTGGCTTTGTGTTTCTCTTCTCCTACTCCGTTATTTGTAACTCTATTACAAATCCCAGAAGGAAATGTGGGAGTACTGAAGAGCACTAAAGAAAATTCAGATAAAAACTAGAAACAGAGCATGCAAAGACAGGCGCTACTAACATTGCCAAATCCAATGTTGAGCGGCTGTAACAGGTCCACCAAGGACCGGCTAACAGTGCGCGGCTTCCCCACCAGGTAGAACCCCTTGACCGAAGCAACTACGTGCAGAAGCTTCCAGTTGCAAACCTTCACCTGGGTGCATATCAATGTCCTTTGAGTGAGGTGTGTGATTACAATGTAATAACCCATTACAGCTTACATGGACAATCAAACAAAATTTCTGGGATTTGGAGATAGGGACAGAGGGAGAACACACCTCTCATTTGTAACTCTGTTGCAAACAGCACGAAGTATCTCATACTTCTAGTTGGTAACTTGTGTAGGGTGATGAGATGGTCGAGGAGGTCCACGTGCAGAGCGGCAAAGCCGCAACCAGAAACCAGACAGAAACATGGCCCCTCTAGGCACTCCCTTCTCGTGTTTTTCTATGTTGTGATAGGTGATTGATACGTCTCAAGCGTATCTATAATTTTTAATGATCCATGCTGTTATTATGTCAATTGCCACATGTTTTGTTTACACTTCATAGCATTTTTATGCATTTTCTGGGACTAACCGATTAACAACATGCCACAGTGATAGTTCATGTCTCTGATGTTTTTCTCTTTCAGAAAAGCTAGTGATACGTCATAAACGTATCCCTAATTTCCGATGCTCCATAATCATATTTTGACAATTGCTACATGGTTTCTCCCTTCTTTATGTCATTTTTATACGTTTTCCGGACTAACCTATTAACAAGATGCCACAGAGCCAGTTCCATGTTTTCTGCTATTTTTTAGTTTCAGAAAACTTTTTCTGGAAATATTCTCGGAACTGGAAAATTCGAAGCCCGGAAGTCCTATTTTCCCCGGAAGCATCCAGAAGACCGAAGAGAAGCGGGAGAGGGACAGCAGGGGGGCACACCATAGGGTGGCGCGCCCCCTTGGCCGCGCCAGCTAGGGGTGTGGGCCCCCTGGAGCGCCACCGCCTTCGCCCTTTCGCCTATTTAACCCCCTGGATGGAAAACCCTGGGCACCTGATCAAATTCCCCGAAAAAGTTCCACAGCCGCCGTCACCGTCAACCACAGATCAGGGGGTTCTGAAACTGTTTCCGACACCCTGCCGGAGAGGAGATCATCTCCGGAGGCCTCTTCATCACCATACCTGCCTCCGAAGTGATGCGTGAGTAGTTCATCCTTGGACTACGGGTTCGTAGCTGTAGCTAGATGGTTGTCTTCTCCTCATATGCCTCCATGTTTAGATCTCGTGATCTTCCTATCATGACCGAGATTGATCTTATGTAATTCTCTGTGATGTGTTTGCTGGGATCTGATGAATATTAACCTTATTCCAAGTTGATTATAGTCTTTATTTGCATGTGTTATTTGTGATCTTGCATGCTCTCCGTTGCTAGTGGTTATTCTGGCCAAGTAATTGTTAGTGACTCCAAGAGGGAGTATTTATGCTCGATAGTGGGTTCATGCCTCCTTGTTGCCTTGCTCGAGTGACAGAAACGTGAAGGGGGAGGATGTGATGTTGCCATTAGGGAGAAAACAGCGGTGAGAGTGCCCACGTGCATAGTCATTGCTTACATTACACCACTTTGTTTAATGCAATTATCTGTTGCTTGCAACTTAATACCTGAGGGGGTTTGGATGATAACCTGAGGGTGGATTCTTAGTCATAGATGCAGATGGATGTCGGTCTATGTATCTTGTTGTAATGCCCGCACTAAATAGCATAGTAATCTTCATGTCATATTGTGCACAACGGTGCAACCTTTATTTGTCAATTGCCCAGCCGTAATTTGTTCACCCAGCATGCTATCTTTTAAGGAGAGACACCACTAGTGAAACTACGAACCCCGGTCCATTTTTCCACACTGTTAAACAAACCACAACATTTTCCTGCTCTCTTTACTTTCTGCAAGCATACACTGTTTTTCCACACTATACGTCTAATCTTTGTTTTCAGCAAGACTGGTCAGATTGACAACCTCACTGTACCGTTGGGGCAAAGTATTATGGTTGTGTTGTCTGCAGGTTCCACGTTGTTGCTGACTCCGGTGAAGCGCCAGCACCACCGTCAGTGGCATCAACCTTCCGAAGATTCTCTTTCTCCAACTGGATTGATAACCATGTTCTTAACTAAGGGGAAAACTCCTACCGCTATACTCATCACACCCTCCTCTTGGGGTTCCCAACAAAGTGCATCAAGGATTTTTCTGGCGCCGTTGCTGGGGAGAAGGAAGTCTTCTAGCAAGGGGAGTCTCTCACTCTCAATCTCTTTATTTTGTTTTTATTGTCTTATTTTTATTTTGTCTTGTTTTTATTTCTCTATATCAAAAACACACACAAAAATAGTTTATTTCTCTATATTGAAAACACAAAAAAATTAGTTTACTTCATAGTTGTTATTTATTTGCTTGCTTTTATTCTGCTAGAATGAGTATTCCTGAAGTAGAGGTTCGTTCTTTTAGGCAACAAGGGGGAGAAAGTTTAAAAGATGCTTGGCATAGAATAAATAATGCTCATAAGAGGTGCACAAAAAAAAATTCTACCTTGATACTCCTGAGAAATTTTTATGTTAGTATTTCTAGCTGGTATAGGCATGTGTTAGATACTCTTACGGGTGTAAATTTTCTAGGAACTCCTGCTTTGGAAGCCTGCAATTTGATTGAAAGTTTAGTAGGAGCACCTCCCATTACAACTGTTAAAACTGACACCTCCTTGGAGGATGTGATTGATAAACTAAACTCTTTGGAAATGAACTTATCAGTTTTCCTCGATAATGCTAGCAAAGTTAATGAATTACTAGTTACTATTGATAAAAGAATCACTGCTCTAGAAGCTAGCAACAATCATGATAATCAAAATGTTAGGATTGGTAAACTAGAGGATGCTATGGGAGCTTTAATCTCAACCTTTTCATCTCTTAAATTCAAAAAGGAGAAAGCCTATGTGGGAAAGGAGCAAAGATTTATGTATGCTCCTAAGATGGTTAAACCCAAATCTCAGTATGTCCTGAAAATTGCTAAAACAATTAATGAGACTAAGAATGACCTTCATGTTGAATCGTCAAAAACATCTAAAGAACCTATTGCTGCAAATAATGGTTTAGAGGAAGATATAGATTATGCTTCCTCTCTTGAAAATACTTGAGTTGATTTTTCTATGCGTAGCTGAAAGGCTTTAAAGAAAAGCGCTATTGGGAGACAACCCGTTTTATTTCTCTGTTTTCTTTCAGTTTTCCTTTGTTTTCTTTGGTGTGCTTGCACCTGGGTGTTGTCTATTTCCTTAGCAACCCTGTTGTACCTTTTATTTTGAGTTTTTGTTGAGCAAAGTAAAACCACTAGTGGAAAGTTGAGCCTATATTTCGGATTTCTGCGCGAAAACAGATTTCTGCTGTCCATTGTAAATTCAATTAAAAATCACAGAAAATTCAAATTTACCTGAGCTTTTTTGTGCTTAATCCTGAGTTATATATGCAACGTTTTCTAGAAGACTACTTTTCTATTTGAGAAACATAAGATTTTTTTAAAAAAAAATCGATCTTTACCTGCTGATCCGTTTTTTGATTGATTTCTGCCATTTATCGCATTTGCATCTTAATCTCTTTCTTTTGGTGTTCTTTTGAGAAAAAGAGTTTTGAAATAAGTTGTGAAAGTATCTAATGTGCTTTTGAGTGTTAGACTTGTGTTGAAACTGAACCATGTGAATTTCTTATTTCAATTGCACTAACATTGCTAATGAAGATTGTGAGAATTTTGATGTGAAGGAAGTTTTCAAGGGTCAAGAAAAGAGGATGATATGATGTGATCAAGAAAAGTGAAAATCCTAAGATTGGGGATGCCCTGGTGGTACATCTAAGCAAATTCCAAGAAGAATCAAGCGTCTAAGCTTGGGGATTCCCAAGGCATCCCCTTCTTCATCAACAAATTATCAGGTCACTTCTAGTGAAACTATATTTTTATTCGGTCGCAACTTTTGTGTTTTACTTGGAGCGTCTTTTAGTTTTGTTTTCAGTTTGCTTTTTATTTTGCCTTAAGTTTGTTTTTAGTTTCATAATAAGCTTGGTTGGACCCCCAGCATTCTTTTATTGGAGAGTGACACGCTCCGCTTTTTCTTGAGAATACGTTGTATTCTTAGTCTCTGTTTATCTGCTGCATTTATTCTGCTCCTGTTTTGCATGCATATCTTATTAGAGCTGTTAGTTTTAGTAGTATTATGTCAGTACTCTCATGTTTTCTTGCTGTATCTTAAATAGTATTTTTGTTTAGCATGTTTTGTGTGGTGCTTGTTGGGAGAAACGAAACAAAAAACTGCTGCTTGAAGTAGAATTTATAACAGTACTAGTAGAAGCTTGTATAGACTATGGCTAGGACTTTTTCATGCCATGCTAAATGTTATGTTAGTTTTTAATCCTTGTGGTTATTGAGTAGCATGATTAGCCTCAAATAGCTGAGAATGTTTAATATGTATTGAAAGATTCATGAGTTGTTCTTGTCATAGTAAAGCATCAATATATGGTATTCTCTTTCAAATGTTTTATTTGGTTGACTTAGCGCATGCTCACACCATGTTTATGACTACAAACCAGTCACGAATAGCCTCCATGACCACTTAGTTTTTGAACTTGTGATACTGCTTATGTTTTAATTAATGATGCTTATATCGCTATGCATGATTATGGCTCTTAAGCTCTCTTGATTTTTCGCTCCCAGTCTTTTGCTAGCCTCCACCTGTACTGAGTATGAGCTCTACTCGTGCATCCAAACTCCCTTAAACCAAAGTTTTTCCCATTTTGTCCACCACACCTACCTACATGTGGTATTTAACTGTCATTCCAAAGTAAATTGCTCATGTGTTACCTTTAAAACCTTCAAAATTACTCCTGCTTTATGTTATTGTTTTTGCTCATGAGAACGTAAATAGAGAATCTTTATCTCACTTGTTGATTGCATTTCACACCCTGGACTAGTGGCTTCATCCTCTTATCCAAATGATAGAAGAGCTGACAGCGGGGTGCCCAACCCCAAATTAATGCATACAAATTCTCTTCACTATTTTCCCCTGATTTAGCAGTCAAAGCATAATTGTGTAAACAAAAGAGAAAGAGGGATGACCTTCTACACTAGTTGTGTCCTTCACCATGGGAGCCGCTCTTGTGAATCCAGTTGACTTGTGACGTACTGTATTTTATGTTTACCATTCGTTGACATTAGCATACATCTCCAAAAATATAGACATTCCTCCACAAATGTCAAACATTTAATACCTATGTTTAATAAAATAAAAGCTCTAGCACATGAGTGATCCCTGCTTCCATCTGTGAAGGGCCTTTCTTTTACTTTTATGTTGAGTCTCCATCTTCTAACTTTATGCACAATTGAGAGAGCATTTTGCCATTCTGAGTTCTATGTGCATTTGTCCCATAAGTAGCAATAATTACTTCATGATGTGTTATTATTTGTTCTTAAATTATTTGTTCTAGTCTTCCTCTTGAACTTTGAAGGTGTCCTGGCATTTATGTTTTTCCCCACTCTTAAGGACTTCCGAAATATCACGTTTCCATGCTTTCTCTATACGTGAAACAAACGTTTACCTTTCTTTGCATTATTATTCATGATCCTTTATTTGAGTTACTCTTCGTGATGCAAAGTAATTGCTATGATTTATTATTAAAGTTTTATTTATCATGCCTGTGTTTAAAGTCTTATGATCTCAGCGTGCGTATGCTTTTACATTAGATTGATCAAGTTTGTGTTAGTAGCATGTCACCTCAGAAATTATTGTTTTATCGTTTACCTACTAGAGGACGAGTAGGAACTAAGCTTGGGGATGCTTGATACGTCATAAACGTATCCCTAATTTCTGATGCTCCATGATCATATTTTGACAATTGCTACATGTTTTCTCCCTTCTTTATGTCATTTTTATACGTTTTCCGGACTAACCTATTAACAAGATGCCATAGAGCCAGTTTCCTGTTTTCTGCTGTTTTTTAGTTTCAGAAAAGTTGTTCTGGAAATATTCTCGGAATTGGAAAATTCGAAGCCCGGAAGTCCTATTTTCCCCGGAAGCATCCAGAAGACCGAAGAGGAACCGGAGAGGGCAGTAGGGGGGCCACACCATAGGGTGGCGCGGCTCCCCTGACCGCGCCAGCTAGGGGTGTGGGCCCCCTGGAGCGCCACCGCCCTCGCCCTTTCGCCTATTTAAGCCTCCCGGATGGAAAACCCTAGGCACCTGATCAAAATCCCCGAAAACGTTTCGCAGCCGCCGTCACCGTCAACCCCAGATCAGGGGGTTCTGAAGCTGTTTCCGGCACCCTGCCGGAGAGGAGATCATCAGCGGAGGCCTCTTCATCACCATGCCTTCCTCCGGAGTGATGCGTGAGTAGTTCATCCTTGGACTATGGGTTCGTAGCTGTAGCTAGATGGTTGTCTTCTCCTCATATGCCTCCATGTTTAGATCTCGTGAGCTGCCTATGATGATCGAGATTGATCTTATGTAATTCTCTGTGATGTGTTTGCTGGGATCCGATGAATATTGACCTTATGCCAACTTGATTATAGTCTTTATTTGCATGTGTTATTTATGATCTTGCATGCTCTTCGTTGCTAGTGGTTATTCTGGCCAAGTAATTGTTAGTGACTCCAAGAGGGAGCATTTATGCTTGATAGTGGGTTCATGCCTCCTTGTTGCCTTGCTCGAGTGACAGAAACGTGAAGGGAGAGGATGTGATGTTGCCATTAGGGAGAAAACAGCGGTGAGAGTGCCCGCGTGTACAATCATTGCTTACATCCAGCAGGGCACCGCCGCACCTCTCGTGCACGCAACGGACCTGTCCTCTGACGAACCCATGCACAGATTCACGCACTGCGACGGGCTGGTCCTGCTCCCCGGCGACCCAATCGTGCGTGTGCTCAACCCGGCCACACGCCGCACGCTACAACTGCCGCGGAGCCCCGCTTACGATCTGCAGCGCCATGTTTTCCTCTACAAGCACCAGGTGTTGGGCCTCGGGCACGACCCCCGCTCAGACACGTATAAGGTGGCGTGCTTCTTCTACCGTTCGGCGCGCAGGTCGGAGGGAGGCGGCTACGTGTACACCATGGGGATGGAAGTGTTCACCATTGGAACCGACCGGCATTGGCGCGAGACGAAGGAGCGCCCGCCATACCCTCTTTTGACGGACCCAAGACTATCGCCGGCCTTCTTCAAGGGGAACCTTGTCTAGACCGTGGACGAAAGTATCCTCGGGCGTGCCTCCCCAGGTTTCCTCCTTCTCAGCTTGGAAGACGAGGCGTTTGGGGTAATGCCTCCACCGCCCTCCTACCCCAAGGTGGAACACACCATGTACGTTTTAACCGAGCTACGGGGAGATCTCTGCTTGGCTCACCGAGGGGTCGACGTTAATACGCTCGAGATGTGGATGTGCGGCAACATACATAACCCACAATGGGACAGACGTTACACAATCAATGTTTGGATGTACGGGCCTCCTGTTTTGAATCCACCAATTGCCATATTTGATGGAGAGATTGTTTTCAAAGAAGGTTATCGGAAAATTAGACGCTATGATCTCAAAACCAAAGCTTACAAGCACATACTTACTGTGGATAACTTGAGGTATCACAATCCGACCACATGCAAGCGTGCATACAGAGGGAGGCAGTTATCCTCCTTTGACGTGATCCCCTACATTCAAAGCCTCGTTCCAGTCTAGTAGAACTTTGAAGTTTCCTACTCCCTCCGTTCCTAAATATAAGATGTTTAAGCCGTTTCCCACATTCACATATATCTATATGTATCTAGACAACTTTTAGTGTATATGTTCACTCATATTAGTGTGTACCTAGTCAAAATGAACAATAGCTAGAACATTTTATATTTAGGAATGGAGGGAGTACAAGATTGTGTTGCTTCCGACCATGGACTAGTGTAGTCTGTACTGTGTGCATGATTATTTTACTTGTAATGACTTTATTTTTAGTAAATTTTATTATTAGTCATGAATTATTTGTTACAACTTGATAGTCCATAAATATAGAAGTCAATTCGAACGAAACCAACATCAACTTCGACGGTTCAATGGAGACGACATAGTTGTTTCTTCTTCCATGAACCCTGAATTAGGAGAGCCAAGAAGATTGCATAATTAGAGAAAGAGAATGTGAGAAAGGGGATCTTTGGGAAGATACTACTACCTCCTTCTGGCTACTAGGGCTGCACATATTCCTATATAAGGGCATCTCCAGTCGCCCCCCAGGCGGGCTTTTTCGCGCCGGAAGCGGCGAATAGCGCCGTTTCCTCACCAGTCGCCCCCCCAGAAGGCCAAATAGCGCCGTTTCGGCGCTATTTCGCGCCGCGGCACCCAGGCCAAACCCAGCCCGTGGGTTCGGCCTGGGGGGGCGAAACTGCGCGGCAGCACGCGCGGGCCAGCTCTGTCAGTGACGCGCCGAAAAAACGCGGGAACAGAATCCACCGCACGTGACCTTCTTCTCGGCGCCCGCGCCGTCAAAGGCTGCCGGAGTAATGGCGTGGCGGCCGGCCAGTGCATGCGCCCCGGTCAAAGGCTGCCGGATTAATGGGGGGCGGCAGCGGTGACACGCGCGGCGCAGCGACTGGCCCTCCAGGCTATAAAAAGGGTGCTCGCCCCTCACCGTCCGCCCATTCTCGCCTCCTCCTCCTCGCCGTTACCCGATTCTAGCCTCCTCCTCCTCCTCGCCCCCTCGCCGCGCCTAGCAACGATGGATCGCCTCTGGGATGCGTGGACCGAGAGCGACGACGAGGGACAGCAGGAAGTGGCGCCCGAGCAGCCGCCTGTCCAGGAAGTGGCGCAGGGAGCAGCGGCGCCCGAGCAGCCGCCTGTCCAGGAAGAGCTGGCGCCCGAGCAGGAGGCGACGCAGGCTGCCCGGCAGGCTGCCCGGCGCTGGAGGAGGGAGCGGAGGCGGCAGCCAATATGGCCGGAGTAGCACGCCGCCTTGTACTCCATCGAGACCGCGCAGAATGAGGGGGCGTACCGCCAGGTCCTCGGCGACCTCGAGCAGGCGGCGGCGGCAGCGGAGGCTGCCGCCGTTCGGGCATCTCTGGAGACGTACCAGAGAGAAGAGGCGGAGCGTGAGGTGCGCCGGCAGCTGGCCGAAAACGCTGCATCGGCCGAGCAGCAGGCCATCATCGCGCAGTACGAGGCCGACCTGCGGCAAGTGGCGCTGCAGAGCGAGCGGCGCAATCGCCAGCCCTCCGAGCAGGCGCAGCTGCACCGGCTGCGGGTGCAAGGCCGGGCGGAGCGGCACCGGCTCGCCGCGGCGAAGGATGACGGCGAAGCTGGTCCCTCCAACCGGCTCGCCATGGTGGCGAAGGGGGGCCGCGAGGAGGACGACGATGAAGACGACGACGCCTAGGATAGTCGTCGCACTGTTTTGAGTTTACTTTGCGATGTTTTAGTTTAAATTTGCGTCCAGTTTGTACGAACTTTGCCTAAATTCAATAAAATGCGTCTAGTTTCAAATCTTGTTTTTTTGGGCCGAATCTTGGGCTCGGGGAGCGACTGGGAAGTCTGCCCCCCCCCCCCAGGTTCCAGATTAGCGCCGTTTGGCGCCGCGGCGGCCCCAAAACGGCGGCGTTTTGGGCCCAGGGGGGTGCAACGACTGGAGATGCCCTCGTCAATTTGATCAACATAATACGAAATATACACTACAGAAAACATACTGTGCACCTTTGTACTAAAAGTCTAAAACAGAGGAGCAGCTGAGCTTAAGCATGAATCACCCACATAGTGAAGACAAATGTTAGGCCAACTGACACACAAGCACAGAAAACTCATTAGCGTAAGAAATGAGTTTACCAGCCTGCTAAATGCTTAAGTGCCAGTCGGTTTCATATCGGGCAAGTGAGAAAGGGGATCTTCGGTAGGAAACATCTGTGAATTTCCGAAATGTTATGTATGTAGAGAAAGTGAAATTTATAGCTAGTATTACTGAAAGTTAAGCAATTGCACAGCAATTTCTAACCAGCTGAGTGAAACATGTCGACTGCTCGTAATATACGATTCTTGATGATTTTCCTGTATATTTCCCACTGAACAGAGCTCGTTGTGATGGATGGCAGCACGCATTTATTCCACTCGCGCAGTTAATTAACGAGCAAGACCCACGCACAACCACCGGCGCGTCGCTCACGGCGGCGAGAGTGACAGCGCGGCGACGGTCTTCTTCCACGCGGGGCGGTCGGAGATGTCCTCCCACCAGGCCTGCACGTGCGGCCTGGCCGCGACGAGCTCCGCCGCCCGGGGCGTCAAGCTGATGACCAGCAGCTGGGCCATGTGGTTCACGTCGGCGAGGGTGAAGACGTCGCCGGCGAGGTACCTGTTCCCGGCGGCGAGGTGGGCCTCGTAGACGTCGAGCACGTCGGCCACCTTGCGCGCGAGCCCGTCCACGACGGCCGGGTCGGGCGACGCGCCGCCCGGCAGGCGGGGCCTCACGCGGATCTCGTACACCAGGTCGGCCACGGCCGGGTAGAAGTGGTGGGACTCCACCTCCAGCCACGTCTCCAGCTTCGCCGACGGCGTGGGCAGCAGGTCCGGGCCCAGGGACTTGTACTTGGTGGCGATGTGCCGGCTGATTGCGCGGGACTCTGCAGTTGTGCAGCCGATCAGTCAGGTCCCCAAATTCTTAGCAGCAGCTTTGCTTGGCGTTCTAGCTAAATTCTAATGAAAAGTTTGGTTCCTACCGAAGAGGATGTCGTCGCCGTCCTGGAACGCGGGGATCTGGCCGAAGGGCTGCACGACGCACGCACTGAATTAAACGATTGCATCGACTGAGCTCGGGATGGGAGTGGCGTACGTACGCTGATGGCGAGGAACTCGGGCGTCTTGTTGTCGTGGTCGACGGCGACGAGGTCGTAGTCGAGGCCCTTCTCGTTGAGCAGCGCGGCGATGCGCACCGAGTTGGACGACAGCGCGTAGCCGTACAGCTTCCTGGTCGTCTCCGCCGCTGCCGCCATGGCGCCTTGGGTGCTCTTCACCTGGGTAGCTGGAGTCTGGAGATGGCTCGCTTTGCCTAGCGTGGTGGCGATATCGTAGACAGAACCGCGCCGTGCGAGCAGCGGAGCAGGTCTGACGATGAAGACTTCCTCACGCTCCTCACCTAACGTGCCCCTGGGTCAACTGATTGCTTTGGTTTTGTTAATCAAATCGACAAAAGTTGTCCGACGTAACGTGACCGTCCACCGGCCAGATCCGGACAATACTTAGAGGAAAAGGGCGTTCTGAACAACCCCCATCTCCCGAGATACCTCACCCCCTTTCCCTAGTCTCACCCCCCGCTACAGTTCTTGAGAGTCGGATCGGAGATCCCGGCGAGCTCCCGCCCGCTCCCCGACGGCGATGCCGGTCGGAGGCGAGTAGGATGCTGCGCGCGGGCTGTACAGAGTAGGATTAGGGTTTATTTTCTTGCAGTTGCTTTAGTCGTGTTTCGTTTGGACGCTTTGTCGTCGAGGTCGTGTGAGCCTCTGCGTCCGGGCCGCAGAATTTCGCCGCAGGCCATGCTTCTCCCTCGTCTGCTGCTCCGGCGGTCGGAGACTCTCGAGGAGGATCAAGGCGCGGCCGATTTCCCTCATAAGCTCGTGGGCCGACCTCTCAGTCTGGGAGCCGGAGTTGGCTGCTCTGCATCGACAAAGAGCGAAGGTTGGGCTTTTCTTCCGGCCGGCCGTGGAGGCGAGGGGTGGAGGAGCTGGCGATGTAGTTCTTTGTTTGCAGGGCAGTACGAGATGCTGCATCGACGACCGTATCAAGTTGAGGTCTCATCGATCTCGCTTATCAGTGGCCGGAAGGGCGGCCTGATCTACTCCTCCGCGGCTGCGGAGGTCTTCAGAGTTGTGCGCCAGAGCTTGCTGCTGAGAGGAGGACAAGTGGTGCGTCCCCGTCTTCTTCCTGGCAGCCGGTGGCATCTACTCGTCGCTGGTTATGGAGAGCCCTCGAGCAACCCGCTCTCGTACATCGACATCCGCGTCTGGAGGTCGCCGACGACTGGTGGTGGAGAAGACGTAGGACCAGATTGCTTTTCTATATTTTGTCCTAGGGTCTTGTTTGCAAGAATTCTGGCCTTATCTTCAAATGCTCAGGTTCATAGTGCAAGTGTTGTAAAAGGGCTAGAGTGTAATTTGTATTCACCACTCCGTTCTATATAAAAGCAGCTCTAGGGTCCCTCGGACCCTCCTCTTGTTCAAAAAAAAAAAAACCCCCATCTGTTCAATGAGACTATCCCCTGTTCAATGCAACTCAAGTTTTTGCCATCCATTTGGATGAGTTTTGCTATCCATTTGAAATCGCCAGACGCATCCCTTCATCCAACTAAAGTTTAGCGACGCGCAAGGTTTTGTGATTGGAAAACGTTGATGTTCCTCCGGAGGATTACGCGCTCGTATCCTCTGCATGGATCGTGCGCCACACGTCCAATACACGCGTTGGAAACAGCGTCAGGTGAGGCCCACCTTTCCCTTCACTTTATCACTTCCCTGGCGACCGGTCTCCCCACCTTTGTTCCCCACGCAAATTTCCCATGGGCCTGAGCTCAGGCCGTCGCTCCACCACGGATTTGAGCTTATCCCGCCCCCACTCCTACTCCGGGTGTCCCGCTCCGCGTGTGCTCCTCCCTCGCCCTCTCCAATCCCTTGCCTCCTCCATGAATCCAACCACACTGCTGCGTCATAGCTTCAAATCGAGGCCCATGGGGGCGGACGCCGTCGCCGCCGGTTGTTACCAAGGCACATGCGCGTTGTTACCGCCGGTTATTGCCGGTAGCGTCGGAGGAGCGGGCGACGGTGCTCTTGTAGGCCGCTGGAGATGCTCCTGTAAGCCACCGGAGATGCTCCCGTGGGCGTCAGTGGTCCAGTCGAGGAGCTCCCATGTGACGGCGGCGGTGCTTCCAAAGGACATAGACGGTGCTCCCGTGGGCGAGCCGAGCTGCTCCCGCGCGTCGGTGGTGGTGCTTCGGGGAGCTAGCAACGGTGCGCGCGTAGGCCGCCGAAGATGCTCCCGTAGGCCACTGGAGATGCTTCTGTGGGCCGTCGGAGGTGCTCCCGCAGGCGGCCGGAGATGCTCCCGTGGGCCGTCAGAGGTGCTCCTACAGGCCGCCGGAGGTGCTCCCGTGTGATGGTGGTGGTGTTGCCGAAGGACAGAGACAATGTTCCCATGGGCCACCAAGCTGCTCAGTCGTGACGGTGGTGGTGCTTACGTGAGCCGCGACGGTGCTCGCATAGGCCGCCGGAGATGCTCCCGTAGGCTGCCGAAGATGCTTCTGTGGGCCGTCATAGGTGCTCCTGCAGTCGACCGGAGATGCTCCTGTGGGTCGTCAGAGGTGCTCCTGCAGGCCGCCGGAGGTGCTCCCGTGGCCCAGCCAAGGTGCTCCCGTGTAACAGTGGTGCTGCCGAAGGAAGATGGTGTGATTGTATTAGGGTTGAAGGTGTTGCCCTGTTAGGGGTCACCGTTGCGTGTTAAATAGCCGGCTTAACCAACCGGCCGAAGAGGATTTACAATGGTTTGTTACAAGAGATAAACTCCAACTAATCTATCTAACCGAACCCTTATCAACTTGAGTCGGTTTTACAATAACGTGACATATATTCTAACACACCCCCTCAATCATAACTTATCTAAGGTAAGATTGTTTCTAAAAGCTTCTAGCTGCCGAGAAGTCAGTGGTTTGGTAAAACCATCTGCTACTTGATCACCCGTAGGAATGAACATGATTTCCAGTAGTTTCTGTGCAACTCTTTCTCGAACGAAGTGATAGTCAACTTCTATATGCTTGGTTCTTGCATGGAAAATTGGATTTTCTGACAAATATGTTGCTCCCATATTTTCACACCATAACTGAGCTGTTTGAGGATGTGGTATCCTCAATTCTGTTAACAATGTTTGAATCCACATGACTTCAGCAGTGGCATTTGCATGTGATTTATATTCTGCTTTTGTGCTTGATCTAGACACAGTTGCTTGCTTCCTTGCACTCCATGAGATTAAATTAGGACCAAGGAACACAGCAAATCCACCAGTAGATCTTCTATCATCTGGACACCCTGCCCAATCTGCATCAGAAAATGCACTAACACACATGGAAGAAGATCTTCTCAGCCGTAGGCCAAGTTTACATGTCTCCTTAAGATATCTTAATATTCTTTTTACCGCAGTCCAATGTACTGTGGTTGGTGAATGCTGAAATTGACAAACTTTGTTAACAGGAAATGATATATCTGGTCTGGTAAGAGTCAAGTATTGTAATGCTCCAACAATACTTCTATACCTGGTTGCATCTTCATCACTTAGTGATTGTCCTTCCTCAACCGAAAGTTTTTCACTAGTTGACATGGGTGTAATAGCTGGCTTGCAATTTGTTATACCAACTCTTCTAAGTATATCTGAAGTATATTTTTCTTGTGTGAGAAGTATTCCATCATGTATCTTCTTTACTTCAATACCAAGAAAATAATGAGCATCGCCAAGATCCTTCAAGGCAAAATCTTTCTGAAGATCCTTGAGTAGAGCTCCTGTGGCATTCTCACAAGAATTGCAACAATTATGTCATCAACATAAATAAGCACATAAATAGAGATGTTTCCCTTTGAATAAAAGAACAATGATGTGTCAGCCTTTGATGCACAGAAACCTAATTCTTGTAGCTTTGTACTTAGACGTGAGAACCATGCCCGTGGTGCTTGCTTCAAGCCATATAGTGCTTTATCAAGCTTGCACACATAGTGTGTCTTCCCCTTGACTTCATAGCAAGGTGGTTGCCTCATGAAAACATTTTCCTCCATAACGCCATGAAGAAACGCATTCTTCACATCTAGTTATCAAAGATTTCACCCCCTAGAGACAGCCACAGACAGAACAAGACGAATAGTAGCTGATTTGACTACAGTCAATACCATATCGCTGTTTAAAACCTTTAGCCACTAGACTTGCTTTATATCTATCTATGCTACCATCAGCTTTATGTTTTATTTCGTATACCCATTTACAATCAATAATGTTCCTTCCTGATTGTTGTGGTGGAACTAGGTGCCAAGTTTTATTTCCATGAGTGCTAAATATTCTTCATCCATAGCATTTTTCCATTTCTTATCTCCTAGAGCCTCCTTAACATTATTAGGTTCTCCTGTAGTGGCCAAATGCGCATACCTGACAACACCATTTGTGTATTTTCGGCGTTCTATCCTTCCTGTTTGAAGTCGCGTACCGTCTACACGGGAAGCTGTAGAGTGCCGAGCCACAGAGGATCCCGTCGTTGGGTCCTCACCTGTCGTGGCAGACGAATCCCCCTCGGGATCGGCGTTGTCGCCCGCAGATGATCCTGGTGCGCTCGTGTGGTCGTGTGTCGATGGAGAGGACGGCGCAGAAGATCCCGTAGGGCCCGCGCTGGAGGCCCCGTTGCGCGTGCGGTCGGACTGCTGTTGTGATGTGTCACCAGCTGGTTCGCTCCGCGCTGCTCGAGACGGATGCAGGGACGCGGTTTCCCGACCAGAGGGTATCGTGGCGCGTCCGGATTCGCCGCGCGCGATCCGAGATGGATCCGCCGACGCGTTTTCTGCCCTCTGTCCGTGGATTTCCGTGTTGTTGCGTCCGGACGCGAAAATTTGCTGATTTTCGCCTGATTCTTCTCCCGTGTCACAATTTTCTGCATGTTGTCTATCAAGATTATTAGCAGGGTTAGGAATATTAACCAAAACTGAATCATCAGTACTAGTTGTGTCGCCCTCATGATCAATTGAGCTAGGATTTTGAAAATATGATGGAAGAAGTAGAACTTCCGAACGGAGACGCATGCCTGCATTTGAGTGTAGGGTTGAAAAAGGGAATATTTTTTCATCGAATATGACATCTCTAGAAACATAAATTCGCCCAGAATTAATGTCAAGACATTTAAACTCTTTGTGGAGGATGCTATATCCTAGAAAGGTACATTGTTTGGAACAATATTCGAGCTTCCTAGCATTGAAAGGACGGAGATTAGGATAACAAGCACAACCAAAAATGCGCATAGATTTATAGTCTGGTTTGATTTTCTCAATGACCTCTAAAGGAGTAGAGAATTGGAGTAGTTTGGTGAGTAGCCGATTAATCAAATAAACAGCAGAAATAAATGCTTCATCCCAGTATTTTAGTGTCATGGAGGCATGAGCTAGAAGGGAGAGACCAACTTCGACAATATGTCTATGTTTTCTCTCAGCCGACCCATTTTGTTGATGGGCGTGTGGGCATGACACATGATGGGTAATTCCAATTTGCTTAAAAAAGGAATTTCGGCGCTCATACTCTCCTCCCCAATCAGATTGTAAAGCAATATTTTTTCTCGAAAATCTCCATTCAACAAGGACTTGAAACTCATGAAATATACGAAAAACTTCAGATCGGTGTTTGATTAAGTAGATCCACGTGAACTTACTGAAATCGTCAATAAAGCTCACATAATAATTCTTATGACCAAACGAATCGGGGGCAGGGCCCCATACATCGAAGAAAATGAGTTCTAAGGGATAATGTGACACACTAGTGGATCTAGAGTAAGGCAATTGATGACTTTTTGCCTTTTGACATGCTTCACAAACTAAAATTTTATTTTCACTCGAACAAGGAAGATTATTTTTGCTAATGACTCTTTGAACTATGGAGGATGCTGGATGGCCTAAACGACGATGCCAATTATCATGTGATGGTTTATTGATGCTAAGAACTTCCTTGAGTGATGATGGGGCTGGTAAGGGATAAAGCCCATCTCGGCAGGGACCATCAAGCAGAGTGCTCTTCGTGACCTGATCCTTGACACAAGAGAAGTCTGGATGAATTTCAAGAAAAGCATGGTTGTCCTTGACAAGTTGTAACATCCCAAGTATGAAAACTACCCCCTAGAATGTTTTGTTTCTTGTTTAATTCAAGTATTGCATCATGGCATCATTTTACTCCCTTGTTTGCATTTGTTTACTAGTTGTTTGCACCTGTTATTATTTGTTTTCATAATGAAACTCAAACAATTTCAAATGCTTTGTTTTCATACTTGCTCTGTTACAACCTTTTAAATAAAAATCTCAAATAAAAACAACCAATTTGTTTTCATATTTTTCCATAATGATCACTTATTTAAATGATGATTTTATTCAATCAATTAAATCCAAATCAAATTTCAAACTCAAACCCAATGCATCAAACAGAACCACTTTGAATCTATGGAAATCTCTAAACCAATCAAATCATTTTAATCACTTTAATCAATAGGGTTCACCCTATTAAACACTTTGTTTTCAATATTATTTTATTTAATAACAAAATACCTCTAAATTTGAAATAATTCCAAACAGTACCAAAATTCAAATGTTTTTGAATTCCAAAATTGGTTTATGGTTGTAGTTGACCTAACCCACTCCCATGAATTTTTCCAAGATTTTATCAACTCCAAAAACTATCTAATTCTTCCATTTTCTCCTTGCTACAAAAAAAAACACAAAAGCAAATAATAAAAAGAAAAAAAACGGTTCAGAGGGGAAGAGAAACGAAGCCCAGCCCGTTTCTTTTTTTTTGGCCCGATACCCCCCTCCACTCTTGTCTTCTTCCTCCTGCTGTACGACTGAATCACGACCACCCGATCCCTCCTCCTCCACCCGATGCCATGCCGTACCTTGCTCCTCTGCCCCATAAAACAGCCACCGATCCCCCTGCTAACCCTAACCCTAGCCTAGCGCCGCCATCCTCTTCCTCCCTCATCTCCTCCATCTCCCTCCTCTCTGTACTTCTTCCTTCTGTAACTGAACCTTGGAACCGAACAAAAAAAAAGCTCCACCGCCGCCGGTGATCGCCGTGGCTAGGGGCTCCCTCCGCCGTGGCTAGGGGCCGGAATGGAAAGCCCCCGCCACGGGATCCTCTCCATCACCTCGGCAGCCCCGGGGACCCAGCGAGGCGGCCGCGGCGTCGAGGTTTGCCGCCGGCCACCTCCTGCCTCGCCCCTGCGACCTGCACGTCCGCCTCCTCCTTACTGCTTCGAGCCCCCAAGGTGAGGCCGCCCCCCATCGACTTACTCCCTCTCCCTTCTCCTCCCGCGGCCCACACCCTACAGCTCCCCCACGGCGCCTCCCTATTTCCCTCCGGCGAGCAGTAGCCGAGCGCTGCGTTCGCTGCTGTCCGTTTCCGTCGAGATGCAGTTCCAATCGGGTTCAGTTAATTTCAGTTAACTTCCGCGCAGCCACAGCTTATTCCCCCCGAGATCCCCTTCTACACACAAACAGCAGCGAAGCCCATCTGGTTATGTCCCTCTGTGCGCTAGCAGAGGTGCAGGGATCGAGTCCCCCCTCTCCCAATAAAAACAATCTTTTTATTTTCCAATGTTTTGGTCACAGAAACTTCCAGAAATCACAGCTAGGCCCCTGTTAATTAATCTAGACCCCTGCAAAATATTTTTCTAGTCCTTAGCTATTAAAAATGGCAGATTGCACCCTAAAATTGTAAATTGCATAAGAAATTCATCCCAACTCCAATTTTAACTTTTTAAGTATGTTTTCTGTCCCAAATTAAATGTTCTATCCAAATATAAAATTTGTTTACTGTTTTGAATATTTTAAATTGGTGAAATATTTAAAAACTTGTTAAATTCACTTAAACTTGCAAAAATCATAACTTGTTCATAAAAATTCCAAATTCCACAAACTAAATATGTTTTCCAATCAACTTTTCATGTACTTTCCAAATATAAATTTTGTTTGCTATTTTGAATAATTTAAATTGCTGAAAACAACTGTTTCTTAATTATTGCATTTAAAATTGCCAAAATAATAACTTGCTCATTTTAAATCCAATTTCAACAAATTAAATATGTTTTCCATGCAAAATTAAACCACCTTTTCAAATATAAATTTTGTTTCATGTTTTGAATAATTAAAATTGGTTAAATGATTTCAACCTTGTTTAATTCATTTAATATTGATAAATTCATAACTTGATCAACTTAAATTCTTTTGGGGCATATAAAAATATGTTTTCCAACCATAAAAGTATAAACTTTTGAAATATGAAATTGGTTCAATGCTTTGGACAAATAAAAATTCAAATAAGTTCATGTTTGAATTAAATTCATTTAATTCTTGCTTAAACTTGTTTAATTCATAAATAATTTATTTGAAATCCATTTTCAACAAGTGAAACGTGCAATCCACCCAAAATTGTGTGGTCTTATCAAATATGAACTTTGTTATCTATTTTGAACAATTTAACTTGATGAAAACAACAAATGCTTGTGTAGCACCTTAAGGAACCAAAATTCCAAAAACTTAATAAATGAATTTCCAAACTTGGTAAACCTTATTTCTATTTGATTCTACTGTTGTTATTTTGCTGTTTTCCTCATCCATGCATCATGCTAATCCACTTTCACATGTTGCTTAGTTGTAAAACAATTAATTCAACCATAATTCATGGGCTTTCCATATGCAATCCAATTGCATGTGGGTCCATTTAATCATGTTATGTTATCTTGTCAACTAGTTTATTTTTGGATGCATCAATTAAACTATCATGCATCATCCCATGTTTGTGCACTATGCCATGGTATTGATTGTTTATCTTTCTGCATTGTTTGTTTGCTTCTTCTCGGATAAACGACGACGTTGAGACCGACGATCCTTACGACACCCCTTCTAAGGAGTTAGCTCAGTACCAGGCTACTGGGTTTTGCAGGCAAGTTATCACTCACATGAACCATTGTGTTCCTTTCAACATTGACTACCGATACTTTCCGTTGTTCTTTCCTGCTAAGCCATAGTAGTAGTTGTTTCTGTTACGAACCTATCACATGAATCCCTTAACCCTGATATTGCCTCACCTCCACTCCTACAACCCCCTTGATTGAGCCAGTGTCTTACTAGCATGCTTAGGTTGTTTTGCTCGAGTCTGTTACCCGTTACTTTCAGTTACTATATTATTGTTATGTTCTGGGGGCTCGATGTTTAATCAATCAATCATGCTAATGTTATTGTTAAATAATAATTTGATGATAGGCACCGGCAGGAGGCCCTTTGTGGTTTTGAGGCCTGCTAGTGTCGACCCTAATAGGAAAAGGGTCTTGTCTACTGATCCATGATGAGCGCACTAACCGCATGTGGGAAGCGAGTATGGGCGCCCCCCTCAATTTGATTCGATTCGCATCTCGTCCAAATCGCCTCATTTAGTTCGGGTTTTCCATTTGCTGCATGCATGATCTTGCGAGCCCTTGGTACCCGGGTGGAACTTTCGTAGTCGGCATATAGGGGGACACGTTCTTAGAGTGCTATGAGGGTCCATTTTCTTCTGGGCTCGATTAGCCGTGCGCCCAAGGTGCTTTGGGCTTGATGCGAAGAAGAGTTGAGTTGTGTTGAGTGCCCCGCTTGGTGGAAGGGCCTTTCCATCTGGCGGGTTATTCATACGTGTACGGCCAAATTGGTGCAACCCTGCAGGGATAATCTTCTCGAGAAGCCGTGTTTTCCGCGGTTATGGATTACTTGGTGAAAGTACTGGCTAACAAGTACTCAGGACACCTTAAACCTAATGATTAACAACCTTACACCCAATGATTAACAACTTGACTAGTAATAGGCTTATTGACACAATAATATGAACCATCATTAATTCAACTGTGTGAGTTATCCTCGGATTGCTTCTTTGGATAAGGGGCGAGATCCAGGATGGGTTTGTTTGAGGTTAGTAGATAGGTTGGTTACGATACACGATCTTATCTCCTTTCTGGTAGCCGGGAGTGGTAGAAACTCTGTAGTTGTTTAGAGCAGCCAGTTGCAGCATCTTTTATATCCCCTTCCTTCCGTTGCACCCAAAGCATCTGTGCTTGGTGTTGACGGGTTACACTTTGGTGAACTGTGAGTCTTGCTTGCCAGTACGTTTATGTACTGACCCCTTTGGGGCTGTGGTTTCCGCAGACCTACGTTTCCGAGGATCTACATGGAGGCTACTACGTGGAGTATGACGAGACTGCTGACGAGTAGATAGCGGACCCGAGCAGGATCCGAGACTTCGTGGATGGGCTCCGTCTGTTCGTTTTCGGCCTCTTAGGCCTATTTGGTTCTTGTCTGTACTCAGACATGTTGAATGCTTCCGCTGTGATGTAATGATGAATTGTTGGGACATGTGTCCTCTGGATGATTGTATTTGCTATCTCTGCTCTAATGAGAGCTATTTGCAACTTATTTCAATCTTTTGTGTCGTAGAGATCTGTTGTGATATCAGTTGTTCAACGCCGTTGACGTACCATGTGTGTATTTTTGAAGTACGTCAATGGAAGTATCCTGATTTCTATGGGATAGTTTACGTCGACGCTGAACAGATAGGGGTTGGTTGTCACACATACGTGTGTTGGCCTACTCGTAAGAGGACGCGGGTGCCGGTAAGCCCCGTAATCCAATCTACTACTGTTCAACGGAACGGCGAGTATCCTTTAGAAGTCCGGGTGCGACACAAGTCTATGAGCAGAAATAAGGTTTTTGCTAGTGTCGGGTACATGCAAGACATTGTTTAGATAAAGATTTCGATCATGAGTTTGAATAGTACTGTGACCAATTCGATTAATATCCATACCTGCACCATTTGCATTGTGGACTTGATCATTCCTATGATACCTATCATGAGTGTGGAGCCTCTCAAGCTCGCTGGTTATGTGATCTGTCGCCTCGGTATCCACAATCCAGGGGTTTTCCGGAGCGCAACCATAGTTGTTTGTGTTGTGGTTGGCGACTGCAGCAGTCCTCTCTCTGGGAACGTACTCGGGATTGTATCGATGCCGGCAGTCCTTGACTACGTCGCCCGAAACATTACAGAGTTGGCATCGTGGCCGATCACTCTGATTGCTGTTGAAGCCACCGCGGCCACGGCCATTGTTGTTGTAGTTGCTGCGGCCACGCCCGTTGTTGTTGAAGTTGCCGCGGCCTCCTCCATTGCCGCTGTTGTTGTAGCCTCCTCCCTGGTAGCCACCACCTTGGCCACCATTGGGATTGTCATTGCCAGCATGGTTGTATCCGCGGCCGAAGCCTCCGCGGTTTCCACGTCCACCACGCATGGCGGCATTGACAGATGACTGTGGTGATCCTGCACCACGACGCAGATGCTGGCGACTCTCATATGAGAGAAGTTGTGAGTACAACTCACTCACCGTGATCGGTTCGTTCCGCGCGACTACGGCGGAGACGATGGAGTCGTAGTTTTCGTCGAGGTCGGCGAGGATGTATGAGACCATGTCTTCATCATCCAGGTGCTTGCCGGCGGAGATCATCTCATTCTCCAGAGTTTTCATCATGGCGACGTACTCCGGCATGGTCTTGGTGCCCTTCTCTGCGTTGGCGAGGGCGATGCGTGTGTTGGTGGTGCGAGCTCGCGATCTGGCCGCGAACATCTCCTGCAGCAGCTCCCATAGCTCGTGCGCCGTTGCTGCAGCGACAGCATGTGGCAGCACCTCCCTTGACAGAGAGGAGACGAGGAAGCTGACGATCTGCTGGTCCTGAGCCTCCCACGGCTCATAGGCCGGGTTTGGCTCTTCTTCTACCTTATCACCACGCTTGACCTCAATGGTCTTTTCCGGCGCCTTGATTTTCCCGTCGATGAAGCCGACGAGCCGTGCCCCGCGGATCGTAGGAAGCACTTCCGCCTGCCAGAGGACGAAATTCCCCTTGGCAAGTTTCTCGGTGATGTTCACTCCTCCGAACGTTGATACCCCATTGGTGGAAGACGACATGGTTTCGTAAATTGGAGGCTAGATGGGTTTGTAGATTGGAACTAGATGTGTTTGGAGGTTTGCTATGATACCATGTGATTGTATTAGGGTTGAAGGTGTTGCCCTGTTAGGGGTCACCGTTGCGTGTTAAATAGCCGGCTTAACCAACCTGTCGAAGAGGATTTACAATGGTTTGTTACAAGAGATAAACTCCAACTAATCTATCTAACCGAACCCTTATCAACTTGAGTCGGTTTTACAATAACGTGACATATTACTTCTATAAAAGCTCAAAGATTGTGAGCGTTCTCAGGCGTCCTAGCGAGTTGCCTCCGAGCTGCCACGTGGGCGTTTTTCGTCCGTCTATTCATTTGCTCCCAGACACTCGCAGCCGTTCGATGGCCTCCCAGTGGAAGCAGAAACGCTCGCGGTCATTGCTTGTTCGCCTTGCATTCGATGCGGTCAAGATGGCCTCGTTCTTCCTCGCGCCCCGCGCCTCCAGCCCTCCACCCTCCCATGTCGCCTCGTCTTCTCCACCTCCGCCTCGCCCGCCTCCTCTTCCCCCGCATCCGCACCTGATGGCCTCCCCCGTTGCCTCTTCCCGTGCCGCCGCACGCGGAGGACAATGAGCCTGGGTTGCAGCGGCCAAGACACGCACGCTCGCTCGTCGCTCGACCCTCATCGTCGGCCTCTCGCGTCGGCGAGTTCGGCCGGTGGCTTGACGCTAAGGTGAGCATCTCTCAATCCTCTCGCGTCCTTTTCCCAGGTCTCCCCCGCTCACCTCGTCCTCTCTCACTCTCATTCTGACCAAGATCTGGGGCTCCTTCTCTCTCTCTTCTCCTGTTCTTCAGTGGCACAACAGTGCATAGGAGAAGGACGACCATGAGCCAGGAGGTGGCGACCTGCTTCCCTAGAATCCATGAGGAAGCTGAAGCTCCCTATCCCCCTTTCTAGCGACCTAGGTATGTGCACTATGTGGTTGCAATTGATTTGTTTTTTTTTTGTGTAGCAAAATTTTGCTTCAATTCACTTCGTAGTTGCTGGAGGAATATTGGCTGCAAAACAATGATATTCTTATTGTTTTACCAACAGAGTTTGGTCTTAAATTGTTTTAATAGTTGTACTGCTACTTTGTGCAATTTTAGGACTAAATGTCCCTAAAATCAATAGTTATATCAATCCTACAATAGCAAGAGCATATCCCAACTGTTTAGACATCTATTTGTCAATCATTTATTTGATCCCCGTTGTTTCCTGAGAGCAAATGGATTTGATGCCTTACACTAGCTTGTCATGGTTTGTCCTCTTTGCAGGTGAGAAGAAAGTAGATGAATCCTTGTCAATCATTTATCTTTCCGATGTGTATTCGGGCTCTGAACAGTATTAGAAACAGATGATAGCATGGAGATGAGAGTCAGTCAGCGGCCAACATCGAGAGACTCCTTGCGTGAGCTCCTCCTTCCTGTATCTTGCCCCTAATTTAATTTCTATTCTGCAACTATGGTTTGGATAGTCGGGAGATTCCTAGAATGATTTCATCTTTCTATATCAGTGCAGTTTCAGTCCTGTCTAAGCTATATCTGCAATATTGTGTCTTAAAATCATGATCACTGAAAACAAGCCTTTAAATGCAGTTTGAGCCAAAATGGAATTTTTGGATGGCATGGACATTCAAGGGATCAGTTTTGTGCTACTGATTATAGTCCAGTGCATTTTCCAATACGCGGTGCTGTTGAAGCTTCCATTGATCCAATTATGTATCCTTCCAAGCATAATTTTAAAGAGGATGCACATGTTCAAAGTGAGGTATTTCCAGCAAATCATTGTTCGGCAGTCGACATATAATTATTTCCAGCTTCCGGCTTCTCAGGTAGCTTCTGGTAGTCCACTTTCAATACCACGTGCGTAAATCAGAACTAAGTTCCTGTGTAGACACCTTTTAAATAAATAAAACATGCAAAACTAATATGGTCGAGGTCTTGCATATTGTACAGGGAAAGATTATTGTCGAAACTCTCACGTATGAGGGAGGTAATTTCCGTTGTCCTGCTTTGCTTTGGGTACTTTCTTGATGCCTTCGATATGTGTCCATATTATGGTGTGTTTAAGTCGACTTGGATCTAAATGCACTTGTTCAGTGTGTACATGGTCTTACATGTTACTGAAGCAGATCTAATGCTGATTAAGTATTCTGCCATTTTGGAGATTTTCTATTCTAGGTTTGCTTTGTATATTCATTTCTCTATACATGCAAGAAACAATTTATCTTTGCTATAGGTGCGGTACTTTCAAAATTTCAGATAAAAAACTTTGGGAGGGCGATCATTTTTATTACTGAAACATCTTCGTGGCACAGTGTTATAGTTAGATGGACATAGGCGGTCAATTTTCCTTAATATATGAGTGTTAAGGCATTTCCATTCATTTCGCCTGTCCAAATATGTGCCCTCGCCTCCAAGAAACGGTAGTAGGAGACATGTACCAAGGCCAGCATGGTGTCACACTCTTATTTGGCACCCAGCGCAGAATTATTCAGCTTCAACTTCATGTATAGTTAATAATATGCTTGTGTGGCTAAAATTAGCTTCAGTATTTCTGAAATCTTTCTCTCGTCTTTTTATAGAACTCGCTGTTGGAAACATTGTGAGACGTGTCTTGCATATAATAAAAGAAGAAGATATATCTTCTACAACAGTTGGTGTTGAAGGTCTTTCTGTAACAGCTGTCAGTTATGATGAATATGACAGTGGAAATGATGGTCGTCCTAACTTATCGGCTGCTGTTCTCGCGTCCCTTCATTGTAGACTCTCCTAGATGATATTCCCGTGAGCATTGCACTTTCACATGCTGCATCATCAGCTGGGGATTCAGATGGGAAAAGTAAATATCCGTTCTAAAAAAAATCTTTTTTACCATATCTGAATGGGCGTCTGGATTTTTTTTAATCATCTGCTTTTATATGCTACATGAACATGCTTCCTTTTTTTATAATGATTTATTTTGGAATCGTTCTGTGTTTAAGAAATCAACTACATATTGATTGCTGCCATTGATGACCTTATTGAGGAGATAGATACATGTTAAGACCAGATTTCTGAGCAAGCTGTTGAACTTATTCACCAAAAGTACGATCTTATTTTGGCCAACATACATGAATAGTACATTAAGATAAGCTAATGAGTAACGACGTATTCACCAAGATGCAGTCAACTGAACGTAGTTTGTTTCTTCCTTTTGCTTATGGATAAGGTTAATATAAGAGCCCTGCTATAGCACATGATTTTTTTGGAAGATTATAGATGTGTATTGTGCAATGAACTCAAAATTAACACAAAATATCATTTATTCTTTCAATGTCAGTTTGCTTGGACATGCTACAAATATATTCCTTCAAATTACGTTTATAGTAACACTTAAAATATAGTGGCTGACACTCTTCATATGAAAATTATTAAATTAATATTCTGGAGAATCAGGTTTTATACTAGGCAATCAGTCTATTGTTTACCTTTGAAAAGAATGTTTATAGTTTATATGGACCCTCGGAAGAGGGAAATTCACCTGGGCATAAGCTGATTGTAATGCCGGTATGTTTCTATTTTGTTTTACTGACAACTTTAAGAGGAGAATAGGATTGATTTCTTACTACTTTCAGTTGTCCGTACCCATCTATTCATATGCTTATGTCATTCAAAATGAAAAAAAAATGTAACATAGATAAATAAATGAGCAAGGGACCATTTAGTCTGTCCTCCAAGGTTTTCTTGGGGGACTGTGCAGTATTGCAAGTTATTGTTTGTGTGATTGATAACTAACCACGCTATTTTTGGATCCACTAATTGATGCAATTCTGATGAACACTATTTCAGACTGGATACTTTTGTCTTGGTCTAACGTCCAATATGCTCTGTGCAGGAATTTTGATTTTCCCAAGCATGGGTAGTAATATTTCCAGCCCTATTGTGCCAAAGTGAGCTCTTGATCTTATTGAAAATTTAATGGTTCTTAGCCTCCCGTGGGCATTTTCTTGGCATGATAAATCCTCCCTCACACTGGGATGCATAATTTAGTTGGAGTGATGATTCACATATAATGGTATTTGTTTGGTAAGAAGAATCCTCTCTGACCTCCAGCGTCATAGGGGAGGGTGAGGCGGCGGTCCACCGGTTTAGAGTTCCGGCCTCCTCATTTTCGTCGACACCATCCGCGCCTCCTTGCGCATCCCAACTCTGGTGCCTGGCGGCCCGCCCCGTCTGTGACGGCTTCCAGGAGCTGGGATTGTGGTGGCCTGGAAGTACGTCCTTCGCTCGACCCTCCTTGTTGGCCTACCACGTGCTTTCCAGTGGGTGAGATTCTCTAAATTGTGAATTTTGGTTATCCAAACACCACAGATCTCGAGAGAACTTGACCAAAATGGTTCAATGATTTTTCCAGCAGCTCAAATTCCATGTCCTATTCAGGTTAGTTTTACGGGTTTCTCAAACTTGGCATCTATAACTTTTGGGAGATGTGATGGTGTTACTTCTAAATGAATGATTATGTTTGCAATTTGGAAAATCTTGACCTGGAGCGATGCGTGAAGATTCATGGTGGCCTTGTTCATCTGAAAGGTATGCCCACTGCACCACACGTCTGCACATCATTTATTCTGTTACTGTTGTGGTGCATAAAATAGCGCAACAGACCAAATAACTTATTTTGCCTTGTCATTGGCATCGTAAAATATAATTTACTTATGGAACTTTTAGCTCACACGATTATGAATTATGCTTACACCTTAATTGGGCATCAAGATTGCGCTACCTTACATTTTGTTTTCTTGTTGATTTGAACTTTCCATTGTCGGATTGTTCTGCATTTTTATTCAGATTATCGGATCGTCTTAGGTATTGTGACTCTATGGCACGGTGCCTCTTCCTTGGCTAGCTTTGTTAGCTTCTACTTACTAATTTATTTTGTTCAATTTTTTTCTGCAGGTTGACGGTTCTCTTTACATGCAATTTGATCTTCTCGATGAAGGAAAAAATTTATACAAATTTATATGTCATGTTTTCTAAACCACACATCAGGATGATAACTACACAATAGGAGCTTCTTGGTATTTGTATTATTCTCTGTTATTATGTACATTCTTGTTTTGTGGCAAAGCTGCTTATAAAACTTAAACTTACAATCACAAATGTAAGCAAGTTTTTATTACATTGTTATTTCCATTATAGATATACTGAGTAACTATGAAAGTCTTGACTCTTGCAGTCTTGCTCATATCATGTGAAAGCATTTTACATGTGTCCTTCTTAGTCATTGTTTCTGTATACCTTTGCCCTCAGTTCTCGCGAATGGCAAGCAATGACAGCCTGGGAACTACGCAAATGATATTGCAAGACATAAAAGATTTTAGTTTTCCGGAACCCACATGCAATTTTTCATCCAAACCATCATGTGTCGAAGTTGAATCTGTATATCTTGCAATGCTTTTCTTATGGAAAAGATTTCGGCATAATTTCAGTATCTTACAAGGCCGGTTCTTTCAAGCTTGCTGTTCTCCGATTTCAACATAAACCACTCAGCATATTTTATGTCTTTCACATCGACATGGAGTCAAGACGAAATTAACTGTATAGCATCAAAGGCAGCGGACTTCTCAGCTTTCTCCGGTTTCGCCTCTGGAGGGCCATAGAAAGTTTCTGTCCCATGTGTATCAGAATCGCCATGACCTCCCACTAGAAATGACACAGACCCAACAAACATTCCTCCGCTTATAGCACAGACATCATGCTTATGGAAAGTGTACCCAACACCTTTAAAAACTTCAGCTAAGATCGCCTTATGAGATATCCAAACAGAGTCCATGCACCCTGAAATGACTACATTGCTCCATCAAATCAGACTATATATAAGTTCCCTACAATACCATGTTTAGCTTCTAAACATAATGTCTGTTCCACTATATTAGGAAAATAAGAGAAAGAAGTCGTACATCTACTTAAGAAGAATAGCCTGACGCCCATAGTAAACACCCGGACCTTATACAAGAGAATTTTAGTGTCTTAATTCTCAGAAGCAAAACAATCAATACCAGATGACGCTAACAAAACTCATTTCAGATCTCAGAATAGCACGCTGATACCAACCTCTAAATAATGTATAGTGATTTAGTGCCTCTAAATATTTACGCACAAGCACTAAACACACATATTTAGAACTATATATGCATCTATTACGTTCTACTTTTCCTTCCATAGGAACGCAACTGTGGATCAATCCGAAAGAATCATGTCTTCTCAACATAGAAACTACAAATATTTAAAATTTATAATTAAATGTATATGTGATTTATTTATTTTTAGAAAAAATAGGGCCCTACTTTAAGTTTCTCACAGGGGCCCCCAATTTCTGGAGATGGCCCTGAGGCTGAGCACCCATCAGTTCGTTACCGTTGTACATGGGCCAGGAAATGCGACCATTGGAGGCCTAGGGTCCTCATCTATTTGCGATGATGTGATATTCTAGATCCCCTAAAAAAAGAAATATTCGAAATATCCTTAGTTTCAGTATTTAATAGTATTTTGTTATAAAAATAACAAATGTAATGTATAGATGTTCTTCTTCTAATATTTAGTATGTTTTATATTTCACAAGAACACACAGACAATTATACTTACGTGACGGTCGATATTTTTTTCTTATAAAATAAAATTATAGCATAAATCCTATATTTGCGCCAAGCGGGCGCAACAGGTCATCTAGTATTCTAACAGATGGAAGGCTGGCGAGGCTGCAAGGACCTAGCTCCGGCGACCGGCAGTGGTGCTTCCATAGAGAGGCGACGGTGCTTCGAAAGGAGGATGGAGAAGCTCCCATGGGACGGTGGTGGTGCTACAACGAGCTTTCTGGGCGGTGCCGGTTGTAGCTCGGCTGACCGGCGGCGATTGCAACTCCGGCAACCTACGCATGTGGATGGAGAGTTTTTGCTGTCGCGCGGACGGAGACAACGCAAGAAGCGGTTGTGGAGGGGTCCACGCATGTGAGGTTTTGGAAAAGCCGAAAAGGCGTGTGCTCGTACGTGGTGAGGCAACTGATCAGACGGACGTCATCGTCCCGGTCCGACGGTGCGCAGGGCGGAGGATCGATTCGCACGATTCTCCGGAGGACGCTCAGCGCTTTCCTTCGTGATTCCTGGACTGCCACGGTCACTTCCTCCTTGAGCTCCGTCAAAAGCCCACGCTGTGGCGATTCCGGCTTCCTCGCAAACACAAGGTTCGCAGCCAATTCATCCCACTCGAACCATGAGCCAAATGCCCGTCATCCCCCGCCCCTCATCCCAGTGATCACGCGCGCATGGCGCTCGAGGCGCGGCGTGGCGAGGTCGTCGCTGGCTTCGGTCGCGGCGTGCTGATATATATGCGGCTGTGTGTGCCCACCGATCCTGCGCTGCACCATGGCGCGTACGAGCTGAACGTATTTGGTGGCCTGATGTGCAAGCCTTGTCGTCGCCCTGAACGGCTGAACCAACTGCTGAGCTCTGCCATCTCTACCTGATGCTCTGCTAGTCTGTACACGTCCTGCGCAATCGCGCTGACAAAGAGCTCAGTCCGGCAGTCGAACAAACTTATATAGTACAGTACATACAAAGGAAACTGTGGATAAATGTGTCTCAGGAACGCTGACGAATTCGATACTTCCTTCAGAAAGCAGTAACGCAACAATTGACTGACATTTTCTTTTGCGAGGACAGATTCATTGACATTTACTCATTGTCTATTTCGTACAGAGTACTGATAGACCAAACGTCTCGATTTTATTCAACTCTCGCAGCAAAACCCACACTGCACCAATTAACCGGCACGTCGGCCGGCCCTCAAGCGCTGGGCGGCAGGGGAATGATGGCGACGGTCTTGAGCCACGCGGGGCGGGCCGAGATGTCGTCCCACCACGCCTTGACGTGCGGCCTGGACGCCACGAGCTCCGCCTTGGGGGTCAAGCTGAGCAGATACAGGTGCGGCAGGTGATTGGCGTCGGCGAGCGTGTACGCGTCGCCGGCGAGGTACTTGTTGCCCGCGCCTAGGTGGGCCTCGTAGACGTCGAGCACCTTGGCGAGCTCGCCGGCGTGCTTGTCCACCAAGGCCGGGTCGGTCGCGCCGCCGAAAATGGGCTTCATCAGGAGCTGGAACACCAGGGCCGAAGCGGCCGGGTCGAAGTGGTGTGGCTCCACCTCGAGCCACGTCGCCAGCTTCGCCGATGGCGCGGGCAGCAGGTCCACGCCCTGCGACTTGTACTTGATCGCGATGTACCGGGTGATGGCGCGGGACTCTACACATGCAGCAAATGCGTCGACAGGTTTCGTAAATTTTGGAGATCAAATTATTTGAGTACACACTAGCTAGTTAATTGCCAGCAGATCCTTGCAGGATTGATCATCGTGGTGCTACAGAGCACAGTGATGTGTGGGCATAGCAGGATTATATATGAATTGTTACCGTAGAGAACTTCGTCTCCGTCCTGCAGCGCGGGGACGGCGCAAAAATGAGCGAGGAAGACAAGAATAATCTGTGTCAGCCAAGCAGGGGAGAGCGTGCGTACGTTGAGCGCGAGGAAGTCGGGCTGCTTGTGGGCGCCGGCGCGGAGGTCGACGGGGAAGATCTCGAAGTCCAGCTCCTTCTCGTTCATCACCGCCGCCACGCGCACCACGTTCGGCGACAGCGGTATCCCGTGCAGCTTCATCGGCGCCATCTCTTCCCGCTTCCCCGCGCCCGTTTACCATGCTTGCTCTGTTGCTCCGCCTATATATGGTGCCATGCTGCTGAGTGCTGACATCGCGCAGGACGAGTCAAGCCACGAGCTTTGACACCGCGAGCTCCTCCGGCGGCTATCGATTATATTGTTAATATCGGCTCCGACTGGCGGCTATCGATAATTTTAAAAACGCAGGTACCGCTGATCACAGCTTAGGAGCTCTGGATAGAAAATTAATTCGTTTGGCATCACAAAAAATGTTTTTTTCTGGATTCTGGATTCACATAGTCAAATTTATTGCAAAGTTTATCATCTACAGCATTGCAAATCAAAAGATCAGGAGGCATCGATGCAAAAAAAAAAAAAAAAAAAAAAAAAACGTACCATCCACCATTGGTCAAGATATTTGAGGAATCATTAGCAGACTGCTGCATCAATCATAAATTTCGATTGCTGCATAGGGAGGAGATTTTTTTTTTTGATAAAGGGAAGTATATTAATATCACGGAGATACAAATTACACCCGGCCTCTGCAACAACGCAATAGCCATAACCATTACGGATGCACACAGCCGAAAGACAATAAAAAGAAGAACTAAAAAGAAAAGTCCCGCTACAGAGTTACAGTCTTTGGAGCAGCCGCACAACCACCACCTAAACAACACTTGATGTCCAGCTCTTCAAAAGCAACGTCTTCAAGAAGAACGGTGTCAGGCACAACGAATTAAGGCCAGACCTTGGGTTTTCACCCTGAAGATAATCCTCGCTCTCAAAACAATGTCTCCAACAAGACCACTACCAGGCACAACCAATTAAGGCCAGACCTTGGGTTTTCACTCTGAAAGGTAGGACTTTGGACTTCACGCATGTTGTCGCCCCCTCTTACATGCCGCTGCCGCGAATCTTGTAACTCCAAGCCAGTTCCCCATCGATGCAAAAACTCCGAACACCATTGCTAGTCCTCCAATCTCGCCTTCGATGACCATGCATTGCGACCGAATTCCACCGATCCAGCAATCTCCAGGCATCACCCATGGGAGTACGCCGACGGAGCCTTCCGTGTCGACACCCCGGCTTGATCAAAGAGGACCTACATCAGGCAGATCTTCGTCCTCGCGCGATGGGAAACCCTAGAACCACCACTTTTATTCATGCCAAGCAAGCAGCCCCCTTGCCACACGCCGGCACCCTGTCTGAGCTGCTGCTCCAAACCCCACCGGCCTAGGCCGGCAACGAGGAAGAAGACGACAGACACAGGGACGACCTCCCCTCGGAACTGGCCGAAGAACCACGGGGCGAGGAGTGGATGGGAAGGAGTTCATGGCCACGAAGATCAAAGATCTAGTGCTTCCATCCCCTCCCAACCGCAGATCCCCACCTCCATCGGTCCAATCACCACCGAGGAGAGACCTCCGCCTCCACCCCAGCCAGGGACGCCGCCCTGGCAGCTGATCGGCGTCGAGCGACGTGCCTGCCCCAGCAAGTCCGGCGCCGGTGGCCAACCTCCGCCCCCAGACCACCATCTGGCGGCTGGGCCCGCCGCCACCGCGGCGAGGGCCGGCGGCAACGGCGGCAGGAGGGCTAGAGTAGGCGGGGGGCGGGTGGCGCGGGATGGGGATCCCCCGACGGCGCCCTGGGGAGCAGCCGCATAGGGAGGAGATAGAAACATAGTTGAATCTAATGTGCTCCTATATTGATACCTTGAAAAATTGCAACAAAAAAAAAATCATAGTCTTGTTAGAACAATACCATATTGTCAACTAAATAGACCAACATAAAGTTGAAACTCCTATTTGAATTTTAGCTAGTTTAAGTCTTTCTGTCAATAACATTCAACCCAATTACCAAATATATTTGTACTACTCGTTCGAGTCCTGAAGTACACACAATAGGCCGTACAACACGAGAAAACAGATAGTAGATCATAAAATAAATAAATAAAACAAATATTGGATAAATAAATATTGAGGTGTCTCATCAGAATCACATAAACAATATTTCTTACATCTCTCCTATTTCTTTTTACCGGTTTATTCTTAGTAAGAAAATCATTCTTATTAAGAAACCATGCATAGCTGATTTTATGCAGGGCCGGTCCAGAGATTTTTCAGAGCCCAGGGCGAAACTAAAACTTGTGGCCTCTAATATAGACATCGTAACATTAATAACGGGTACCGTGTAAAAGATATCTTCTAACACTTAAACGAATCCAAAAGTAGTGGACATATCAAATGAACTGTACATATTAGCTTGGAAACGTCTTCTAAAGTTTCTCGATGCAAATTCACTCCTGATGGGGTCAATATCAATGGAGTTCAGTAATTTATTCTCGATGCATAATGTAATACTAGATTCAATATTCTCGATGAAAATGAATTGTACTGGCTATACATCGTACATGTGAAGTTAGAGAATACTTATGATTAGATAATAGTAATACTAATACTCCCTCCGTTTCAAAATAAGTGTCATCAGGATGGATGTATCTAGATGTATTCTAGTACGAGGTACATCTATTTTAACCCATGTCTCAATGACGTGCGTGTGGCGTATTCTCGCGAGAAGGGCCCCGACTCCCGGGAGTTGAAAATGACAACACCTCGTACTGCACATCAATACTATAGGAATTTAGGAAAAACTTTTCAAATCACGATTCACCCATCACGTTAGAAAAAATGAGTGCAGATTTTTTTTTTACCATGGCGACGGCCACGTGGGACAATTAGTGGAACTGATGATCTGTATCACCGTATGGAAGTGGCGACCAGCCGGGCACGGGATCGCCTCTAGTCCTCGACACTGCTGACGCGCGATTATCAAACAGATTAGAGCAACTCTAGCAGAACCCATATAACGCGAACTGATGAAACCCTTTTCAGTTCGCGTTTTGTCTGCTTCTACGGGTTGCGGAGCGAGGGATGGTAGCAAAACCCGTATAATAGAACCGGAAATTTGATTTCACTCATAAGAAACGAACTCACGGCGGGAATACATAGAAATTAAACATCTAAAAGCGGCGATGAGCTACGGTTCATCGCCGCACCCTACCCCTACTCTGTCTGCACCGCCGTCTTCAGTTGGAAGCGCCGGAGTGGAGGACGAGGGGTAGTGATACGTCATAAACGTATCCTTAATTTCTGGTGTTCCATGTTGTTTTCATGTTATTTTCCACATGTTTGTTATACACTTTATGTCATTTTTATCGATTTCCGGTACTAACCTATTAACAAGATGCCACAGAGACAGTTCCCTGTTTTCTGCCGTTTTTAGTTTCAGAAAAATTGTTCTCGAAACACGGAAGTCTTAGAATTCTTGAAGGTTCCACGGAGTCCCAAAGAGACCCGGAGAGGGGCCAAGGGGGGACACACCATAGGGCGGTGCGCCCCCTGGCCGCGCCTAGGGGTGGTCTGGGTCCCCAGGCACCCTCTGCAATCGCTCTTTCGCCTATATAATCCCCCCGACATGTCAACCCTAGATATGTACCACTTTTTCCCGAGAAACACCCGAGGCCGCCGTCATCGTCATCCCGAGATCGGGAGGGTTCTGGAACTCTCCCCGGCACCCTACCGGGAGGGAAATTCATCACCGGAGGGGTCTACACCACCATGTCCTCCTCCGAAGTGATGAGTGAGTAGTTCATCCCTGAACTACGAGTCCATAGCAGTAGCTAGATGGTTGTTTCCTCCACTTTATGCCTCATGTTTAGAACTCGTGAGCTGCCTCATATGATCGAGATTATCTTTATGTAATGCTACATGTTGTGTTTGCTGGGATCCGATGAATGTTGAATGCTATGTCTTCTGATTATCAATCTATCATGTTATCTTAACGCATATGTTATTTATGGTCTTGCATGCTCTCCGTTATTAGTAGATACTCTGGCCAAGTAGATGCTAGTAACTCCAAGAGTGAGTATTTATGCTTGATAGTGGGTTCATGCCTTTTTTGCATCTGTACTCAAGTGAACGTGACGGATGGAGGATGTGTTGTTTCCATTAGGGAGAAAACAACAATACTTTGTCTAAGGATGAATCTATTGTTTACATTACACAGTTTTCTTACTGTGATTATGTGTTGCTTGCAACTTAATACCCAACGTTTGTTCGGATGATATTCGGAGGCTGGATTATTAGTCATATATGCAGTTGGATGGCGGTCTATGTATCTTGTTGTAATGCCCGCATGAATCAGATAGTGATCTTTATGTCATGCATATGCACTACGGTGCAACCTTCTTTTCTGTCAATTGCTCATCTGTAATTTGTTCACCACACATGCTATTTATCTTTCACGCGGAGACACCTCTAGTAAACTGTGGGCCCCGGTCCATTTTCCTCATACTGATAATACACACACTGCTTCCATTGTTTTCATACTGCTGCTACTGTTTTCATACTATTCTCGTATTGTTTTCCACACCATATGTTTAACCTCTTTATTTTCAGCAAAACCGATGAGATTGACAACCTCACTGCTTCGTTGGGGCAAAGTGATTTGATTTTGTTGTGTAGGTTCCACGTTGCTGCTAAACCGGTAGTGCGTCCTTCCACCTGAGCTGCATCAACCTTATGAAGTTACTCCTTCCTCCTAGTGGTCGATTCAACCTTGGTTTCTTTTCTGAGGGAAAACTTGCTGCTGCACTCTTCACACCTTACGCTTGGGGTCTCCCAACGAGCGTGTGTCCACACTCCATCAAGCACTCCTTGCTAGAAGTCCCAATGCTAGTGCCATGAATATGGCCTTTACTAAACATATTACAAATGCTCTCATGAAAGTTAGGAAAGAAAAGTTGAAACTTGAAACATCTATCCCTAGGAAATTTGATGATGGTTGGGAGCCTATCATTAAGATAAAATTAAATGATTTTGATTGCAATTCTTTGTGTGATCTTGGTGCCAGTATCTCTGTTATGCCTCAAAAGCTTTATGATATGTTTGATCTACCACCGTTGGAACACTGTTATTTGGATGTTCATCTTGCTGGTAATGCTAAGAAGAAACCTCTTGGTAGAACTGATGATGTTCTTATTATGGTTAACAATAACCTTGTTCCTGTTTATTTTGTTGTTATGAACATTGAATGCAATGCTTCTTGTCCTATTGTTTTGGGAAGACTGTCGAGACATCGTAGTACAGTTCATAGACGGGGGTGCCATGAGTCTACTGATAGAGACGTGGGGGGGGGACGTGGTAGTATGGCAACCAGAGACACCAAAGTTACCCAAGTTCGGTACGTCGCAACTAGGCGGCGTTCCTACTCCTGCAATCTCACTAAATCAGGCCTGAAGCCTGAGGTATACAAAGTACAATGTGAGTTGGTTTAGCTAACTCGACAAGGATTAACTTCTCGGCGAGTTGGCTTTCTAGCTTATTGTCTCTTTCTTCTCTCCCATCCGGCTTTATATAGATAGCCGGGTTAGGGCTTACATAAAGGAAACCTAGAAGACTACGGTAAATTTCTAACTTGGAAAGTAAGAATCCGCCTTCTACTCCAAGACGTACCACGTGGCCGTGGTCCGGGTTCTTCTAGAATCCGGCTTCTGCGCGTTAGCTTACTGGGCCGCCTAATGGACCGTGATCCATTACCATTCAGGCCACCCTGGTAATCCGGCTCTTTAGGACAATGCCGGATATACCCCTATCGTTATATATCCGACAGTAGCCCCAAGAAGGATTGAGACTCCATCCTGCCACCTTTCATCACTTTGCATTGTTTTCCGAGAAATGTTGGCGCTTTGTCTCGATTCTTCTTTTCCTCAAATCATGCTTCAACGCGAAACTCGGATTTTGGGAAAATCCGCCTTTTTCTTCCACGAGCCTTCGTGGAGAAGGAACTTCCTCACGTCAGCGATAAAATCATGCTGACGACAGGGACGTTTGGTGTCGAGACATCGTAGTAGTTTTCATAGACGGGGGTGCCATGAGACTACGGTAGAGACGTGGGGTAACGGGATCGCGTGGTGGACAGTGAACACAGGATTGACCCAGGTTCGGTACGTCGCGACAGTACGACGTGCCTACTCCTGCACTTCTCACTAATCAGGACTAAAGCCTGTAAACAAGGTTACAATGTGAGGTTTGGATCTAAGCTACTCGACGAGGATGAGCTTCTCGGCGAGTTGGCGTAGAGCTTCTCTGTTCTTCGTTCGTTGTTTAATCTATCTCCCGTACGGCTTTATATAATAGCCGGATTAGGGCTTACAGAATAGGAAACCTAGAAGACTACGGTAACTTGTAACTTGGAAAGCAAGGGATCCGTCTACTCCTCCAAGCCAGATCACATGGGTCGTGATCCGGGTTCTTCTAGAATCCGGCTTCTGTGCGTCGGGTTACTGGGCCGCCTAATGGAACTAAGCCCACTACCACTTAGGCCACCCTGGTAATCTGGCACTTTGTCTACCATCTTCTATACCCCTATTTGGTATATATCCGACAGTAGCCCCCAAAAAGGATTAAAACTCTGATTCTCCGTCTTTCGCCAAATATACTTTGTCCGAGAAATATTGATTCAGCAGTCTTGATTCTTCTTATTCTTCTTTTGAAAGAGATGGTAACATGAAACTCGGAATCCTGAAAATCCGGCTTTTCTCTCACGATCCTTCGCGGAAAAGGAACTCTTGACGCAGCGCTTGAGTCATGCTGACGCAGGGGACGCTTGGGTTTCACGCGGGAAACCCTGCAACGTATCTCTGACAGATTCTCACGGGAAACGAGGAGATATTCATTATTTCCCTCTCGTTTCATTTCCCGGATTTTCCGGCGAGTGACATGCGTCAAACATCCAACGGTCAAAATAGCCGTTGGCACGTATCTTGACGGATTTTTAGCTATAAATAGCCATCCTCGTCCTCAACGAAAACCTTCCGCACTCCTCACCGCACTCGCCATTGACGCGCACGAGCTCCCGAGCGAAGCACTGCCTCAAACGCACTTCACCTCCAAATGCACCGGAAACGAATCGCACCGCCTGGAAATGGCAACCTCATCGTCCTCGCCTACTCGCGCCGCCATCGACGACCTCATCGGCGACCTAGATCCACAACTTGGGTCGCCCAAGCACGCCGGCGACGAGCCGGAGAAAACCGTGGCCTCCGCGGCCGGCGGAGAGAACCTTTCCACCGCCGCGGATGTTGCGGGCTCGAGCTCCGTAGCCTCTCCACCGTTTGCCCCTGAAACGGTGGAGGAAAAGATCCAGCTCCTCGGCGACGAGCTCGCCGCCGCCTCTGCCGCCACCGGAGCGGACGAAGAGACGGAGTCTGCAGGCAATTGGATTGCCTGCAGCATTCCACCGGCTCTCCTTCCAAACATGGAAAAGGAGGGCCTGGTTCTTCAGGGAAAATGGCGGCTTCCCGAGGACGAGAATGAACCATTGCCGAAAGACGGCGAAAGAGTTCTCCTCTCCTCTCATCTTCTTCGAGGTATGGGGCTTCCACCTTCCGCCTTCTTCCTCCAAATTCTTTCCCATTACAATATCCAGCCCCATAACCTCCCACCCAATTCCATCCTCTACATGGCCGGCTTCCACGCTTTGTTCGAGGGTTATTTAGGGTTAGAACCTAGGTTAGACTTTTGGACGTATTGCTTCGGGGTTAAGCGGAACTCTTCGGAGGGCGCACTCCCGACTTGCGGAACCATCTCTTTTACTCTTCGGAGATTTAGAGAAGATTGGTTCCCCAAAATCAAAACATCGGAATCCGTCAAATTTTGGACGGGTTCCTTCTTTTACCATCCCGATGTGCCTCTCCCTAAGGAAGCCATCGGGGTTCCTCCTTTCTCGAACTCTGCCGCGGTTCCCCAAGACAACTGGGAATGGAAGCCGTCCAGGTTCTGCCGCCTGATCTACTAAGGATCAAGCGGCGCATCGCCAAGCTCACCTCCTCCACTCCACCTTTGACCGGCATGGACACGGTCTTTTGCTGGTTGAATAGACGAATTCAGCCATTGGCCAACCATGGTGGTCGCCTCCTGTGCGAATACACGGGAGCCAAGGATCCAATGCGGACAACCAACAAAGATTGGCCCGCAAAGGAGCTTCGACGGCGCATCAACCAGTTGGTCGCATCACGCGACCAATACGAAGCGAGTCGGCCAATGTATACGGCCGACAATCCGGTTCCCAAGGTAATTTTTCAGTCATTTGGGTATAGTTTCAGCATTCTTTCTCGGATTTTCTAGCTTCTGATTCCGATTTGTTTTTCCGACAGTTCGCGGATCTTCCAGACTCGGAGTTGGCCTCCGAGGCTGAGCTGGACGCGCTGCGCACCGCTGCTACAGGTGGACGCACGCGCAAGAAGATTTCTTCCTCTGAGGAAGTTATCGATCTTGACGGAATCCCCGTCGCCACTTCCAGGTTCTTTCTTCTGGGTACTTTTGTTATTTGTCGAAGTTTTTCTTTCGTCTTCGGAAAGTTAACGTTTTCCGGGTTTCTGGTTTTTTAGCCTAGCTCCTTCCAACCTGAAGCCGAAGAAGTTGAAAAGACACAAGGTCTTGTCCAGCCGAGGCGCCCATCCTTCTTCTGCCACTCCTCTGGACTCATCGTCCTCAATGGCGGAAGAGCGCGCTGCCACCCCCCCCCCACCGAACCACTGGAGACAAGCAGCCCGTTGTGTCGGAATCTGACACGAGGGAAAGGGCGGCTCCGAATGCGGGAAAATCTTCTCGGTCTTTTGACGAAGAAATTCCCAAATTCGACAAGGACTTCAAGCTTATCAATGACGGCCTAAGAATGGCCGGAACTCTCTTTGCGGAATACGCAAAGGAGTTCACTGAAAACTTGGCGGGTTTGCAACGAATGAGCCAGGTATGTATCTCTAGCCCCCAAGCATTAAATAATATGCATACTTTTTACCTTGATGCTTTCTAATTATTCTTTTCCTTGCCGTGTTCTAGCAAACTGCCGAAGCCATTAACGTGGCGGTTTTCAACAAACTCTCGATCAAGAACAAGGAAGTTAGGAATCTTCTTTCCATTCTTGAGGAGAGAGGGGCGGAACTGGCTTCATCTCAGCTCGCACTGTCGGAAGCAACAGGTAATCATTTTTCCTCTAAAATTTCTGATTCAGGCATTTGTCTAAGTACTTTTTCCGGGAATATTATTAACTCGGATTTTTCCTTGCTTTTCAGCTGCTTTGGCTAAGGCTAAGCAAGCAGCTGAAGATTCTGGCAATGTCGAATATCTCCGCAAGGAGAATGTTGAGCTTCACAAGGATCTTGTGAAAGCGCAAGAAGATCTGGAAACCAGCAACTTAGCACTTGGGGTTTCTCAATCCCAGGCTTCCGCCCAAGCAGAGAAAGACCGGGCCACCATTGAAGGCCTGGAAGCTGCTCTCCGCCTGCGTGAGGAGGAAACCTCCGAAATCGACAAACTTGTTGGTAAGTTTAAGTATACGTTTACCATTCAGTTTGTATTTTTTCTTCCTTTTTGGTACTTAACCTTTTTGGTTTGTTTTTGCTACCAAACAGGAAATAATGCAGATCTTTCTCGGATTGAAAGAATCCGAGTTTTTGAAAAGACCTGGACTTCGATCAGGGTTGCTTGCATGCAACTGATCAACAAGTTTCTTCCCTCCAAGACTGGGGAGTTCTCGGAAGTTAAAAAACTTCCGGGTTCTATCATGGAGGTGGCGGAGTCCAGGGAATCCTTCCTTCGCTCCGCCGCACGGGGTGGTGCACGCATGGCCCTTGGCTTAATGCGTATGCACTACCCTGGTGCAAAATCCAGGCGCGTGGCCACCGGTGTCCTTCAAGGATACACGGAAGCCCAACGAAATGCGATCTTTGATGCAATCAAAGGCCACGCTACCCAGGTTGCTTCCATGGTGAATCTCTCCATTAATTACCCGGAGGAAGAAGTTCCTGAAGCCCCCCAGGACGACAGCAGCGAGGAGGAATCGGACGCTTGAAGGGTTTCCTTAAACCTGGATAGCAAAAATAGACAATAGGAGCATTACTGCGCTTTTATAATGTAATTCGAATTGTAATGCTTCTATTTGTATTAATGAAAACTCCGCCTTTTGCAGTCTTAATTATAAAATTCTTTGCAAGTTTTTTCGGATTTTATTATTCCTTTATCTTTTAAATTCTCTGGCTTATATGTTTTAACTGTCGTTAGTGTTTGAAATGGCTCAAGTAGCAATATGAATCGTCATGCCGAGTAACTGGGTCTAGCCAATCAGTCTAAAACTCGGAAACATGGATCATGCTAAAGGAATTTTTACTAACTAGTTCCAGTAACCCAACACATACGCAATCAGATAATGCTTAGAGAAACAAGGAATTTTTTAAATGAAACTTGGGCACGCAGGCAATTCAAGTTTCCTTTAGCCGTTAGCAGGCTGAAAAATCATTCAGTTTTTTAACGCCGAGTACGTAAGTACAATTAGGGTTAACATTGAGTAATTTGTAAGATCATTGGGAAATAGATGAGGCGGAAACATGCTTTGCACTTATATTGAACTTGTAAAACATGGATATCAGAATTCCGACAACTTTATTTCATGATCTCAAAAGATGTTTACATAGAATTGAACTAAGTACGGAAAGGGACATAACTTGCTAGACGTTCCCAGGCTCTCGCAATCCACTTGACTTTGTCGGATTTTTTCAGCAGCTTGTAGAGTGGTAAGGCTTTATCCCCTAGCCGACTAATAAATCTGCTGACGGTTGCGGCAGAACCTGTCAATCTTTGGACATCTTTGACGCACGTAGGTTTCGTGATGTTCAAGATTGCCTTGATCTTTTCCGGGTTAACTTCTATTCCTCTGTGAGAAACGATGAAACCCAGAAGTTTTCCTGAGGGAACCCCGAATACGCACTTAGATGGATTCAACTTCATCTTGTAAGTGCGCAAGTTTTCGAAAGTTTCTCGCAAATCCTCAAGGAGTGTATCTTTTTCCTTGGTTACGACAGCAATATCGTCCACATAAACATGAACATTTTTGCCAATCTGACTATGCACACAACGTTGCATGCAACGCTGGTAGGTTGCACCTGCGTTCTTCAGGCCAAATGGCATGGTTACGTAATAGTACGTCCCGTACGGGGTTATGAAAGAAGTCTTGATCTGATCTTCCTTTTTCATGCGTATTTGGTGGTACCTGGAGTATGCATCCAAAAGCATAAAAGCTCGGAACCAGCTGTGGCATCTATTATTTGATCGATTCGCGGTAGCGCAAACCTATCTTTCGGACACAACTTGTTCAAACCTGTGTAATCTATACACATTCTGAGAGCGGTAGTGTCTTTCTTCGGTACTAATACCGGATTTGCGGACCAGTCAGTATGGATTACTTCCTTGATGAAATCCGCTGCTAAAAGCCGGATAATTTCCTTGCCAATAGCCTTCCGTCTTCTTCCGTCAAATCGACGGAGACCTTGTTTGACGGGTTTTGATCCAGGAATAACCTTGAGTTGGTGCTCAGCAAGTTCCCTGGGTACACCTGGCATGTCAGCTGGACACCAGGAAAAAATATCCCAGTTCTCACGGAGGAACTTGATGAGCTCGCCTTCCTATTTGTCAGTCATCCCAGTCCCTACGACGACAAATTTTGTCGGATCTTTGGGATCTAGGATTACCTGTCTTGTATTCTCGGACGCCTTGAAGCTGTCTGTTGGCTTCCGAGTTTCTTTTCCTGCCGGCATTTCTGACGGGATACCTCCTTGGCTAATTCCTTCAGTTCTTCCTTTGCTATGATTCTCTGAGCGCAAAGGGCGTTTTCCTTCTCCAACTCGTTTGCCAGCTTGAAATCACCGGCTATGGTGATTACTCCTCCCTTGGGTCCTGGCATCTTCAGCTTGTTATAGATATAACAAGATCTTGCCATGAATTTGGCGAAAGATGGACGTCCGAGTATTGCGTGATACACGCTTTCGAACGGCACTACTTCGAAGGATACTTTTTTCTGCCGGAAGTGATCTTTATCTCCGAAGGTGACATCTAGGGAAATTTCTCCTAGGGATCGTGCTTGCCTGCCAGGAACAATGCCATGGAAGCGTATGTTGCTGTAGTTGAGCTGAGACTCGGAAATCTTCAGATGCTTCAGTGTATCCAGGTACATTATATTAATGTTGGATCCTCCATCCATCAGCACTCTTCTTAGCCTAGTGTTTTGAACAATAGGGATTACAACAAGAGCTTGTGTGCCGGGTTCAGGGATATTTCCGGGATGATCAGACTGATCCCAGATTATCGGTGTGCTGGAGTACTTCAAGAATTTCGGGGTTGCCGGAACAACCGCGTTTATTTCTCGAAGTGTTCTTTTGGCCACCTTTGCTGACGGAGTTGCTAAGAAGGTTAGCATTGCTTCTCCATCAACTCTCGGAAATTTGGGTTCGCCCTTTCGCTGTTGTTCCTGGATTTTTTCATCAGTGTCCGATCCACTGTCTTCTTTGTCAGCTTCTGGCTTTTGTTTGGCGGGTTTCCTTTTGGAACCCTTCCCCTTACTTCCGGATCCTGCACTACCCTTCATGTGCTTATTCAGCCGGCATTGCGCGTTTGTATGGGTGGGTTTCCCAAATTGCGAGTGGTGAACACAAGGTTCCGACTTAATCCTCTCCCACTCCTCTGGAGTGTAGTTGATTGGATCTGGGTTGCGTCCTTTCCACTTATTCTCCTTTTCTCCTCCAAAGGCTATGTTGACCTCTTTGGGTTTCGTCGTTGTTTCTGTAGTTCCTTTTTTGTCAGAACGAGGGGTTTTCTTGGCAAGTATCAGTGATTCGATATTGCCTCCTCTTGCTCTGATGTCGTCTTCGGCTGCGGCGTGCTCATTGGCGGTTGTAAGCATAGATCCGAGATCTTTGTGATTTTTGGAACCAACCATGAACGGTACGAGTCCGGGTTTTAGGCCATTGACTAAAGCATGCATTGCTTGTACGTCAGTTACTCCAGAGCAACTATTCTTCATTGCTGTCCATCTGGAAATGAAATCCACGTATGGTTCATCCTCGAATTGGGTGCAACGGTTTAGCTCGTTGATGCTGTTCGGGCGTTTGTACGTTCCCCGGAAGTGCTGAGTAAATACTCTAGCCATATCATCCCAGTTATCGATAGTTCTTGAAGGTAATCCATTGATCCAATCTCTGGCTCCGTCCAGCAACATTAGGGGAAGAAACTTGACAGCTTCCAGGTCTGTCCCGTTGTTGATCTGGACGGCCGTATAGTAATCCGAGAGCCAGGTATCCGGGTTTGTGCTGTCGGTGTATTTCTGGTACGTTGGACCGACCTTGGCAAAGCCAAAATGCAGGGTTATTCTTCGGATCCTGTCTGTAAAACACTTAGGACCAAAGTATAGATCATCCTTTTCTGCTCTATCAATGTGTGCAGAATATCTTCCGGCTGAATGGACAGAAGGGGATCTGCTCCTTTCTCTTCCATTGTTGCGCGAACTCGCTTTTCTGGGATTATTTCTATCTCTTCCGTGATCACGCTCTTTTGGATTAGGCGGAGTTCTACTCCTGTGCCTTTCTTTATCCTTAGGAGGTGTCCGGGATCTCTCACGCCTGTGAGGTATATCATATCTTCCAGCTTTCTCAGCTGGGTTTCTCGGAGGTGGCATTATTTTGCCGTTGTCCCGGTGTTTGTTTTCCCGATCATGGGGTTTATGTCCATCATTCGGGAGATGGGATCCGGTCCTAGACGCTGCATCCCGGTTGTCGGGGTTTTTCTTGTCTTTTCTCGGATCCTCTTTTTTATCCTTTGAATTGTTTGAATCCCCGGGTTCTTCCGGTCCAGGTGCTCCAGCAGCGCAAGTAGCTGTTTTGCATAGGGCGGAGTTATCGTGCAGCCTCCCTGATCGCTCTTGGGCGCGCTGTTGTTGTTGCAATGCTTTTCCTAGGAAAGCATACACCCCTTGGAGTTTTTCCCCGTTGGAGTACAGATCGTTGTTAAGGATGGCGAACGCTGCTTCCGCGTTTTCTGCCGCGGTCTTGTATATTGGTTCGCCCCTGGCATCTTTGCCGTTTACCTGCTTTTGCCAAGATGGGTTATGGAACCTTTCTTTTGGCGGCAGTTCTTCCGGTCCTGCGATTCCGGGTAACCTAGTAGGTTTTAACGCGGATCTATTCTTTCTCTCGTACTCCTCTATTTCTTCCTTCATGACCTTGATGTCATTATGGGTTTGTTGGAGATGTTGCCAAGATCTGAGTAGATGTTGCTGTTGCCGTTGGAAAGCTTGTCTCCTGGCTTCCAGCATCTCAGGGGGTTCATCAGGTCCCACTGGTGTTTGCAATAGCTCTTGCTCTTCCTGTTCCGTCATTGGCGGAGCATTGATTTATGTGGATTTCTTCTCCGCAGGCTTCGTTCTGCTAGCATCTCCTACTTCCAGGTTTTCATCAGCGAGATCAGCTGATTTTTTCTTCCGGATTTTGTATTGGAGTTTCTTAGCAGCACGATGCTTCTTCTTGGAAGAGGGAGGTTTATTGACAGGTTCATCTTCTGTCATCTCTTTGACATTGGGGAATATCGGAGAAGTTTCTCCGTCTTCTCTCTCTTCCTCTGGCGGAGGGGTTTCAGGGCTTTCCTGGCTGCCGGCGTCCGTGGTATCAGCCGGTTTCGCCATTAGAACTTCATGGAATCCCTCTTGAAAGGACTTAACTTTTCTTTCGAAGTCGTCTTCATCTTCGGAATCGAAGTCATCCGATCCGGTTTCCGACTCTAATCTTGCCTCGATAGCGGCTAAAACTGAGTCAGCTTCCGAGTTCGTCGTCATGTTGACGGATGTCGGATCTTCCCCCTCCGTGGGTGTGGGGTCTTCCGTTTCTGTGACGGGTATCGGATCTTCCGTCTCTGCGGCGGGTGTATTGTTGTCTGCCTTTTGCACGGGATTTCCGTCATCCATGCTTTCGGCGATTTCGGATTGCACCATGCCGATAAAGTGTGTATCACTTTTTTGTCGGCGATCTGAGCAGAATCCGGCATCATAGTCATCTTCGACTGGGTATAGGGCGTGTGGGATAAATTTGCTTCCACCGCAAAACCCCATTGCTTCTGTAGTTAGTCCGATGAAGATGTTAGCAGATCCTATCGGTAACACGCAGGCACTTACCAAGTGGTTTTGCGCCGGTATGTAGGATCCGTTGTCGAGGAAGCGTCCGACGTCGTCGTCGAACTCCAGGCTTCCGACAGTGATTGATCTTCCAATTCCGCCTAGTATCCCAGATCGGAACTTCACGCCTGACGTCGTTTGCGCCACGGTGGGCGCCAACTGTCGAGACATCGTAGTAGTTTTCATAGACGGGGGTGCCATGAGACTACGGTAGAGACGTGGGGTAACGGGATCGCGTGGTGGACAGTGAACACAGGATTTACCCAGGTTCGGTACGTCGCGAGAGTACGACGTGCCTACTCCTGCACTTCTCACTAATCAGGACTAAAGCCTGTAAACAAGGTTACAATGTGAGGTTTGGATCTAAGCTACTCGACGAGGATGAGCTTCTCGGCGAGTTGGCGTAGAGCTTCTCTGTTCTTCGTTCGTTGTTTAATCTATCTCCCGTCCGGCTTTATATAATAGCCGGATTAGGGCTTACAGAATAGGAAACCTAGAAGACTACGGTAACTTGTAACTTGGAAAGCAAGGAATCCGTCTTCTCCTCCAAGCCAGATCACATGGGTCGTGATCCGGGTTCTTATAGAATCCGGCTTCTGTGCGTCGGGTTACTGGGCCGCCTAATGGACCTAAGCCCACTACCACTTAGGCCACCCTGGTAATCCGGCACTTTGTCTACCATCTTCTATACCCCTATTTGGTATATATCCGACATTTGGGTTCAAATGTGAAACCTTGGAACGTATCTCCGACAGATTCTCGCGGGAAACGAGGAGATAGAAATAATCACCCGTCCCCTCATTTCCCGGATTTTCCGGCAAGTGACACGCGTCGAAGATCTAACGGTCAAAAGAGTCGTTGTAACGCATCTTAAAGCTTTTCCGGCTATAAATAGCCTTCCTCGGGCCCTCCGGTAGTTCTTCTGCTCTCACTCCACCTCTCAGCCCTCAAGTGCCATTACTCCCGAGCCAAGGAATCACTAGTGCGAGCAGAGCCCGTGCGCGTTCCGCACCGTCCCCGGAAGTTAGTCATCGGAGGTTCGGGATCTTCCCCGCGCCGCCCAAAAATGGCAACCAGCGATTCACCGCGCGCCGTGGAGGAAAGTACCATCGCCCATGACATTGACGAAATCATCAACGACATTGACCCCCTACTCGATTCCCCGAGCCTCGCCGCCGCGGACGCGCCGGAGGAAAGTGTCGGTGGCCTGGCCCGCGAGGATCCTCCTCTCGCAGCCGAAAACTTGACGGCCTCATCTTCTGCGCCGCCTCCGCCATTCGCCCCCGAAACGGCGGAAGAAAATATCATCCTCGTCGGTGAGGAGCTCGCCGCTGCGGCCGCCGCCGGAGCGGAGGACGAAGGCGAGATGTCCGGGAATTGGAGCCGATGTAACCTGGCTCCTTCCCTTCTTCCCATAATGGAGAAGGAGGGACTAATTCTGAAGGGGAAATGGTGGCACGAGGAGGACGACTCCGAGCCTTTACCGAGAGCCGGGGAAAGGGTTCTCCTCACCTCGCATATCAGCCGAGGTATGGAAATTCCGCCTTCCGCCTTCTTTCTCCAGGTCCTTAACCATTACAACATTCAACCCCACAATCTTCCTCCAAATTCCATTCTATATCTAGCCGGGTTCCAAGCCCTCTTTGAAGGGTATCTAGGATTAGAGCCTAGTCTAGACTTTTGGCTGTACTGTTTCGGGGTTAAGCGAAACCCGTCTGAGGGCGCACTCCCGACTTGCGGAACCATATCCTTCACCCTCCGTAGATTTAGGGAGGATTGGTTCCCCAAGATCAAAACCTCGAAATCCGTCAAGTTTTGAACGGGTTCCTTCTTCTACCACCAAGAAGGAAACGGGAATTCCACCTTTTGTTAACTCTGCCGCCACTCCCCAAGACAACTGGGCAGTGGAGGCAGTTCAAACTCTGCCGGATGATTTAATGAAAATCAAACGGTGCATCGCAAAACTCGTCTCTTCCACTCCTCTCACTGGAACCGACACAATTTTGTGTTGGTTCGGGAGACGTATCCAGCCTCTGGCGTGTCGCGGAACCCGGCTTCTGAGTGAATACAAGGGCCCAGGGGATACAATGAGGGGAACGGACAGAGCATTCTCGAAGAGGGACTTCAAGAAGCGGGTTAATCATTTGGTCGCCACTCGGGTCCAATATGAAGAAAGCTGAGAGATGTACCACGAAGGAAACCCGACTCCAAAGGTAATATTTTTTCCTCTTTGGGCAGTTTCTCGGATTTTTATCTTTCTCATATTCCTGACTTAGTCGGACTTTGTTCTTTTTCCATAGTTCGCCGATCTCACCGACAAGGATCTTGCAACCAATGCCAATCTGGACGCAATGCGTGCCAAATTTTCTGGCGGTCGGAAGCGCAAGAAGCCATCGACTGCTGAAGAAGTGGTGGAATTTGACGGAATTCCCGTTGCTACTTCTAGGTAAATCATCTAGGTTTCCTTTTTCTCTGCTTTATATGGCAGGAGTTCGTTTATTTTCTCGGAATCCTTAATTTCTCGGAATTTCTTTCCTTTTCTCGGAATTCTAACTTCTCTGATGTTTTCTTTCTAGCTTAGCTCCAGCAACATTGAAGCCAAAAAAGCTGAAGAAACACAAGTTTGTTGCTCGGAGAGGGCATAGCCTTCTCCTGCTGCTGCTCCCGACACTCCGGTCACAGCTGCGGAGGAGAACTCGGCTGCCAGGGGCGAAGAAACCCTGCAGACCAGCCAGCCTTTTGCGTTCGAGCCGGGCGCGAGGGAAAAAGCGGTGCCAGAGGTGGGAGGTCCTTCTCGAGTTCTAGAGGAGGAGCCTATCCCGACATTTGACAAAGAGTTCAAGGTAAAGGAGGAGCCTTTTGACGAACACGGATATATGCATCCGTGGGCGACCAAATTCTTCGCTCCCGCACCTTTAATCCGTCCTTGGCCGCAAGGCGGGCTTATTGTAAGAAATAACTTCGTATTTTCATCTCGGCAGGTCATCCAGGACGGCCTTTGCAACGTCGGATTCTTTTTGCAGACTATGCAAAAGAATTCAATGAAAACTTGGAAAACTTGACCAAGATGAGCCACGTAATATCTCTATCCCCCAAACACTAAGCCGAATGTATACTTTTGACTTAGTGTTTTTTTTCATTATTATGCTTGTTTTTAACTTAAGCACTTTTTTTCTCTCTTCTTCGTGTTTCAGCAAACTGCTGAGAAAATCAACGTGGAAGTTTTTAATAAACTTACCATCAAGAACAAGGAGGTGAAAACCCTTCTTTCTATTCTTGAAGATAAGGAGGCAGAACTGGCATCCATTCAGCAACAGCTGAGTGAATCAGCAGGTAAAATATTTCCATGCTTTCAGTTGTGATTTTTCTAAGTAATTTTCCGAGATTTTTTAACTCTTCCTTTATTTGCTTTTCAGCTTCTTTGGCGAAAGCCAAAAAAATTACTGAAGATGCCGGCAATGCCGAGAACCTCCGCCGCGAGAACCTGGATCTTCACAAGTTAAATGTGAAGCTCCAACAGGACCTGGAGGCCAACCAACTAGCTGTTGGCATTGCCGAGTCTAAGGCCTCCAACCAGGCCGAGAAAGACAAAGCTACAATCAGGAACCTGGAGAACGCCATGAACCAGCGCCTGGAAGAAGGCACCGAGATGGATTGGATTCTCGGTAAGTAACTTGTCTTTTACCGGATTTTCCTCTTCTTCTGTTTTTCCTAACATTTGTTTGTTGATTGAAACAGGAGGTAGCCCCCAGCTTACCCGGATTGAAAGAATCCGGGCTTTTGGGAAAGTCTTCACCGCGATCAAGGCTGCGGGATGTTACGTATTAATAAGTAGATGCCAGATCTGGGGAGTTCTCGGAAGTTGAGAAACTTCCGGAAGCTATCGTGGAGGTGACGGATCGCAAGGAGTCCTTGATCCGTTCTGCAGCTCGCGGTGGTGCACGCATGGCCCTTGGGCTCATGCGTATGCACTACCCTACTGCCAAATCTTGGCGCGTGGCGTCCGACATCCCTTAAGGATACACAGATGCTCAGCGGACCAGCATCTTTGATGAAATCAAAGGTCATGCCATCAAGATTGCCAACATGCTGGACATCTCCACCTTCTACCCCGAGGAGGAAATTCCGACAACTCCCGAGGAATCCAGCAGCGAAGACGAAGACTCAGATGCCTGAAGAAGCTGCTTGGTCCTAGGTAGAAGATAGGAAAATAGAAGCATTACTGATCTTACAATGTAACACTTATTGTAATGTTATCTATTCTTTTGTATAAACAAGTACTCTGCTTTTGCAGTTAAATTATTAAGTCTTTGCAAGTTTTCCGGGTTTTTATTCCTTTATCTTTTAAGCTTGGTTGGACCCCAGCATTGTTTTATTGGAGAGGTGACACGCTCCGCTTTTTCATGAGAATACGTTGTATTCTTAAATCTTTGTCTGGCTGCTGTATTTATTTAGCTCCTGTTTTGCATGCATGTCTTATCAGAGCTATTAGTTTTAGTAGTGTTATATGAGTACTCTCATGATTGCTTGCTGTATCATAAAGAGTATTTTTGTTAAAATGTATCTTGTATGGTGCTTGTTAGGAGAATAAATTGCTGCTTGATGTAGAATCTATAACAGCGCAAGTAGAAGCTTGTATAGGCTGTGGCTAGAACTTTTTCATGCCATGCTAAATTTTATTTTAGTTTTAAACCCTTGTGGTTATTGAGTATCATGGATAGCCTTAAATAGCTGAGAGTGTTTAATACGTCTTGAAAGATTCATGAGTTGTTCTTGTCATAGTAAAGCATCAATATATGGTATTCTCTTTCAAATGTTTTATTTGGTTGACTTGGCGCATGCTCACACCATGTTTATGACTATGAACCAGTCACGAATAGCCTCCATGACCACTTAGTTTTGAACTTGTGATACCGCTTATGCTTTAATTAATGATGCTTATGTCGTTGTGCCTGATTATGGCTCTTATGCTCTCTTGATTTGTCGCTCACAGTCTTTTGCTAGCCTCCACCTATAATGAGTATGGAATTCTACTTGTGCATCCAAACTCCTTAAACCAAAGTTTTCCCATTGTGTACACCATACCTACCTACATGTGGTATTTCACTGCCACTCCAAGTAAATTGCTCATGTGTTACCTTTAAAACTTTCAAAATTACTCATGTTTCGTGTTCTTGTTTTTGCTCATTAGGACGTCAATAGAGAATCTTTATCTTACTTGTTGATTGGATTTCACACCCTGGACTAGTGGATTCATCCACTTATCCAAATGATAAAAGAGATGGCAGCGAGGTGCCTAGCCCCAAATTAATACAAACAAATTCTCTTCACTATTTTTTTTCCCTGATTTATCAGGCAAAACATAATTGTGTAAACAAAAGAGAAAGAGGGATGACCTTCTACACCAGTTGCGTTCTTCACTATGGGAGCCGCTCTTGTGAATCCAGTTGACTTGTGACGTACTGTATTGTCTGTTTACCATTCGTTGACATTAATATACACCTCTCCTAAAATATAGACACTCCTCCACGGTATATGATTGTTAGCAGGCACCCGAGGATTCGGTTAGCCATGGTTTGTGAAATATAGATGGAAAGAGTGTCAAACTTTTAATACCTACGTTTAATAAAATAAAAACCTCTAGCACATGAGTGATCCATGCTTCCCTCTCCGAAGGGCTTTTCTTTTACTTTTATGTTGAGTCTCCATCTTCTAACTTTATGCACTGTTGAGAGAGAATTTTTGCCATTCTGAGTTCTATGTGTATTTGTCCTATAAACATCAATAATTACTTCATGATGTGATATTATTTATTCTTAAATTATTTGCTCTAGTCTTCCTCATGAACTTTGAAAGTGTCCTGGCATTTATGTTTTGTCCCACTCTTAAGGACTAGCGAAATACCAGTTTGCCATGATTTCTCTATACTTGCATTATTATCCATGATCATTTATTTAAGATAATCTTTATGATGCAAACTGATTGCTATGCTTTATTCTTAAAGTTCTATTTATCATGTTTGTGTTTGAAGTTCTATGATCTCAGCGTACATATGCTTTTACATTATAATGATCAAGTTTATGATAATAACATGTCACCTAAGAAATTATTGTTTTTTATCGTTTACCTACTCGAGGACGAGTAGGAACTAAGCTTGGGGATGCTTGATACGTATCCAACGTATCTATAATTTCTGATGCTCCATGATCATATTATGCCAATTGCTACATGTTTTCTTCCTTATTTATAACATTTTTACACGTTTTCCGGGACTAACCTATTAACAAGAAGTGCCAGTTCCTTGTTTTCTGTTGTTTTTTGTTTCAGAAAAGTTGGTCTTAAAACATTCTCGAAATTGGAACCCACAAAGCCCGAAGTGCCTATTTTCCCCGAAAGCATCCATAAGACCGAAGAAGAGTCGAAGACGGGCACCGGGGGCCCACACCATGGAGTGGCGCGGCCTCCCCTGGCCGCGCCAGCTATGGGTGTGGGGCCTCAGGACTCCACCGCCTTTGCCCTTTCGCCTATTTATTCCTCCCGGATAGAAAACCCTAAACACCTGATAAAAAATCGCCGAAAAGTTCCGCAGCCGCCGTCGTCGTCAACCGTAGATCAGGGGGGGTTCTGGAGCTGTCTCTCAGCACCCTGCCGGAGAGGAAATCATCACCGGAGGCTTCTACATCACCATGCCTGCCTCCATAGTGAAGCGTGAGTAGTTCATCCCTGGACTACGGGTCCATAGAAGTAGCTAGATGGTCGTCTTCTCCTCACATGCATCCATGGTTAGATCTCGTGAGCTGCCTATCATGATCGAGATTCATCTTATGTAATTCTATATGCTGTGTTTGCTGGGATCCGATGAATATTGAACTTATGCCAAGTTGATTATAGTCTTTATTGCATATGTTATTTGTGATTTTGCATGCTTTCCGTTGCTGGTGGTTGCTCTGGCCAAGTAGTTGCTAATGATTCCAAGAGGGAGTATTTATGCTAGAGAGTGGTTCATGCCTCCTTTTCTCCTGTGCTCGAGTGACAGAAACGTGACGAGCGAGGATGTGATGTTGCCACTAGGGAGAAAACAGCGGTGTGAGTCCCCGCGTGTACAATCATTGCTTACATTACACACATTGCTTAATGCAGTTATCTGTTGCTTGCAACTTAGTACCTAAGGGGGTTCGGATGATAAACTAAGGGTGGATTATTAGTCATAGATGCAGATGGATTTCGGTCTATGTATTTTATTTTAATGCCCGCACTAAATATCATAGTAGTCATCATGTTATAATGTGCACTACAGTGCAACCTCTATTTTTCAACTGCCCAACTCTAATTTGTTCACCCAGCATGTTATCTGTATGGAGAGACACCACTAGTGAACCTATGAACCCCGGTCCATTTTTCACACTGTTAAACAAACCATAACAATTTCCTGCTTTCTTTACTTACTGCAAGCATACACCATTTTCCACACTATACGTCTAATCTTTGTTTTCAGCAAGACCGGTGAGATTGACAACCTCACTCTACCGTTGGGACAAAGTATTTTGGTTGTGTTGTGTGCAGGTCCACGTTGTTGCTGACACCCGTGAGGCGCCATCACCACCATCAGTGGCATCAACCTTCCCGAGATCATCTTTCTCCTACTGGATTGATAATCTTGATTCTTAACTGAGGGAAATTCTTATCCCTTGCTTATCAAACCCTGCTCTTGGGGTTCCCAACACACCATTCATAGCAGCAAGAATTCCTGGGACCATCAAGGTGTAGCAAGAAATTTCTGTCGCCAACGCAAGCACCACGGGGATGCCAGTGAAGATTGCGGTGGGGATCTCGCTGCTCCACCCCGTACGCGGAGAGCTCTGGTGCCGTCGACGGTGGTCGCGGGTGGTGTGGCAGCGTCGTCCCTAGCGACAGGGGACGTCGTGGGTGCTGCTGGTTGTCCTCCTTGGCCACAGGGGCGGTGGGAGGACGGTGGATGTTGGTCGCGGTGGAGGGTGCCTCGTCGACCCCCTGTTCCAGATGTGAAGTCGGTTGACCTCGATTCGCGTGGTTCCCCACCTCGTCTGCCAAGGTCCTTGGCGTCCGCGTTGGATCTGGTGGTCTAGGGTGGTGAGAGGTTTAGGTGCTATCGTCCGGGAGAGATCTTTGGCCGGCAGCGGCGGCCACGAAATCGACGATGCTCTGACGTCGTTCCCCTTCTTGAAGGCGATGTTGAGGTCCATCTCCCTCCCTCTCCTTCCCACATGCCCAGGTGAAACCACAAAATCTCAGTGATTGGATGGCGTCATTTCCTCCTTAGAGGCGTTGCTTTGGGGCTTCGGGAAGGTGGTGCCGCTTGTGGTTTGGGGACTCCATGTGGCAGCGTTCTTTGTTTGGCGGTGTGGGCGTGTTGGGTTGGAGCTCCTCCGCTGCGTGTTCTGCTCCCCTCCTACGGTGGTGCTGTTTTCCTACAGGTCAGCGCCCTCGGGCCTGGGCGAGAGGGGATAGGGTTCCCCTCTCCGGCAACAGTGTCTTGTCCGGTGTGGCTTGAGTCAAAGACCTCAGTGTGAGCTTTCCCTGCACGGCGGTCATGCTACTTCCTTCTTCCGTGTCTTCGTTCGGCAGCCTCATCCTACAGTTTGCATCTGGTTGGGTACATGGCTTGCGTGCTCTTGGCGATAAACGAAGGCCTCGACATTCAAGTTATTCTTCATGTTTAATTTCTTTGTTTGCTTGGTGTGTGTTGCATGTGAGCTGTTTGTTCAACACCCTGTTGTACTTGCCGTAACGGGCTTTATTAATTTAAAGTTGGGCACTTGCTGCATTTTATATATAAAAAAATAATATGAAATACCACCATCAACTAAATGAGGAATGATACCACCCACTTGGCCATCCTCCTTTGCTCTAGCAATGAAAAATACTAACATATTAACCACAATAATGAAAAGCATTTGAGACAATAGACCGAATGTCTCAAAAAAAATCTGCGCGGGAAACAAAGACCAATACCATCATTAAATCTTATCTATTCGAACAAAATTCACAATATATTCACATAATTGTTAGAGGAAAAAATTAAACCTATGAACATAATATGTATGAATTGATTGAATTCTAATATATGGCACCAATGACTCCATGAAAACCAAATGGGAGATTTTTGTCGTGATTTTTTTTACAAGGGTAATGAAGTAACACCAAAACATACAATAAGGGTGGAAACCTTAAGTTTGGGGATGGCCTGAGATCCGAGTCTACATCAATAATGGCATGATTTGCAAAACTTTGTACTTTGTTGTTTATTCACTATCAATGCTTTCATAATCTTGTTGTGTCACCTATTTGTTCTTACTTTACTTTTTGTTTCAAATACCAGTAGCAATAAAATTGCTATAGAATAAATGTCAAATAATGATCAAGATCTGTTCAAAGAATGATTCTAATCAAAAGTTACATGAGACGTAAGGGAAAGAATAAATATTTGCTCGGTTGAAGTGTGATAAGTTTTCCTTTTTATATTCAATATTTATTTGTAGATGAGATACCACATGCAAGTGTCATATCAAGTATTACCTTTTATTCCATCCTCGTGTTTTAAGAATAATACTTAATCTTGTATTATAAAAACTAAGTGTGTGTGGCACTATTGCAAGATCTCTTTGGTGGTCAACTTTATTGTTTTGCTAGCCTTTCACTTAGTAATTAAGCCTGAATAATATACTTGTGCATCGATGTCGGGGGGTTACCCCCGAGTAGGGGTAAGGCAAGTGCTAAAAGCAAGATCAGAAGGGCAGTTTTGACCAAGTTGGCTGGCTACCCGGTACCCGCTACCCGGTGGACAGCTATTCGGTCGTACCTACTAGTGGCCAGGAGGAAGAGTCAAGGAAGTTGTATTCTTCCGAGTAGAAGAAGTGGTCCGGGTAGAGGGAGTGGATTACTACTTGGACTAGAAGTAAATGGAGCCGTTCTGACACAGGATCCCGCGTATCCGGTGTCCGTACGGCGTGCGGTTCAACTTACGGAGTGCGTGATTATCTGCACCACGGTGTGGCTACAGTGCGGTAGGCGCCTGTCTAGTCCTGTCACTGACAGAGGGGACAGGACAGGGCTAGGGGCCTACCCTGTCTCACTGACAAGGGTGGACAGGTCCCATCTCCGAACGGCGCGACGACTTACGGGGCGAGTGTCAGCGGGAACCCGGAGGCGTGCGCGGTTCTGCAGGGCTCCTGTCACATCCCGCTGTACTTTATGCTTGTTTTCTATTTGGCTGGGAACCAATATATAAGGTGCCCTGCCTCCTCCTGTGAGAGGTGGGTCGGAACCAGTCGCTGCGTTGGATAAGACATTGAGCATTGGCTTCACGTAGAAAGAATTAGAGAGAAGAGTGGCTACTCGGCTGAAGGCCTGATTGTACTGTGGCTACTCGGTAATACACATAAAAAGAGAGAGGCAGGAGTAGGGGTGTTACCTCCACACGAGGGCCCTGAACCTGGGTAAGATCTTGGTGTTTGCATTGTTTGTGATCTACCCCACGCGGCTACTCGCCGTGTGATCCCTCCCCGAGCACCTCCAGCGTCCATCGGCCCCAACTTTAGCCATCCCATGGCATCTGCCGTGATACCACCACGACAGTTGGCTCCCACCGTGGGGCAGACAGAGGCGCTGGCTGGAGTCCATGTTCGGACGGGACTCGTTTCTGCTACTGGGGAGCGCGTGGTCTGTGGCCTTGTCCACAGATTCGGCTCCTTCAACTTCGTCACCGACAACGCCGGAGATTTCGGAGGGAGGCCCCTGCTGGCAGGCGGCTCGGTGCTCTCTTTCGGCTTGCACCTCGTCTACATCGCCACCGCCATCGTCCGCGAGTTCCCAGAAGAGGTGCTGGTCGCGGACGATCCTCCTGCTTTGATCGCTGCCCGCGGAAGGCCGATTGGCCGTTCTGCGGACATCGTGGAGGTGATGGTGGCCGTCCTGGCTGCCGATGCCGGGAAGGGCGCGGCTGCTGCCGCGGGCGTCATCGAGGATCTCGCTGGCTCGAGTGCTAACGGGAAGACCCACAAGCCCTACGAGAAGGACTGCAACATCCCCCTCTCCACTACACCGATGATAGCGGCATCCGCAGTGCGGATGGGCATGCCGCCTCCCACCGAGCTTGAGCTCTTGACCATGAGGGCGCAGCTCGACCGGCAGCGCCAGGAGTTGCTCTCCGAGCAGCTGGAGCTGGAAAAGGTTAGGCTTGAGCTTAGCCTAGATCAGAACGAGTACAACAAGGCCCATGGCTTTACTCCTGTTGTTAGGAAGGATAGCAAGGGGGGCGCTACTCGTCGCAACCTAGGCGTCGATTTGGCAGTAGTGGATGTGGCTCCTAGTCAAACCGCTAGCCAAAACACTGCTACCAGGCCCAGATACAGCACCCCCGCCAAAACCCTTAGAGCTGCAGAGGCTGTAGCCGCAGAGTTGCCAAACCTAGCTGGCGACGCGCGTGCTAGACAGGAGGAGCGGCTCAACGAGCTGGTGTTAGAGGCTGCTAGGCAGAATGAGGAGTTCCGGAAAGCCAATCCGGGTCCTGACGCTTCTCAGATTGTGCACTGGCGTGCTGCGAGGTCCCATGACCAAGCGTCATCCCCGCATCCCAGTCGCGAGAGGGACCAGAGTGTGCACTCTGGGAAAGGTAGAGAGATGCAGGTGTACGACCCGGTTCTCGCCGCGAAACAGCGCGCTGTGCTGCGAGAATCCGGTCAGAAACACACTACTGCAGGAGCAGGCTATCAAGCCCATAAAGCTCAGAGTAAGGGACATAGCGGAGACAACGCGGGGCCTTCTCGGCGTCCTGCTGCTCAGCCTACTCGGCAGAGGACGCAGCAGCCAGCAGCAGCGCAGCCGCGTGCGGCTGCGCCAGCAGCCAACCCTGTGGTGCAACCCGCAGTCGTGCAGGAGAACAGATATGATGATGGCTACTCGGCGATGGGCTAGCCGGTTATGCTGACCCCAGGAACGTTGCTGACCGACTTGGTGAGCGCATGTTGGAGCCCAGTGATGCGAGGTTCCAGTTGACAGGATCAATCTGTCCGCGCAACTCGAGAACAAGGGGCCGCCTGGCCCAGAGTGCTTTGGCGCTCGTATCATGAACGAGCCTTCCGTGAACCACTTCCAGCTGGCCAGGGGGACCAAGTGCTACAATGGCAGCACCAAGCCAGAAGACTGGTTGAGTGACTATGTCACAGCCGTGCACATTGCAGGCGGGAACCGGAGATGGGTTGTGCGGTATGTGCCGCAAATGCTTGAGGGTCTAGCTCGGACGTGGCTCAACAACCTGCCCAGGGACAGTATCAATTTCTGGCTGGACTTCTCGGAGGCCTTCATCAGCAACTTCACAAGCACGTACAAGAGGCCGAATAGGCCGCAGCAGTTGTCCGCTTGCAAGCAGCGGGAAGACGAGACCGACCACGAGTATCTTACTCGGTGGAGCACCTTGAGGAACACCTGTGAAGGTGTGAATGGGGCCCAGGCCATTACTTGGTTTGCGCAGTGCTGCAGGCATGGCAGCATGTTGTGGCAGAAGCTGCAGCGCAAGATGCCAAGTACACTCGCGGAGACCATCAAGATTGCTGACATGTATGCACTCGGCGACCCAACTCAGCCTCTGATGGAATCCCACAAGCCGAGAAGGAACTACAACAACAACAACAGCAAACGCAATGATTTCCGCAACAAGCGCAGGGGCGACCAGATTGATACTCGATATGATCCCGAGGAGGTGAATGCTGTGACCACGGCTGCTGGGAGTAGCCAGAGGCAAAAAACTGCTGGAGCCCAGTACGGGCAAAACCAGAATCAGGGCCAAGGCATCAAGAAACCATACAGTGCTTCCCAGCAGGGTAGCGGCAACTCGGGTCCTGCCCCAAACTTCATCTTCACGGAGATGAAGGATGGTCCGTGCAGCTTCCACACTCGGCATCCGGCCAGGCCTGCCAACCACACTACTCGGCAATGCAGCTGGTGGGAACAGATCAAGAACGAGGGCCTGCCCCCTCCTCCTCCTCTGCCAGCCGCGAATGCCATTGTGCAGCCAGCTCGGGCACCTGCTCCCAGGACGGCCGCGTTCCCGAGAAGAGAGAATGTCAACCAGGTGGCTTTAGGATCCAACCGCAACTTCAACAACGACCGCTACCGCTACAACAACAACGACCGCAACTGCAACTTCTACACCCGCAACAACAACAGAGGCAACAACAACAACAACAACAACAACAACAACCAAGGTAACAACAACAACGGCAACAATAGTGGTGGAAACCGCAACCAGTACCAAGAGCACCATGAGAGCTACATGATCTTCGTCACCGAGCCAGTCGACAAGCAGTCGCAGCACAGGCGTGCGATGGAGGTAAACACCGTCATCCCGGTAGTGCCTAACTATCTGCGCTGGTGCGACCAGGAGGTGACTTGGTCCAAGGCTGATCACCCCAAGGTGATGCCCAACCCGGGTAGCTATGCTTCGGTGCTGGATCCCACTTTTCTGGGACCCGAGAAGAATGTCCGTTTCGGTAAGGTGCTGATTGACAACGGCAGCAGCATCAACATCATGTATCTGGATACATTGAAGAAGCTCGGCCTTGGCGAGAACATGCTGCTGCCCAGCAAGACCACCTTCCATGGAATTGTGCCGGGGGTATCTTGTGCTCCAATCGGCCGCATCTGGATGGATGTCCTATTCGGCACCAGGGAAAACTTCCGCACCGAGTACGTCCGGTTCGAGGTGGTTGATCTTCAAAGCCCCTACCACGCCCTTCTCGGTAGGCCTGCACTCACCAAGTTCATGGCTTCTACCCATGCTGCCTATCTGAAGATGAAGATCCCTGGTCCTAATGGAGTGATAACCATCTCGGGTGACTACAAGAGGTCTTTGGAGTGTGCCTCGGCTGGTTCCCAGCTAGCGGAATCCATGGTCATTGCTGCCGAGAAGAAGAAGATGTACGAGGTGGTGGCGATGGCGCAAGCAACGCAAGGTGGTGCGCCCGGCATGCCGAGTTCCCAGTACGGGACTGCATTCCAGGCGTCCCAGGAGACAAAGAAAGTCCAGGTTGATCCTGAGTTCTCAGACCGTGTTGCCATCATTGGCACCGGGTTGGGAGAGAAATAGGAAAGCGAGCTCATCCACTTCCTCCGTGAGAATCGGGACGTGTTCGCCTGGTCCAATGAGGATTTACCAGGTGTCCCGAGGGAGTTGGTTGAGCACTCGCTACATGTGCGGCATGATGCCAAGCCAGTGAAGCAGGCGATGCGCCGCTTTGGCGATGAGAGGAGGAAGGCCATTGGTGACCAGATCACCAAGTTGCTGATAAGCAACTTTATCATGGAGGTTTTGCATCCTGACTGGCTAGCCAACCCTGTGATGGTTGAGAAGAAGAAGGAGGACCCCAAGGCGGATACCGCATGGCACATGTGCGTGGACTACACCGACCTGAACAAGGCCTGCCCCAAAGATCCCTTTCCGCTACCCCGCATAGATCAGATGATCGATTCCACTGCTGGTTGTGAGCTTTTGTCTTTCATAGATGCCTACTCTGGTTTTCATCAGATAGCTCTCAACCCAGCTGATCAAATAAAGACTGCCTTTATTACCCCGTACGGGGCTTATTGCTATTGTGTCTTGTGCTTTGGGTTGCAGAATGCGGGGGCTACCTATCAGAGATGCATGCAGAAATGCTTGCATGATCAAATTGGCAAAAATGTGCAGGTGTACGTAGATGACATTGTCATCAAAACGAATAAAACACATACTCTGCTTAGTGAAATTGAGGAAACATTTGCCAATTTTCGCAAGTACAAGATGAAGCTGAATCCGACTAAATGCACCTTTGGTGTCCCGGCTGGCAAGCTACTCGGCTTCTTGGTATCCAGCCGGGGCATTGAGGCCAATCCTTCAAAGATAAAAGCTATTGAGAGCATGTCTTTGCCGAGATCCCTGAAGGATGTGCAAAAGTTCACTGGTTGCTTGGCTTCTTTGAGCCTCTTCCTGGGCAGAATGGGCGAGAAGGCCTTGCCTCTGTATCAATTGATGAAGAAAAATGACAAGTTTGTCTGGACACCGCAAGCTGATGTGGCATTCAAGGAGCTGAAAGACATGCTGGGTAGCGCTCCAATCTTGGCTAGCCCGCTACCCAAAGAGCCAATGCTGCTGTACATTGCTGCGACTAACCGAGTGGTCAGTGTGGTGATTGTGGTGGAAAGAGAAGAAGAAGGCAAGACTGTGCAGCGACCTGTTTACTATCTGAGTGAGGTGCTGTCAGTTCCAAGCAAAACTACCCGCATTACCAAAAGATGACTTACGGCGTGTACCTGGGCGCCAAGAAGCTGAAGCACTATTTCCAAGAACATCCCATCACTGTGGTGAGTTCTACTCCCATCTCGGACATCATGGGCAACAAGGAAGCAAGTGGCAGAGTAGCCAAGTGGGCGATTGAGCTGGCCGCGTACGCTCCTGCGTATGCGAGAAGAGAAGTCATCAAGTCTCAAATTCTCGCGGATTTTCTGGTGGATTGGGCTGAGGTGCAGTATGAGCCTCCTACTCCGTATCCAATTACTGGAAGATGCATTCTGATGGTTCCAAGGTGAAGAAAGGCTTGGGTGCTGGCGTGGTGCTCACGTCACCCAAGCGAGATCAACTCAAGTACGTGCTGCAAATCCACTTCAAGGCATCCAACAATGTAGCAGAGTACGAGGCCGTGGTACACGGCTTGAAGGTGGCCAAGGAGGTGGGCGTGCAGCGCATCATATGCTATGGCGACTCGGATCTCGTTGTGCAGCAAGTTTCGGGCACTTGGGATGCTCTGGATACCAACATGGCTTCATATCGGTTCCTGGTGCAAACCATGACTGGATTCTTTGAAGGATGCGAGTTCCAACACATACACCGAGCAGAGAATGAGGCAGCGAATGAGCTGTCCAAGTTGGGGTCTTCTCGGCAATACATCCCGGCTGGGGTCGCCTTGGAGCATTTGAGGAAGCCATCTATCAAGCCATCCCCCAACTCGGAATCCATATTTGTTCCTTCTCTACCTTTTGAGGAAGCTGTTCCAATGGAGATTGACTGGGAGGCTGCAAAAGAGAACCCGGGGACTGCCGTCTCCATCCCGGGGACTGACGCCTGCAACCCGGGGACTGTCCCTTCCTACTTGGGGACTGCCCCTCCTAACTCAGGGACTGTCGCATTCATTGAGGGAGTTCTCGCTGCGTGCACGAGATCTCGGGGACTCGTCCCCGCCCCAGAAGAAGAAGAAGTGGTGGCTGATCCGATGGAAGTGGACGAACCAGTGTTTCCCATCCGGGAGACACCGAGTTGGGCTCTGCCCATATTATCCTTTCTAAAAGACGGCACCTTGCCGACTGATGAGGTAACCTCGAGGCAAATTCAGAGAAGGTCCAAGGGCTACATAATCTTCAGAGATGTGCTGCATAGAAGAAGTCCTACTGGTGTGCTGCAGCGCTGTGTAGAGACAGAAGAGGGAGAAGAGATATTGGTGGAGATACACCAAGGAGAATGCGGGCATCACGCCTCTTCTCGGGCTCTGGTCAACAAAGCTTTTCGGCATGGTTTCTTTTGGCTCACTGCCTTGAAGCAAGCTGAAGATATCGTTAGAAAGTGCAATGGCTGCCAGAGGTTTGCAAGTAAGATTCATATGCCATCTTCCGAGTTGAAGACCATTCCCATTACTTGGCCATTTGCTGTTTGGTGCTTGGATATGGTGGGTCCTTTCAAGCCGGCTAGAGGCAACATGACTCACATTCTGGTCATGGTGGACAAGTTCACGAAATGGATCGAGGTGAAGCCTATTCGGAAGTGTGATGGAACCACTGCTGTGAGTTTCCTAAAGGATGTGATCCTGAGGTATGGCTACCCGCACAGCATTATCACGGATAATGACACAAACTTTGCTGAAGGCAGGTTTGCGAGGTTCTGCAGAGATAAGCGCATTCGGCTAGATGTTGCATATGTTGCGCATCCCGCCTCCAATGGGCAAGTGGAAAGAGCAAATGGCATGGTGCTATCAGGCATAAAGCCAAGGCTGATTGAGCCGCTGCTGAAAATACCTGGGTGTTGGCTAGACGAGTTGCCAGCGGTGTTGTGGAGTCTAAGGACTACCCCTAACCGGTCAACTGGCTACACGCCATTCTTTCTGGTTTACGGAGCTGAGGCCGTGTTGCCCACTGACCTAGAGCATGACTCGCCCCGTGTAACGCTCTACACGGAGGCAGAGGCTGGAGAAGCTCGAGAAAATGACGTTGACCTGCTGGAAGAAGCAAGAGAGCTAACTCTGTCACGTTCAGCTGTTTACCAGCAAAACTTGAGGCGTTATCACAGCCGGAAAGTGAACCCAAGGGTTTTTCGAGAAGAAGACATGGTGTTTAGGCTCGTGCAGCGCACAGCCGGGATGCACAAGCTATCTCCTCAGTGGGAAGAGCCTTTCATTGTGATCAAGGCTCTGCACAATGATGCCTATTACCTTGTTGACGCACAGCCATCCCAGAAGAACAGGCCGGATAGAGCAGGAGAAGAATCCAAGCGCCCTTGGAATGTAGCTCTACTCCGCCGTTTTCATTCGTGAGAAAATTATGTATGTACTCTCTTATCTGAGTTAAACTTCTATTCGGCAATCTGAAATTGAACTCGGGGACTGCCCTCGTCCAAACTGTTCTTTGTGTTTACTCTATTTCACTTTTTCTATTCGGTTGAACCACTAAGAATTTCAAAAGCATACCAAGTAGTGTGTTTAAACTCACCGGACACTCTACGACTCTGCTGCTGTCCGCAACCCGGCTTCATGGCAAGCCAGAGAACAAGCCAAAGAGTCAATGAACACATGAAAAATTGCAAAGGAAAGGAAGCGTGTGGCAACCGAGTAGAGTGTTTTTTGCTGTTTTTTCTTTCCGGCTAAGTGGTGGGCAGCGTTACTATGAATTTTTCTAAGTGGCTAAGTATTTGAAACTCCTACTTTGAACTCTTGTGACTTGACTACCAACAAAGCAACAAGTTGCAGGTAAGAGCTGAGATAAAAAGGAAAGAGCGGATAAAAAATGCAACTCGGGGAATTGCATACTAACGCAACCCGGCATTGAGCCAGAATCGCTCAAATATCAAGTAGCAAATTTCAAACTGGAATAAAAAAGGAGTAGCAACAGAGACTTAATTGTTTAGATACATCTGCACCCGGCATCCCGGGGATCTCATGAAAGTTTAAGATAAAGTTTCAGGCAGCAGCATCGTGAGTAGTGGCGGTGACGTCCGCAGCGGTCTTCTCGGAGTTGGCCTTCTCGGCGTCAGCTTCAGCATCAACGTCCATGGCAATGGCTTGTTCAGAGGTGGCAGTGGCCACTGAGATGGCATCGGTGGCTGAAGTGGAAGCAGCGGACTGAGTGCAGAGTAGCGCCGCATCGTCAAGTGCCGCGCCAGACGAGGAGCCCAACTCGGGAGCAGCTTGCTGGATCACCATCTCGGTGGTGATGTTGGCATCTTGGTCCTCGTCTTCCGGCTCCTCGTCGCTATCTGCAGCAACCTTGCCCTTCCCCTTCCCGGATCCCTCCTCGTCAGCATCCTCGAAGGCACTCAAGCCCTCCGACTCGATGTCCTCGTCTTCATCTTCATCTTCACCCTCGCTCTCCGCCTCGGTGTCAGGCTCGGTGGGCCATCGAGGAAGAGGGCGGTATCCGCGTAGGATGCGATCTCGTACGCAACTGCCTTGCGGCCAGTAACGCAGTCGGGATCATCTGACCACTTGGAGCCTTGGCGCAACTCAAGAATGGTGTCGAGGTTCAGGTTCTCGTACCAGCTGCATATGAAACGAAGCAGCAGATCGGCGCCTGCCCGAGCTGCGGACGCACGCCATTTCTTCAGCTCGACCTTTGCACCGTTGAGCTTCTCGGAGAGCGCGCGAAGAGTTTTGGGCGCAGATTCACGAGACCAGAATAGATCGTGAAGCTTGAAGGCTGTGGACACCAGGCTGGAGCCAGAGCCCCTAAGCTGGCGGAGCTGCGACTTGATACTCGTGAGGTCGTCATCGATTGAAGATTTGGTGTTCATGGGCAATCCTTTTTCAGCTCGGATTTCTTGCGCCTTAGCCAAAGCAGGCGTGCTAGCCGCGCAGAGATCAGGGAAGATATCTGAGAGTGCTATCAGAAAGAGTTAGATATGGAAGCAGAGAAGGGATGAAACCAAGCAGCAAAGAGGAGAAGCAAACCAAGCCAAACAGAAGAAGAAGAAGAAGAAGAAGAAGAAGAAGGGAACAGCTAGGTACAGAGAAGCGCAGACTTACTGTTAAGGTCAATGAGTAGCGCGTGCAGCTTGTTCTTCCAGGCCTCCTCATCGTCAATATGCCTATCCTCGACTTGGCGTGCGGTGCCAAGCTGGAGCATGAGATCCTCATTGCACTTCTTCAGTACTTCGATTTCCGCCTCGAGGGCCCTCTCCTTGGCCTTGGCTGCTGCCTTGACTTCGTCCTTCTCGGCGGCTTGGTCTATGGCATCCTGGAGAGCAGTCTTCAATTGGACTTGCATCTGTTCGAACTCGGCGCGCTCGGCGTCGCGTTCGTTCTTAAGCTCTGTTTCTTGGCTCTCCAGTTGCTGCTTCACCTCCACGGGCTTCAAGCAATCGAGATGCTCCTCACAGAACTTCTTGTACTCTTTTGCGGAAAGAAACAGCACGGTGAGCAGAATAACCAAGAAAAAGGAGAAAAACAAGCGCAGAAGGATCAGCAACTCACCTTCCAGCTCCTTGATCTTGCTCTCAGCGGAGGCGGTGAAGACATGGCAGTGCTCGTGCTGCTCTTGCAATTCTTTGAATTTGCCTGCAGAGTAAACGGAGTTACAGCAAAAAAGCAAACGCGGGCGTAAACACAAAACGCATTAACCGAATAGCTAGAAGCTTACTCTCAATTTCAGAAATTTGGAGGGCACGATCCAGCGCCGCCTTCTCCGTCGCAGCATCGTCCTTGCGTTCGGCCTCAAGGGCCGCGATGCGTCTCCTCGCGATGTTGTGATTCCACAGCAGCCGCCGAAACAAGTTCGTCCTCTTCAAAAGGCTATTCTGCGAAGGAGAAAGGAAGTAAGTTAGAGAAAGTTTTGGAAGATTGGGCCCGAGAAGACGGCAACTCGGTTGAGCACTCGTCTACTTGGCCCGAATCTCGGGGACTAGGTAATGGCTAAGGAGAAAAAAGAAGAACAGAGGAGAAAAGAAACCGCAACTCGGAACAAGCAAAGGAAACTTACAGCGTATGTCTGCTCCACGTCCTCGGCGGCTTTGCGGAGGACGAACAGCATGGCGGCCAGCGTGCTGGTGTCGGAGGCGATGGTCATTGGATTGGCGCCGAGATCGGCTTTGTTCTAATCAATGCGGTAGTGGTCAAGATCGTCGCCCAGCACGATGCCGTCTCACTGCTTGATGCCATGGGCAGCACTCTCCCAGACCTTGTCGATGAAACCCACTCGGTCCACAACCTGCATCAGCCCTTCAAATATGATATCATCCTTACCCGCTTCGCGCGAGTAGATCTCGATGGGCTTCTTGACCTTTAGCTTGGAGTCCACTGCCTGGGCTGGGCCGGCCTTTAGGGCAGAGATCCGCTGATCGCCTTTGGTCAAGGTGATGCCGTATTGCCTGGACGAAGATGGTATGTATGATGGCCAGACGCCTGGTGCCCGAGCAGCACTTGACGCTTCGCCAACCGATCCACCAGCAGCGCCAATGTTGAGTTGCGTTCTCTTCATAGTTGCCTTCCCGCTTGGCTTGGGCGGAGGCATCAGAGCAGAGTCCTGCGCAGCGTGGCGCGGTGGATTCATGCGGACAACTGTGGCTTCAGATTTGACGACTTTCTTGCCGGCAGTGTCTGTCCGAGAAGCGGACGGAAGCACTTGGCGTGAGGTAGGAGTCTGCTGCTGCGGGGATGCAGTCTTCTTGGCGCTTGGCTTAGGCGGAAGGTTTGGCGCAGTCTTGGTGGTACTTTTGGTTGGTGGAGGGCTCGGCGCAGTTGGCGGAGTAACCTGCTGGGTAGGCGGCACAACGGGCCGGCTACCCGGCGCAACATCTGGCTGCGCCTGGTCCTGCAGGACTGGCTCCGCTGCAGTCTTCTCAACCCGCTGCTCGGCAGCGGGATCGAGTATTACGTCTTCTGTTTCTTCTACCCGCGGCGTGGCTGCGGGGTCATCTTGAACGACAGCTTCATCTGCCTGCTGCTCGGGGTTCTCAACTTGCCGCTCAAGGGCGGCAAGGTCTTGGTGCTCGGCTTCTTGCTCGATATTCTCCCCAGCTGAGGCAGCTGGGGGGAGAAGGTGGTGTTTCATCATGAGCAGCATCCTGCGCGCCCTGATCCGCGTAGGCATGCTGCTCCATGTTCTCGTCTTGATCACCAGCGCCCGTGTTCTCGGCGCTGGCGTCTTCTTCTTCAATCTTCACAGGAGAGGGCGCACGCGCCCCATCCTGTTGTGCTGGCTCACCATCATCGTCGGAGAGGTCAACAAGCTCATCGATATCGATAAATGATTTCCTCTTGGAGCTTGTGGGGGCTGCGGCAGCGTCAGCATCCAGAGGGTCGCTGGAAGAAAAAGGAGGTTCAGAAACAGAAAAGGGGAAGAGAACATCAAGAAGCAAAAGCAGAATGCAACTAGGATGAAAGTTACTTACCCCTTGCGGGTGGGGAGTTGCCTTCTGGCGGTGGTGATCTTCTTCTTCTTCTCAGTCCTCTTCGGCTTCTTGGCGGCAGGCTCTTGGGCACCGCTGCCTGTCCTTTTCCGGATGTTAGGAGCAGCCACCGAGAGAGGGTCAACGTCAATGACATCATCATCCTCCTCGGCTACCTCATGATCGTCTGCAGAGTAGGAAAGAAGAAAGAAATGAGAAATGGAAAAGGGAATTGGATTGCGCTATTCGCGCTTAGAGAGGCGAACTTGGTCACCTTCGTCATCCTCGGACCAGTCCCGAATGGACGCGTCAATTTGATGTTTACCCGGCTGCTCGGTGTGGGGGATGCAAAGGGTGTCCTGGGTATCGTAGGCGGTCTCGTCGTCCTCTTCTCTGTCGCTGCTCCAATTGGCCTCGAAACGCTCTTCATCTTCCTCTGCTTGACGGTCAATATGCTGGAAAGACAAACAGATGGTACGAATGAGTTGAGTTCTGAACTAAGGAGTTCTACCCGGTGAGGCATGCAAGCACAAAGCATATAAGCCTAAGGAGTTCTACCCGGTGAGGCATGCAAACACAAAGCATATAAGACTAAGGAGTTCTACCCGGTGAGGCATGCAAACACAAAGCATATAAGCCTAAGGAGTTCTACCCGGTGAGGCATGCAAACACACAGCATATAAGGCTAAGGAGTTCTACCCGGTGTGGCATGCAAACACAAAGTATATAAGCCTAAGGAGTTCTACCCGGGCATGCACACACAAAGCATATGAAGCCTACCAGAGTATCTAGGATGTTCTACTCGGTATCATAGTGCAAAGATAAAGCACAGAAGACTAACCTGTTCAATTGGCTTGGCGCGGCTATACGGCACGAAGCCGTACTGCCAGGTGTCGGAAAGGGACGTCTGCGCGATGGATCTCGTCCAGATGGCGACGTCTGCGGTGCTCAACTCGAAAGTGGTGGTCCTCGTGCAGTCCCGGGGCCCTCCCATGTAGCACATTTTGTGGGAGCGGCGCTGAAGCGGGAGCACCCGACGCGAGATCCAACACGCGAGGGGATCGTCGCGGCGGAATCCCTCTTCCTTCAACTCGGCGAGGCGCGACTCGAGTTGAACAAGGTCTTCGATCTTGTTCTTCGGGTTGTAGCCCCAGTTCTGCTGGGTCGGCCTCGCATTCTTCCACCTTGGGAGCCTTATCCGGTCCTGGATTGGCTTCCCTTCTTCGGTGAGGACGTTCTTGACGTAGAGGAAGGAGCGCTGCCACTTGCGCACCGTCTACAACCCCTTGACGCGCGGGTGGCTACCCGTGGAGCGCTGGAGCATCATGGCGCTCCTCGTCATCGTCATTGCGCGAGCGCTCTCCGTGTTCCCCGGGTTGGGGATGCTCTGCTTCCGGAAGAAGAAGTAGCGTGCCCAACTATGAATAGTTGGGTACACGCCGAGGAACGCCTCGCAGACCACGGCGTGGAAGGCGAGCATCACCATGGCGTTGGGGGGAGATGGTGTGGCTGCAACCCGAAGTTGTTAAGGAACTCCTTGAAGAAGTCGGAGACGGGGAGGCCGAATCCGCGCTTGAAGTGCGCGAGGAAGACGAAGAACTCGTCCTTCTGTGGCGTGGGGACGATCTCGTTGTCCGGTTGCCTGCACTGCACGCCGGGAGGGACACGGCGGGTATTGACTAGCCATTGGCAGTCCTCCGCCGTGACATCGGAGCCCTCCCATCCGGCGCGGGCGGCAACGTCATCCTCTCCACGAGCCATGGAAGCGAGAAGATTGGTGGGAGATTGGAGTCTGGATTGGATGAATTTCTCTCGGTTTCTTTCCGGCGGCGCGTGGAGCGGCGGCGCAGCAAGTAGTTGCGTGGGAGGAGCGCTCGGTGGCGGCGGAGAAACGAAGAGGCGGGGGATTGAAATGAGCAGGAAAGAGAAGAAGAGGGAATCGAGGGGGGTATTTATCTCTCCTCTGGAGTTGCCGTTACCAGCGGAGTTAGTGGGATCAATCCTGCAGAGAAATCGTGCGACATGGGAAGCGAGCCGGTTAGAAACGCACACAGCGCGTATTGCGCGCGTAACGGGCGCAGTTAATCCCACGTCGAGATCGTGGGCGATTTACTGCGGTTGAAGTGACATAACGTGCTAGTGGGCCCTGGTCGCAGTTACTGGTGCGTGGCCTGCCGCCGCCCAGGCACCGAGGCGTCGGAATGACAGGGGTGTGACACGCGCCCCGTCGCGACACGCAGAGGTGGATTCGCACTATGTGAGCGGGATTGCGTTTCGAAGATTTCACTAAGTCTTTTTACTCGACATCAGAGAAGAGAAATGGTGCTACTCGGAGAAGAAGAGATTCAAGCCAAAGATAAGGGCTACTCGGAGGTGCTACTCGGTATCTTATAGTTCGAAGACAAGATTTGTTTTTAAGCTGGAAGGGCCCAGCGAACAAGTTCGCAGGACTCTACCAGCTTCGGGGACTAATGTCGGGGGGTTACCCCCGAGTAGGGGTAAGGCAAGTGCTAAAAGCAAGATCAGAAGGGCAGTTTTGACCAAGTTGGCTGGCTACCCGGTACCCGCTACCCGGTGGACAGCTATTCGGTCGTACCTACCAGTGGCCAGGAGGAAGAGTCAAGGAAGTTGTATTCTTCCGAGTAGAGGAAGTGGTCCGGGTAGAGGGAGTGGATTCCTACTCGGACTAGAAGTAAATGGAGCCGTTCTGACACAGGATCCCGCGTATCCGGTGTCCGTACGGCGTGCGGTTCAACTTACGGAGTGCGTGATTATCCGCACCACGGCGTGGCTACAGTGCGGTAGGCTCCTGTCTAGTCCTGTCACTGACAGAGGGGACATGACAGGGCTAGGGGCCTACCCTGTCTCACTGACAAGGGTGGATAGGTCCCATCTCCGAACGGCGCGACGACTTACGGGGCGAGTGTCAGCGGGAACCCGGAGGCGTGCGCGGTTCTGCAGGGCTCCTGTCACATCCCGCTATACTTTATGCTTGTTTTCTATTCGGCTGGGCACCAGTATATAAGGTGTCCTGCCTCCTCCTGTGAGAGGTGGGTCGGAACCAATCGCTACGTTGGCTAAGACATTGAGCATTGGCTTCACGTAGAAAGAACTAGAGAGAAGAGTGGCTACTCGGCTGAAGGCCTGATTGTACTGTGGCTACTCGGTAATACACATAAAAAGAGAGAGGCAGGAGTAGGGGTGTTACCTCCACACGAGGGCCCTGAACCTGGGTAAGATCTTGGTGTTTGCATTGTTTGTGATCTACCCCACGCGGCTACTCGCCGTGTGATCCCTCCCCGAGCACCTCCAGCGTCCATCGGCCCCAACTTTAGCCATCCCATGACATCTGCCGTGATACCACCACGACAATCGAACTCACTTGATCGAAGTTATTTACCTATTTGTTTCCTCCATATATCAACTTGTTATGTGGTATTTTATAGCCACTCAACAAAAAAAAGTGCGAACAATTTTTTTCCCTTTTGTGTTTACTTACAGGTCATGGACAAGTAGATGTTGGGTGACCACGAACTTGAAAGATGCAACCACCATTAAGGGTAGCCATAAGAATAAGAAGAGAGGTACATCACTGCGGCTAGAAATCACTGTAATGATAAAATATAGAGAGAAGAATGAAATATGAGGCGGAGAAAGAAAGATGAAGGAACAAAGCCTCCATTATCAAGAGAGATAAGAAGAAACAAAAAAGTGGCATCGTATTAAAGAAAGTAATGCTTAAGATAGGGGTGTTTTCCTATTCAGTTTTTATCAAATACTTAGCACATGATAATACTTGGTTCCCTCTATGAAGGAAATTTCTTCCTCCTTCTAAGTCAAGAAATGTTAATCTACTAAAAAAATTCTATATCAAATGCTAGGACAAAACTCTATTCACACAAGGTTCATCATTTTTTTCACTTTGCACACTTTCACATACATGAGCTTGTAACTTTGTTTCATGGTGCATGAATGAGTAATTTAGTACAAGACTTTGATGCTACTTCTATAGCATGGTAAGCATGTTATTTATCACTTAATAAAATGCTTGTTTGCTACTCTTTTATCATCAACAAAACATTATACATTGAGTAGCTAGGATAATATGAGTAAACTTAGTAGTTATGAAAAAAAAAGTTCAGAATCCATGCTTTTTGTCATCTACATGTTCGAGGATTAGTATAGATTAAGATTGTGGATGTTAATACAGTAGAAATATATCTATGTATTTTGAAGTTTATTATACCATTATTCATGATATTTGCAACATATACAATGTTTGCACGGCTGCAGTTCAAGAAGTAATATGGCTGAACTGTTTTTTTAACGACTTACGGGATTTCCCATAAAATCCGGCTATATAAAACCCATCTTTAGGGGAGTGTGGAATTGTGCTTACAAAATATAAAATTTGTTTATGTCAGATTGGGTTAATATATAAAAGTGTAAGAAATGTAAAAAAAGAAATGTGAGAGTCAAATTTACCGATTGGTACTACTCATTAGTGGACCCCATTGTCAGTGTTGATTATGAACGAATTCTGAGTCGATCAACTTGGAATATTGAGTGACTTGAAAAGTCAGCGAATCCGCGACCTCCTGCGAGTGTAGGGGTTGGGCAGCAGTGTGGTTCAGTGGTGTGGTTGGGTAACTGAACTGGGGTGCGGATGCTCATACGATCTGCCTTGCGCACCAGATCCATACACTGTGTGCAGATCCATGGCTGTAATCTTGTGTAACCGTGCGCACGGGGTGGAGCAAAAGAAAAGAGGATAAATGCACCCCGTAACATTCATCAGCAGCACAGCACGACTTGATAACTTCATTCGAAACGCAGTAACCAGGATTAGCTGACTGTTTATTTCATCATCCATCAGAAACTAACATGGCGCTTTTATTCAATTCCCCCAGCTAAACAAGCAAGCATAGCAAACGCACACGGATCGCACCAAGCAACGGCCGCCGGCGGCGCTCATCAAGCGGTGGGCGGGAAGGGGATGAGGGCGACGGTCTTGAGCCATGCGGGGCGGGCCGAGATGTCGTCCCACCACGCCTTGACGTGCGGCCTGGGCGCAATGAGCTCCGCCTTGGAGGTCTTGGTGAGCATGAACATGTAGGAGAGGTGGTTGGCGTCGGCGAGCGTGTAGGCGTCGCCGGCTAGGTACTTGTTGCCCTTGGTACGATTTCAAGTGGGACGGGATTGGGACGTCCGTCTCCACCAGCACTAGTAATCCCAGCTGTCCCACTGTCCCACAATCCACCTCTCCCACTTATCTACACTACTATTAAAAGAGCAAACATTTTCTTTGCTAAAGCCACCCCAAAATGTACACAGGTCGTGCTGTACCATCAGATTATGCCTACTAATTAGATTTAACGGACTGGATTATCTAATCTGATGACTCAGGTGCATTTAGCAATTAGATTCGGCGGACCACGCCGAGCGGACGAAATTTTCCGTCACCGCAGGTCCGCAAATCTCTCCCTCCTGCCTTTTGTTCTGCTCGGTACGAATCCCTCTCTGGCCCACCACGCCTCCACGCTAACCTTTTTCCCCCAACCACGTCGCCTATCTGCACCTTCCGTCCTGCACGCCGGCGCCGCCGCCGCCGCCCTATACCTGCCGTCCTGCACGCCGCCCTGCACCTGTCTTCCTGCTCCTGCATGCCCGCGCCACCTCCCTGCACCTGTCTTCCTGCTCCTGCACGCCCGCGCCACCTCCCTGCACCCCTCGCTCTGCACACTGCCGCCCAGCCAAACGCGGTTATGTGCCGCCCTGCATCCCAACGGGATTAGGTCGCCGCCTCCACTGCACCTCCCGTCAATCGCAAGTCCACTACACCCGCCCGTCCCCTGCACCCAGCTTTGCTGACATCCTGCTCCTCCAAGGCTACAGCCTACATGGTCTTGCATCTCTATACATGGATTCGTCGCTCGAAATTTGAAGGTATGTGTTGCTCACAATGGGGAATTGTGCACATGAATTGCAGAAATATAGTTCACTGAATATTTTCTACACATGATGGAAGAACCAGTTATGCACATTCTGAACTTATAGATTAGAACATGTGTTTGTTGCATCTATCTGCCTATACACATTCTGAACCTAAGATCTCGGTTCTAATCTACGCCTAACATGACTGGTGTATTGAAGGTACCTATTTCATGTTCTTTAATCCGATGATGATGGATGATACAAACATGTACTATTGTTTTGAAGTGCTGCGGAAAATTGACAGTTCACAACGATTGGCAGTGTGGGCAGGGAGATAGTCCCAGCCATCTTGGCCAGACTCAAAGCAGGGGCTGCTGTCAAAGCTGAGGCGCCTGCTGAGAATACATGGTCCAACTTGGTGATCGGAAGAGGTGAAGGGATATGCTCTTCCAATTAGTAGGATACTAATTTCCCGATGTAAAGTTACTCTCATTGTTTCAGCACAACAATCCGCTCATTCTGAACTGAAACGAGAGGTATAACTTGTAGATGACATCAGGCTGTATGTTTCAAATCTTGGCGGTGGTTCTTCTCAGTGCAAAACTGCATATAGCATGAGGTTTGCTTCCGGCTCTCAGCTGGCGAATTTGGTAAGGATTTTCTTTATATGTCTTAATACAGTTTTCTCGGAACCATGGAAATGAATAAGATTGAATCATGTGCTCTGTAATGATGATGCAGGTGACGGTTTCATAGTGTAGTATGTACTTGGTGTTCAATCCGTCCATGTTATATTGAGTAGCGGTACGATTACATGTAAATCATTTGTGACAGGCCATGTATTTTCAAGAATATATTGCAGGTTATCATCCGTCAATATGTTCCTCAAGATTGTGATTGCTGGACGTCAATGGCTTTTGGCAACGACACCAGCTCATGGGCAAGCTCTACTTGGCCTCGGACCAAAGCCCCAGGTCTTACCTTTTGGTTTTATATATATCATGGTACTTCTTTGTCTTACCTTTCAATTTTTCGCCACAGGCCTAAACTTAAGTTGAGGAGTTAGAATATTGTATTGGTTAATTTATAGTGGAAATTGCATAGCAGATTTGATTTATTTATACTGTTTTCACACATTTTCTACTTATTTTTGTAAAGAGTTAAGTCAGTCCTAAACCTGCACCACATATATTTTTTAGTAGTAGAGATATCTCCTAAAACTACTACTTGTTATATTTAATATCTTCCGATCCATTCTGTCTTGCGGCTATGAAAACAGTACCTGCAGTAACTAAAAATTTCACACCAGAGCTTTTCCTTTGGAGACTTGTTCACCAACATCGATTTTTCATATATGCTCCATCCTTACTTTTTGGTATTTAACTCTTGTACTATATGGATTTAACCATCATTGAGTGTGTTGTCCTGATATATGATCACTTCCCTTATTCATTGATGTACATTTACCTTCCACCTTTTCCTCCTATGTTTCTGTTGATCAAGAGGAAGTACATGGAAGATTTTGGAATTTTATAAGAGTTAAGGCTTTGGTACTCATGCATTCCAGTTATGCTTGTTCTGATGTTAGCATGTGAAGAGCCTAAAAGTGTTTGCTGTGAAATTATGTTTCCAGCTGGAGAGATAGCTTTGTTCCCAACTTTGTATATTCTGTTATTTATACCATCCCTCAAAACAATGCATATCTAAATGGCTAAATTGTATACATTATTTTATATATTGCAAACCCTGTTATATAGCTTTTCTAACAGCAAACAGGCTTCGGTAATTTTTCCAATGGACGTAGCCTCATGGTCCATTCTATTTCCACGAAGTTGACTAAGACATACCCCTTTTTGCAGATATTATCATATTAAAGATTGGAGAGTGAGATCATATCGTGATGAATTACCAAGTATGTCTGAGTTTGACTTTTCTATACGAGTATGCTGGAGAAGGTACACAATATCTGCTATCAAGATATAGCTTAATGCGGTTGAGATTGGTGAATTATTATTCAGGTGAAAATTATAGTTTTTTCCTTGGGAGTGTGGGTAGAATATCACAATGTGTTCCAAATACTACAATATAGGATGCCAATTGTTTTGCTGATTTTCCCATGACAATGTGAGGAGGGGGCAGGTTAAATTTCTTGCTAGAACTTAATTATTGCAAAGCAGTGTACAATATTTGTCTTTCATCAAGTAATACTTTGATATTGTCTAGCACTGAGATGTAAAATGACCAATTCAAGGTCGTTGCCTCCGAATAAAATTGAGATGATGCATGCCATGAAATCTTTATATGTTCTTATCCAAAGGTGTGCTATGGGCTGATTGCTTTTTATACGAGCCTCTTGTGATGAGGCTCTCACCCTGTAGATGTAGATTTGACCGTGAGAATTTTATTTATCTCCATCGAATAATCTGCTTCAAGATGTATCATCTATCTATTAGGGCTACGTAGACAGCGAGGCAATCAAATTTCCTCAAACATTTGAAGATCCGACTACGTAGTTGTACATTTTACAACTTCCTTCTGCACAAAAATATATTAGGTGGTATGTTGTATCAATTGTATGTCTGATGGCACTTTATGCCTTCTTCGTTACACATGCTCGAATGAAAATTGCAACCCAAAATTTATTTTTGTGGGGCCTTGGAGTTACTCAATATTTATGCTTTGGTTATTTGGATTTTTTAAATCATGTTTTGAAACCTGCATAGAAAATGAAATTCTATAAAAAAAAAACTTGGACACGAAGTTATATGGAAAACATAGAAGCCTGACAATTCATGTTTCTGGTTCTAGATTTAGGTTTTCCCGATTAAGCCACGCAAATTTTATTGTGGAATTTTTATAGAGGCGTGCGTTGCACGTGCACGCTAACTAGTCCCATTTTAAGTGGACTTTTAGGGAACGTCCCACTTATCCCACCAAAGTCCCATTTTAAGTTAAACCGTTGTATGGGCCAGCAGGTCCAGCTTTCCTTTGTGTTCTGATCGCACTCCCAGCTGGCCTTGGAGTTTCCTGATCGTAGGACAACTGCTCCCGTACAGTGTACTACTATGAACTGAACCATGCGAATAAATAAACACAACCAATAACAAACAGAGCACTGTTAATTTATCATAGTATTTGAGGAGATTTGGTCTCATTTTGCCTGGCAAAATCCCAGTTCGCTAAAATACCATTAGAATACTGGAGTAAAACATATCATGGACTTGCCTGTCATGAAAGATACATTACAGAGTTGTGCTGGACACATGCCAATGAATAAAAGGAAAACATATCATGGACTTGTCACCATTCTTTAACTATACACTATCAAAACCAAGCACGAGAGCTACATTCTGAATAACCCAGATGCATAGACAGTAAGTTTGAACACAGAAAAAGCTGAACAGGTAGTCAGTTGCTAGTAGTAAGTACCAGTGGCACTAAGCACAGAACCAACATACACAAGCTCATCTGCTTGAATTCTATTTGGAGAGTTGATTAGATGCACTAAGCATATAACTCAGCTAGCTTGTACATTTCACTTGATCTTTCAGTTAAAAAAAGTCCAACGGAGATACCATATGCATTCAGTCACCCCTCTCACCGAGTGAGGAACCAAGAGACACCATTTGGAGAAAGCTTGCTGCAATAGTGAATTATTTGTCATATAGATCATGCAGTGAAGAATAATTCTACTAATTTCCACAAACGAAACAAAAAATTCTGAAGGCATGCAGTGAAGAATAATTCTACTAATTTCCACAGACGAAACAAAGATTCTGAAGCCACATGCATGCTGATGGTGCCACAAATTCCCTTTCCCCAAGAGGCTCAATCCCACATACCCTGGCACCTTGGTATGGTCTGTAATTGTCCAGACTTCTCTTCAGAAGAAAATGTGCAACTCCATGCTCTGATTGGTTCTGCAGTTGCTCCACAAAGCCCTCAAGGAACCAAGGACATCCAGCGAACTTCTGTAAGGCGTGGAATGTGCCGCGGCGGAACACCTGGGCGATCATGTCGTATAAACTAGTCAGTGCCAGACGGCCAATAACTATCACAGTGATGGAGCCAAGTCGTAGTAGTAAAATAAAAAAGAGAGGAAGTAATGACCTTTGAAAATTAAACAGATCCTTCAACATGTGAAGAGGGAGTTTTCTTCATTTACCGTCATCTGATTCGCACTAGACAGTTGTGTCTTGAACACAAAGTGGAATATTCAGAGTTGGACTGTAATTGGTCTGCAGAAATGAAGTAACAAACTTGGGTCAGAGAACGATCAGCAGGGGTTGGGTGGTCAGGTAGCGAGTCACGCTTTTTGTGCCGAGAAAACAGAGTAGCGAACAACAGCTGAGTTTCTTATGATCAACTTTCTTATGATCCAACTGAAGTTTCTTATGCATGTCAACTTTCTTCTGATCCAGCTGAAGATTCTCGTTCCTATGTTCAGATCAGTCTAGACGTGCAAGGCACTTTCTCTTTGGTGGGCAGTGGTAGTCTTGATTGGGGTGCTCATCAAGCAGTTTTTCTTAGTAATGGTGCCACTGATGTATTGGCCTGAGGAGCTATTGTTGCCAACCTGGCCAAGACCCAATGCATATTGTTTAATTATCCACACCATCCGGGAATGCCTATTTATCTAGTAAGATCATCTGCAATGTCCGGGGACAAAATCAGTATGGTATAATAATGCATATCTGAGAACTACCTAGAGTGAAATTGTTTGGCGTACTCCTTGAGACAATTTCAGAACCTTCGATTCTTTTTAGCCAGATTACAGTGCAGATACAGAGTGCTTGGCCTCTTCGTGCTCAGGTTGGGTCAGAGAACATACTTTAGCTAGAGATGGACGGGGAAGAAAGGTTTACTCACCTCCGAATCGCCCTGCAGCTGCGGCCTCCTTGTCTTGGTCGTCGTCCGACCAGCCGGCGAAGGAGCTCCCTGGTGCGGGCTCGGGCTCCGGAGAGGGGGATGCTTGGGGTTGGGCTCGGAGGCGAGGGAAGACGGGCGAGGGGAGGGAGACCTTCCGGCGGTGCAGTGATTAGGCCGGCGGCGACGGCGGAGCCCTCCAGCGAACAAGGGCAGAAGCAGAAGAATAGGGATACAGGGGAGGAGCACCTCTCTAGGACGACCCTGTAGAATTAGGGATTCGTGGGCTACCGGTGGGCTAAGGTGGGCTCGTCCCATTTAACCCGTATGGGATAAGTGGGCTCATTAAGTGGGATAAGTGGGTATTATTTGGTGGGATGGGACGTGGGACTGGTGGGAAATCCCATCCCACCTGAAATCAGGTATTATTTGGTGGGAAATCCCATCCCACCTGAAATATGGTCTGTATGATCATAGCCCACCAAATAATACCTGATTTCAGGTGGGATGGGATTTCCCACCAGTCCCACGTCCCATCCCACCAAATAATACCCACTTATCCCACTTAATGAGCCCACTTATCCCATACGGGTTAAATGGGACGAGCCCACCTTAGCCCACCGGTAGCCCACGAATCCCTAATTCTACAGGGTCGTCCTAGAGAGGTGCTCCTCCCCTGTATCCCTATTCTTCTGCTTCTGCCCTTGTTCGCTGGAGGGCTCCGCCGTCGCCGCCGGCCTAATCACTGCACCGCCGGAAGGTCTCCCTCCCCTCGCCCGTCTTCCCTCGCCTCCGAGCCCAACCCCAAGCATCCCCCTCTCCGGAGCCCGAGCCCGCACCAGGGAGCTCCTTCGCCGGCTGGTCGGACGACGACCAAGACAAGGAGGCCGCAGCTGCAGGGCGATTCGGAGGTGAGTTACCCTTTCTTCCCCGTCCATCTCTAGCTAAAGTATGTTCTCTGACCCAACCTGAGCACGAAGAGGCCAAGCACTCTGTATCTGCACTGTAATCTGGCTAAAAAGAACCGAAGGTTCTGAAATTGTCTCAAGGAGTACGCCAAACAATTTCACTCTAGGTAGTTCTCAGATATGCATTATTATACCATACTGATTTTGTCCCCGGACATTGCAGATGATCTTACTAGATAAATAGGCATTCCCGGATGGTGTGGATAATTAAACAATATGCATTGGGTCTTGGCCAGGTTGGCAACAATAGCTCCTCAGGCCAATACATCAGTGGCACCATTACTAAGAAAAACTGCTTGATGAGCACCCCAATCAAGACTACCACTGCCCACCAAAGAGAAAGTGCCTTGCACGTCTAGACTGATCTGAACATAGGAACGAGAATCTTCAGCTGGATCATAAGAAAGTTGACATGCATAAGAAACTTCAGTTGGATCATAAGAAAGTTGATCATAAGAAACTCAGCTGTTGTTCGCTACTCTGTTTTCTCGGCACAAAAAGCGTGACTCGCTACCTGACCACCCAACCCCTGCTGATCGTTCTCTGACCCAAGTTTGTTACTTCATTTCTGCAGACCAATTACAGTCCAACTCTGAATATTCCACTTTGTGTTCAAGACACAACTGTCTAGTGCGAATCAGATGACGGTAAATGAAGAAAACTCCCTCTTCACATGTTGAAGGATCTGTTTAATTTTCAAAGGTCATTACTTCCTCTCTTTTTTATTTTACTACTACGACTTGTCTCCATCACTGTGATAGTTATTGGTCGTCTGGCACTGACTAGTTTATACGACATGATCGCCCAGGTGTTCCGCCGTGGCACATTCCACGCCTCACAGAAGTTCGCTGGATGTCCTTGGTTCCTTGAGGGCTTTGTGGAGCAACTGCAGAACCAATCAGAGCATGGAGTTGCACATTTTCTTCTGAAGAGAAGTCTGGACAATTACAGACCATACCAAGGTGCCAGGGTATGTGGGATTGAGCCTCTTGGGAAAGGGAATTTGTGGCACCATCAGCATGCATGTGGCTTCAGAATCTTTGTTTCGTCTGTGGAATTTAGTAGAATTATTCTTCACTGCATGCCTTCAGAATTTTTTGTTTCGTTTGTGGAAATTAGTAGAATTATTCTTCACTGCATGATCTATATGACAAATAATTCACTATTGCAGCAAGCTTTCTCCAAATGGTGTCTCTTGGTTCCTCACTCGGTGAGGGAGGTGACTGAATGCATATGGTATCTCCGTTGGACTTTTTTTAACTGAAAGATCAAGTGAAATGTACAAGCTAGCTGAGTTATATGCTTAGTGCATCTAATCAACTCTCCAAATAGAATTCAAGCAGATGAGCTTGTGTATGTTGGTTCTGTGCTTAGTGCCACTGGTACTTACTACTAGCAACTGACTACCTGTTCAGCTTTTTCTGTGTTCAAACTTACTGTCTATGCATCTGGGTTATTCAGAATGTAGCTCTCGTGCTTGGTTTTGATAGTGTATAGTTAAAGAATGGTGACAAGTCCATGATATGTTTTCCTTTTATTCATTGGCATGTGTCCAGCACAACTCTGTAATGTATCTTTCATGACAGGCAAGTCCATGATATGTTTTACTCCAGTATTCTAATGGTATTTTAGCGAACTGGGATTTTGCCAGGCAAAATGAGACCAAATCTCCTCAAATACTATGATAAATTAACAGTGCTCTGTTTGTTATTGGTTGTGTTTATTTATTCGCATGGTTCAGTTCATAGTAGTACACTGTACGGGAGCAGTTGTCCTACGATCAGGAAACTCCAAGGCCAGCTGGGAGTGCGATCAGAACACAAAGGAAAGCTGGACCTGCTGGCCCATACAACGGTTTAACTTAAAATGGGACTTTGGTGGGATAAGTGGGACGTTCCCTAAAAGTCCACTTAAAATGGGATAAGTGGGAGAGGTGGATTGTGGGACAGCTGGGATTACTAGTGCTGGTGGAGACGGACGTCCCAATCCCGTCCCACTTGAAATCGTAGTGCGACTCCACCTCCAGCCAGACCTCCAGCTTCGCCGACGGCGTGGGCACCAGGTCCGGGCCCTGCGCCCTGTACTTGGTCGCGATGTACCGGTTGATGGCGCGGGACTCTGCAGACGCAAAATGGACAGTGTCACGGTAGGTAGGTACGTTTGTTATTTTGGGGGGTTAATTAATTAGGCTCGGATCGTGGCTAGACTAGTTAATTGGGAAATAGATCTGCTGCTTCGATTCTTGCAGGACAAATCTTCCATGACCAAATCCTCGCTCTTTTTCATAAAAGTAGTCAGATTCTTATTCTAAAAGTCAGATATATAATAAACAAGATTTGACTGTGATAATAGTAGATCGGATGCAGGAAATAGGAACAGAGCGATAGTGTTGCAGAAACAGATGTGGAACTAGAGTCTATATCAAGATCTGATCTGGACGAAGGGAGCAAGGCAGAGTGTTGTGAATTACCGTAGACAACTTCGTCTCCGTCCTGGAGCGCGGGGATCTGGCCGAAGGGCTGCAACAGGGAAAAGCTAAATTAGCCAGGAAGACAAGAAGAATTTCTGTGCAAAGGAATCAAAGAAGCATCCAAAGCAGGGGAGATGGCGCGTACGTTGAGGGCGAGGAAGTCGGGGTGCTTGTGCGCGCCGGTGCGGAGGTCGACGGGGAGGATCTCGAAGTCGAGGCCCATCTCGTTGAGCACCGCCGCCACGCGGGTCACGTTCGGCGACAGCGCCATCCCGTGCAGCTTCATCGGAGCCATCTCGGTCTCTCCTCTTGGCTTCTCTTCTCGCTCGCGATTTACCCTGCTTGCTCCGTTATCTCGGTTGCTCTACCTCTCTGCCCCTGGGTCTCTGGCCTATATGGAGGCGACGTCAAGCGCGTGTGATGCTGACCCGAGCTAGCCGAGTCAAACCACCATCTTTTACACCGCCAATAGTTACGTCTCACCTACCGGGCCCAAGTGGCGGGCTTCGGAAATATCGGCCAAGGTGACTAGTCGCACGAACGAAATGCACCGGTTTGGTTCAACTGGCATGATGGCGCGCGCCGCATGTACGTGGTAGGTGGGCAGCGACCGGTGAAGCACACCGCCAGATCGGCCACCGATCATTCCTACAGTTCCACGGGAGCCGCGCGGCCCTGCGTGGGACCACAAGCAAGTATTTAGAGTTTCACACACATCTCATTCCTCAGCACTCAGCAGATTACAAAAATAATTTGACCCGCCACGACTACAATCATCGTTGATATTTGACGGGGCGCTCATCCGACAAGAGCTTCGTTCCATTGAAACAAACTGCTACAACATTTTTTTATGCTAATAAAGTGCTTAAACGCACTACTATTGGGCGTGCTTGTCTGTTACTCAGTTGTTGAAGATGATGTACCTCGCGACCGTAACATATGACTTTCCGGTCTGATTGATGATGTTGAGACATCGTAGCAGAGTTTATAGACGGGGATGTCATGAGATTACTGGTAGGGACGTGGGGGGACGTAGTAGTACGACAATCAGGAACATCAAATTTACCAATGTTCGGTACGTCGAACCTAGACGGCGTTCCTACTTCTGCAATCTCACTAAATCAGAACTGAAACCTGAAATATACAAAGTACAATGTGAGTAGGGTTTCGCTAACTCGACAAGGATCAACTTCTCCGCGAGTTGGCTTCTAGCTAATTGTCTGTTCTTCTCTCCCGTCCGGCTTTATATAGATAGCCGGGTTAGGGGCTTACATAAAGGAAACCTAGAAGACAACGAAAAGTATCTAACTTGGAAAGTAAGAAATCCGCCTTCTACTCCAAGCCGTACCACTTTGGGCCGTGGGGTCCGGGTTCTTCTAGAATCCGGCTTCTGCGTGTCAGCTTACTGGGCCGTCTAATGGACTATGATCCATTACCAACAGGTCACCCTGGTAATCCGGCTCTTTAGGATAATGTCGGATATACCCCTAATCGGTATATATCCGACGGTAGCCCCCAAGAAGGATTGATACTTCATTCTGCCACCCTTCATCAATTTGCATTCTTTTCCGAGAAATATTGGCGACTTGTCTCGATTCTTCTTTTTCCCAAATCATTCATAACACAAAACTCGGATCTTATCAAAATCCGCATTTTTCTTCCACGAGACTTTCTGGAGAAGGAACTTCATGACGTCAGCGATGAAATCGTACTGACATCACGGACGTTTGGGTTCGGTCAAAGAACCCTGAACGTATCTCTGACAGATTCTCACGGGAAACGAGGATATAGTCATTATCACCCCGTCCCCTCGTTTCCCGGAATTTCCGGTCGTGACACGCGTCGAGGATCCAACGGCTAAAATAGTCGTTCTAACAAATCTTAACGTGTTTCAGGCTATAAATAGCCGCCTCGGGCCCTCCGGTTTTCTCTTCTGCTTCCTCTTCTTCCTCAAGCCCCCAGCGCCATAGCCACCAGAGCCCGAGCTCGAGCGAGTGAGCAGAGAACAAGTGTTTCCACCTTCCCCGGAAAAACCATCGGAGGATCCGGCTCAAGACCGCGCCGCCCGAAAATGGTCGACGGAGGATCACCACGTGCCACGGACGCGAGCTCCGCCGCCCTGGACATCAACTCCATCATCAACGATCTTGACCCACAGTTGGAGTCCCCCGTCCGCGCCACCGCGAGCGCACCGTAGGGAGACGCCGGCGATTTGGCCCGTGCGGATCTACTTCCCACGGCCGAAAACGTGCCTTTGTCATCTACCACGCCTACCTCGCCTCTTGTCACCAAGCTTGCGGAAGAAACCACCATTCGCTGCAGTGAGGAGCTTGCTGCCTCTGGCACCGCCGGAGTCGAGGAAGACGCAGAGAAAAACTCCGGGAATTGGAGCTACTTCAATGTGGTTCCATCCCTTCTTCCGACAATGGAGAAGGAGGGACTTGTGCGGAAGGGCAAGTGGCGGTATGAAGAGGACGACTCCAAGCCTTTTCCAAAAGCCGGAGAAAGGGTTCTTCTTACCTCTCATATTAAGAGAGGTATGGGTTTCCCACCTTCCGCCTTTTTCCTTCAAATTCTAGACCACTACAACATCCAGCCACACAATCTTCCTCCCAAATCTATTATGTATCTTCCCGGGTTTCAAGCCCTTTTCGAAGGGTATTTATGAATAGAGCCTAGGTTAGACTTCTGGCAATATTGCTTTGGAGTAAAACGCAACCCTTCTAAGGGCGCTCTCCCCACCTGTGGGACCATCTCCTTCACCTTGCGTAGGTTTAAGGAAGATTGGTTCCCCAAAATAAAAACCTCGGAATCCGTCAAAATCTGGACGGGTTCCTTCTTTTATCAAGAAGATGTCCCGTTTCCTGGAGAGGAGACAGAAATTCCACCTTCCGTTAGTTCCGCGGCTACCCCCAAGATAACTGGGCGGCAGACGCGGTCCAGACTCTACCAGCAGATCTGATGAGGATCAAACGGCGCATCGCCAAACTCGTCTCCGCCTCTCCTCCTCTCACCGGCACCGACACAGTTTTGTGCTGGCTTGGGAGGCGCATCCAGCCGTTGGCTTATCGCGGAACCCGGCTAATGTGCGAATACACGGGCCCGGAGGACGCAATGAGGGGAACAGACAAAGCGTTCTCGAAGAAGGATTTCAAAAAGCGGATAAACCAGCTGATCTCAACTCGAGATCAGTATGAGGAAAGCCGAGAAATTTATCATGAGGGAAATCCAGCTCCAAAGGTAAAAAAATTCTTCTTTGGGCAATTTCTCGGATTTCCTCTTTCTCGGATTTTTAACTTAGCCGGACTTGTGCTTCTTTTTACAGCTTGTCGATCTTCCTGAGAAGGATCTTGCCACCGACGCTGAGTTGAACGCAATGCGTGCCAACTTTGCAGGCGGACGGAAGCGCGAGAAGCCTACCGCTACTCAGGAGGTGACTGATCTTGACGGTGTTCCCGTCGCAACTTCTAGGTAAATCATCCAGGTTTTATTTTTCTCTTTCTATGCTTTTTGTTGCATGAACTCTTTTCTTTCTCGGAATTCTTATTTCTCAGATTTTTCTTTGTAGCCTGGCTCCTACAACTTTGAAGCCAAAAAGCCGGAAGAAGAAAAAGTATGTTGCAAGGAGAGGAACGCAGCCCTCCCCTGCTGGTGCACCCGACACTCCGGTTGCAGCGGAAGAAGAAAACCTGGCCAGCCAGCATATTGCACCGGTGTGACGCCCCGAGATCGGGCACTATGCAGATTTCAGCATTTCCGCCAAATCCGCATAATAACCGATTCCAGGTTGCCACTTATGATAACATTACAACAGTTCACGAATATTCCACAATTACAACAGAGACAGATAGATACAAGATGACTCAAACGAGCCAGGGATACAACTGATACAATACAAAGATCCAAATAACAGCGGAAGAAACAACATAGCGTCCGACTACGGACAAGATACAAATTGGACTAAGAGTCCTGAAGATAACCGAGAGCGTCCAATCCCTGCCCAGGCCAAGCCGGAGGGATTCCCAAGCTAACGTCGTCAGACTTCAAACCTGTTGACTGCAATGTTGAATATGCAGCCGCGAAAAAGGATTCGTGGGTCAGTACGGTTAAGTACTGGCAAGTGGATAAACCATACTCACAAGATACCGGCGTAACCAGTCATCACAAGATACAATTACTTTGGGTTCAACGGAAGGAAGGGTTATTGCAAATAAGCGACAGCGGGCTGCACTAACCAACTACAGAAACTCACTACAACATCCGGCTAAAAGAGGGGGATAAGATAGCGTATCGGAACCAACTACAACTACTCACCAAAACAATACCCATCCAATGTCACCCCCTACTAAGGAAGCAACCCAAGGATAACTCACACTGTTGGATTAATGATGTTCAACTTATTGTGTCAATAAGACTATTACTAGTCAAGTTATTATCATTAGGTGTAAGTTGTCTGAGTACTTGTTAGCCAGTACTTTCACCAAGTAATCCAAAACCGCGAAAAACACGGCTTCTCGAGAAGATTTATCCCTGCAGGGTGTGCTCCAGTACCCGTACACACTCAAGCCACCAACTAAAACTCAGGTTGGCTCGACACGACCCAAACCGTCTCTACAACCCATCCTAGGAGCCACGGAGCTATAAGGTCCCAGCCACGCAGCCGAATACTCAGCGCAGGTGTGCAAAACTCCCGTAGGACACAACACCCCGGCACTACAGGCCTCGCCCTATATGCATCATCATCATCATCAGTAACCATGGGTGATCAACCCATTATGCAAGGAGCAAATGGAACACCCGAACTAAGTGTGGCTCTTCGGACAAGCTACAGATCAGGTCTAAGTCGAGGGGGGTCCCATACTACCTCCCGGATGCGGTGAGCACGCTCATCATGGATCAGTAGACAAGACTCTTTTCCTAGTTTCGACACCAGCCGGCTCCAAAACCCTAACCCGGGCCTCCTGCCGGTGCCTTATCATCAAATTATTATTACCCAAAACATTAACATGTTGTTGATTGAATTGAAACCCAACTATCAACTAAACAGGTGATAAGACGGACAACAAGACTTGAGCGCAAACAACACTAAGCATGCAACTATGACACGAGGGCCAACAGGGTAAACAAACAACAGTTAATAGGAAGTGGAAGGAAGGCTATATCATGGCTGCAAGGTAAACATATAATAGGATCGAGACACAAGCATCGTATCAACAGGCTAGAAAAAGAACAACGGAAAGAATCGGTAACAAGTGATGAAAGGCAGCCATTTGGCAGCAAGTGAGTATACTTGCCTGAGATCCCGCAAGGTAGCAGAACTTGTCGTTGCTCACATCATCTCAACGTCCTATCCGCGAAGAAGCAACGAACCTCGAACAAACACCGGATGCAACAATTACTACTACGGCAAAAGATCCAGCATGATCCTATTTTATATGCATGGCATGGCAAGATGCAACGGAGAGGAAACAACTTAAGCAATTTAATCGGAACTGGAGTCCCCACAAATAATTATTGGTTCAAGTTGTTTGGCTAACCATCAGTATTAAATGTTGATTAACAGGGTTAAACAAGGTAGAGGTGATCTATCCAATATTAAATGGAATAGGGCATGATTTGAATTTAATACCCCAACACATTCCATATTTAACTATTAGGTGAACATACATAACACTACTACAAATGCAACATGCAAGGTGCAAACATGAACATGGATGGCATGAACAGATTAAGTGCATTTTTCTGGTATGAAAACATATTTTATTTGTTGGATTTGGAATTAAAATGAGCAAGTTATCAAATTAGCAATTTTAAATGCATTAATTAACAAATAGTTGTTTTCAGCGATTTAATTTATTTGAAACAGAAAACAAAATTGATATTTGCAAAGTTTAGAGAATTTTGATTGGAAAACATACTTTACTTTTCAAATTTGGAGTTAAAATGAATTAGTTATAATTCATGCAATTAAATCAATTTAAATTGAGCCGGAAGCCCAACATTTAATTTAGGAAGGTTCACGTTATTTATTTACCCATCAAGATTAAATGTTGTTTAACATGGCGAGATAATATAAAGATGAGCTATGCAATTTTAAATGGATCCGGAACAATATTTAATTATCCCAACTCATTCCATATTTAATTATTAGTTGACATTATTATTACCCGCACCCACAAGATGCAATGCAACACATGAATGAGATGACATTTTAATTATAGTTGATATGTTATAGAAAATAGGGCATAGGTATAGGGGTTTTAGGGTTTGGGTTCGCACGTTGGAAAGAGGATCGCCGGGGTCAACGCCGGAAACTTCGGGACGTAGAGGAAGTAGCCGACGTCGAGGAAGTAGTGGAAGTAGTCGTTCTCGTTCCGTAGCCGAGGTAGTCGTTCACGTCATCGGTGGTCGTTGTCGATCTTTTCATCGAGGTCCGAAGAGGAAGTAGACGTGGTAGTGGAAGTAGTCGACGTAGGGGAAGTAGCCGACGTCGAGGAAGTAGGTGTTGTAGTAGAAGTCGGGATCTTCGCATCATAGAGGAAGTAGTCGTTCTCGGGTCACCGTTGTGGAAGTAGTCGTTCATCTTCGGGGTCGGAGATGAACTTGTTGATCTCGTGGTACAAGGCGCGCACGAAGGCGGCCGACACTACACGGGCAACGACGAACATGAAGCGGAGATCTTGTCGATGCGGTAGCGTTCGGTGTACATCTCGACGGTGTTGGCGATGTCGCTCGTGGACATTCATAAACCCGGATATCTTGGCGAAGGGTAATGTCAGATGCACACGAAGGCACCCACCAAAAGGGAGAAACAGTGCGCAAACCCACGGGGCGTCGCGAACCCGTAAGAACGAAGATGGCAAAGGAAACATGACCATAGGGTCGGAAGTTCACGAGGACGCGCACAAGTACTACACACACGCGACAAGAGCACTAGAGGGCCACGGACATAGACGGAAAAGGAGGTGCCAGTCTCGTGTAGGACATGGGTCGAACACTTAGCAAGCACCGGTGCTTGTGGTGGCGAAGGAGAGGTGGCAGGAGCTGCCGCACGCGTGGAATCGCTCGGAACGGAGCTAAAGGAGGAAGGGCCGGCCTTGGGCGTCTAGGAGAAGGACGGAGCCCGGGCGAAACCAGCCGTGGACACCGGCGGCCACCACACAGAGGAGGAGGCGCAGGTGGTGGGGCTTGGGGCGAGGTGGAGGAGGGGCCCCGGCGGGGCGCCGGCCGTTCGTGGCCGCGGCAGGGAGGAGGCGCCGGCTGCAGAAGAGGGCGCCGGGAAGGGCTCGGGCGTGGTCGATGGGGAGGAGGAGGGCGGCGCCATGGAAGGGGAGGGAGGCGAGCTTGAGGGGAAGAGGTCGGGGCAGGAGGAGGAGCATGGGAGGAGGGGATTGGGGCCGACGGCGGCGCTGCCGGTGCGAGGAGGGCGGTAGGATCGGGCGTTTCCACGCTCGGGAGCGGACAGAGGGATCGAAGGAGAAGGGCGAGGGGCTCGATGGGAGGAGGACGACGAGGATCGGGGCGATGGGGTCGATCCCGTGCGATGTGTGCGTGGTGGTGTGCGTTCTGTGTGCGTGCGTGTGTGCGTTGGGTGTCTTGCGTGCGTGTGGTGTTGTGTTAGGTGGGCTAGGGGTTCGGTTTGGGATGGTAGGTGGGCTGGCTGGCCCATTGCGGCTAGCTGGCCTGCCTCTTCCAAAATTCTTTTTTTTTCTTTTTTTTTTGATTATTTCTTTAGAAAACATGTTAGGCACTAAAAAAGAATAGTTTTGAGGCAGCAAATAATTTCAGGGAAAATTTAGGATAATAAGACTTGATGCAATTTGAAATAGTGTTTCAATGTTTTTTTTTAAAGTGAATGAGGATGCATGATGCATGACGATGCACAAACAACAAGAAAAACAGGCAAAGCTAAGTGGGGAAAAATCCCCGGCCGTTACAGACGACACCACTAACAAGGGATTGCGCCCTCGCAATCCACCGGCTAACCCGAGAGGGGAAAGAAGTTCGACTATCGATTCTTCATGCTTCCAGCTGATCTCCTCGACACCACTAACAAGGGATTCTTGCTCGGAGTGACGACGATGTTCTTCCACCAGGAATCTTCCGATGATCGAACCTATTAGGTTAAAGGCTCAGAAAACGTCCACCCACGTAGGATCCTAACACTTTGAAAGATAGACAAGAGGGGAGACTCCAAAACAAATAAGATGGGAGGGGAAATAGAATAGAGATAAGGAGAAAACAAGAATCCTATTGAGATGTTTTTCCAAAATAGTTTAGCAGATATAGTTTTTGACACTCTAGAAACAACGACCGTTAGCGAGGTTATCCTACAGGCTTTGCGGACCCGTTGCTTCGATAACCATTCGTATCGAAACAATATTCGGGAATCGGAACCAAGGCTCTGATACCATTTGTGACGCCCCGAGATCGGGCACTATGCAGATTTCAGCATTTCCGCCAAATCCGCATAATAACCGATTCCAGGTTGCCACTTATGATAACATTACAACAGTTCACGAATATTCCACAATTACAACAGAGACAGATAGATACAAGATGACTCAAACGAGCCAGGGATACAACTGATACAATACAAAGATCCAAATAACAGCGGAAGAAACAACATAGCGTCCGACTACGGACAAGATACAAATTGGACTAAGAGTCCTGAAGATAACCGAGAGCGTCCAATCCCTGCCCAGGCCAAGCCGGAGGGATTCCCAAGCTAACGTCGTCAGACTTCAAACCTGTTGACTGCAATGTTGAATATGCAGCCACGAAAAAGGATTCGTGGGTCAGTACGGTTAAGTACTGGCAAGTGGATAAACCATACTCACAAGATACCGGCGTAACCAGTCATCACAAGATACAATTACTTTGGGATCAACGGAAGGAAGGGTTATTGCAAATAAGCGACAGCGGGCTGCACTAACCAACTACAGAAACTCACTACAACATCCGGCTAAAAGAGGGGGATAAGATAGCGTATCGGAACCAACTACAACTACTCACCAAAACAATACCCATCCAATGTCACCCCCTACTAAGGAAGCAACCCAAGGATAACTCACACTGTTGGATTAATGATGTTCAACTTATTGTGTCAATAAGACTATTACTAGTCAAGTTATTATCATTAGGTGTAAGTTGTCTGAGTACTTGTTAGCCAGTACTTTCACCAAGTAATCCAAAACCGCGAAAAACACGGCTTCTCGAGAAGATTTATCCCTGCAGGGTGTGCTCCAGTACCCGTACACACTCAAGCCACCAACTAAAACTCAGGTTGGCTCGACACGACCCAAACCGTCTCTACAACCCATCCTAGGAGCCACGGAGCTATAAGGTCCCAGCCACGCAGCCAAATACTCAGCGCAGGTGTGCAAAACTCCCGCAGGACACAACACCCCGGCACTACAGGCCTCGCCCTATATGCATCATCATCATCATCAGTAACCATGGGTGATCAACCCATTATGCAAGGAGCAAATGGAACACCCGAACTAAGTGTGGCTCTTCGGACAAGCTGCAGATCAGGTCTAAGTCGAGGGGTGTCCCATACTACCTCCCGGATGCGGTGAGCACGCTCATCATGGATCAGTAGACAAGACTCTTTTCCTAGTTTCGACACCAGCCGGCTCTAAAACCCTAACCCGGGCCTCCTGCCGGTGCCTTATCATCAAATTATTATTACCCAAAACATTAACATGTTGTTGATTGAATTGAAACCCAACTATCAACTAAACAGGTGATAAGACGGACAACAAGACTTGAGCGCAAACAACACTAAGCATGCAACTATGACACGAGGGCCAACAAGGTAAACAAACAACAGTTAATAGGAAGTGGAAGGAAGGCTATATCATGGCTGCAAGGTAAACATATAATAGGATCGAGACACAAGCATCGTATCAACAGGCTAGAAAAAGAACAACGGAAAGAATCGGTAACAAGTGATGAAAGGCAGCCATTTGGCAGCAAGTGAGTATACTTGCCTGAGATCCCGCAAGGTAGCAGAACTTGTCGTTGCTCACATCATCTCAACGTCCTATCCGCGAAGAAGCAACGAACCTTGAACAAACACCGGATGCAACAATTACTACTACGGCAAAAGATCCAGCATGATCCTATTTTATATGCATGGCATGGCAAGATGCAACGGAGAGGAAACAACTTAAGCAATTTAATCGGAACTGGAGTCCCCACAAATAATTATTGGTTCAAGTTGTTTGGCTAACCATCAATATTAAATGTTGATTAACATGGTTAAACAAGGTAGAGGTGATCTATCCAATATTAAATGGAATAGGGCATGATTTGAATTTAATACCCCAACACATTCCATATTTAACTATTAGGTGAACATACATAACACTACTACAAATGCAACATGCAAGGTGCAAACATGAACATGGATGGCATGAACAGATTAAGTGCATTTTTCTGGTATGAAAACATATTTTATTTGTTGGATTTGGAATTAAAATGAGCAAGTTATCAAATTAGCAATTTTAAATGCATTAATTAAGAAATAGTTGTTTTCAGCGATTTAATTTATTTGAAACAGAAAACAAAATTGATATTTGCAAAGTTTAGAGAATTTTGATTGGAAAACATATTTTACTTTTCAAATTTGGAGTTAAAATGAATTAGTTATGATTCATGCAATTAAATCAATTTAAATTGAGCCGGAAGCCCAACATTTAATTTAGGAAGGTTCACGTTATTTATTTACCCATCAAGATTAAATGTTGTTTAACATGGCGAGATAATATAAAGATGAGCTATGCAATTTTAAATGGATCCGGAACAATATTTAATTATCCCAACTCATTCCATATTTAATTATTAGTTGACATTATTATTACCCGCACCCACAAGATGCAATGCAACACATGAATGAGATGACATTTTAATTATAGTTGATATGTTATAGAAAATAGGGCATAGGTATAGGGGTTTTAGGGTTTGGGTTCGCACGTTGGAAAGAGGATCGCCGGGGTCAACGCCGGAAACTTCGGGACGTAGAGGAAGTAGCCGACGTCGAGGAAGTAGTGGAAGTAGTCGTTCTCGTTCCGTAGCCGAGGTAGTCGTTCACGTCATCGGTGGTCGTTGTCGATCTTTTCATCGAGGTCCGAAGAGGAAGTAGACGTGGTAGTGGAAGTAGTCGACGTAGGGGAAGTAGCCGACGTCGAGGAAGTAGGCGTTGTAGTCGAAGTCGGGATCTTCGCATCATAGAGGAAGTAGTCGTTCTCGGGTCACCGTTGTGGAAGTAGTCGTTCATCTTCGGGGTCGGAGATGAACTTGTTGATCTCGTGGTACAAGGCGCGCACGAAGGCGGCCGACACTACACGGGCAACGACGAACATGAAGCGGAGATCTTGTCGATGCGGTAGCGTTCGGTGTACATCTCGACGGTTTTGGCGATGTCGCTCGTGGACATTCATAAACCCGGATATCTTGGCGAAGGGTAATGTCAGATGCACACGAAGGCACCCACCAAAAGGGAGAAACAGTGCGCAAACCCACGGGGCGACGCGAACCCGTAAGAACGAATATGGCAAAGGAAACATGACCATAGGGTCGGAAGTTCACGAGGACGCGCACAAGTACTACACACACGCGACAAGAGCACTAGAGGGCCACGGACATAGACGGAAAAGGAGGTGCCAGTCTCGTGTAGGACATGGGTCGAACACCTAGCAAGCACCGGTGCTTGTGGTGGCGAAGGAGAGGTGGCAGGAGCTGCCGCACGCGTGGAATCGCTCGGAACGGAGCTAAAGGAGGAAGGGCCGGCCTTGGGCGTCTAGGAGAAGGACGGAGCCCGGGCGAAACCAGCCGTGGACACCGGCGGCCACCACACAGAGGAGGAGGCGCAGGTGGTGGGGCTTGGGGCGAGGTGGAGGAGGGGCCCCGGCGGGGCGCCGGCCGTTCGTGGCCGCGGCAGGGAGGAGGCGCCGGCTGCAGAAGAGGGCGCCGGGAAGGGCTCGGGCGTGGTCGATGGGGAGGAGGAGGGCGGCGCCATGGAAGGGGAGGGAGGCGAGCTTGAGGGGAAGAGGTCGGGGCAGGAGGAGGAGCATGGGAGGAGGGGATTGGGGCCGACGGCGGCGCTGCCGGTGCGAGGAGGGCGGTAGGATCGGGCGTTTCCACGCTCGGGAGCGGACAGAGGGATCAAAGGAGAAGGGCGAGGGGCTCGATGGGAGGAGGACGACGAGGATCGGGGCGATGGGGTCGATCCCGTGCGATGTGTGCGTGGTGTTGTGCGTTCTGTGTGCGTGCGTGTGTGCGTTGGGTGTGTTGCGTGCGTGTGGTGTTGTGTTAGGTGGGCTAGGGGTTCGGTTTGGGATGGTAGGTGGGCTGGCTGGCCCATTGCGGCTAGCTGGCCTGCCTCTTCCAAAATTCTTTTTTTTTCTTTTTTTTGATTATTTCTTTAGAAAACATGTTAGGCACTAAAAAAGAATAGTTTTGAGGCAGCAAATAATTTCAGGGAAAATTTAGGATAATAAGACTTGATGCAATTTGAAATAGTGTTTGAATGTTTTTTTTAAGTGAATGAGGATGCATGACGATGCACAAACAACAAGAAAAACAGGCAAAGCTAAGTGGGGAAAAATCCCCGGCCGTTACAACCGGAGACGGATGCGAGGGAAAGGGCGGTGGAGCCGGAAGTTGGGGGTCCTTCCAATATTCCAAAGGAGGAGCCCGTGCCCAACTTTGACCCGGAATTTAAGGTAAACCAAGAAGAACACTTTGACGAACATGGATATATTCATCCATAGGCGACAAAGTACTTTGCTCCAGCTCTTTTAATCCGTCCTTGGCCGCAAGGCGGACTTATTGTTAGGAATAACTTTGTGTTCTCGCCTCGGCAGATTATCCAAGACGTCCTTTGCCACGTCGGGATTCTCTTTGCAGAATACGCAAAGGAATTCAACGAGAACTTGACGAGTCTCCAAAGAATGAGGCAGATAATATCTCCAGCCCCCAAGCATTTTGCCAAATGTATTCTTTTTTGACTTAATGCTTTTATCATGACCTTGCTTGTTTTTTTACTTAAGCGTTGTATCTCTTTTCCATGTTTCAGCAAACTGCTGAAAATATCAACATGGAAGTTTTCAGCAAACTTACCATCAAGAATAAGGAGGTGAAAACTCTCCTTAACATTCTTGAAGATAAAGACTCGGAACTGGCCTCCATTCAGCATAAGCTGGAAGAGTCAGCAAGTAAATTCATCACTGTTTTTCTTAGGAAATTTTCTAAGTCATTTTCCGAGTTTTAACTCTTCATTTTCCTTACTTTTCAGCTTATTTGGCGAAAGCCAAGCAAATAGCTCAAGATGCCGGCAATGCCGAGAACCTCCACAAGGAGAACATGGAACTTCACAAGATCAATGTGAAGCTCCAAAAGGACCTGGAGGCCAGCCAACTGGCTGTCGGGATTGCCGAGTCCAAGGCTTCGAGCCAGGCCGAGAAGGACAAGGCCACCATCATGGACTTAGAGAATTCCCTAAACAAGCGCCTCGAAGAAGGCACAGAGATGGACAGGATTCTCGGTAAGTTTTATACGCTTTGACCGGCATTTTTTCATTTTCCCTCTTCTGTTTTTTCTAATTGTCTTTTGTTGATTTAAACAGAAAGTAGCCCCTCACTTACCCGGATCGAAAGAATCCGGGCTTTCGAGAAGATCTTCACCGTACTAAAATCCGCGGCGATGTTACTTATCAATAGGTACATTCCTGACAAATTAGGAGAACTCTCGGAAGTTAGCAAACTCCTGAAAGAAATCGAGGAGGTGGCGAACCAGAAAGAGTGCTAGTTTTGTTCCGCGGCTCGCGGTGGTGCGCGCATGGCCCTTGGGCTCATACGTATGCATTATACCACTGCCAAGTCTTGGTGTGTGGCAACTGGTATCCCTCAAGGGTACACAGACGCGCAGCGAGCCGGCATCTTCGACTCTGTCAAAGGCCATGCTACCAAGATAGCGCAGATGGTGAACATCTCCACCTTCTACCCCGAGAAGGACGTTCCGACATGTCGCACCCGGACTTCTAGAGGATACTCACCGCCCGCTAAACAGTAGATAAATGGCTTAGGGGGCATACCGGCACCCGCATCTCAATGTGAGCAGGCCAACACGTAAACGTGTGACAACCATTCTCTACTATCCATCGTCTGCGTAAACCATCCCATAGAAATCCAGACACTTCCATTGACGTACTTCATAACATACACACATGGTACGTCAACGGCTTTTGAACAACTGATATCACAACATATCTCTAAGACACAAAAGATTGAAATAAGTTGCAAATAGCTCTCACTAGAGCAGAGATAGCAAATACAATCATCCAGAGGACACATGTCCCAACAATTCATCATTACAACACAGCGGAAGCATCTAAAATGTCTGAGTACAGACAAGATCCAAATAGGCCTAAGAGGCCGGAAACGAAAAGACGGAGCCCATCCACGATGTCTCGGATCCTGCCCGGGTCCGCTATCTACTCGTCAGCAGCCTCGTCGTACTCCACGTAGTAGCCACCATGGGGATCCTCGGAAACGTAGTCTGCGGAAACCACAGCCCCAAAGGGGTCAGTACATAAACGTACTGGCAAGCAAGACTCACAGGATACCATAGTGTACCCGGCAACACCAAGTACAGATGCTTTGGGTTCAACGGAAGAATAGGTGATACAAAAATGCGGCAGCAGGCTGCTCTAACCAACTACAGAAACACGCTACAACTTCTGGCTAAAAGAAGGGGATAAGATAGCGTATCGTAACCAACTATAACTAATCTCCAAACAAACCCATCCTGGATCTCGCCCCTTATCCAAAGAAGCCATCCGAGGATAACTCACACAGTTGGATTAATGATGATTCAAGTTATTGTGGCAATAAGACTATTGCTAGTCAAGTTATCATTAGTTAGGTGTAAGTTGTTCTGAGTACTTGTTAGCCAGTACTTTCACCAAGTCAACCATAACCGCGGAAAACACGGCTTCTCGAGAAGATTTATCCCTGCAGGGGTGCACCAATTTGGCCGTACACGTAAGAATAACCCGCCAGATGGAATGGCCCTTCACCAAGCGGGGCACTCAACACAACTCAACTCTTCTTCGCATCAAGCCCAAAGAACCCCGTGCAATTGAGCGCACGGCTAATCAAGCCCCACGAAGAAAAGGGGACCCTCATAGCACTCTAAGAACGTGTCTCCCTAAATGCCGACTACAAAAGTTTCCACCCTGGCCTCGGGTTCGTACCTGCATATGCGTGCGGCAAATGGAAAACCCGAACTAAATGAGGCGATTTGGACGAGATGCGAATCGAATCAAATTGAGGGGGGGCGCCCATACACGCTTCCCACATGCGGTTAGTGCGCTCATCATGGATCAGTAGACAAGACCCTTTTCCTAATTAGGGTCGACACTAGCAGGCCTCAAAAACCACGCCGGGCCTCCTGCCGGTGCCTTATCATCAAATTATTATTACCCAAACATTAACAGGTTGATTGTTTAAACATCGAGCCCCAGAACATAATAAATATGGTAACAGAAATAACGGACAGCAGACTCGAGCATAAACAACCCTAAGCATGCTAGTAAGACACGGGCATCAAGCAACGGGGTTATAGGTCTGAGGTGAGGCTATATCAGGTATACAGGATAACATGTGATAGGATCGAACACAAGCAACGATTCATAAGGCTAGCAGAATAGACAACGGAAAGTATCGGTATCCAATGTGGAAGGGAACACAATGGTTCATGTGAGTGAATACTTGCCTGCAAACTCAGCAGCCTGGTACTGAGTTAGATCCTCAGAAGGGGTGTCGTAAGTCTCGTCTGTCTCAACGTCGTCGTCTATTCGATAAGAAGCAAACAAACAACGTAGAGAGACAAACAATCAATAACATGGCATAATGCACAATCATGGGATGATGCATGACCATTTAATTGATGCATCAAAAATAAGCTAGTTGACTTGGTAACATAACATAATTAAATGGACCCCTATGCAATTTGGGTTGCATATGGAAAGCCCATGAATTTAGGTTGAAATAATGGTTCTACAACTAACCAACAGGTGAAAGTGGGTTAGCATGATGCATGGATGAGGAAAACAAAAAGAAAACAACAATAGATTCAAATGGAAAAAGGTGTTTACCAAGTTTGGGATTTTATTTATTAAGTTATGAAAATTTGCTTCTTAAAGAAGTTACACAAGCATTTGTTGTTTTCACCAATTTTAATTGTTCAAAATAAATAACAAAATTCATATTTGAAAAGAACACAAAATTTTAGGTGGAAAACATGCTTCATTTGTTGAAAAAGGAATTAGAATGAATTACTTATGAATTAAACAAGTTTAAATAAGATTTAAATGAATTTAATTCAAGTATGAATTTATTTGAATTTTTATTTGTTCAAAACATTAAACCAAATTCATATTTGAAAAGTTTATACTTTTCTGGTTTGAAAACATATTTTATAAGTTCAAAATAATTTAATTTGAGCAAGTTATGAATTTAGCAAATTTAAATGATTTAAACAAGGTTTAAATTATTTAACCAATTTTAATTATTCAAAACATGAAACAAAGTTTATATTTGGAAAGGTGGTTTAATTTAGCATGGAAAACATATTTTATATGTGACATTTGAAATAAGTTTGAATTAGTTATGAAATTAACCAAATTTAAAAGGAGTTGTTTGAATTTGAATTTGGAAACAATTTGAAATGTTCAAAACAGAAAACAAATGATTTAAACAGATAGAGAAATAAATTTGGTTCAGTACACATATTTTATTTGTATTATTTGGAGTTGGAATTTAAAAGTTATTTATATTTCAAATACAGGGGCTATTCTGTAAATTGCAGGGACTTAAATTAAAAGAAAACTGTGGCAGAAACTAAATACACCGCGCAGTGACCCAACCTGGGCCACTGCCAGCGGGCCCTGGCCACCGTGGCGCTGCGTGGCCGCGGGTGTGCGCCTGCGTGGCCTCCACTGCCACAGACAGGTGAGCCAGCGCATCCCGCGTGGCAAAGGCCAAAAATTGGGGGAAAATCCTGCGGAGGCGAGGGCTCGATCCCTCGACCTCGGGCGCGAGCGCACGGGAGCGTTGCCACTGCGGTACTTTGCGGTTCGTTGACAGAAGGGACGCGCGGGGAGGATAAGGTGGTGTTCGCGAATGTTAACTGAATTTTCAAGTTCAGTTACTGAACTTTCTGGCAGAGGGAAAACGCGGTCGCCGGCGGCGAGATGCAGAGGCTCGTGCTCGTGGTGTGCAAGGAAACGTGCGCGTGCTAGGGTGTACGTGTGCTCGGGCTCGTGCAGAGAGAAAGAGGAGGGTGGAGAAGAGGTGGAGCTCACCTCTCTGTAGACGTAGCAGAGGCCCGGTGTGGAGGTGGACGCCGGCGAGGGGAAGAGGATGGCGGTGGCGACCCACTGCCTCTCGGGCTCAACGTCGGTGTCGAGGAGGATGAAGACACAGGGGGGATTCGATTCCCGTACTCGTCCTGCGGCGAGGGTGGCTAGGGCGACGGCGATCGCCGGAGGTAGGTGGCGGTGGTGGAAAAATTCAGAGGTGGGGAGCAGAGAGGGACAGCGGGAGAGAGGAGGGGAAAAACATGGCGGCGAGAGAGGGAGAGAAGAGGTGGAGGAGCTAGGGCTAGGGGGGAGCCCTAGGGCATGGATATAAGGGGAGGAGCAGCTCGTGGCCGTCTGCTCCTTCTCTGCATCGACGTGGACATGGCGGATGAACGCCGTACAGAGGTAGAAGGAGATGGGGGGTACCAGGCCGCGCTGGTGGGCTGGGCTCAGCCCACTGGCCTGCCTCCCCCTCTGAACGTTTTATTTTTTATTTTTTTCTGTTTGTTTTTTTTTGCTGAAAAGGAAAAGGAGAAAAAGAGTGGGTGTTTGGGGGTTTTAAGTTTTGTGATATTTTTTTATAGGTTAGTTATTACAGAAACTCAATTATGCCATTGTTGGTTTTTCAAATTTTGAAAGTTGTTGCTGTTTAAAAATTCAATTGAATTTGAGTTGAATTTGATATTAAATGAGTTATTAAAAAGAACCATTTAAATAGTTTGAACCCTCAAGTTTATTTGAAACAAATGATGGAAGTGTTTTGTAATTTTCATAAATTTCAAAATGGTTGCTGTTTGGAATTTTAATTGAATTTTGAATGCAAATGGAATTAAGTGAATTATTAAAAAGAACAAATTAATAGTTTGAGCTTTCTATTTTGATGGAAACAAACGGCTGTTTTTATTTGAATATATCTATTTGGAAAATTGTAACAGAACAAGTATGAAACAAAATATTTGAATATTGTTTGAATTTCAAATGGGAAAACAAAGGAAAACAGATGAAAACAAATGGAAAACAAATGCGAAAACAATTGCAATGATGATGTCATGATGCAAAACATAAATAAAACAAGAAACAAACATTCTAAAGGTTGTTTTCATACTTGGGATGTTACAAAACAGCCCCCCTTGAAGCAATCGCGCCCCGAGATTCCTACTGAGAAGAGAAAAGGTCTGGATACTTCTTGCGAAGATCCTCTTCGGTCTCCCACGTTGCCTCTTTATCGGAATGATGAGACCACTGCACTTTTAAGAACTTGGTGCTCTTGTTACGAGTCTTACGTTCGGTCTCATCGAGAATTCGAACAGGGTGCTCCTCATAAGAGAGATCTTCTTGCAGTTCAATGGAATCATGATCAATGCACGATCTGGATCTTTGAAGCACGTCTTGAGCTGTGACACGTAAAACACATCGTGCACCTTGGATAGCTTTTCTGGAAGTTCAAGACGATAGGCATTTTCCGCACGCCTTGAGAGAATGTTGAAAGGACCAATGTATCTTGGTGCAAGTTTTCCTTTCACACCAAAACGATGAGTGCCTCTGAGGGGAGTTACACGGAGATATGCTTTGTCACCAGGTGCATAGACCATATACCTGTGCTTGCTGTCATAGTAGCTTTTCTGACGAGACTGAGCAATCTTGAGATTGTCACGAATGATGCGAACTTTCTCTTCGGCTTCCTTAACAATGTCAGGGCCTAAGAGTGAACGTTCACCAGCTCCAGACCAATTGATTGGACTCCTGCATCTGCGGCCATAGAGAGCTTCAAATGGTTGCATGCCTAGGCTTGCCTGGAAGCTGTTGTTGTAGGAGAATTCAACATATGGAAGGCATTCCTCCCATTTCATGCCAAAGGAGAGACCACATGCTCTGAGCATTTCCTCGAGAATCTGATTGACTCTTTCGACTTGCCCTTGAGACTGAGGATGGTAAGCTATGCTGAACAGAAGTTTGGTGCCCAATGCTTCTTGAAAGCTTTTCCAGAAATGAGAAGTGAATATGCTTCCACGGTCTGAGCTTATTTCCAATGGAACACCATGAAGAGGAACAATCTTTGCTGTGTGGAGTTCTGCTAACTGGCTAGCTGAGATTGTTTCTTTGACAGCAAAGAAGTGAGCTACTTTAGTGAGACGATCAATGACAACGAAGATTGCATCATTGCGCCTCTTGGACTTTGGAAAACCAGTGACGAAGTCCATTTCAATCATGTCCCACTTCCACTCAGGAATTTTCAGAGGTTGGAGAAGACCTGCTGTTTTCTGATGAACTGCCTTAACACGTTGACAGACGTCGCATTCAGAAACGTATTGAGCAATTTTACGTTTCATGCCAGGCCACCAGTACAGTGTCTTGAGATCCTGGTACATCTTTGTACTTCCAGGGTGTATGGAGAGAGGAGTTTCATGAGCCTCCTTGAGAATGACATCTTTGAGACTTTGAACTTGAGGAACTACAATGCGTCCTTCGAAGAACACAGTTCCCTTGTTATCAATTGAGAAGGACTTAAATTTCTCCTTGCCTTCTTTGATGTGTTCTACCATCTTCTTGATTTCAGCATCGCGAAGTTGTTCAGAACGAATCTTGTCCTCGAGAGTTGGACTGGCTGTCAAGTTTGCAAGATAGCCTTGAGGAACAAGACCAAGGTTCAGCTTCTGGAATTCTTCATGAAGAGGAGGTTTGCTTTCCATGATCATGAGATTATTGCAATACGACTTGCGACTGAGAGCATCGGCCATAACATTAGCCTTGCCTGGAGTGTAAGAAATGGTAAGATCAAAGTCTTTAATCTTTTCAATCCATCTCCTTTGCCTGAGGTTTAGATCTGGTTGAGTGAAGATGTATTTCAGACTCTTATGATCGGAAAAGATTTCAGTGCGGTTACCCAACAAGTATTGTCTCCATTTCTTGAGGGCAAACACAACTGCTGCAAGTTCAAGGTCATGAGTGGGATAATTGAGCTCATGTGCGTTCAACTGACGTGAAGCATAAGCCACAACTTGACGTTCTTGCATAAGAACTGCACCTAGACCTTGGAGAGAAGCATCACAGAATATTTGGAAAGGTTTGGTAGGATCTTGGCCAACCAGAACTGGTGTAGAAGTGAGTTTAGTCTTCAGGAGATTGAAACTTTCATCACACTGTGGAGACCAAACAAACTTCTTGTCCTTCTTTGTGAGGTCAGTGAGAGGTTTAGCAATCTTGGAGAAGTTTTGGACGAAACGACGGCAATAGCTAGCCAAGCCAAGAAAACTTCTTACTTGCTTCACCGTCTTTGGAGGTTTCCAATCAACAGTTGCTTTAACCTTTTCTGGATCAATGGCTATGCCCTTGGCAAAGATGACATGACCAAGGTAAGCAACTTCTGGAATCCAGAACTCACATTTGGAGAACTTGGCATATAGACGATGCTCGCGAAGCTTCATTAGAGTGAGACGAAGATGTTCTTCATGCTCTTCCTCGGATTTTGAGTAGACAAGGATGTCATCAAGATATACCACAACGAACTTGTCGAGGTGTTCGTGGAAAACAGAATTCATGAGTCGAGAGAATGTCGTCGGTGCATTGGTGAGACCAAAGGACATGACGGCGAATTCATATAGACCGTAGCGGGTGGTGAAGGTTGTCTTTGGAATATCCTCTTTTCTGATCTTTATCTGATGGTAACCCATTCTCAAGTCCAACTTTGAGAATATTGAGGCTCCAGCAAGTTGATCAAAAATATCATCGATTCGAGGAATTGGATACTTGTTTTTGATGGTTTTCTCGTTAAGAGGACGATAGTCAACAACGAGTCTCTTTGTGTGATCCTTCTTTGCAACGAACAGAGTTTGGCAACCCCAAGCCGAGGAACTAGGTTGAATGTAACCTTTTTCCATGTACATATCGATTTGCTCCTTGAACAGTTTCAGTTCAGGAGGAGCTATCTTGTATGGATGCTTAGAGATTGGAGCAGTACCTGGTTCAAGCTCGATCACGAACTCAACTGCTCTGTCCGGAGGCATTCCTGGCAACTCTTCTGGAAAGACGTCAGGAAATTCGCAAACCACCGGAACATTTTCAAGTGAAGGTAGAGGTTTTGCATCGAGGTTGCACAGTTGAATGGGACTTGATTCATGTGGAGAATAGACTATCTGACCAGAGGGGTGGAACAGAGTTATTGACTTCTGAGCACAGTCAATTCTAGCTTTATTGGCTTTCAGCACATCCATACCAAGAATGAAAACAATGTCAGAACTTCCCAGCAACATGAGTGAAGCAAGGAAAATGTGGCCTCCAATTAGGATTTGATTATCCTTACTTATCTTGGAGGTCAGCACTTGAGATCCCGGGGAGTGAACAGTGATTTGATTGCTTAGTGGAACCACAATTAGATTGTTTGTTGTGGCAAAGGGTTTTGACACAAAAGAATGCGATGCTTCGGTATCAAACAACACTTTAGCTGGAAAAGAGTTTACGGGTAATATACCGAGAACGACGTCAGGAGCTTCCTCAGCTTTGTCGATCTTGACATGATTCACCCTTGCGGTCCTCCCGATAGGCCTGTTGTTGGAGTTGAAGGTCTTAGGCGGGGGAGCGCGCACCATTGCCTGGTTTGTGTTGGGACGAGGTGGTGGTGGAGGTAGCTGCCTCTGCGTGCACTTACCAGCGTAGTGCCCCGTCTGCTTGCACTTGTAGCAAGTGACGACACGAGGAGGCCCTGGCCTTGGCTGCCCCATCGAAGCCCTCTGATCATGCATCTGAGCAGGGTTGGGTGGGCGGGGAGCGAAGCCTAGAGAAGCTTGGGCGTATGGAGCCCGAGTGACAGCACCATTTGGTACCCAGATGCGGCGCTTCTGCGGAGGGGTGGTCATGTTGGAGGAGGAACCACCCTCACGCGAGTGCTTGCGAGACTCCTCGAACGCCTTACGCCCATTTTCTTCATTGAGCGCGGTGTTAACGAGATCCTCGAAGTTGTTGGCCTTGACGTTTGTGAGGGCATACTTGAGCTTCGGGTTAAAACCTCTGCGGAACCTTGCCATCTTCTTAGCCTCAGTGGACACCTCATCACCAGCGTAACGAGCGAGGCGATTGAACTCACTCTGATAGCCAATGACGTCCAACTTGGCTTGCTTGAGTGAGCAAAACTCTTCACGCATCCTTTCCATGAGACCATATGGAATGTGGTGCTTCAGGAAGGCTTCCTTGAAACAAACCCACGTGATTGGATAGCCAGCTCTCATGGTCTGGTAGTTTTCCCACCAAGTAGCTACCTGACCCTTCAGCAGATAGGAGGCATACTTGACCTTGTCTTCCTCAGCAACGTGAGCAATGTCCAGAGCCTTGGCTATCTCACGGATCCAGTCATCAGCATCCAGAGGCTCGCGTGTTGCCACGAAAGCTCTCGGGCCCAGACTGAGAAACTCCTTGATACTGACTCGTGGAGCTGTCTGATTGTTGTGCTGATTAGTCTGGAACTGGGCCATCTGCGTCATGACTTGGGTCATCTGAGTCAACAGCTCCGTGATTGGCGGTGGCTCAGGCGGGGTGTTCCTTGTTGGCGGCATCCTGAATGGAAATGCATTTTAGCACAACAACAGAAAAGGATAGACTTGGCAACCGAAAGAGCGATTATTCCGACGCATGAATAGATAACCAACAGGTACATCATCACATGTTCAAATACATCAGAATATCCAACACACCACAAATGGTTCGAATGCCAAAGGATAACTAAACATAGCTAAGAATGGATACATCGGTACTCCCATGCTCATCACGCAGGACGGCGGCTAGGAGTACGGTGAGAGGTACGGTGAGGAGGACGCCCACGAAAGTAGGTAGAACGACGATCCACGTAGATCTGACGTGGTCTGAGACCGACTCTAGGCGTGGTGAAGTACATAGCGTCGACTCCCTGCGCTCCAAAGCGTGGAATCCTAGTGTAACCAGCACCATGGTTAAGGAGTGGACCTCTGATCGGCTCGTAACCTCCAGCATCTGGCAGACGACGACCAACTGGCTGATCGAAACGTGCAAAGCGCTCATCTCCAACAAAGTCTGTGGTGTAAGTCGCCAGACGAGTCAAAGCAAGGTAGAGCTGCTCTCTGACTGAAACCAACTCCTGAGATAGTGTGCTGGCAACTGCATCATTGTGCCTCACAAACTGAGCGGTGGTGTGCAGCCTGGAGTTATCATGCTCATAAACATCCAAGTTGTCGTAGAGAGTGAAGTGAGCTCCCTCCGAAGTGATGTAACCACGGGGGATGTGGCGATAGATAGAATCGTCAAAACCCCATTAGTCAGTACGAAGGACGGTGAGACTCACATAAGCTGCCTGCTGCACAGCCATATCCACTGTGGAACCTACTGCCTCGTAGCGGTGGACTACGCTCATGCCATCATCTGACAGAATGTAGACGATAGCCTGGTAGTAGGTCTAGTCAAACTCTCGCTGCTGCTCGTAGACCTGGTACTCTGGTGCCCAACGGAAACCCAGAAAAGTGACCATGTCTCTCAGCATCTCCGGATAACCGGCAGTGCTCTCGCAACGAGTCATACGAACCACCTGCGGGTAGAACCTGAGATCCATCTGCAGATGATCGGGGAAGTTTTGATTAGACGCCGGTAGAAGAACTGAAGTGGAAAGCAACAACAAGGTTTCAACGGACGAAAAGGATGTTGAGAAGAACAGAATATCGAAGCAACATCGGGAAACACGAGACCAAAACACTCCTGAGGTACTACGGAAAACCCATCCGGGCTTCTAAAGGATCAATATCTACTTCTTAAGGAATAGAGGATCTGCTTCCGGGGCTTACACGCCTCCGTTCTCAATCGTGAGTAGGCAACATGATAAATCATGTCACAACCACCTCCATTCCTGTGGTCTAGTAGATATAACTATCCTAGAGAAACCAGGATACGTGAAACCCTAACTTGAAAGTTTAGATGAGAAGAGAAAAACAACGTTGCACTTCCTTACCAGAAAAAGGGAGGGTGGGTGGGGAAAGAAATAAAAGAACAGAATTCCTACTCTCACGTTTCATTTTTCCTATATAGCTACAAAATAGTTTCTAGACTCAACTGCGACCAGTAAAAGGGATCCTATAGGCAGACAGGCTCTGATACCATTTGTCGCACCTGGACTTCTAGAGGATACTCACCGCCCGCTAAACAGTAGATAAATGGCTTACGGGGCATACCGGCACCCGCATCTCAATGTGAGCAGGCCAACACGTAAACGTGTGACAACCATTCTCTACTATCCATCGTCTGCGTAAACCATCCCATAGAAATCCAGACACTTCCATTGACGTACTTCATAACATACACACATGGTACGTCAACGGCTTTTGAACAACTGATATCACAACATATCTCTAAGACACAAAAGATTGAAATAAGTTGCAAATAGCTCTCACTAGAGCAGAGATAGCAAATACAATCATCCAGAGGACACATGTCCCAACAATTCATCATTACAACACAGCGGAAGCATCCAAAATGTCTGAGTACAGACAAGATCCAAATAGGCCTAAGAGGCCGGAAACGAAAAGACGGAGCCCATCCACGATGTCTCGGATCCTGCCCGGGTCCGCTATCTACTCGTCAGCAGCCTCGTCGTACTCCACGTAGTAGCCACCATGGGGATCCTCGGAAACGTAGTCTGCGGAAACCACAGCCCCAAAGGGGTCAGTACATAAACGTACTGGCAAGCAAGACTCACAGGATACCATAGTGTACCCGGCAACACCAAGTACAGATGCTTTGGGTTCAACGGAAGAATAGGTGATACAAAAATGCGGCAGCAGGCTGCTCTAACCAACTACAGAAACACGCTACAACTTCTGGCTAAAAGAAGGGGATAAGATAGCGTATCGTAACCAACTATAACTAATCTCCAAACAAACCCATCCTGGATCTCGCCCCTTATCCAAAGAAGCCATCCGAGGATAACTCACACAGTTGGATTAATGATGATTCAAGTTATTGTGGCAATAAGACTATTGCTAGTCAAGTTATCATTAGTTAGGTGTAAGTTGTTCTGAGTACTTGTTAGCCAGTACTTTCACCAAGTCAACCATAACCGCGGAAAACACGGCTTCTCGAGAAGATTTATCCCTGCAGGGGTGCACCAATTTGGCCGTACACGTAAGAATAACCCGCCAGATGGAATGGCCCTTCCACCAAGCGGGGCACTCAACACAACTCAACTCTTCTTCGCATCAAGCCCAAAGAACCCCGTGCAATTGAGCGCACGGCTAATCAAGCCCCACGAAGAAAAGGGGACCCTCATAGCACTCTAAGAACGTGTCTCCCTAAATGCCGACTACAAAAGTTTCCACCCTGGCCTCGGGTTCGTACCTGCATATGCGTGCGACAAATGGAAAACCTGAACTAAATGAGGCGATTTGGACGAGATGCGAATCGAATCAAATTGAGGGGGGCGCCCATACACGCTTCCCACATGCGGTTAGTGCGCTCATCATGGATCAGTAGAAAAGACCCTTTTCCTAATTAGGGTCGACACTAGCAGGCCTCAAAAACCACGCCGGGCCTCCTGCCGGTGCCTTATCATCAAATTATTATTACCCAAACATTAACAGGTTGATTGTTTAAACATCGAGCCCCAGAACATAATAAATATGGTAACAGAAATAACGGACAGCAGACTCGAGCATAAACAACCCTAAGCATGCTAGTAAGACACGGGCATCAAGCAACGGGGTTATAGGTGTGGAGGTGAGGCTATATCAGGTATACAGGATAACATGTGATAGGATCGAACACAAGCAACGATTCATAAGGCTAGCAGAATAGACAACGGAAAGTATCGGTATCCAATGTGGAAGGGAACACAATGGTTCATGTGAGTGAATACTTGCCTGCAAACTCAGCAGCCTGGTACTGAGCTAGATCCTCAGAAGGGGTGTTGTAATTCTCGTCTGTCTCAACGTCGTCGTCTATTCGAGAAGAAGCAAACAAACAACGCAGAGAGACAAACAATCAATAACATGGCATAATGCACAATCATGGGATGATGCATGACCATTTAATTGATGCATCAAAAATAAGCTAGTTGACTTGGTAACATAACATAATTAAATGGACCCCTATGCAATTTGGGCTGCATATGGAAAGCCCATGAATTTAGGTTGAAATAATGGTTCTACAACTAACCAACAGGTAAAAGTGGATTAGCATGATGCATGGATGAGGAAAAAAAAAAAAAAACAACAATAGATTCAAATGGAAAAAGGTGTTTACCAAGTTTGGGATTTTATTTATTAAGTTATGAAAATTTGCTTCTTAAAGGAGTTACACAAGCATTTGTTGTTTTCACCAATTTTAATTGTTCAAAATAAATAACAAAGTTCATATTTGAAAAGAACACAAAATTTTAGGTGGAAAACATGCTTCATTTGTTGAAAAAGGAATTAGAATGAATTACTTATGAATTAAACAAGTTTAAACAAGATTTAAATGAATTTAATTCAAGTATGAATTTATTTGAATTTTTATTTGTTCAAAACATTAAACCAAATTCATATTTGAAAAGTTTATACTTTTCTGGTTTGAAAACATATTTTATAAGTTCAAAATAATTTAATTTGAGCAAGTTATGAATTTAGCAAATTTAAATGATTTAAACAAGGTTTAAATTATTTAACCAATTTTAATGATTCAAAACATGAAACAAAGTTTATATTTGGAAAGGTGGTTTAATTTAGCATGGAAAACATATTTTATATGTGACATTTGAAATAAGTTTGAATTAGTTATGAAATTAACCAAATTTAAAAGGAGTTGTTTGAATTTGAATTTGGAAACAATTTGAAATGTTCAAAACAGAAAACAAATGATTTAAACAGATAGAGAAATAAATTTGGTTCAGTACACATATTTTATTTGTATTATTTGGAGTTGGAATTTAAAAGTTATTTATATTTCAAATACAGGGGCTATTCTGTAAATTGCAGGGACTTAAATTAAAAGAAAACTGTGGCAGAAACTAAATACACCGCGCAGTGACCCAACCTGGGCCACTGCCAGCGGGCCCTGGCCACCGTGGCGCTGCGTGGCCGCGGGTGTGCGCCTGCGTGGCCTCCACTGCCACAGACAGGTGGGCCAGCGCATCCCGCGTGGCAAAGGCGAAAAATTGGGGGAAAATCCCGCGGAGGCGAGGGCTCGATCCCTCGACCTCGGGCGCGAGCGCACGGGAGCGTTGCCACTGCGGTACGTTGCGGTTCGTTGACAGAAGGGACGCGCGGGGAGGATAAGGTGGTGTTCGCGAATGTTAACTGAATTTGCAAGTTCAGTTACTGAACTTTCTGACAGAGGGAAAACGCGGTCGCCGGCGGTGAGATGCAGAGGCTCGTGCTCGTGGTGTGCAAGGAAACGTGCGCGTGCTAGGGTGTACGTGTGCTCGGGCTCGTGCAGAGAGAAAGAGGAGGGTGGAGAAGAGGTGGAGCTCACCTCTCTGTAGACGTAGCAGAGGCCCGGTGTGGAGGTGGACGCCGGCGAGGGGAAGAGGATGGCGGCGGCGACCCACTGCCTCTCGGGCTCAACGTCGGTGTCGAGGAGGATGAAGACGCAGGGGGGATTCGATTCCCGTACTCGTCCTGCGGCGAGGGTGGCTAGGGCAACGGCGATCGCCGGAGGTAGGTGGCGGTGGTGGAAAAATTCAGAGGTGGGGAGCAGAGAGGGACAGCGGGAGAGAGGAGGGGAAAAACATGGCGGCGAGAGAGGGAGAGAGGAGGTGGAGGAGCTAGGGCTAGGGGGGAGCCCTAGGGCATGGATATAAGGGGGAGGGGAGCAGCTCGTGGCCGTCTGCTCCTTCTCTGCATCGACGTGGACATGGCGGATGAACGCCGTACAGAGGTAGAAGGAGATGGGGGGTACCAGGCCGCGCTGGTGGGCTGGGCTCAGCCCACTGGCCTGCCTCCCCCTCTGAACGTTTTATTTTTTATTTTTTTCTGTTTGTTTTTTTTTTGCTGAAAAGGAAAAGGAGAAAAAGAGTGGGTGTTTGGGGGTTTTAAATTTTGTGATATTTTTTTATAGGTTAGTTATTACAGAAACTCAATTATGCCATTGTTGGTTTTTCAAAATTTGAAAGTTGTTGCTGTTTAAAAATTCAATTTAATTTGAGTGGAATTTGATATTAAATGAGTTATTAAAAAGAACCATTTAAATAGTTTGAACCCTCAAGTTTATTTGAAACAAATGATGGAAGTGTTTTGTAATTTTCATAAATTTCAAAATGGTTGCTGTTTGGAATTTTAATTGAATTTTGAATGCAAATGGAATTAAGTGAATTATTAAAAAGAACAAATTAATAGTTTGAGCTTTCTATTTTGATGGAAACAAATGGCTGTTTTTATTTGAATATATCTATTTGGAAAATTGTAACAGAACAAGTATGAAACAAAATATTTGAATATTGTTTGAATTTCAAATGGGAAAACAAAGGAAAACAGATGAAAACAAATGGAAAACAAATGCCAAAACAATTGCAATGATGATGTCATGATGCAAAACATAAATAAAACAAGAAACAAACATTCTAAAGGTTGTTTTCATACTTGGGATGTTACACGACAACTCCTAAGGATTCCAGCAGCGAGGAGGAAGAAACGGATCCCGAAGAGGCCGCTTGAATCCTGGGTAGATTGCAGGAAAAATAGAAGCATTACCATTCTCTCAAATGTAACATTATTGTAATGCTATCTATCATTTGTATAAACAAGTATCCCGCTTTTGCAGTTTAAATTATAAGTCTTTGCAAGTTTTTCCGGGTTTTAATTCCTTTGCCATATAAGTTCTCTGGTTTATATGTTTTAACTGTCCTTAGTGTTTGAAATGGCTCAATAGTACTTTATCTTCACGCCAAGTGACTGGGTTTAACCGATCATTCAAAAGTCGGAAACATGGATTTTACTAAGGCATTTTTACTTACTAATTTCAGTGACCCAACATAGAAACAATCAGATAATACTTAGGGAGAAGTAAGGAATTTTGAAATTGTATGAAACTTAGGCACGCAGGCACAATCTTGGTTTCCTTAAGCCTCTTTGGGCTGCAAAACATTCAGATTTATAACTCCGAGCACGCAGGCACAATTCGGGTTACCATTGAGTATTTTGAAAGACCATTGTGAAATAGATAAACGGACTTATGATTTTACTATAATAAACAGATAAAACATAAATGCATGAATTCCGACAACTTTATTTCATGATCTCAAAGATGTTTACATAGAAATTGAACTAAGTGTAGAAAGGACGTAACTACTGGATGCTCCAGGGTCTCTTGGACTCTCCTAGTTCGACATCTATCTTTCTCTTTCTTTTGCGATTCTGTCTTTTGGGATCATCCTCCGTATCCTGAATATCTACAAGATAATAAGATCCATTTTTCATAGCCTTTCTAATGACAAATGGTCCCTCCCAGACTGGGGCTAATTTCTGCTTCCTTTCCTGCACCAATCTTAGCACTAAGTCACCTTCTTTGAAAGAACGGTGTCTGATTTTCCGACTATGGTAGAGTCGCAATTCTTGCTGCTAAATGGAGGATCTTTGAAGCACAAGGTCTCGTTCTTCTTCTAAAAGATCGACGGCACCCTTTCGTGTATTTTCGGCATCCGAGTCATCGTAATATAGCACTCTTGGGCTATCATGGAGCATGTCCGTTGGAAAAACTGCTTCTGCGCCATAAACCAGGAAAAACGGGGTTTGCCCTGTTGATCTATTTGGCGTCTGATGTCTAAGCACGCTTCTATTCTTGTAGACAATGTTGGGCCTCCAAGTGCAGAGGTTTGTAGAACAGCAGCAAGTTTCCCTTAAGTGGATCACCCAAGATTTATCGAACTCAGGGAGGTAGAGGCCAAAGATATCCCTCTCAAGCAACCCTGAAATCAAGATACAAGAAGTCTCTTGTGTCCCCAACACACCTAATACAATTTTCAGTTGTATAGGTGCACTAGATCGGCGAAGAGAGAGTAAAATGCAAGTAATATGGATGATAATAAGTGATAATAGCAATCTGAAATAAAAATGGCAGCAAGCAAACATGTAGCAGAACAGGCGGAAAATGGTGTTGCAATGCTCGGAAATAAGGCCTAGGGCTCCTACTTTCACTAGTAGACACCTCTCAACAATGAAAACATAATTGAATGCATAAATATCATTTCTTCACTATGCTACTCCGAACCACTCTCCGGTCGATTAAAGAACACTAATCATTACGTAGGGCTTTAACATCACTCCTCAGAGTAAGAACTTTTTCCAACCAAGTAACTGCCATGCTATCACCATGAGACCCAGATGGTTCTACGCAAACACCACAATTTCATAGGTTCATCTTCCAACACAAGATATAAATATAATGCTAAACCACACGGTGCACACACTATCACCTTTACCCCGTGATCAAAGTGTTTACTTAGATAACAAAACCACTTGAGTATCATAACAGATGAAGATCAATCTACATATTCAACTATATTACAAAGCTCATGATCACATAAAGATCACACCATGGGAGAGAGAGATGAACCACATAGCTACCGGTAGAGCCCTCAGCCTCGTGGGAGAACTACTCCCTCCTCATCATAGGAGACAACAACGGCGATGGAGATGGTGGTGGAGTCAAAGGAGATGGCTTCCGAGGGCACTTCCCGTCCCGACAGGGTGCGAGAACAGAGATATGTCCCCCGAAACTTGTCGGCGGCGGCGGCGGAGCTACGGATGTATTTTTCGGAAAAGGTCGATTCTTTTAGTGTTTTCCCTCGGGGGTGTATAAATAGGCGAAAGGGCGATGCCGGGGGGTGGCCAGGGGGCAGACACCAACAGGTGGCACGCTCGGTGGGGACCCGCGCCACCCCATTGTGTGGCCACACTGTGGCCCCCCTCCGGGGCTCTTCGGGACTTATGGAAGCTTCCGTGACTTCTAAGACTTTTGGCTTTCGAATTTTCCAATTCCGAGAAGATTTCCGGAACAACTTTTCTGAAACTAAAAACAACAGAAAACAGGGAACTTGCTCTGTGGCATCTTGTTAATAGGTTAGTCCCGGAAAACATGTAAAAATGCTATAAATAAGGGAGAAAACATGTAGCAATTGGCATAATATCATCATGGAGCATCAGAAATTGTAGATACGTTGGAGATGTATCAGCGTTATTCGAATACACCAAAGCACGGAAGGTAGTTCTTCTACCCATGCTCCATCTGCTCTATGAAGAGGAGATTCGAGTCTTGGGTGTATTCTCTACATGATTGAGCTATTCATTCTTTCAACCTTCCCATTGGATTGTTGGTGTGCCACAGATGCAAGATCTAGGCGTATTCCCGTTTGTCGGCAATATTTTGCCAACTCTCCAATGGAGAAAATTGTCCCGTTGTCGGTGATTATGCTGTGCGGAACACCGTATCTCATGACTACGTCAATGATGAAATTTCTGGTAGTCACACCGTCAAGTTTTTTGGTAGGTTTCGCCTCCACCCACTTGGTATAATTATCTACCGCAACAAGTAGATGTGTAAGTCCACCTCTGGCAGTTTTGAATGATCCCATATCTAGCCCCCAGACCGAAAATAGCCATGTAATGGGGATAGTTTTGAGTGCTTGGGATGGCATATTTGTCTGCTTGGCGTAATACTGACATCCGGCACATGTTTTTACTATGTGTTCGGCGTCTGTCTTGGCTGTTAGCCAGAAAAATCCTGCACGGAATGCTTTTTTGACTATGCTTTTCGATTGAGCATGATGTCCGCAATCTCCTGCGTGTATTTCTTGCAAGATTTCTCGGCCTTCTTCTGGCGAAACACATCGCTGAAAAATTCCGACAGTGCTGCGCTTATATAGGAAACCATTAATTATCGTGTATCCTTTGCATCGACGTTGTATCTAATCTTTGGAAGACCTCATCTGCTCCATCCGGGAACTTCTGATCAACTAAGAAGTTTAAATATGGAATTGTCCAATCCGGGTTAATGAGCAGAGCTTCGATTGACTCGAAAACGAGAGGATAATCAACATCTCCACCTTTGATCGATGGTTCATGCAAATGTGACAACACACCAGGTGGTAGGGTTTTTACTCTTTCCGAGCCCATGCGGGCTAATGCATCCACGTTCTAGTTGTTTCCCCTTTTGATATGAAGTACTTCAAATTCTAGAAGAAAATGGCGAAATTCATCCACCGTTCTCCGATATTTGGCCATGATGGAACTTTTGGCGTCCCATGTTTAGTTTAGCTGATGCTGTACCAAATCCGAGTCACCATAGCAAAGATGTGTTTGATGCCTATTTCTTTTGCAATATGCAAGCCATGAAGCAGAGCTTCGTATTCTGCCACGGTATTATTGGCGTTGAAGTGTATTTGTAATACGTACTCCATACTATCACCCTTTGAGGATTTTAGCACTATAGCAGCTCCAGCACTTTCCTTCATCTTGGATCCGTCAAAATGCATGACCCAGTATTCCGACTCCAGCATTGGTGTGTTTTCCATTGCTTCTCTCCAATCAGCGACGAAATCTGCCAACGCCTTGGATTTTATTGCCGTCCGGGGTTGGTACTTAATGTCAAATGCAGCTAGATCATTGCCCCATTTGGCTACTTGGCATGTTACGTCCGCATTGTTAATAATATCCCCTAGTGGTGCTTTACATACCACTGTTATGGAATGTCCTTGGAAATAATGGCGGAGTTTTCTAGATGCGAAAAACACGCCATATGCCATATTTTGATAATGTGGATACCTGACGAAGACATGGATCCTGGACCCTGCGGGTAAGGACACCCCATCTCAGGCCCAAGGTTGCGGCCCAAGAAGAGGAGCCCTTGGAGTATTCCAGAAGGCCCACGTAAAGCCCACCCGCGCTAACTTGCGAGTTAAGTTTAGAAATATGTAACCGACCTAAGGTTAGAGTTCGAGTCCTCTCCGGGTAGGGTTTGAGTCCTGGCCGCTTATATAAGTCCAGGAGAGCCACCGGAAGAGGACCAAGCAACACCGCAACACCAAAGCCTTGGACTCGAGATCATACTCTCGATTCGAGCAACCACCATTGTAACCGATCTACTCATTAATACAGATCGACAGAGGCAGGAGTAAGGGTTTTACCTCTACGAGGGCCCCGAACCTGGGTAAATCTCGCCCCCTGTCTAGCCGACGATTCCACCAGCGCTCATGAGTTCTCCTAGTCGAAACCCGATAGGGTCACCTAAGAAATTTGTAGAGTCAGAGATTCGACAATTGGCGCCGTCTGTGGGAACGGCCGGCGCTGGATCACCGGCATCTTCGGCTTCATCGACAACCAATTCACTTTGGAAACCATCGACTACGGCTCCGAACAATCCTATACGGATCGGGTCTGTCGTGGTCACACCTCACTCGTCGGAATCACGCCCGGTATTCGAGGATCTGGAGAAGAGCGTCACCTTGACGTTCGGGAGCCTGAAATTCGTGACCAACAGGGACGGAATCCTCCACTTCTCGGACGAATCAAAAACTGAATTTGGAGCTGTCGACTCGCGCCGTCATCTGGAGAAAAGCGGCGAATCCATCCGCTTCAACGCCAACGATTACCATACCCTCTCGACAGAGGAACCGTCAAGAGTTCAAAGGAACTTTCGATCTACGCCTAGGACGCACGAGCCTCGACTGGCTCAAGTCTGCATGGCAGGATCGGAACAAGCCCTGGAAACGGAACATAGCGCAGCAGAGCGCAACATAATCGGCGTTTCACGGGAATCTTGGAACGGAGCGAAGGAGGATATGCGAACGAGCAAGCCACCCGCAGCCGGAGCTTCACACGAAGACATGGTTGCCTACCACTATCACGTAGTGAGAGCAGCCACGACCATCAAGGACGCTCGGATAGATCTGGCCCGCCGAAGAAGAGCGGCGGATGAGTCAAGTCAAAGACGAGATGGGCTATCCCTAACACCCTCGGTTGGAACCCGACCCACGAGGAAGGGACACGCATCTACATCCAGGAACAATGAATCCCTAGCCGGGACCAACAGATCGATCACTCCTTCTCTCATGCGAGTCGATGACGACGGCAACGTCTACCCGCAAACTCCCGCTGCCGCGGTTCTAGCCGCAGCAACTTACATGCAGATGAATCAACCGACAGAAAGTGACCCTCGGGCGGAGCAGTATAAACAAGTGCGCAAGGGACTAGGACTGGCAGCCGCAAGAAAGCCGCAGAGCAGCTGGAGAAGGAACAGGAGAAAGAGAAAGAGAAGGAGAAAGAGGCGTCCCGCAAACATAGGAGCTCTTCGCCAAGAAGGGACAGGTCACCACGTCGCGGCCGAGGAAAAGAAGCACGACGCCGTGATGACAGTCGAAGCAGCAGCGAAGGCAGCCCGAGAGACAAAAGCTCGCGACATCACAGCAGCCGCTCGTGAAAGCGAAGCAAGGACCCAAGGAAGGATGCCGACCGCGACCGGCCAGGACATGACGCGCGATCGGACATCGCACAAAATAAGGTAGATAAGGCAAGGGCTTCGTGATATCGCGGGCGCTCTTCGTCCAGCTCCTCGGATGACGAAACCTGCGGTGCGCTCTGCTTTGCCCGCATCATCCGCGAAGCGCCTCTACCCAGAAGATTCAATCTCAGCACGGAAGTGACAAAGTACGACGGCTCACTCGAGCCCTCTCAATGGCTAAGCGATTACCTCACGGCAGTAAAATGCCAACGTGGGAACAAGAACACAGCTATGCAATATCTCAATTTGCATCTCGTTGGCGCGGCCCGCAGCTGGCTGGAAAGACGACCAAGATCTTGCTACGCATCGTGGGATGACTTGCACCGCGACTTTTGCAAAAATTTCCAGTCGACTTACAAGAGGCCGGCCACCATTGAAGAACTGCGAGCATGCAAGCAGAAAAGCGGTGAGTCTACCCGCGAATATATCCAGCGGTGGACCACGCTCAGGAACACTGCGGGAACCATCTCGGAAGAAGTGGCGATTGAAGCCTTTGCGAAAGGCGCCCGAAGAACTGCTTTCAGAGAAGAGCTAGGCAAGGCTGCACCCAAAACTATTGGAGAGCTAATGATCATAGCCGAAAAATGGGCTAACGGAGAAGACGCAGTGCGCAACGAGAGAGCATCATCACCTGCGCATGATGAAGACCGCCATGGCCGAAGGAAAAGGAGGAAATATTACGATCACGAGGATCGAGAGGAGCTGGTAGCGGCAGAATTCACACGAAGCCGCGACTCTGGTCGTCGTGGGAATCGCGAGTGGAGACCGAAGGCTGAAGAAAAATCTCCCGAGGAAGACCTCGACGCATACTGCTCGCTACATTTATTTACAGATAAGCGCACAGGCAAAACTAAGGCAACACACCTTCTTAAGGATTGCCGAAAGTTTATTGACATCTCGGAAGCCCTCGCAAGAAAAAGATCCGTAGCCACTCAAAATTACCCACCGCTTCCAGGAGGAGGCCATCAAGGATTCCAGCCGCCACAACCCCTACCTCCACCAGCAAATCCAAACATGGCATTGGCTGCACTGCCAGCACCACCTGCACAAAACTCCAGGGCCAATGCATACCCGAATCCAGCAGGGCAACTCGCGGTGATCCAGAAGGTATGTCCATCCCGCAGAGCTCAAAAGACTAACACAAGGCAGTTGTGCATGGCCGTGCAGACTCCGCCAACAAAATCCGAGTACTTGAAGATGGCGGATCAACCGATCACATTCTCGATGAAAGACCACCCACCACGAGTCCATCGACCAGGACACGCCGCCCTCGTCATCCAAGCACATATTGGCAACTATGACTTGGCCCGCGTATTCATGGATGGTGGCAGTGGCATCAATATTATTTACGCGGATACACTCCGTCGGATGAACAGGAACCTGGACGGCCTCGCGGAATCAGAAACATCCTTCCACGGGATAGTTCCGGGAAAGGCAATCCGTCCACTCGGAACAATCAATTTAGAAGTTGAGCTGGGCACTAAAAGCAACTACAGAAGAGAATTCCTCGACTTTGAAGTCGTCGACTGGCCTTCACAGTACCACGCCATTCTTGGTCGAACAGTGTTCGCCAGATTCATGGCAGTACCACACTACGCATACCTGAAGCTCAAATTACCTGGAGAATATGGCGTGATCACCATCGACGGAGACTTTCAGAAATCCAACAAGTGCGACATTGAATTCAATGAGATCGCAAAATTTTTCGGGATGCAAGAAGAACTTCAAGAGCTGGCAAAAACCACGGATCACTCCGTGATGCCCCTCACGAAGAAAAACGCGCCTGAGCTAGAGTTCAGCGCCAACAGTGACACCCGAAAGCATCAAGTGCACCCGACAGATTCTGCGAAGACAGCGATGGTCTCAACCACCCTCTCGCAAGCATAGGAAAGCGCGCTCGTCGAACTCCTCCGTGAGTACTGGGAAATTTTCGCCTGGCAGCCCTCAGATATGCCAGGAATACCCAGGGAGTTTGCCGAGCACTAACTCGAAGTCTTTCCAGATGCCAAACGCATCAAACAGACTACTCGACGATTTTCAGAACCCAAGCAGAAGGCGCTCGGAGAAGAAGTAAACAGATTGCTAGCAGAAAATTTCATCAGGGAAATCAAGATATCCACCTGGTTAGCAAATCCAGTGCTGGTCCCCAAGAAAAACACGGACATCCTTCGGGTATGCATCGACTACACGTCATTAAACAAGCACTGCCCCAAGGATAACTTCCCCCTCCCGCGAATCGACCAGATCGTGGACTCTACGGCCGGCTGTCAATGCCTCTCCTTCCTGTACGCCTATTCGAGCTACAATCAGATCCAGATGAAACGTGAGGACGAAGAAAAGACAGCATTCATCACACCACACGGTATATATTGCTACACGACAATGCCCTTCGGGCTCAAGAACGCAGGCGCAACATATCAGCGTTGCATGCAAAAATGCCTCGCCAAGCTCATTGGTAAGAACGTACAAGTGTACGTTGACGACATTGTCATCAAGACTCAAGTTGAGGACACACTCCTCGAGGATATTAGAGAAACATTCGACGTCCTCAACGCATACAGGATCAAGCTCAATCCGACAAAATGTGTCTTTGGCGTTCCAGCAGGAAAACTTCTCGGGTACCTGGTAGCCGCCAGAGGCATCAAAGCCAATCCAGAGAAAATACAAGCAATCTTGACTATGAAGGAGCCAACCAATCTACGCGGAGTCCAGCAGCTCGCAGGGCGACTAGCTGCTCTGAGCCGGTTCATCGCCCGATTGGGAGAGCAAGCGTTACCCTTCTACAAGCTATTGAAGAAGATGGACAAATTCGAGTGGACACCAGAAGCTAAACAAGCGTTCGCGGACTTGAAGCGATCGTTGCAAAGAAGGCGCGTCCTTGCAACACCGCAAGAAAGGGAGCCACTCTACTTGTACCTAGCCGCCATAAACCAGGTCATCAGCACAACAATCGTAGTCGAACGACCTGAGGAGGGCAAGGCATACGGAGTCCAACGACCGATCTATTACATCAGTGAAGTGATCTCGCCATGCAAGCAACGATATCCTCATTACCAGAAGCTCGCATATGGAGTTGTTCTTACAGCCCGAAAGCTTAAGCATTACTTCCAGGAACACGCCATCACAGTGGTTAATGATGCGTCACTCGGGACAATCATGAACAACCCTATGGCATCCGGAAGAATAGCCAAATGGAGCATCGAGCTGGGCGCTTGGGACATCACTTATGCAGGGCGCAATGCAGTCAAATCCCAAGTACTCGTGGAATTCCTAAGTGAGTGGACAGAGCTACAAACACCCGGACCGCCTGAATACACGAGCAACTGGATAATGTACTTTGACGGGTCCAAAAGAAACGAAGGAGCAGGAGCTGGAATCGTACTCATATCGCCTAGGGGAGACAAGCTGCAATACGTCCTACGATTGGATTTTCCACCCGATGATCCGGCATCAAACAACGACGTAGAATATGAAGCTCTGTTGCATGGGATGAAGATGGCAGTTGCCTGTGGAGCCACCCGATTAATGATCTACGGCGACTCCAATCTTATTGTACAGCAGACAATGAAAGAATGCGACGCAGTTGCTGAAAACATGGTCGCATATCGCGACATGTACAACCTACTCGAAGGAAACTTCAAGGGATGCGAGCTGAAGCACATTGCGAGATCCAGCAACGAAGAAGCAGATAAACTGGCAAACATGGGTTCCACAAACACACCCATACCGCCAGGAATATATTTCGAGCGGATGACCAAGCGCTCAGTCAAAGTCAAAAAAGCTGCAGGAACACCCCCAGTACCAGAAACAGAGGTCAGCCCACAATTCGCCATCATCGAGCTTATTCATAACATTTCACGACAGGTTTTTATGGTCGAGCCAGTCTGGACGCAGAAATACCTCGACTACCTGTCCACCAGACAGCTCCCAGCGGATCCTCGCGAGGCCCGACAGATAATCAGACGCAGTAAATCCTTTCGGGTAATCAACGGAGAATTATACAAGCAAAGCATTTCGGGTATACTTCAGCGCTGCATCGCACCCGAAGATGGCAAAGAATTACTCCAGGACATCCACCAAGGAGACTGTGGACATCACGCTAGTTGGAAAACAATCATGGGAAAAGCCTTCCGAGCAGGATTCTACTGGCTCACGGCAGCCACCGATGCAAAGGAGCTAGTCGAAAGATGCAACGCTTGCCAGCGATTCGCACCAAGACCACACGCACCTGCTACGGAATTGCACATGATACCCATCGCCTGGCCCTTTGCACAGTGGGGGCTAGACATGGTAGAACCACTACGCAAGTCCACGCCAGGTGGATATACACACTTGCTGGTCGCAGTCGACAAATTTACCAAATGGATCGAGGCCATGCCAGTAACTTCAGCTAGCGCCCAATGCGCCGTCAAGTTCCTCGATTCCATCGTATGCAGATTTAGGGTACCACACGATATCATTACATACAATGGTACAAACTTCACGGCAAAGGAAACACAACAGTTCTGCGAGGAAAAGGGCATCAACTTCAAGTTTGCTTCAGTTGCCCACCCGCAAACGAACGGACAAGTCGAAAGATCCAACGGCTTAGTTTCAGCTGGCATCAAGAAACGCCTACTCGATCGTCTACACCCAGCAGCAGGACATTGGGCCGAAGAGCTACCCTCCGTACTATGGAGCCTCCGCACAACTCCAAATCGATCCACAAACTACACGCCATTTTTCATGGTATACAGGGCAGAAGCAGTCCTTAACGAGGATGTTAGGTTCAGCGCCCCACGAGTTGTGGCTTACAGTGAAGAAACCTCCAACAGGGCACTCACGGAAGATATGGATGCACTCGATGAGATGCGCGATATAGCGCTCGCAAGATCCGCAGTATATCAACAATCACTGCGAAACTATCATAGTCGCCGCATACGCCACAGAGCATTCGCAGTAGGAGATCTAGTGCTGCGGCTCAAGCAGAAGGAGGGACACAAGCTCGAGCCACCATGGGAAGGACCCTTTGTCATACACGAAGTTATCCCAGGCGGAGCCTACAGGCTGAAGAACCCATCGACTGGAGGAATCTATTCCAATCCTTGGAATATCGCACACCTCCGAAAATTTTATCCCTAGATTTACTTGTTCTTACAACAAATAAGGCTATACTAGCCACTCTTGTAGCTCGAATACATGACTTCTCAGTCATCACAATAAAATACATGGTTTCTTAACCATATTTACTCGAAGATTATTCATTCTTACATGCTAAAATAGTTACAGGTACACACCCCATAAACACACGGGGGTTACGCCTACAACTAAGCATCATAGGAAAAATTTATACATACAGGGTCACACACCCTACAACAGTTTTTACAAACTATACAGCATCACAGGATGTACACATCCAACAATCAATCATGGCGAAAAGCATTCTCAGTCGCCAACACTCTATCTACTTCCTCAGAGGTTAGTCGAATGATTTTCTCCGCTGCTGGACGAACAACATCATAGTGTGGCGAAATATCATCGATTGGACCGTCTGGAAGCCTAGCTACGGAGTTAAAATTTATCTCAGGATGCCATATCCGGACAAAGGAGAGGGCCACCACCGCGCCGCAAGTCATCTGGTTGCGCACGCACTCGCGAATCTCTCCCTCTTGCCCGAACAGCCTGAGGAGATGGCTCCAGTCTTCAGGACCCCTTTCCAGCGGATAGAACGCAGCGTTCATCGCGATCAAGACCTCGTGAAAAGAACTCACGAGAACTTTTACCTGGGCGATACGGAACTTCAAAGTAGCCAGCACAAAGCCTCGACTGCGATCAGACCAAAAGTTACTCGCATGAGGCCTCGAGCTGCCAACTTCCTGAAGAATGTGGTTTTCTACCCACTGCTTTTCCTCCCTATCATCCGGTTTAACAACTGAAGAGAAAATATGCACGATTAGGCAAGGAAAACAAGACAAAAAGACTCGGGGGCTGTATTACTCACACAGCAAGTCCCTAGCGACAGAAGCCAACTCGTCCATCAGAAATTGTTCGCGTTCAGTCGCCAGTCTTTGCTTGGACTTCGCCACATCGGCTACCCCGCGCAACGCTTTTAGCCTGCGCTCACCGTCAGCTACACGATCACGAAGACCTGCCAAAGACCCCACAACGGCGACAAGCGGATCTGTTGGGGCAACAGGCCCACCTGAAGGTTCTGCGGCCACCTCGAATACCTGAAAAGCACAAAGAAGATTAAAGGAATAAGGTGCCCCACTCGAGATATATTTACCACCTATTCGACAGGTGCTCGGGGGCTACTCCCATCGGGAGCACACGATCAATCACGGGAAACATTTCAGCAAAAGTATCTCGATTAAAATATTGAGGAAACGGGAGCACATCCCAGGGTTCATTACAATCGAAGTTGCAAGATACAAACGAACTAAACTCAGAAGCTACAGTGGTACTCCCACTCGCAGCAGTCGTCTCTCCCTTAAGTCGAGCAAACAGCTCAGATAACTTCCGAGCGAGGACAGCGGCTGGCTCGCCAAAACGACGAAACACTACCTTTTTGCCCGTGGAAGGATCGACTGGGAGATCCGAGTAGGCCTCCTCCAAGCCGCTAACTCCATGCGCCAGCGCAAACTAGATGGCCGTCTTCGCCCCAGATTCCGACTGGGCAACCGCGTAGGCATCAAGGAGATTGCTCTCCGAGAAGATCTTCAGCAGGTCACCTAGCGCGGGTGGAGATGAAGCATTGACGAGAAGACGACCATGCAGCGGCGTCAACACTTCAGTAGCATTGCTGACCAAGGAGCAAACCCCTGCAGCATGTCTCCTAAGTTGGGCGCAAGAATCTGTCAATGCGTCCACTCGAGGAACCCCAGCAAGCTCCAGGGGAACACCCAGAAGACCTAAGAACAAAAAAAAGGTGTTAGTCCAAAAGATCTACCAAGACAAAAAGAAGATTGTGGAAAAGTACAAACTTACCCGCAAAGCGCTCAGCAAGGGGACGAATAAAATTGACGAGATTGGCATCCGCCTTGGCGCCAGCATCCTCCAAGTTCTTCAGGGCATCCTGGGCAGCCGCAAGTTTTCCCTCGTAATCGGCATTTAACATGCGGTAATTCTCGAGCTCTTGCCGGGCAGTCGCCAGTTCTGCCTCTAAAGCTGTTGCGTGGGCGGAGGCTTTGTCTTTCTCGGTCTTCGAAAACTCAAGTTGAGCTGCACGACAACTTTTATCAGAATCGAAGAACGGATGGAAAAAATAAAAACAGAAGAAGAGGGCTGAGCTTACCTCGAAGAAGCTCGTTCTCAGAGGTGAGTCGACTGCGGTCTGCCCGAAGGAACGCGCAGTCGGACTCGGCAAAAACAACACGACGCCCAATCGCCGCAAGGGAGTCAATAAGTGACTGCAAGTAACATGAATGTGGAAGTCAGAAGAGTAAAATTTGAGCCTATACTCGATTTTAAACATTCGAGTATAGCCTCGGGGGCTACTCCCATCGGGAGCACTGTCGTGCACCCGATAAAACCAAGAAGAAGGAAAAGACAGACTTTGAGCCCGTAGCCGATCACATGCGATCAACTACAGCCTCGGGGGCTACTCCCATCGGGAGCACTGTAGTGCACCTGATAACAAACTAAAGGCAAGTAACAGAATTTACCTGGCCCTTGACACGGGAAAGGGGATCCGCTGAGCTACCCGTCGCCTCTTTTGAAGCTGAAGCTTCGACAACAGAACTAGGAACTCCATGTTCAGTAGTCGCTACCTTGGGGGCTACGCTGGGCGAATTCTGGACAGTGCCAGCAGTAGGAATCTCATCCGCAACTCCTGCCTTACTCTTCCTTTCGGGAGGAAGGGAAGAGGCGTACCTGCGAGGACTAATGGTTTGCAGGCTGCAATAAAAGACAAAGCGTTAACATAGATGCAAAGGAAAACGTTCGACTAAGAACGAGGAGAAAGAAACTTACTCATCTTCGTCGTCCTCCTCATCCATCATATCCGCATTCCAGGCGGTCTGGATAACTGGGAATGAGGAGGAAGGAGCGCGCGTACGCAGAGGGGTAGCGTTGATGGGCTCCTTCCCGGGCGATTCTTCCAAGGAGTTGTCCTTGGAGGTGGCCTCATCACTTTCCACCCGACGACGCTTATGATAATCGCCACCCGAGTCCCCGACGTCATCCGAAGAATCCTGGTCGGAGCTCGAAGAAGCGTCCGCGACACTGGTGTCGGCCGGGGCATCCAGGTTACTCGCCAATAACTCTGAGACCTCCGCCCCGGATACAGGAGGGTAGCAGGTGGCCATGGATAAACTCTATGGAAGACAGAAGAAAGCAAGGGAAAATTCAATCGACTGAAACTCAGAACAAACAAGAAAACAAAAGAAGAGAAGAAGAATAAACTCACCGCGGCTGGCGGAGGCCTCGACGCGTCGAAGGCTGCAACTGTCAGTCGGGGAATTTCTCTCCCACCTTCAGGCTAGTGATAGCCGCGATCTTCTTCTCGAACTCGACGTTCGAGAGCTCCTCGCGACTCACTCGGCTAGGGTCCTCAGAGCCTTGGTACTCCCACATCGTGGAAGGTCTGTGCTGCAGAGGTTGGATCCTGCGCTTCAGAAAGATACTCGCCAGATGCAGCCCGTTGAGTACAACTCCTGCAGTTTGATCACGGAGGGCTGTCACCCTTGCGAGTAGTGGTGCGACGGCCTGGGTTTCTTCAGTCGACAACTTGTGCGCCCAGGATTTCCGCCTCTTCAAAACAGTGAACGGGTGGAATTCCACGATCCCACCCGAGCTGTTGTCGATGACGTAGAACCATTTTTTCCTCCATCCCTGCGCGGAGTCGATGAAGTACATGCTGAAGTAGCTGGTCTCCGATTTCGCTTGGATCCCAAAGCCACCCGTGCGTAGCGGCTCGTCAGGCTCGGAGTCTACCCGCGATTTCTCGCGGAAGATCCGAACTTTGAAAAGGGCCTTCCAGAGCGAATGCCAAGGAAGCATTCGCAGAACACGATGAAGCACGATATGTGCTGCGCCGCGTTCGGAGGAAGGCCGTGAAGCTGTATGCCATAGACATACAGCAACCCGACAAGAAACGGATGGAGGGGAAAGGAAAGACCGCGAGACACGTGGTCCGCGAAGACCACGCGCTCATTCGCTTGCGGGTTGGGTACCTCTTCCTTCTTTCCGAGGCGCACCCGCTTCTCGGACTCCGCAGGCAGCAGCCCTTCCCGCTGCATCTCCTTGATGCTCTTCACGGTGGTGTTGGGAGAACGCCACTCGCCCAAGCGCAGCGCAGGTTGCACGGAAGCTTCCCCGGATGCGGAAATGGCAGCACCACGTCTTTTGCCTCCCGCCATCGCTGCTAAGCACGAGCTTGGAGGAAGAAAGAATATGAGCGCGAGGAAGAAGATGGATTGGAAGACGAAGGCTGGGAAAGTTTTACCGCACCGCAAAGACCCGTACTTATACACGGAACAAATCAATACTGGCCATTCGATGCTCCACGTGGCGCCCATCGCTGCCACCACGTGTGAAGACGAAACGAGGAGGCGGTGAGCGTTGTTTCCTGCCACGATCTTAACAGAAGATCGTGCGCATTTACTGCACGGTTTGCGTAAAAACCGGGAACGACGTCTCGTTTCCCGGTCAAAAAGCTGACTATGTGGGCCAGGCTCTCTGCTCTCACTCCGTCACGTCCCATCGGGAGGAGAAGAGTGCGCCATGACGTCATAGCGTGCATCATCAAATTGAAGAAAGCTTCGAATGGAAAGTTCAAACGCGAAAATAACTTCGTATGAACAAAACTTCTTCGAATAGAAGTAACTTTTTCATGAACAAATCATGAGGCAAGACTCCTTTAAAAACGGAGAAAAATACCCCGCACACGAAAACTCTTTCGTATGGGCACGATCTCCCAAACATGAAAACTCTTTCATATGGGCATAAAACTCCTAAACACGAAAACTCTTTCGTATGGATAAAAGAGCTACTCATTCAAAAATTACACGAGTAGGCAGAACCTATCCTTTTCTCACTCACATGATATTTTTACATCATAAAAACCTGGATCGTTCGGCCGACTAGGCACATCCGGATGCCATATTCTTCGAATATGAAGGTAAGACCCGAAAGATCTCTCTTGAGGGCCTGGAATCGCACTCAAAGCTGCGTCCTCCGGTATGATTCCGTGTCAACAACACGAAGAAAAATCCCAGCGGACGCGCCGGGTACCCCCATAGGTTAAGTTCGACTCGATAAGACCACAACGGCCCAGTCGCAACAATCACCTTATCGGGTTCGAGTCGGAGGTCTTGAATCTGTGTAGGACAGAAATGTTTTTGCCCTAGTCGCAATTAATTGGCCCTGATCTCTCGGGAGAGCCAAGCTACTGCGCCACATCCTTCTGCGATAAAAAGCCATAAAAACAGGCACTTGCATTGCTCGATACTCGAGTAGGAAAACTCATTATACAGGGTACACGCCCTCTAAACAGGAAACAACCAAACTGGTTATCCACAAGAAAGAAAAACCAAAAAAGATTTGACCGTCTACTCGACTGGAGAAATCCCACTCGAGCAAACGCTCGGGGGCTACTGACGAAGACATGGATCCTGGACCCTGCGGGTAAGGACACCCCATCTCAGGCCCAAGGTTGAGGCCCAAGAAGAGGAGCCCTTGGAGTATTCCAAAAGGCCCACGTAAAGCCCACCCGCGCTAACTTGCGGGTTAAGTTTAGAAATATGTAACCGACCTAAGATTAGAGTTCGAGTCCTCTCCGGGTAGGGTTTGAGACCTGGCCGATTATATAAGGCCAGGAGAGCCACCGGAAGAGGACCAAGCAACACCGCAACACCAAAGCCTTGAACTCGAGATCATACTCTCGATTCGAGCAACCACCATTGTAACCGATCTACTCATTAATACAGATCGACAGAGGCAGGAGTAAGGGTTTTACCTCTACGAGGGCCTCGAACCTGGATAAATCTCGCCCCCTGTCTAGCCGACGATTCCACCAGCGCTCATGAGTTCTCCTAGTCGAAACCCGATAGGGTCACCTAAGGGATTTGTAGAGTCAGAGATTCGACAATACCGTTGTTTTGACTCGGAGAATACTTCGCTGACATAATACACTGGGTATTATTCTGGTATGCTTTGCTCATCTGTCCGCCTTTCCATAACTATCACTGCACTAATAAACCTGTTTGCCGCTGTAAGATACAGTAACATGGGTTCTTCGTCTTTTGGTGATGCCAAAATCGGAGGTTTCATCAAGGTTTCTTTTAACTGGGTTAATGCTTTGTCCGTATGTTCTGTCCATTCAAATTTGTCGGATTTCTTCAACAATATGTATAATGGTAGAGCTTTGTCTCCTAGTCGGATTATAAACCTGCTGACTGCGGCTGCAGAACCCGTCAATCTTTGTACATATTTTAAGCACGTAGGCTTTGAGATGTTCAAGATTTCCTTAATCTTTTCCGGGTTTACTTCTATTCCTCTGTGAGAAACAATAAAATCAGAAGTTTTCCTGAGGGAACTCCGAATACGCACTTTAATGGATTCAATTTCATTTTATAAGTGCGCAAAGTTTCGAAAGTTTCTCGTAGATCTTCAAGGAGTGTATCCTTTTCCTTGGAAACAACTGCAATATTGTCTACGCAAAAGTGTACGTTTTTGCCAATCTGACTATGCAAACAACATTGCATGCAACACTAGTATGTTGCACCTGCGTTCTTCAAGCCAAAAGGCATGGTTATGTAATAGTATGTTCCATACGGGGTTATGAAGGAAGTTTTGATTTGATCGTCCTCCTTCATACGTATTTGATGGTACCCGGAATAAGCATCCAAAAAGCATAAAAGCTCAGAGCCAGCAGTGGCATCTATTATTTGATCGATTCGCGGTAACGCGAATCTATCTTTTGGACACAATTTGTTCAAGCCGGTGTAATCTATACACATCCTAAGAACAATACTGTATTTCTTCGGAACTAATACTGGGTTCGCAGACCAATCAGTATGTATAACTTCGCGGATAAAATCAGCTGCTAAAAGGCAGATAATTTCCTTGCCGATAGACTTCCGTCTTCTTCCGTCAAATCGACGGAGACCTTGCTTGACGGGTTTAGATCCTGGAATCACCTTGAGTTGATGCTCAGCAAGTTACCTGGGTACACCCGGCATGTCTGCAGAACACCAGGCAAAAATATCCCAGCTCTCACGGAGGAACTTCACGAGCGCGCTTTCCTATTTGTCGGTCATCCCGGTTCCCACTACGACAAACTTTGTCGGATCTTTGGGATCTAGGATAACATGTCTTGTATTCTCTGATGATTTGAAGCTATCTGCCGGCTTACGGCTTTCTTTTCCTGCCGGCATTTCTGTCGGCGATACTTCTTTTGCCAGCTCTTTCAATTCCTCCTTTGCTATCACTTGTTCGGCGGAAAGGGCGTTTCCTTTTTCCAGCTCGTTTGCCGATTTGAAGTCTCCCTATATGGTGATTACTCCTCCTTTTGGCCCTGTCATCTTCAGTTTGTTACAAATATAACATGATCTTTCCATGAATTTGGCGAAAGCTGGACGTCCGAATATTGCATGGTATACACTTTCGAACGACACCACATCGAACGAGATTTTTTCCTGTCGGAAGTGCTCTCTTTCTCCGAAGGTTACGTATAGGGAAATTTATCCTAGGGAATGTGCTTGTCTGCCAGGAACAATGCCGTGGAAACGTATGTTGTTGTGATTGAGCTGGGTCTCGGAGATTCGCAGATGTTTCAGTGTATCCAGGTACATAATGTTGATACTAGATCCTCCATCCATCAGCACTCTTTTCATCCTAGTGTTTTGAACAATAGGGTTTACGATTAGAGCTTGTGTGCCGGGTTGTGGGATATTTCCGGGATGATCAGACTAATCCCAGGTAATTAGCGTATTTGAATACTTCAAGAATTTAGGCGTTGGTGGAACAACCGCGTTTATTTCTCGAAGTGTCAGCTTCGCCTGTTTTGCTAAGGGAGTTGCCAGGAAAGTTAAATTGCACTCTCCATCAACTCTCGGGAATTTTGGTTCGCCTTTTCGTTGCTATTCCTGGATTTTTTCATCAGTGTCTAATTCATTGTCTTCTTTTTCAGCTTCTGACTTTTGCTTGGAGAACTTCCTCTTGGAGTTCTTCCCCTTGTTCCCGGATCCTGCAGTGCCTTTCATATGCTTATTAAGCCGGCATTGCGCGTTGGTATGAGTAGGTTTCCCAAATTGCGAATGATGGACACAGTTTTCTGACTTAATCTTTTCCCACTCTTCCTTTGAGTAGCAGATAGGTTATGTGCTTCTTCCTTTCCATTTGCTGCAATTATCCTTTCCAAAGGCTAAGTTAACTTCTTTGGGATTTGGCTGTGCTTCTGGAGTAGCTTTTTTCTTAGGGCGAGGCGTCTTTTTGGCCTGAGCCAAAGCATCAATATTTCCACCTCTCGCTATGATGTCGTCTTCAGCCGCTGCGTGCTCATTGGCGGTGGTAAGCATAGATCCGAGATCTTTGTGCTCCTTTGAACCAACCATGAACGGTACAAGGACGGGTTTTAAGCCATTGATGAAAGCATGCGTTGCTTGTACATCACTTACTCCAGAGCAACTGTTTTTCATTGTTGTCCATCTTGAGATAAAATTGACATACGGCTCGTATTCAAACTGGACGCAGCGGTTTAGCTGGTTGATGCTCTTGGGCCGTTTGTATGTTCCCCGAAAATGCTGAGTGAATACTCTAGCCATATCATCCTAACTATCCACGGTTCTTGACGGAAGCCCGTTGATCCAATCTCTGGCTCCATCCAGCAACATTAAGGGGAGTAATTTTACCGCCTCTAGATATGTCCCTTTGTTAAACTGGACGACGGTATAGTAGTCTGATAGCCAGGTATCCGGGTTTGTACTGCCGCTATTATTTTGGTATGTTGGACCAACTTTGGCAAAGCCAGAATATAGAGTTATTCTGCGGATCCTGTCAGTGAAGCACTTAGGTCCAAAATATAGATCATCTATTTCCGCCTTATCGGCGTGAACGTAATATCTGCCGGCTGAATGGACAGAAGGGGATGTGCTCCTTTCTGGTCCATTGTTGCGTGAGTGCGTTTTTCCGGGATTATCCATATTTCGTCCGTTGTCGTGTCCTTTGGAATAAGATGGAGTTGTACTCCTTGGCCTTTCTTTTTTCCTAGGAGTAGTATGGGATCTCTCACGTCTGTGAGGAGTGTCGTATCTTCCGGTTTTTTCAGCTGGGCGTCTTGGAGGCGGCATTGCTTTGCCATCTTTCCGGTTTTGTTCTTCCCGATCACGGGGATTATTTCCACCTTTCAGCAGATGTGATCATGTCCTGGACGCTGCATTCTTATGATCTGGGATTTTCTTGTCCTTTCTCGGATCTCCTTTCTTCTCCTTAGAATTGCCTGAATCTACAGGTTCGCCAGGTCCAGGTGCTCCAGCGGCGCATGTGGCGGTTTTGCATAGGGTTGAGTCGTCATGCAACTTCCTTAATCTTGCATGCCCTCGCTGTTGCTGTTGCAATGCTTTTCCTAAGAAAGCATACACCCCTTGAAGCTTTTCATCATTGAAGTACACATCGTCACTTAGGATGGAGAACGCGGCCTCCGCGTTTTCTGCTGCGGTTTTGTATACGCGTTCTCCCTTGGCATCAGTGCCATTTACTTGCCTCTGCCAAGAAGGGTTTTGGAACCATTCTTTTGGTGGCAGCACATCCGGCTTTGCGATTACGGGTAACTGTGTAGGTTTTATGCCAGATCTATTCCTTCTTTCGTACTCCTCTATTTCTTTCTGCTGCAACTTAATGCTAGCCTGGGTTTTTAGGAGGTTTTCCCGAGTTCTGAATAGATGTTGCTGCTGCCACTGTAGAGCTTGCCTCCTGGCTTCCAACACTTCAGGGGGTTCGTCACGTCCCACTGGGGTTTGAATTAACTCAAGCTCGTCATGTTCCAACTTTAGCGGAACAAGGATTTCCTTCTTTTTCTTCTTCACATGAGTGACTCCGCTTCCTCCTCCTACTTCTAGGTTTTGGTTAGCAATATCTGCCAATTTCTTCCTCTGGAGATTATACTGGAGTTTCTTGCCAGTCTTTTTTTTTCTTCTTGGAAGAAGGAGGTTTTTTACCAGGTTCATCTTCTATCAATTCCTTGACATCAGGGTACATTGGACTGGTTTCACTATCCTCTCTTTCCTCATATGGCGGAGGTGTTTTGGGGTCTTGATCATCTCCGGCTTTCGTGTTTTCAGCCGGTTTTGCCATAAGCACCTGATGGAAGCCCCCTTGCATAGATTTGACCTTTCTTTCGAAAGCGTCTTCATCTTCGTCCTCGGAATCTAAATCTTCAGATTCGGGTTCCGACTCTAATCTCGCCTCTAGGGCGGCTAACAGAGTCGGCTTTCGAGTTCGTCGTCTCATTGACGGGTGTCGGATATTCCACTTCAACTGTGGGATTGTTTTCATCTGCCTCTTCCACGAGATTGCTTTCATCCGTGTTTTCAGCGACCCCGGAGTGCACCATACCAATAAAGTGAGATCTGATTGCAGGCATCTCCGAAGAGGCGGCAATTTTAGCGAGATATTAGCGATCTGAGCAAAATCCGGTATCATAGTTTTCTTCAACTGGTATAGGGCGGGTGGGATAAATTTGTTTCCACCACATAATCCCATTGCCTCCGCAGTTAATCTGATAAAGATGTTTGCAGATCCAATCGGCAAAAGGCAGACACTTACCAGATGATTCTGTGCTGGCATTTACGATCCATTGTCTAGGAAGCGCCCGACATCGTTGTCGAATTCCAAGCTTCCGACGATTATGGCACTGCCGATTCCACCGAGTCTCCCCGATCGAAACATAACGCCTGACGTCGCTGGCCCCATGTACCGAACTATCATTATGTCACATGTGAAAAATCAGGTGTATTCGGTTTACATATAAGAGATGAAAAATATTGTGGAGCCAGTGGCAGAGCACGGTCATTCAACTAGTGGCATTAACAAAGGGGTGCCGTCAGCTTAACAATTTTTACAGTACATGAAAGAGATAGAGAACCCCCCCCCCCGAAGGTCCAACGGCCAAGAGACATGGTCATCAACCGCAATAGAGCAGATGTCCTCGATTTCGGCCCAGATCTAAAAGCATCTTCATAGCCACCCCAAACGGCTCCCTAATGGTCCATCGAGGTCCGGAACCAAAAATCGACCACAGCGGAGGCGTCAGACATTGTCCAGTCAGCCACCCGACAGGAGTAGCCCGCTCGTCATAGACAGAAAATACAAAATATTTTTGTTCGCATATAATGGTAGAAGTATCCTTGCACATGTCATTTTTTACATGTATATAAGAAAATTTTTAAAACACAACGCCCACCCCAAGTTCTATGTGTCGTCCTCATCCAATGGGGGCGACCTCGGAATTCCCAGCTCCTTATGCTCCACCATCGGCGGTGGAGCGCAACAGATGCGGGTTGTGCCCATGGCGATGCAAACCACCGTAGGTCTGCACCCTGCAAGGCTTCCTCCCATGAGGGACAAGGCTCCCCCCCCGTTTGCAGCCAAGTCTGGGGCTGGCATCGGGTACTCCGGTTGCAGCGGCTCCTCGGCGCTCTTCTCCTTCTCGCCCAGCAGCACGACATTCTTCTACCGCAGCTCCATTGCGTGGATGATGGTGGGAGATTTGTGACAAAGTTTGAGACCGATGGCACGCTTAAAAAGAGCCCGATGGGACAAGGTGCATCGTCTGTCGAGGCGACACCACCATTTCCCAACGTGTGGCAGAGACCGAGGAGCCTCCCCACGACGCCCACGATCCCTATAAAATGCCCTCGCGCCAGAGAGGGGATCATCTCTGACCCTCCCCCCGTCCCTTATCATCCAAATTTCCATGATGCGATGGCCAGAGCTACAAGGGGTGGTCATGGGGGGCGAGGAGGCCATGATAGTCACGGCGGTCGTGGCGCTGTAGACGGACTTGCCCTCCCCGAGGCAAAAAGAGGAGAAGCCAACCATCTAGCTATTGCTATGGACCCGTAGTCCAAGGATGAACTACTCACGCATCACTCCGGAGGTAGGCATGGTGATGTAGAGCCCTCTGGTGATGATTTCCCCTCCCGGCAGGGTGCCGAGGAGAGCTTCAGACCTCTCCCGGACTAGGGTTAACGATGACGGCGGGTACGAAACTTTTTGTAGATGGGGCTCGGGTCTTTAGGGTTTTCCCGAGGAGGAGATTAAATAGGCGAAAGGGCAACATCAGTGGGTGACCAGGGGGCCACACCACCTGGTTGCGCGGCAAGGGGGGCACACAGCCACATGTTGTGGCCACCCTGTGGCCCTTCTCCGGGTCTCCTCTGGACTCCGTGTACGTGACAGAATTCTAAGACCCTGGGATTTTGTTTCGTCCAATTCCAAGAATATATCCAGAACAACTTTTCTAAAAGCAAAAACAACAAAAAAAACATAGGGCTGTGTCATCTTGTTAATAGGTTAGTCCCAGGAAATCCATAAAAACAATGTAAAGTGTATCGAAAACATGTAGCAATTGGCATGAAAACAACATAGAACATCAGAAATTATAGATACGTTTGAGACGTATCAATGCTCAGGTCCTTAATGCTCGCTAGGAATGGCTGGAGTAATATAAGAATGAATAATCGAGTAAGATATTCGAGTCTGCGCTCGCCTGCAAGCAGCTAAACCCAGACTCGGGGGCTACTCCCATCAGGAGCGCTGATATCGCACCCGACAAAGCGAGTAGACAAACGGAAGAAAAGAAAAAAGAAACTCACGTGGTCTCTAACCTGGAATTCAGGAGCCAAAGTATCAATTTTTGTCAGGTCCACCATCCAAGCTCCTGGGCCCGTTGGTCTCCCTTTTGCCCCGGGAACGGTGGAGTGCCTATGGGCACCTTCTTCTACGACTCCCTTATCTCAAGTACCCTACGAGGAAGCCGAAGCTACGGGAGCATTGGCCTCAGTATCAGCACCCGAACCAGTCCTTCCGTGAGTAGGAGGAGTGGGTACAACAGTCGAAGCAGTAGGTGTAGTTGGAGCAGTAGAAGGGTCCACCACAGGAGGAGGAGGAGGAGCCATTGGAGGAACAAGAGCCATGAAATAGCGATGGTTAAAACCTAAAAATTCGACTAGCAAGACAAGAAAGAAGAGTAAAAACTACCTGCTTAGAGAACCCAAACTGTACACTCGGCAATTTTTCTTAGCCGAGGGAGCTGCTGATTGCTGAGGAGCAGGCGGAGACATCAAAGAAATTGGAACCGCGGAAATAGGGTTCCTCAATTCATCTCCTCTGGTCGCACTCGAGGAACTCGAGTCCGTGGAGGCAACTTCCTCAAGATCAACTTCTACTCGAGCACGCTTGGGAGGCACTGGAGATTCCTCAGCAGTTTCCACTTAGAAATCTTCAAGATCGTCCGCCTCTCGAGAAGAATTTACTGTGGCGACCGAAGGAATAGAGTCCAGGTCCACCAAAGCTGCCTCAGCCAAACCTTCCAGGAACGGGATGGAACCCGCTTTGGGTGGTTCACTAGGAAGAACGTCCATATTTCTAGAAAGAAAAATAATAAGTCAATCGATGAAAAGGAAAATTACTTGAAACAATGGAAGTAGAGGAAGAAGAAAGATGCGGAAAACAGAAAACGAAAGGAAAAACTTACCTTGGTACGTTCAATCGAGGAGCAGATTGGGGGGAGAGCAGGAGTCGAATCGACTACTTGATTCTCTTTCACTCGGGTGATCTCACGCAAACATTGCTCGAGTTCGTTACTCGAGAGTTGCTCACGGCGTAAGCAATGAGTCAAGTCAGCACTCGAATAAGCCAACATAGGGACTACCCTGGCCTGCAGTGGTTGGACTCGACGCCTGAGGAACACGGCAGCCAGATGAGTTCCGATGAGCCCTTCAGCCTTCAGAGTGGCAACTAGGGACACCAGACTTTCAGTCTGTGTAACTTCTTCAGCAGATAGCTAGTTATTCCACGAGCTCCTCTGAACCACCAAGCTTGTCCAGATCCACCAAAGGAGAACCGTCAGTGTTGGGGGAGTCCTTTGCATAGAACCATCGACTCCTCCAACCGGTGACGAAGTCGACGAAACCAATCAACAAGTAGACCGACTTCGGGCTAATCTGGATTTTGCAACCACCAACCTCATGCGGGTCGCTGCTGCTAGGTTGCGTCTTGACGTTGAAGTAACGTAGTGCTTGAAGAGGGGCTAGTGCGGTGCTACCCCGAGGTAGCACTTGCACAACGCGATGAAGCACGCAATGTGCTGCACCGAGTTTGGCGGGACGTCGTGCGATTGCACGCCGTACACCTCTGTGAGCGCAAGAAAGAAAGGGTGGAGAGGAAAAGACACACCCCTGGAGATGTGGTCCACGAAGGCCACTCACTCATTGGCCTCCGGGAGTGGGCATACCTCTAAACCTGGGCGCCTCCACGAGCCGGCCTGGAGCAGCCCTACACACTCGGCGGCGGTGATGAACTTGACGGTGCAGATTGATTTGGTCCACTTCTCACCTTTCAGCTGCCGGCCCTCCGTGCCGCTGGCCGCACAGGAACCACCATTCTTCTAGGTGTGCACCATGGTGTGAGGTTGAAGAAGTTCGAGGAGCGCGACAATGGCTCTGGTACGGGAAACTAGAAGAAAATGCGGGCGCGAGGAAGAAGAAGGGGAAATTTTACCCCTCTTCCCTCGCAGTATTTATAGCCAGGTGAATCCATCTTCACCGTTGGTTTCCTCTCGAGCTGAATCAGCCCTACACGTGACACCAGGGGGCCAACCGCTCCGCCCCCACGCTGCCCACTACGCGTGATAATCTAGGCATTTACTGACAATCCCTAGATTATTACGCACCAAACAGTTAAAAAGTAGTCAAACTCCACTCGTACAAGCTACCATCTGACAAGATAAGTTTACATTACAAAAATGTTTAGTCCCCTAACAGGAAAACATGGTATTAAGTCACTGCTGACGATGACTACTCAAACAAGAAAGCACTAGAGTAACCAGAAAGTTTACTCGATTCATGAATAGCCTTTTCACGAGAATAAGATTCACTCGAGAAAGCGCGTAAGTTGAGGTTTCCTCCTTCTCCACTCGAAGAATTGACTCGAATAAATCAAGCTCAAAATATCACAGAAGCGTACAGCTGCGCCAAAACTCTGGATGCCATGCTCATAAGCATGAAGGTAAGACCCGCAGAACATTTCCAACGGCCTGGGAGTTGCACCATTACTGCGTTACCTAGTATTTTTCCCATATCAGCAGGTGTGATGAAAATCCCGATGGACGCATCGGGTAAACTGAACTCATAACTGGAACTCGACTCAGTAAGACTTCAGCAGTTCGAGTCGGGTTACCCCAGGATTTTTCAGGATCGAGCCAGAGGACTCAAACCCTAAGTAGATTAAACGGCGTATTCTCCCGAGTGAGATTAATTGACCTCGACCCGTCGAGTAGATCAAACCCGTGTTAATCGTTTTCCTCCCAGAAAGATTGTTTGCAGGAAAAATACCCAAAGTAATCTGCCTGAGAAGTTTGAGTCCCTAGATCGAGTCCTCGGCTCCATCAGGCACTCGGGGACTACTGTTGTGAGGGGTACCCGAGAGACCCTCCCTTAGGAGGGTACCCGGTGCGGCCCATTAAAGGGTATTGCAAGACTCCTCAAGCAATATAGACGAAGGCATACAAAGAATTAGGCCGCAACAAAAGGAAATACTTTATTAGCAGGAATAGAAAAATATAGCTACCGACTCGAAGTCGAAGTCCGTCTCATGTACGACCCGTGAGACCCTGCTACCTATATAAAGCACGGGAGGGGGTCACGAACAGGACAGACAACCCTAGATTAAGAGCTAGCCGAGATTCAATTTACGGAGAGCACCCCTGTAATTGATACTTTTCATCTCATCAGAATAAACATGGTGGGCAGTAACCCGCCAAATCGAGTAGTCCTACAGCTCCCTCTTCCTATATCAAACCCCGTGTCCCTAACCATAGGGATCGTTGAGTTCACATCCTCAACACCGAGATTAAACGTGTGCCTGTGTTATATGGCTACTAGGTAATACTAGAAGCGATCGTCTAAAGGAACATGTTTCTACTAGGAGGACACTCGGTACTATAAATCGCGCAACTAACTAGAGGCGTGTATAAATGTCCGCACGCTCCTGGTAAGCCGAATACTCGCAGCGTGTCTTCTCAACCACACGCTGCCAATAGTAGCTGAACCCTGAAGTTAGCCCGCGGAGTTTCACATAGCGCGTGCCACAGGAGCGTACGCTTCTAGTAAGATGTACTCCCTCCGTTCCATATTAGATGACTCTTAACCAAATGTATATAATACTAAAATATGTATAGATATTTGGAACTGATGGAGTACTAGAAACGTGCCATTTTGGCAACCGCTGCTAATAGTTATTTGCATCGTGTAACTATACGAGAACACTACTAATACAAGTTCTTCTATAGCCTTTTTCCTACTAGTGCGGGCATAGCTCGGGAGGATAGTCACAGGTCCGCCATGACGCGTGCCGCGGGAGCTCGCTCTCACACCCCTCGTCCTAAACTCTCTACGTGAGATATATATATAGAACGTGGTTAACTAAATTGCTGCTAGTTTTCATTTTCGCCACACTGTTTTCTGCCCATATTGTCGCTTCTTCACACAGCTCGTATCGCTCAGACGCCACATTGTTTCCTCTCATATTGTCTTGCTCCCTCTCTAGTCGGGGCGGAGCTGGGCCCTGGGCGCAGCAAAAAGAAGTTGGTTCGGGCGCAGCCCAGGTTCGTTTCATCCTCGATGTTGTCCCTTTGCTCGCTCGCGACCCAACCCAGAAGCCTGCTGCCACGCCCACGCCAAGTCCTGCCCAGAAGTGGACTGCCCGCACCGCCGACGCCCGTTGTCCAGCTCCGCTGCCTGCCGCCTACGCCAGCAGGCGGGCTTGCCGTACCCGTGCCCCAGCCTCCCCGCACCCCATCTCACCGTGCCTGGCCACCGCCGCATCCTCCACGGGGCGCAGCCCCCGGTCGATAATTGCTTGGCCGCCGCCTCCTCGCCCCTGCCTGCGGTCCTGCGTCGTCGAGTCCTCCGCCGCGCGCTGACGAGTCCTCCTGACCAGTCACCTGCTCCGGGCCCCTGCTAAACCTGCAGTCCAGTCCTCCACGGCGCGAATTATTGCGGGCCTGTTACTCGATCTTGGTCCGATTTCAGAAGCAGCAGAAGCAGAAAGTGCAGAACTGCTGTCGAAGTAACTTCCTCAGCTAGGTAATTCCTTCAATACTGAATTAGACAGTTCAATACTTCATCTCTTATATGTACTTTAAGGTGGCACTTGGCAATGCGGCTAATTCTGGTAGTGAATTATTTTTTAACCTGGGTCAAGCTGACGACGTGTCTTTTAAAATCATGTTTACCTTTTCATTAATACTAGAAAACTGAAAGATACATAAAAGCTCCTGAATAACGGTTGAAGACAGATTCGATGACTATTTGTTTCTTACTCGCAAACACGAACACGCATAGCCACATCATGTGGTACTAGTATCACTAGCACAGTGTGTAGATGAAAATAAGAGACTTGAAAGGAAAACACAACAAACAATAGTCATCATACAAATCAAAACAACCACACTGTCATCACAGTGGCATCGACCTTAGTTACACAAGTTGCAACTATGCATGCACCGAGTGTAGCTGTTTAGATCGATACCTTTACACCCATTTTCTGGAGAATCAATACCTTTTGCACCTTCATCTTGCTCCTTCATCTAGGGTACTGCAGCAGGCCGCTCCAAGATACCAGCATGCATAAGCAGAGCCCAGACGTGCGTCACAAACTCGCCACCTTGAGCAAGCGGTTCAATGTGACCAGCAACATTGTTAGAGGGAGCAATATACACCAACATCTCTGCCCAGAAATCTGCCAGCAGATCCCACCGGATTTTGCGATTGGTGGCCTCTAGTGCCTTTCCAAGTATGACGCCCTTTGTTAACAGTTGTGCAGGCCTTGACTGTCTCGCATCAACGACATTTGGCAGTGCTCTAAGCTTTTCATATTTCTCCGTTGGTGACGCGAGGCGTTCAAGCTTTCCTTTTACTTCTTTCACCAGGTCATCGAGCGTACACTTTGTCTCTGCTGGACTTCCTGGAAGCAATGCCGGGACAAAAGCGACCAAGTAGGCACAGTATCTAGATAAGCTAGTGGCGACAACTTGGTTTGAATGCACATTGTTTTCATCCGAATATCTAACCATTTCAGAGAGCTCACAGTAGCTAGATGCGATATGCCATACCAGTATGCTGTGAGTGGGAGTAAATTCATCATCGATCAGACATGCCCAACCTAGCTGATCACTCAAACCATATCTCATCAGCGAGGAGACTCCATTTGACAGATGGCCACTGATTGAGTTCTTGATAGTCCTTGCAACTGTTTTCTTCACCTCAATTGACAACTTTACAGGCTTGCCTGCTTTACCACTCTGAAATAAATGCTTCAAGCGATCCCAATAACTGAGACTGAAGGGATCAAGGACTGAGTATTGGTCAATGTTGTTGCTCCAATAGTTAAGCCATCTCTGCGATCTCCCAAGAAGCAGAAGAAGCTTCTCGATAGAGGCATTCCCTTGCCAAGATGGACGTGCTATATATTTACAAACCAAAGATACCTTTGCCCAGTCAGAGACACAATATGACCATATTTGCAGCAATTGAGATATTGAAAGTGCAACAAAGGCAATCTTGGTGACGAGGACATCTCGTGTGCTTGTTTCCACCAAACGATCTTGCCAAATAGAATGGTGTGGGCTCAATACACTAAGAGCCCATATGCCCACCGCAATACTGATAGATGTGAAGGCAATTGAAAGACCACCACATTGTACCTCGTGGCCATACATAATGTAAGCATACTTGGTGAAGAAGAAGTCGTGGAGGAAAGCCAGCTCTGCTTCAATCACTTGGAATGCTCTTTCGTAGTCTTCTTCTGTTCGCAACAGCCCATGAAGAACAAGATCGCGAGTCTTGTTAAGTTTAGTTTCAGGACAAGTGTATCCAAAGAATCGCCGTACCACAAGATGGAAAAAGGAGAATGAGAGACATAAATCCTTGAGACGACATATATGAGGAGAACTACTGGAAGATGACAAGACACCGATGCTGTCGCACCAAATTTGATCAAGTGTTACTGGTGTAGAGGGGTGGATGAGAACGGCGTACTTATATCCTTGCATGGAACAAGGGTCGTAGTGCGTGCTGAGTTGGTGCTCTCGCTTCATGTAGGAGGCCAGCCACTTGATGCCATTCTCCGAAGATGGTTCGCTTGCTAGGACTGCAGCAAAAAACTGTTCCGCATTTTTAAGTCCCAACAGAAAAAACACGGCCATGACTACATAACGAATGTATGGAATCTCTCTATGGGCTGTGAGGAACATGTTAAAAGCCGCGAAAATGTAGAACAGGAGCAGGAGATTGTCGCAGTAGAGCTTCATCAATTGTTTGTTCTGGTCGAGCTTGTGCACAGTCATTGCGTTGGTGCCGCCAAAAAGCATGGCGAGAAACAATGCCCACACCGGGTACAACTCCATCCTGATTACTTCCCCTTGCATCAATCCAAATGTGTAAGATATAAGTGGGAATGAGAGTACAAACATTCCCTCAATTACATATCGGGTCAAGATGCTTTGAGATTGACGCCGCCTGGGCGTTCCAATGGCAAGTACAATCATAAACACGGCCGCCACGATCACACAACCTTCCACACGGTCTACATATTAACTTGGATTCAGAAATGTGTTGATCCACCAGTCCATGCATTTATAGCAATACTCTTGCATTTCATTTTCCCGGGTCCTATTCATCTCCCTGTTGACGCATTTTAGGTAGGATTAACAAAGCAGTAGTAGTACACACTATGGGCCAACACATACCTATTTTTCACAACAACAAAAAATTCTAGACAACAGGCGACCATGCTAATGAGTTACTCCCTCTGATCCTATAAAACTGTTGCTAGTACAACTATAAAATTGCGCCTCGTATGTGTATTTCTTCCGTCACTTATAACGGATTGGAGGAAATACCATTTTGTAAGTCTGAACAAATCATCAAGGAGTTGGGGATACTCTCCGTCCTAAATTAATTGTCTGAAAGTTGGATAAAAGTGAGTGTCCAACTTTGAGACAATTAATTTGGGACGAAGGGAGTACTTGACACCAAGAAGCTTACTAAATAAACACAAATGAGGAACGGAGCAGAGATGAATGAGCAGCTCCTAGCAGTATTGTTACCTTAAGAGAACTTGGTATCCAGCCGAGCGCGGCTAGCGTGTCTCTGGCCAAAAGGCTGCAGGAAAGAAACCATAGAGCGATCAAGATTAGTCTAGATGAGAGAGAAACAACACAAACGTACCAACGAATTCAGTGAAGGCACTGGAAAACTAGAAACAGAATTGCGGTGCGTACGTCGAGTGTTGTATCTTCTTTTTCTTCTTCTTCGTCTTCTTCTCTTATGCTACCGGCTATGTATCTCCTATCTTTGTCTCTCTTCCCTCCTAGCTCCGTATCACTGAACCATCAAACGGGGATAGCCAACTTGTAACGAATCTTTCTTTTACATATATATAAATCATGTCAACTGGGCTACTGTACATTTTCTCAAAACGATAATTGGTATGACGCCTCTTCAGCCATCAGAAAAGCGTTGACAACAAGGTTAGTTCGAGGTTGCACCCGGCAGCACGCCTAATCATGGTCAATCAAAAGCAAATCACAATCGATCTATATATGCAAGCACGCCATCGATACAACGCGGCGCTGCTTTAACAAAGTATGCCAACAGGCCTATGACATCACTTTGAAGAGGTCCGGTACAAGTAGTCCCTAAGTTCCAAAATACCTGATTTCTATTTCTTTCGCCAGGTATTTTACTCCCGAGCACAAGTAATCCTAGCGTCTAAAAAAATATCCAAAATCCAATTTATAAGTTTCAAAAATATATGAAAAAAAAATCATGGTTGCTCATAATAATGTATCCGACAAACATGTAAAATTTTACTTTGAAATGCTTTGTATTTTAAGCTACACAAAAATAACAAATATATATATTTGAGTATAGTGAAAATACACATTTTTAAATATACATGTTTTGTCATTTTTGTGTAGCTCAAAATACATAATATTTCAAAGTGAAATTTTATACATTTGTGGAATACATCGTTGAGAACAACCATGAATTTTTCAGATTTTTTAAAACTTATAAATATTTATTTTGATTTTTTTAAAACACCAGGATCACTGTTGTTCGGGAGCATAAATGTCTTTTAGACTTTGATGCCCACTACAACGATATTCATGCACTTGAGCGTCCGCATATCTAAACAGGGAAAAATCCCTAACACACGACTTGATCATTCCCGCTTTACCTTGAGGTTTCTCAGGGCATCTCCAGCCGTTGCGAACTCCAGGGCCCAAAACGCCGCCGTTTCGTCGTCGCTGGGGGCGTCGCCGGGGCGCTTGCTCCCCCTGTCCCTCGTCGCCGCCGCCGCAATCCCACCTGCTCGCCTCGAGCGCTTGCTGGATCACGTCCTCGTCGTCGGAGTCCGCGTCGAGGACGATGTATACGTTCTCCTTCTGCGGCGGCGGCGGAGGGACGCAGAGGCGGGCCGCGTTGGCTGCGGCCTCACGTTCGCGCGCCGCCTTGCGCTGCTCGGCTTCAGCCAGCAGGCGGCGCTGAAGATCGAGCTCCGCCTCGGTGGTGTCCCGCAGGCTCCACCGAGCGGCGGTGTCGACGTCGAGCGGCTGCAGCGTGTCCAGCGACAGCTGCTCCGTGACCTTTTGGTCGGGCCACTCGGCCTCGTCGTCGTCGCCGCCGTTCTCCGTCTTCGGGCGAACCACGCGTTCGAAGCGTGGCTCGCCGATGCGGAGCGCGCCGCCGCTGCGCCTGCGGGCGGGCGCGCCGGCGTTTAGAAAGGGGGGGGGGGAGGTAGAGATGGAGTGACCGGCGGAGGAGCTCGACGTCGCGGAGGAGGAAGAGACGTCGGTCCGCCGTGCCACCCACGGCTGGGCCTGCACCGGCGACATCTCCAGGCGCGGCTGGTTGCCGGCGCGGATATGGTCGAGGACCTCCTCCAGGGACCTGTTGGGGGCGCCCCACCAGCGGCGCCGCCCGTGGGCGTTGAAACGCCCGTCGACAGGCCCGTTGGCGTTCTCGGAGTCGAGCTCCCGGCCGCGGCGCCGCTCGAGCTGCCCCCACCAGAACTCGTCCACGCCGGTGAGCGGGTAGTTCTGGGGGTGTTCCATGCCGTCGCGCATCTCGCGGATGGCGCGGCGGAACTCTGAGTCGGAGGAGGGAAGGGGAGGGACGGGGACACCGCCGGCGCTGAGGGCCCAGCGGCTCGCCCCCGCGGCGGAGCTAGGGAGGCGCATGTCCGGCGGGCAAGGATAGCCCGCGCGGTACAGCGCCATCGCCTCGCTCCGGTGCAGGTTGTGGCGCGGGAAGCCGTTCGCCGCAGCTCCGTCCGACATTTTCGTGGAGAGAAGGGAGGAGGAGAGCGTCGGGAGGAAGATGGGACTAGAGAGCTCGCCGGTGTGAAGAATGGTGGGGCACGCCACGCGGCGGGGGGGGGGGGGGGGGGGGGGGGGGTTTATAGCGCGGCGAGCGGCCGGGCATTTACTGCGCGCGCGTCCCCTCGCTGCCTCCCGCCACGCCATTACGCCGGCAGCCTTTGGGCGGGACGCATGCACTGGGCGGCCGCCACGCCATAAACGGCGGCTGCCTTTGACCGCGCGGCAGCCGAGAAGACGATCACGGGCGGTTCTGTTCCCGCGCTTTCTCGTCGCGTCGCTGACCGAGCTGGCCCACGCGCGCGGCCGCGCAGTTTCGCCCCCCCCCCCCCAGGCCGAACCCAGCGGGCTGGGTTTGGCCTGGGTGCCGCGGCGCTATTTAGCGCCGAAACGGCGCTATTTGGGCCTCTGGGGGGGCCGAGTGGTGGAGAAGGGGCGCTATTCGCCGTTTCCGCCGCGAAAAAAACCCCTGGGGCCGGGGGGCTCTGGGGGACGGCTGGAGATGCCCTCAAGTACAGTAGTACTCCGTAGCAGCAAAATCAGTGACGGCTGGAGATGCCCTCAAGTACAGTAGTACTCCGTAGCAGCAAAATCAGTCAACATAAATGATTGGATCCCACTGTCCCTGATTGCGTCTCAAGGTAAATAGAACACGATCTTTTATCTTGTGTAGAATTAGCCAAGACTTATACAAGCCTCGCGTGGAATATTTCCCGGTTCGTGTCAAGATTGGTGGGCCATGGCCTCGTGGGGCCATGCTCCACATGTGCGATGCATGCTGCCGGCAACGACCCATCCATTCCAAACAAGCACGTCAATTCATATCGGAACAGATCTACACCGGCCCTCCACAATCCTGCAGGTTTTCTATTTCTTGGACACTTCTTTCTTTTCGACCTTGTCTTATACTATGTCAAGACAACACTAGTATAATTATATTTTTTTCAGGAAAATTATTGCAGGTGTTTTTCATTGTTACTCCACATTGCTGTAAACATGTATCAATCTATCATCAGAGAACCGAGTGTCGTAGCAGGTATCAGCATAATTCCTTTAGTCCATCATGTCGAACTTCAACTCTGTTATCTTAGGGCGAACTTTTCAACTGAACGATACAAATAGCACAGTTGAGTTCTTTCGAAGTGAGACTTCGAGTGAAAAACAACAATCTATGGCTGCTCACTACGGGAATCAATCAAAACGCTGATGGCCACGGCTACGATGACGGCTTTTTATTGGGGCCGTCGACGTAGAACCCGACCAAGCAGCCTGATTTGCGTAGTTTTTTTTGAGCTACTAAACGGATAGCTATGACAGCTAGAGGGGGGGTGAATAGGTCTTACGACCAATTTTAATTTTTCTTCGAGTTTAGCCTTGACACAAAGGTAAATTCTCTAGATAATGCAACTAAGCTGAATGTACATATATGACAAGGATAACAACAGACACAATGCAAGCATAAGTAAAGGAAGTAGGGAACAAGGTAACCGATATGAATCACACGGAGACGCGATGTATTCCCGAGTTACTCCTTGTTAAGGGAGTACGTCTCGTTGGAGGGGTGTGAGCTCGCCACGAAGGCCTACTCAACGCTACAAAGGCATCACCCTATTCTCCGATGAACCCCGCCACAAAGGCTTAGTCCACCTTCCACTATCGATCTCCTTTGAGGCGGGAATCGAGTCTTTTACAAACAAGTTTGGGACACACACTTACAACTAATTTGGGGGCTCCCAACAATCACCAATCACCAGCAAGTGTAGCAATGGAGTCTAGGTTCTCCACAAGGAAACCCTAGACTAGATCCCTCTAGAGAATGAGGGGGAAATGAAGATCGGCTCAGTGAACATGTAGATCGGGGTCTTCTCCTTCAATCCTCCAAGTATCAACGAGTTTGGCTGAAGGGATTGGGAGAAATCTAGCTTTTGAAAACTCAATAAATGTTTGTCTTCAATGCTGGTTCGAGCAACCTTTTGAAGAAGAAGGGGATGGGTATTTATAGCCCCCTCCCCAAATCTAGCCGTTTGACCCTTTTTCGTGTCTGGCGGTATTACCGCTGGTGTCAGCGGTACTACCGCCACCTGGTAACCAACGCGGTACTGCAACGTCCCAGATAGAGGGTGCGAGCAGTACTACCGCGGAAGTACTGTGGTACTTCCAGCAGCGGTACTACCGCTAGTGTCCACTGGTACTACCGCTGGCCACCTATTCGAAATAAATCGAAGTGGCTGGTGGTAGTACTAGGGCACTACCGCTCTAGTACCGTGATCGTTACTGCGAGCAAAATCCCTCTGGTGGTACTTTGACCGGTACTGCCAGCGGTAGGACGCGGTACTACCGCCAGGAGAGGCTTTGCTCCTCAACCAACTAAGTCACAACGGTACTACTACACCAGTACCGCTGGATGCAGTAGCCAAAATCACTTTGGCGGTACTTGGCGCGGTACTACCGCTTGCTGGGCAGAGCGGTACTACCGCTGGACTGAGTTAATTTTGGTGGCAATGTCTTTCAACACTCTTCCCTTTTGCGTCGAGATGATATTTCCTGAAATAACTTAGATGCACTGTTAGATACTTAATAGTGTTGTTATCAACTCCAAAACCTAAGAGAGATCAAAATGCAAATGCACTTTCAATCTCCCCCTTTTTGGAGATTGATGACAACACCACTAAGAGAGGTCTAAAAAATTTGGGACGAGCACTTCTTGAGAGAAGCAAGTGATGCGTCAAGAATGTTTGCTGTTGAGGCAAACTTTTGTTATCTTTAGAATGTGTGCCCCCCCCTAACTTTTAGAGACCTAGCAAGGATACATGATACAACAATAGGAATACTTGCCACAATACATAAAGCGATAAAACCATAAAATCCATAAACCAACAAGATAAACGGTTCAACACAAATAGCACACACAAGTACGGGACACACCACAAAAACCAAAGTTTGACAACAACCCCAAGCAAATGATAAATGACCCTAAATAGAACTCTCTCCCCCTTTGGCATCAAGACACCAAAAAGGGAAGAGGCGATGCTAACGTCCCTGGAGGTCATTCGTTGGGGCTAGAGGCAATGGCTGGGCTTCCAAGACCACACTCGTCCTCTGAGTTGACATCTTCCACCTCATCTTCAGTATCACCACGAGTCCAAGGATCATGAGAAGCGGTAGCATCATTGTCACATCCCAGTTTTTGGACTCTTGGACTGTGCTCAAGAAGACAACTATTAGGGCCAACAAATTATTTTTATAACAACATGATTATTTGAACTAACTTGTGTTATGATCTTAATCATATTTGCAACATAAGTTTTGTTTCATTATAAAACCAACACCATATGTTTCTGAAAAATATTCCTGATATTTTTCCCTAATGTTTTCTTATTATTACTTGAGTGGATTTTTATTCTAAGACTTGGATCATTCTTGTTTGCATCTTAAAACAAACTTTTAACCTTGTTGGATCCAAGAAAACAAGTTTCCAAAATGATCTATGAAAGTTTTCTTTTAACTTTCTTATAGAAAACAATTCCTGAAAATAAAGCCAAGTACCTGTTTTCTACCATTGTTTTCACCAAGCTATAAATTTTTATATTATGGTTTATTGACTTTTAATTAATCCTTGATATATGTAATACAAACCCATAAGCTCACTTTTATTTTTGGAGAAATAAAAACTATCTTTTGCTTGTTGTTTTTGTGGTATAAAATTAAGGCAGAAAAATGCAGTTTTGAGAAACAGATAAAAACATAAAGTATACCTTTTTCCACATTGTTTTCATAGCCTTAAACTATTTCAAATTTGTTTTTAAAAGATGTTTCTGAAAGTTTATAACATGTTCAACAAACTCCAACTTGGAAAACAAAAATTGGAATCCATTTGGTCTCTGAAAACATTCCAAACTTTTTGCTCATTTCTTCTGTTTTCCAACACTTCGAGAATTTTCTGAATTTTTCGGAACAGTAACAGATACGATTTTGGGCAGAAGATTTCATTGCCTTACCTTGCAAGATTCGAAGTAAGACATTGTCCCTTGTGTTGACCACAACTAGTACTCCACCTTGGATGCTTGACCTTGCTTCTAGAAGCCTTAGGCATGAAGATAAGAGAGGAGAGAGGTGGTGACATGGAAAGGTATGGGCACACACATGTGTTTGACTATTTGGCTTGCCCCTTGCCTCCCCTTGCCCCCAAAGGCCAAACTTGAACATGCCCCATGTGTAATTGACCTAGGAGCCTTGGGTGAGAAGGAAACCAAGTGAGAGAATGGAGGGAACATGGTGATGTGGCATGGTATGGGTCACCATGCCTTGACCCTTGACCCATGCCATTGATCTTTCCTCACCCCAAAGGCCAAACTTGACTTGCCCCTTGGTGGTCTTGCCCCTTGGCCTCATTGCCTTATTATGATAAGACCAAAAAGTCCCTTGAACACCTCTATGCCATCAAATGGTAGGGATCCAAAACCACACTTGCCATTTTTTCCTTGCCCTTGACTATAAGCCCAACCCTTGATATTTCCTTGCTCCATAGCCCTCCTCCACAACTCCCCACTACCACACTTCATCCCCAAGCTGATAGGAGCCTTGAGCCAGCCAAGTGAGCTCCATGAGCTCCAAAATCGCCGCCGGCCATTTTTCTTAAACCAAGGTGAGGAACCTCAAATCCCTGCAGATGGTTGCCTGTCGTTTTGAGCTTGTGAAAAATAGTTTTCATGCATATTATTTTCTAAAAAAATTCACAGCACTAGGCCTATGTTTTCCTAGCCATTTCCCGTTGGAATATCCAAGTTTTCACTTTTATTTTCGTCACAATACCTGTTTTGCCACAGAATGTCTGTTTAGCCATTTTTGGCATAACTTTTTGGATCTGTATCCGTTTTGGTCAAATCAAATTGTTTTGAGTAGCCTATAAGTATATCTATCCATAGGACTTGGCCTTACATCAACGCCATTTACCAAATGGAAATTACATCCATTTTGGTAAAAGACCAGTAGGATTTTCTAGAATTCTTATAAGGAGTTAAAAAATGTTTTTTGAAGCAAATCCAATTGGATGAGTTTGTTATTGACTAGATCTATCTTATCCTAGCTTAGATTAATTTGTTTAGCTCTATATTATTTTTGGTGGACAGATCTAGAAACAGCAGCTTTTCTGTTTTGTTTTCTTTGTTTGTTTTTGTTTGAAATGATATGTTTGGTTGGTTTAATCTTTGTTCCTAGAATGTAGAGATGTGTTGGATCTTGTTATTAGGTTGTTTTCTTGTAGTACATATACCTTAGAAAGTGTGTGCATGTTTGGAAAGTCAAATAGAAATAGGGATAGCATTTGTCAATTTATAGTTTTATTTATTTGGATATTGTTTTGGTCAAACCAAATCTTTGTATGTTTGTTTTTACCTAAGTTGTGCCATGCTTGAGTGGAGTCAAGTACCATTTTGGTACTGTTATTTCTATGCTATTATCTCTGTTAAATTGCATGTTATCTTGTAGCAAAGCATGAGTACCATTTGTTATTTTCCTAGTTTTATTATTTGGATTGTTGTGTGGGCAAATCCTTGTAGGTTTGTTGTACCTAGATTTTTTTTATGGTTATGATAGATCAAGTACCACTTTGGTACTGTTATTTCTCTGTTATTATCTCTATTAGCTTACACCTTATTTTATAGCAAAGCATGTGTAACATTTGTTGTTTGTTTTCTAGTACTTATTTGACTAGTTGTGTGAGCAAATCTTTGTGTGCTTGTTACCTAAGTTTTTTCTATGATTGTGGTGAGTCCAGTACCATTTTGGTACTGTGATTTATATGCTATTATCTTCAATAACTTGCATGTGATCTTATAGCAAAGCATGAGTAGCATTTGTTATTTTTCTAGTGTTTATTCTTTGGAATTATTGTGAGAGCTAGATCTTTGTGTGAATGCCTTGATAATTTTTGTGCTATGTTTGCTATAGATCCAGTACCATTTTGGTACTGTTATTTTGATGCTTTTGTCTCTGGTAGCTTGCATGTATTTTTATGGTGAAGCATGTGTAGGTTTTGTTATTCTTATGCACTAGTCTTGTATGCACTAGAATAAATAGCCTTGTTTTATTTATTTTGTTATTCTAATGTTTGTCATGAGTAACCAGAGGCTTAGTACCTCTTTTGCCTTGGTATTAGTGGGCCCATAACCCACTGGTCCCATTGCATCTTGGTTGTGGATGAAAATTCCCAACTATGCACATGTGAGAAATTAACATGTTTTAATTATGTGGTTGATAGGATATTTTCCACCATGGAAAATATAATTGTTTGTTTTCACTTATGCAAGTGAGAAGTTTATTTCTTATCAGAAGCTACTAGTATGTTAGATGTGATCCATTTGTTAGCATAATTTTCCTTAGGAGGATCCTGTTAAGAAATGATTCACTATTGAGTGCTAAATTAATTGTTTGCAAATAAACTAAATTCCTTGTGATTGATAGATTGATTGTGAATGATTCTAAATTGAGTGTTTGGATTTTTGAAAAGGTTTAGATAACTTTTCTTGATTTGCATAGCTACTGGTTGTGTAAGTTATACCTTGCTTGCTTGCTAGTAATTGTTTAAGAAAACATAAATTGCTAGAATTAAGTTATGCATGTTTAATAGTTGTTTCATGGGATTTTTTTGATGTTTGTGCTTACTAGCATGTGTAAGTTTTGTGTACTGTTATTAGTTACATTTTATGATCATGACTTGCCTGTTTAGAATTAAGCATCATAGTAACATTGTTTGCTTCTCTAGTGATGAACTAGTGTCACCACTAGAAAATGGTGATTTTTGCTATAGTATTTTCATCTTTTATTTCATAAGTGTATGAGTTTATTATAGCATATTTATGAAGTTATTACTTCTGTTATGATTCCATGAATCATTTAGTTTCTTGTGCTATAGTTGTAGAATATAAGTTTTTCTTATAACATGCTTGTGTAGATTTTCCACACTAGTGTGTTATCAGTGCAGTCCCGTTTCTATGTTTTTGATAGGGGTATTACCTTGAGTGATGATTGTGTTTTAGGTTATTTCTATGACTTGATCCATTGATTTTTAGGTACTGGTTGTTTTCTAATTTTTCATGATTGATGGATTCCAAAACCTCTAGTAAACAAAAACATAGTGAATAAATAGTCTATTCAATTGTGGTGTGTTTGCTTGTTGTTTGGATTTTGTTGGAATATTTTACCTTAGCATGAGTTTATACTTGTGTTATGCTTGTGTTTAAGAGTATCTTGTGAAACTAAAACATCCAACTAAAATCATGAACACATAAAGTGATAGTTGCTTGTGGTGAGTAATACCCACTGCCATGGGTATTATTCTGTCTGTTTGTTTTACCTTAACAACCTAATCTTTTGCACCCACAAGCTATATTTTTAGCTTCTTGTATATCTTATTATGAGAGTGGTACACCACTCCATATATGGTATGTATGATGTGGGATATGGTTTCCTAAACCATACATAGTGCCTGACGACAGTTTTGGACCGTGAGAGATATGTGAGATAGTTTTCGCATTATCGTTTCGAGAGAACTCGAGAATGAATATTTGTTGCTGTATGTGTTTCTTAGCTTAGTTGTTTGTCTCTTAGACCTGAGTGTGTTTCTTTTATTTCCTTTACGACGCTAGAACGTGAAGAAGAAGAAGAAGCAGTTGTGGAGCTGTGCGTCAAGTTCAAGTTGCTTCAAGGCCAGGGACATTAAGAGACTTGAGGCAAGCCATCCTGATGCTTGCTGATACAATACTTATCATTATCTACCGTGCATGTTTTACCTCTGAAGTTTTACCAAAACTTGATTATAGAAACTATTTTTGATGTGGCTATTACTACTATTCTATTATATAGGTTACTATCATGCCAGTAGTTAAACTTGGTAATACCAAGCCCATAAGCCACCATATGGTATTCTTTACCATCACAAATACTAGTCCCTATGTGGACACCTTAAAATTGTGTTTCTACAAAAACAAAGGCTTTATGGAAAAACCCGGAGAAAAGGCGGATCCTTATTCTCCGGAGGAATGTGGAAGTAGTCATTTTTGGGAATTTGGTGTTTTCAAAAATGACACATAACCTAGTCTTCGCCGGACAACCTTTACTGTACTGCCACTCTACCCCTATATGGGTATGGGGCCTATCTAGACGCTTGAACTTGTTAGTGTATGCTTTATTCCAAAGTGCTATAGAGAAGCGGATTCTCTGAACCGAAGTGTCGCCAGGAGAGGGAAACGGGACATACACAGTGTGGGATTAATTTTCCCTCCGGATGCGACAGCTGGTCCTCCCGACTAGGCAGGGCGGGTCCTGATGCCGGGGAGACAACCCATCTGAAGGAATGAGCATATACTAGCTTGTGTCAGAGTGGACAGTTAGGATCAAATTCTCTGGTGCTTGCATATCGCTGTGACGATCCATGGGTGGTCCATGGCAGAGTTCTGAATCTGGTGGATGTGTACACCTCTGCAGAGTACAACTTTTTCGAAGAAGCCGCGTCCTCGGATATAGACAGTTGAATGGCCATGTAGCTAGCATTGTGTCAATGTTTTTCAAAAAGATGTTTTGAAAAGGAGTTTTGAACTCGGGAAGTTCGGAAAGGAAGGAAAGCTTGTACCGTGGAGGTACTGATGATGGAAAGCCAGAAGTTGTTTTACAAACAAAAAATGTTTTGCAAATAAAACTTTTCAACTCTAAGCAAGAATTCTGGAAACTGATTCCAAGAAGTTTTGCAAAGAGAAAATTCCCTTTTAAACAAAAGTTAAAAAAACCTCTTGTACATGTGATATCTACAAGAGAAATAAAACTATATTATTTTCTTCTGAAGTATCTTCTTCAACGAAGGTACAGATTAATTTGACTGCAACTGCGGTGTCATCCTATATGAACACCATTGATAGTGAACCCTATTTATAGCCTACCTATTCCACCATATAAGCATACCTGCATTTTGGTAAGTCACATGATGGATGTCTTGCTGAGTACATTCAAATGTACTCATTATGGTTTCGCCCCTGGTATCTACTTGCCAGACTTTGAGAAGGAGTCTTCGAAGAAGATCAACGAGGAGGAGTACGAAGCTGATGGCTTTGCGAACTAGGATCGTCTCCGGGTCAGCAGCCTGTAGGTTAAGGCGTGACTTGGGCTCTACTGCGTTATGAGTGTTTAGTCTTCCGCTGTGTGTGTTGTGTGTTGCCCTGCGTGGCATCCGTCTAGGCTTGGTCAAGTGACCATGCCCCTTTTGTAAGTATTTATGCAACCATGTAATGGATATTGTATATGTGTACCAACTTGATATGTTGTTCACGACTGAATTCCTGGGATCGTGAATGTATGCATATCGAAGGTGTGCTTGAACAGTGTTTCGAAGGGCGGACCTTACAATCATCAAGAAGGTCCGGATCCACCCAAGAGCCACCATGCTTTGACTTCCACTCCTTGGAGGAGGTGATCCTATCCTCATAACCGGGAAGAACAGGCACCCCAAGATGGGCAAATCAATCACGAGATAGCTCACGTTCCTTATTGCTACGCACATGAGCAAGATAAGCCTTGTTCTCCATATCAATCTGACGACAGAACACCTTCTTCAGAGTCTCGGACACCCACTTGTGAAATCCATTCTTCTGAGCTCTACCCTCCATCTCAAAGTCTGAGTCACTAGAGCCATCAGTGTCAGGACCAAGATCATCCGGACCAAGCAGGGGAGAGGCATGCTTCTTGACCCGAAGCTCCTTGGCATGGTGAGTAGTGAGCTCTTGGTCATTGTCCAAGAGAGAATCAGAGAGTCTGGCATTGCGCCAAGTAGTGGCAATGAGCTTAAACACTAGAGCAGAAAACACACGGACTCTCCTCCTCATCACATAGTTGTACATCTCATTCCATAGGACATCCATAACATCGAGCCGGAGGCCATCACCACGACGCCTATGATTATGGACCATCAAGTCAGTGAGTGAGCCATGAATCTGATCGAAGTTGCCAACACGAGGAGCCAAGGTGTTCCTTAAGATCCTGTGGATGATATCATAAACTAGAAGCAGGTTCTTGGAAAGACCAACCATACCACGGTCAGGGATATACAGATGAAACATCTCAGTAGGAGCCATAGACTTCTCCGGGTAGAGAACCCGGAAGAAGGTAGTGTGGAAGGAAGCATCGGGAATCTCCCCAAAGTCTTGCAGACCAAGCACAATAGCAAACTCAACCCAAGAAGCACAGAACTTCTGGTCCTTGGTCATCCACGAGATCCTCCTCTCATCAGTATGGAAGTAGAGTGTGGCATAGAATTGGCCCACGATATGCTCATCATAGTCTTTGTTGATCTCAAAGAAATCCAGAAGACCAAACTCCTCACAGATCTCCAGAGCCTCACCAAAGTAATCCATCTTGGATCTCATGAAACGTACATTGATGGAGAATTGAGTTACCACTTTGTTCTTGTTCAGCGGGTACTCCTCATAAAAGATCCTCTCCCGAAAGCGAGTCCAGAATCACTCATTAGCCCTAGGATCCCTTGGCTTGGTGTAGGGGTTGGTCCTCCTCTCTCTACGGAATTGCTCATCAGACATGTTAACAATAGATTTGTCCCTTGCTGCACGTTACTTCATCAACACAGACCTTTGTCTTCTAGTCAAATTGCCCTGTGGCATAACCTCTAGGGTCTCATCTTCCTCGGGATTCTTCCGAGTCCTCTTAGCCGCACGCTTGCGACCTCCACCCTTAGAAACACTAGCACATGCACCTAAGATAGCATAGGGGATAGCAATGAGGTAAGGTAACTTCAATCAAAATGATCTACGAGAAAATTCACAGAAGAACTAGAAGTGCAAAAATCTCCAGGAAGCGGTAGTACCGCTGGGGGCCACGGTAGTACCGCTGTCTCCAGCAGTCCCAGCCATAGCGGTAGTACCGCTGCTGGCGGATCTTCCATGGCACCCAATGGGACAACCGATTCCAATCTAGACAAAGGGAACCAATATGTCTTAGGGAATATACTCGACTAGGAAACACATCAAACTACTTCTAGACTAGGAGATCTCTAGAACCCTAAATAACTCCATCTCACAAGATTACTCGAGGGAGATAGATTGGATGGGTTACCGGAGCTCATCGTCGTGGAGAAGGAGTTGGATGTGATCCCCCGGCTTCCTCCGGCGTGATTGGAGCACTCGATCGCCGGAGAGAACCCTCCCCGACGGATGGAAGAAGCGGCGGCGGCGAGATCCGGTGTGGGGAGACAATGAGGGAGAGAGGAGGTAAAAGGGGTAACTCCCTCCCCCATATCCGTATTTAACCCCACGGATTTTCACCAGTGGTAGTACCGCTGTGCTCAGCGGTAGTACCGCTCACCTGGTGCTACAAGTACCCCGAGGTAGTACCGCTCCTAGGGTTTGTGCTGGGCACGAGCCCCTGCAGCGGTAGTACCGTGCTCTGGGTACTACTGTCAGTTACAGCGGTAGTACCGCTGCAGCTGGCGGTAGTACCACTAGCCAGGTTCTTCCTTCCGCCAAGAGATCAAAGAGATTAAAGTTTTCGGAGCAGAAATTGTCTAAAGGGGGGAAACATGAGGCTTGGGATAAGAACTCAAACTGAGATGATACTACACACTCAAACTTTTGCAAGGAATACAAAACTCGAATAAGGAAAAGAGATAGTTTGTTTCCCAAACAACAACAAAGACTCACAAAACACAAAGACAGAAGGAAAAAACAACGAAACACACCACATAAGAACCAAACAAGAACCAACTCTTCAAGAGAAGAGGTTGGTGGCCTAAGCCACTATGTAAGAGAATATGGTATGTCACCGCGAAGATATATCTTGGGTACATTGCCAATTCTCGACATTGAAGCTCACAATTCAACATTAGAAAAGGAGAGATAACAATGAATTTTTGCTTTGGGCATAATGGAGGGAGGGAGAACCCAATGTGTTAGGATAACACTCCCCCTATGTCCATGCCTACACCTAAACCCAAACACGTTTCAACTATAGGGGTGTGTGCAAGATCCTCAAGTCAAACTCCTAGAATCAATGATGTTTAGTTCATTCCTCAAGAACATGAATCTTGCATTGCCGAGTGGCTTCACGAAGATATCCGCGAGATTGTCCTTGGTGGGCACATATGCGAGAGCAATATCACCTCTTGCCACATGGTAACGGATGAAATGATGACGAATCTCAATATGCTTCGTTCTTTTGTGTTGCATGGGGTTGTAGGCGATCTTGATGGCACTTTCATTGTCACACATGAGAGGCACCTTATCCAAATGAACGTCATACTCTTTGAGGGTTTGCCTCATCCATAGCAATTGGGTGCAAGCACTTGCGGCGGCCACGTACTCTGCTTCGGCGGTGGAGAGAGATATGCAATTTTGCTTCTTGGAAGACCAACTCACCAAAGACCTACCAGGGAATTGGCAAGCCCCGGAAGTGGACTTCCTATCATCTTGATCACCGGCCCAATCGGAATCCGTGTAGCCCTTGAGAGATAATTGTGCCCCCTTTGGGTACCACAAACCAAATCTTGAGGTATGAACCAAATACCGAAAGATCCTATGGACCGCCACTAAGTGGCTTTCCTTAGGAGCCGTTTGATACCTTGCACACACACCTACACTCAAAACGATATCGGGCCTAGATGCACAAAAATAGAGCAAAGAACCAATCATAGAACGATACAACTTTTGGTCCATATCTTTACCATCCGGGTTGCGCTTGAGGTGGCACTTGACTTGCATAGGGGATGGCTTTATTTTTGCATCTTGGAAATTAAACCTCTTGAGCATGTCTTGGTTATACTTGGCTTGAGAAATGAAAGTCACACGACCCAATTGCTTGATCTCAAAGCCAAGGAATAATTTAAGTTCTCCCATCATGGACATCTCAAACCTGTCAGTCATAAGCTTTGAGAACTCATTATTGAAAGCTTGGTTAGTTGAGCCAAAAATAATATCGTCCACATAGAGTTGGCATATGAAAAGCTCTCCCTTTACCATCTTTTTGAAGAGAGTGGGGTCTATCTTCCCAACTTCAAAGCCACGGTCATCCAATAACTCTCTAAGGTGTTCATACCATGCACGTGGTGCTTGTTTAAGTCCATAGAGCGTCTTCTCGAGCTTGTAGACATGGTTAGGGAAGTTGAAGTTCTCGAACCCCAGAGTTTTCTTAACATATACCTCCTCTTTGAGTGGACCATTCAAGAAAGCACTTTTTACATCCATTTGTTGCAATTTGAAATTATGCGAAGATGCATATGCAAGAAGGATACGGATGGACTCAAGGCGAGCCACGGGAGCATAGGTTTCATCAAAGTCAATGCTTTCAACTTGAGTGTAACATTGAGCCACCAATCTTGCCTTGTTCCTTATAACAATGTCATGCTCATCTTGCTTGTTGTTGAATATCCACTTAGTGCCAGTAACATTGTGACAATCTTTGGGCTTCTCAACTAATTTCCAAACCTTGTTGCGCTCAAAGTTATTGAGCTCATCATGCATAGCTTCAACCCAATCGGAGTCCTCAAGAGCTTCAAACACTTTCTTTGGTTCCACCATAGATATGTGAGCTTGATGCTCACCAAAATTAGCCAATTTCCTTCTTGTGGATCTTCTAGCTTGAATATCTTCCAACACGTTGTTGTCTTGGGCATCAATATGCTTCAAAGCTCATATTATCCTTTTAGCATACGGGCTTCGATCTCCTCATTATTGCGAGGAGGAATCACTTGATCATCTTGATCATTTGGGTCCCAGTCATGACCAACTTGGCCTTGATCATCATCATCAACAACTTCAACATTTGCTTCAACTTGAGGAGAAGAGGATCAGGATGGTTGATCTTGTCCTTGACCTTGACTAGCATGAATGATAGGAGTGGTTGCATCTTGCGTAGTAACTTGGTCAATGAGAGGAGGGTCTTCAACATGTTCTTGGTTAGGTGCAACACTTGGATAATTGGCTTGTTCTTCTATTGCAGAGGACGGCTCCACTTGGATAGAGCATAGTCCTTCTCGAGTCGCCATAAGGTGTCCCTCAATGGGGCGAAAAATCCCACACCCATCCTTCCTATGGCTTCTTGAGGTATTTCAACATCTACATTAGAAACATGAAATTGCGCCACTTGGGAGCCATCATTTTCCTCGAAAACCACACTACAAGATTCTATGAAAATCCGTGAGGCTTTGTCAAAGACTCTATAAGTGTGGGATTCGGCACCGTAACCAACAAATATACCCTCAGTAGTTTTGGATTGAAATTTAGACAACCTAACACCCTTGATCAAATAGAAGCACTTATAACCGAATACACGGAAGTAGGAGACGTTGGGCTTGTTGCCGGTGAGGATCTAATATGGAGTCTTGTCCAAGCCCTTGCGGATGTAGAGGCGGTTGGAGGAGTGGCATGCGGTGGATATGGCCTCGGCCCATAAATATTGGGGAGAAGAATACTCCGCCAACATGGTCCTTGCCATATCCAAGAGAGTGCGATTCTTCCTTTCAGCAACACCATTTTGTTGAGGAGTGTAAGTGGAGTAGTATTGATGACGAATACCCTCATCACTAAGGAATTCATTCAAAGTGTAGTTCTTGAACTTCGAGCCATTGTCACTCCTAATAGCCATGATTTGCACATTTTGTTGATGTTGCACTTGGTTGGAGAAGTCGATGATGGTTTGTTGAGTCTCACTCTTGAACTTCAAGAAATAAACCCAAGTGTATCTTGAATAATCATCGACAATTACCAAGAAATAATTCTTGCCACCAAGACTTGCCTCGGGCACGGCACCAAAGAGATCAACATGGAGAAGCTCCAAGATTCTCTTTGAATGAAATAATAGTCTTGGCCTTGTGCAGAATATCATGCATCTCTCCTTCAACACACGACCTACAAACGCGATCTTTGAAAAAGGAAACATTTTCTTTTAGTCCGAGAATAAGCCACCTTTGTGAAGACTTTGCAAAGTTCTCATGTTGACATGGGATAAGCAGTGATGCCACAACCACCCCACGTCCGCATTTCCAAAGAGACACATTGATTAAGACTTGGTAGACTTCGAAAAGTCCACCACGAACAACTCATTTTCAACATGTCCCACGTATGTGACGTATAGAGTCTTGCTCCTCAAAAGGACCACAATATCTTCATCAAAGAAGACGGAGAAACCCATCTTCCCAAGAGAACGAACCGAAAGTAAATTGAAACCAAGAGATTCAACAAGCATGACGTTCACGATAGTAATATCGGGAGCAATCACAACCTTGACAAACCCCGATACCTTAGACGAGGACAAGTCTCCATAAGTGACGGTTTCTTGGATATAATTTGGGCGCAACTCCGTCACAAGTTCGTTGCTTCCGGTCATATGACTAGTGCATCCACTATCAATTATCCATTTAGACCCACAGGAAGCATAGTCATGCAAGAGATCATTGACTAGAGGTAGGACCCGAGGAGGGTCCCTTCATGTTAGCAACAAGGGTCTTTGGAACCCAAATGCTATAGTCAATGTAACCCTCAATAGGACCAACATATTTAGCTTACACAACACCATAATAATCAACATATAAGAAATGGTGTGGATTGTTAGTTCCCGCGGAGATGCTACGAGTAGTGTTGTCCCTCATGACACTACTACTTGAAGCAACATTGTTTGCTTGTGCGGGAGTGCTACGAGTAGTGTTGTCCCTAATGACAATACCACCCGAAGCACCATTGTTGGACTTCTTCTTGCTCTTCTTCTTCTTATTCTTCTTCTTGGCAACATAGCCAAAACCTTGCTTGCCCACTTGTGGTCTTGGAGCACTCAATTGTGGTCTAGCAACAACCACATGAGGTCTAGGGGAAACCACTTGTGGGGTAGAGACCACAACCTTCTCAACTTGAGGGCCTTTGCCCTTGAGCCTTGCTAGCTCATCCTTTAACCTAGCATTTTCCTTAATAATATTTGCATGATCACAAGAAGAAGTAGAGGTGCTAGGGTTGTTAAGTTGATTAAGTCGAGTTTGAAGTTGTTCGTGCAACTCTTTGAGGGAAGAGTGTTGACTCTCCAAAGCTTTGTGAGCCTTGGTTAGCTTTTCAAACTCCTCGGTTAGTTTACCATGACCAACACCAAACTCAATCTTATCCTTTTTTTAGACTTTTTATATTTAGCAATTGCAAGGTCACGTTCACTTCAAACTCCTCGGTTAGTTTACCATGACCAACACCAAACTCAACCTTATCCTTTTCAGCCTTTTTATATTTAGCAATTGCAAGGTCACGTTCCTTAGTGATATTAGAAAAAGGTTCATTATGTGACTCTTCGATATATTCGAGTTCCTCCTCAAGAGAAACTCTACCATCATGCTCTTCCTCAGGAGTCATAGAGAGGGATGCTATCTCATCCGCATCCCTTCTTTCAACCTCACATTTCTTCTCAAGAGCTTCATGGGCCTCTCCCAATTGGCTCATGAGATGATCAAAGTACTTCTTGGTATCCCCTTATATGTTAGACATAAAACGTTCCAAAGAGAGAATTCCATCTTCTACTCTAAGACTAGCATGATTTTCTAGTTCACTTGGGGTCTTAGAGTTGGGAGAAGGTGATACCTCCGAGACCTTAGCCATGAAGCACTTGGCATTTGGGTGAGGATGATTCTCATTGGGGGATTCAAAGAGAGATGAAGATTGTCGGATATATACCAAATAGGGGTATAGAAGATGGTAGATAAAGTGCCGGATTACCAGGGTGGCCTAAGTGGTAGTGGGCTCAGGTCCATTAGGCCGCCCAGTAACCTGACGCACAGAAGCTGGATTCTAGAAGAACCCGGATCACGGCCCAGGCGATCTGGCTTGGAGGAGAAGACGGATTCCTTGCTTTCCAAGTTACGAGTTACCGTAGTCCTCTAGGTTTCCTATTCTGTAAGCCCTAATCCGGCTATTATATAAAGCCGAACGGGAGATAGATTAAACAAGAAACGAATAACAGAGAAGCTCTACGCCAACTCGCCGAGAAGCTCATCCTCGTCGAGTAGCTTAGATCTAAAACCTCACATTGTAAACCTGTTTACGGGCTTTAGTCCCGATTAGTGAGAAGTGCAGGAGTAGGCACGTCGTACTGTCGCGACGTACCGAACCTGGGTAAATCCTGTGTTCTGTGTTTACTACGCGATCCCGTTACCCCACGTCTCTACCGTAGTCTCATGGCACCCCCGTCTACGAAAACTACTACGATGTCTCGACAGTTGGCGCCCACCGTGGGGCAAACGACGTCAGGCGTGAAGTTCCGATCTGGGATACTTGGCGGAATCGGAAGATCAATCACTGTCGGAAGCTTGGAGTTCGACAACGACGTCGGGCGCTTCCTCGACAACGGATCCTACATACCGGCGCAAAACCACCTGGTAAGTGCCTGCGTGTTACCGATAGGATCTGCTAACATCTTTATCGGACTGACTGCAGAAGCAATGGGGTTTTGCGGTGGAAGCAAATTTATCCCACCCGCCCTATACCCAGTCGAAGATGACTATGATACCGGATTCTGCTCAGATCGCCGACAAAAAAGTGACTTACACTTCATCGGCATGGTGCAGTCCGCAGTCGCCGAAAACACGGATGACGGAAATCCCGTGCAAGAGGCAGACAACAAATACACCCGTCGCAGAGACGGAAGATCCGATACCCGTCACAGAGACGGAAGACCCCACATCCACGGATGTGGAAGATCCGACATTCGTCGACAAGACGACGAACTCGGAAGCCGACTCAGTTTTAGCCGCTATCGAGGCAAGACTAGAGTCGGAAACCGGATCGGACGATTTCGATTCCGAAGATGAGGACGACTTTGAGAAGAAAGTTAAGTCCTTTCAAGAGGGATTACATGAAGTGCTAATGGCAAAACCGGCTGATACCACGGACACCGGCAGCCAGGAAAGCCCTAAAACCCCTCCGCCAGAGGAAGAGAGAGAAGACGGAGAAACTTCTCCGGTATTCCCCAATGTCAAGGAGATGACAGAAGATGAACCTGTCAAAAAACCTCCCTCTTCCAAGAAAAAGCACCGTGCTGCTAAGAAACTCCAATACAAAATCCGGAAGAAAAAATCAGCTGATCTCGCTGATGAAAACCTGGAAGTAGGAGATGCTAGCAGAACAAAGCCTGTGGAGAAGAAATCCAAAGAAATCACTGCTCCGCCAATGACGGAACAGGAAGAGCAAGAACTATTGCAAACACCAGTGGGACCAGATGAACCCCCTGAGATGCTGGAAGCCAGGAGACAAGCTTTCCAACGGCAACAGCAACATCTACTCAGATCTCGGCAACATCTCCAACAAACCCATAATGACATCAAGGTCATGAAGGAAGAAATAGAGGAGTACGAGAGAAAGAATAGATCCGCGTTAAAACCTACTAGGTTACCCGGAATCGCAAGACCGGAAGAACTGCCGCCAAAAGAAAGGTTCCATAACCCATCTTGGCAAAAGCAGGTAAACGGCAAAGATGCCAAGGGCGAACCAATATACAAGACCGCAGCAGAAAACGCGGAAGCAGCGTTCGCGATTCTTAACAACGATCTGTACTCCAACGGGGAAAAACTCCAAGGGGTGTATGCTTTCCTAGGAAAAGCATTGCAACAACAACAGCGCGCCCAAGAGCGATCAGGGAGGCTGCACGATAACTCCGCCCTATGCAAAACAGCTACTTGCGCTGCTGGAGCACCTGGACCGGAAGAACCCGGGGATTCAGACAACTCAAAAGATAAAAAAGAGGATCCGAGAAAAGACAAGAAAAACCCCGACAACCGGGATGCATCGTCTAGGACCGGATCCCATCTCCCGAAAGATGGACATAAACCCCATGAGCGGGAAGGCAAAAACCGGAACGACGGCAAAATAATGCCACCCCCGAGAAACCCAGCTGAGAAAGCTGGAAGATACGATATACCTCACAGGCGTGAGAGATCCCGGACACCTCCTAAGGACAAAGAAAGGCACAGGAGCAGAACTCCGCCTAATCCAAAAGGGCGTGACCACGGAAGAGACAGAAATAACCCCGGAAAAGCGCGTTCGCGCAACAATGGAAGAGAAAGGAGCAGATCCCCTTCTGTCCATTCAGCCGGAAGATATTCTGCACACATTGACAGAGCAGAAAAGGATGATCTATACTTTGGTCCTAAGTGTTTTACTGACAGGATCCGAAGAATAACGCTGCATTCTGGCTTTTCCAAGGTCGGTCCAACGTACCAGAAATACACCAGCAGCACAAACCCGGATACCTGGCTCTCGGATTACTATACAGCCGTCCAGATCAACAATGGGACAGACTTGGAAGCTGTCAAATTTCTCCCCCTAATGTTGCTGGACGGAGCCAGAGATTGGATCAATGGATTACCATCAAGAACTGTCGACAGCTGGGACGATATGGCTAGAGTATTCACTCAGCATTTCCGGGGAACGTACAAACGCCCGAACAGCATCAACCAGCTAAACCGTTGCACGCAATTTGAGGATGAACCATACGTGGATTTCATCTCCAGATGGACAGCAATGAAGAATAGTTGCTCTGGAGTAACTGACGTACAAGCAATGCATGCTTTCGTCAATGGCCTAAAACCCGGACTCGTACCGTTCATGGTTGGTTCCAAAAAGCACAAAGATCTCGGATCTATGCTTACAACCGCCAATGAGCACGCTGCAGCCGAAGATGACATCAGAGCAAGAGGAGGCAATATCGAATCACTGATACTTGCCAAGAAAACCCCTCGTTCTGACAAAAAAGGAACTCCAGAAACAACGACGAAACCCAAAGAGGTCAACATAGCCTTTGGAGGAGAAAAGGGAAACAAGTGGAAAGGACGCAAACCAGATCCAATCAACTACACTCCAGAGGAGTGGGAGAGGATTAAGTCGGAACCTTGTGTTCACCACTCGCAATTTGGGAAACCCACCCATACAAACGCGCAATGCCGGCTGAATAAGCACATGAAAGGCAGTGCAGGAGCCGGAAGTAAGGGGAAGGGTTCCAAAAGGAAACCCGCCAAACAAAAGCCACAAGCTGACAAAGAAGACAGTGAATCGGACACTGACGAAAAAATCCAGGAACAACAGCGAAAGGGCGAACCCAAATTTCCGAGAGTTGATGGAGAAGCAATGCTAACTTTCTTAGCAACCCCGTCAGCAAAGGTGGCCAAAAGAACACTTCGAGAAATAAACGCGGTTGTTCCGGCAACCCCGAAATTCTTGAAGTACTCCAACACACCGATAATCTGGGATCAGTCTGATCATCCCGGAAATATCCCTGAACCCGGCACACAAGCTCTTGTTGTAAGCCCTATTGTTCAAAACACTAGGCTAAGAAGAGTGCTGATGGATGGAGGATCCAGCATTAATATAATGTACCTGGATACACTGAAGCATCTGAAGATTTCCGAGTCTCAGCTCAACTACAGCAACATACGCTTCCATGGCATTGTTCCTGGCAGGCAAGCACGATCCTTAGGAGAAATTTCCATAAATGTCACCTTCGGAGATAAAGATCACTTCCGGCAGGAAAAAGTATCCTTCGAAGTAGTGCCGTTCGAAAGCGTGTATCACGCAATACTCGGACGTCCAGCTTTCGCCAAATTCATGGCAAGATCTTGTTATATCTATAACAAGCTGAAGATGCCAGGACCCAAGGGAGGAGTAATCACTGTAGCCGGTGATTTCAAACTGGCAAACGAGTTGGAGAAAGAAAACGCCCTTTGCGCTCAGAGAGTCATAGCAAAGGAAGAACTGAAGGAATTAGCCAAGGAGGTATCGCCGTCAGAAATGCCGGCAGGAAAAGAAACCCGGAAGCCAACAGACAGCTTCAAGGCGTCCGAGAATACAAGACAGGTAATCCTAGATCCCAAAGATCCGACAAAATTTGTCGTCGTAGGGACTGGGATGACTAACAAATAGGAAGGCGAGCTCATCAAGTTCCTCCGTGAGAACTGGGATATTTTTGCCTGGTGTCCAGCTGACATGCCAGGTGTACCCAGGGAACTTGCTGAGCACCAACTCAAGGTTATTCCTGGATCAAAACCCGTCAAACAAGGTCTCCGTCGATTTGACGGAAGAAGACGGAAGGCTATTGGCAAGGAAATTATCCGGCTTTTAGCAGCGGATTTCATCAAGGAAGTAATCCATACTGACTGGTCCGCAAATCCGGTATTAGTACCGAAGAAAGACACTACTGCTCTTAGAATGTGTATAGATTACACAGGTTTGAACAAGTTGTGTCCGAAAGATAGGTTCGCGCTACCGCGAATCGATCAAATAATAGACGCCACTGCAGGCTCTGAACTTTTATGATTTTTGGATGCATACTCCGGGTACCACCAAATACGCATGAAAAGGAAGATCAAATCAAGACTTCTTTTATAACCCCGTACGGGACGTACTATTATGTAACCATGCCGTTCGGCTTGAAGAACGCAGGAGCAACCTACCAGCGTTGCATGCAACGTTGTTTGCATAGGCAGATTGGCAAAAATGTCCATGTTTACGTGGACGATATTGCTGTCGTAACCAAGGAAAAAGATACACTCCTTGAGGATTTGCGAGAAACTTTCGAAAACTTGCGCACCTACAAGATGAAGTTGAATCCATCTAAGTGCGTATTCGGGGTTCCCTCAGGAAAACTTCTGGGTTTCATCGTTTCTCACAGAGGAATAGAAGTTAACCCGGAAAAGATCAAGGCAATCTTGAAAATCACAAAACCTACCTGCGTCAAAGATGTCCAAAGATTGACGGGTTCTGCCGCAGCCGTCAGCAGATTTATTAGTCGGCTAGAGGATAAAGCCTTACCACTCTACAAACTGCTGAAAAAATCCGACAAAGTCAAGCGGATTACGAAAGCCTGGAAACGTCTAGCAAGTTATGTCCCTTTCCGTACTAAGTTCAATTCTATGTAAACATCTTTTGAGATCATGAAATAAAGTTGTCGGAATTCTGGTATCCATGTTTTTACAAGTTTATTACAGTACAAAGCATGGTTCCACCTTCTCTATTTCCCAATGATCTTGCAAAACATTCAATGTTAACCCGAATTGTGCCTGCGTGCTCGGTGTTTAAAAGCTGAATGATTTTTCAGCCTGTTAACGGCTAAAGGAAACTTGAATTGCCTGCGTGCCCAGGTTTCGTTCAAAAAATTCCTTGTTTCTCTAAGTACTATCTGATCGCATATGTGTTGGGTTACTGGAGCTAGTTAGTAAAAATGCCTTTAGCATGATCCATGTTTCCGAGTCTAAACTGATTGGTTACACCCAGTTACTCGGCATGATGATTCATATTGCTACTTGAGCCATTTCAAACACTAAGGACAGTTAAAACATATAAGCCAGAGAACTTAGAAGATAAAGGAATAATAAAATTCGAAAAACTTGCAAAGAATTTTATAATTAAGACTGCAAAAGGCGGAGTTTTCATTAATACAAATAGAAGCATTACAATTCGAATTACATTATAAAAGTGCAGTAATACTCCTATTGTCTATTTTTTGCTACCCAGGTTTAAGGAAACCCTTCAAGCATCTGATTCCTCCTCGCTGCTGTTGTCCTGGGGGGCTTCAGGAACTTCTTCCTCCGGGTAATTAATGGAGAGATTCACCATGGAAGCAACCTGGGTAGCGTGGCCTTTGATTGCATCAAAGATCGCATTTCGTTGGGCTTCCGTGTATCCTTGAGGGACACCGGTGGCCACGCGCCAGGATTTTGCACCAGGGTAGTGCATACGCATTAAGCCAAGTGCCATGCGTGCACCACCCCGTGCAGCGGAGCGAAGGAAGGATTCCCTGGACTCCGCCACCTCCATGATAGAACCCGGAAGTTTTTCAACTTCCGAGAACTCCCCAGTCTTGGAGGGAAGAAACTTGTTGATCAGTTGCATGCAAGCAACCCTGATCGAAGTCCAGGTCTTTTCAAAAACTCGGATTCTTTCAATCCGAGAAAGATCTGCATTATCTCCTTTTTGGTAGCCAAAACCAACCAAAAAAGGTTAAGTACCAAAAAGGAAGAAAAAATACAAACTGAATGGTAAATGTATACTTAAACTTACCAACAAGTTTGTCGATCTCGGAAGTTTCCTCCTCACGCAAGCTCAGAGCAGCTTCCAGGCGTTCAATGGTGGCCCGGTCTTTCTCCGCTTGGGCGGAAGCCTGGGATTGAGAAACCCTAAGTGCTAAGTTGTTGGCTTCCAGATTTTCTTGTGCTTTCACAAGATCCTTGTGAAGCTCAACATTCTCCTTGCGGAGATATTCGACATTGCCAGAATCTTCAGCTGCTTGTTTAGCCTGAGCCAAAGCAGCTGAAAAGAAAGGAAAAATCCGAGTTAATAATATTCCCGGAAAAAGTACTTAGACGAATATCTGAATAGGAGATTTCCAAGGAAAAATAATTACCTGTTGCTTCCGACAATGCGAGCTGAGATGAGGCCAGCTCCGCCTCTCTCTCCTCAAGAATGGAAATAAGATTCCTAACTTCCTTGTTCTTGATCGAGAGCTTGTTGAAAACCGCCACGTTAATGGCTTCGGCAGTTTGCTAGAACACGGCAAGGAAAAGAATAGTTAGAAAGCATTAAGGTAAAAAGCATGCATTTTATTTAATGCTTGGGGGCTAGAGATACATACCTGACTCATGCGTTGCAAACCTGCCAAGTTTTCAGTGAACTCCTTTGCGTACTCCGCAAAGAGAGTTCCGGCCATACTTAGACCGTCATTGATGTGCTTGAAGTCCTTGTCGAACTTGGGAATTTCTTCGTCGAAAGACCGAGAAGATTTTCCCGCGTCCGGAGCCGCCCTTTCCCTCGTGTCAGGTTCCGACACAACGGGATGGCTGGTCTCCAGTGGTTCGGTGGGGGGGGGGGGTGGCAGCGCGCTCTTCCGCCATTGAGGACGATGAGTCCAGAGGAATGGCAGAAGAAGGATGGGCGCCTCGGCTGGACACGGTCTTGTGTCTTTTCAGCTTCTTCGGCTTCAGGATGGAAGGAGCTAGGCTAAAAAACCAGAAACCCGGAAAATGTTAACTTTCCGAAGACGAAAGAAAAACTTCGACAAGTAACAAAATAACCCGGATGAACTAACCTGGAAGTGGCGACGGGAACTCCGTCAAGGTTGATAACTTCCTCAGAGGAAGGAATCTTCTTTCGCTTGCGCCCACCTGTAGCAGCGGTGCGAAGCGCGTCCAGCTCAGCCTCGGAGGCCAACTCCGAGTCTGGAAGTTCAGTAATCTATTAAAAAGAAAATCAGAGTTATGAGCGAGAAAATCCGAGAAAGAATGATAAAATTCTACCCAAATGACGGAAACATACCTTGGGAGCCGGATTGTCGGCCGTATACATTGGCCGACTCGCTTCATATTGGTCGCGTGATGCGACCAACTGATTGATGCGCCGTCTAAGCTCCTTTGCGGGCCAATCTTTGATGGTTGTCCGCATTGGGTCCTTGGCTCCCGTGTAGTCGCAAAGAAGGCGACCACCGTGGTTGGCCAACGGCTGAATCCGTCTATTCAACCAGCAAAAGACCGTGTCCATGCCGGTCAAAGGTGGAGTGGAGGAGGTGAGTTTAGCGATGCGCCGCTTGATCCTTAGAAGATCAGGCGGCAGAACCTGGACGGCTTCCGTTCCCCAGTTATCTTGGGGAATAGCCGCAGAGTTCGAGAAAGGAGGAACCCCGATAGCCTTTGTCGGAAAAGGCACATCGGGGTGGTAAAAGAAGGAACCCGTCCAAAATTTGACGGATTCCGACGTCTTGATCTTGGGGAACCAATCTTCTCTGAATCTCCGAAGAGTAAAAGAGATGGTTCCGCAAGTCGGGAGTGCGCCCTCCGAAGATTTACGCTTAACCCCGAAACAATACGTCCAAAAGTCTAACCTAGGTTCTAAGCCTAAGTAACCTTCGAACAAAGCCTAGAAGCCGGCCATGTAGAGGATGGAATTGGGTGGCAGGTTGTGGGGCTGGATGTTGTAATGGGAAAGAACTTGGAGGAAGAAGGCGGAAGGTGGAAGGCCCATACCTCGAAGGAGATGGGAGGAGAGAAGAACTCTTTCGCCGTCTTTCGGCATTGGTTCGTCCTCGTCCTCAGGGAGACGCCATTTCCCCTGAAGCACCAGTCCCTCCTTTTCCATGTTTGGAAGGAGAGCCGGGGGAATGCTGCAGGCAATCCAGTTGCCTGCAGATTCCGCCTCTTCATCCGCTCCGGCGGCGGCGGCGGCAGCTTCCGCGGCGGCGAGCTCGTCACTGACGAGCTGGATCTTCTCCTCCGCCGTTTCAGGAGCAAACGGCGGGGAAGCGGCGGAGCTCGCGCCCGCAACGTCCGCGGCGGCGGAAAGGTTTTCTCCGCCCGCCGCGGAGGCCGCGGTTTTCTCCGGCTCGTCGCCGGTGTGCTTGGGTGACCCCAACTGTGGATCCAGGTCGCCGATGAGGTCGTCGATGGCGGCGCGAGTGGGCGAGGACGGAGAGGCTGCCATTTCTGGGCGGCGCGTTGCGTTCCGGCGTGCTTTGAGGCTAGGTGCGCTCGGGGCAATGGTTCGCTCGAGGAGCTCGTTCGCGTCAATGGCGTGGACAGTGAGGAGTGCGGAAGATTTTCGATGAGGACGAGGATGGCTATTTATAGCTAGAAATCCGTCAAGATACGTGCCAACGGCTATTTGACCGTTGGATGTTTAACGCGTGTCGCTCGCCGGAAAATCCGGGAAATAAAACGACAGGGAAATAATGACTATCTCCTCGTTTCCCGTGAGAATCTGTCAGAGATATGTTGCAGGGTTTCCCGCGTGAAACCCAAACGACCCTTGCGTCAGCATGATTTAGGCGCTGACGTAAGGAGTTCCTTTTCCACGAAGGATCGTGAGAGAAAAGCCGGATTTTCAGGATTCCGAGTTTCATGTTACCATCTCTTTCAAAAGAAGAATAAGAAGAATCAAGACTGCTGAATCGATATTTCTCGGACAAAGTATATTTGGCGAAAGACGGAGAATCAGAGTTTTAATCCTTCTTGGGGGCTACTGTCGGATATATACCAAATAGGGGTATAGAAGATGGTAGATAAAGTGCCGGATTACCAGGGTGGCCTAAGTGGTAGTGGGCTCAGGTCCATTAGGCGGCCCAGTAACCTGACGCACAGAAGCTGGATTCTAGAAGAACCCGGATCACGGCCCATGCGATCTGACTTGGAGGAGAAGACGGATTCCTTGCTTTCCAAGTTACGAGTTACCGTAGTCCTCTAGGTTTCCTATTTTGTAAGCCCTAATCCGGCTATTATATAAAGCCGGACGGGAGATAGATTAAACAAGAAACGAATAACAGAGAAGCTCTACGCCAACTCGCCGAGAAGCTCATCCTCGTCGAGTAGCTTAGATCTAAACCCTCACATTGTAACCCTGTTTACGGGCTTTAGTCCCGATTAGTGAGAAGTGCAGGAGTAGGCACGTCGTACTGTCGCGACGTACCGAACCTGGGTAAATCCTGTGTTCTGTGTTTACTACGCGATCCCGTTACCCCCACGTCTCTACCGTAGTCTCATGGCACCCCCGTCTATGAAAACTACTACGATGTCTCGACAAAGATGATGGAGTAGAAGACATAGCAAGAGCGGCCACTTCACTTGTGGTTTCTTCTTCTTCATCACTTCTGAAATCATACTCCTCTTGAGTCACCACCACAAACTTGGTGGGGGACTTCTTGTTGAATGGTTTCTTCTTGAAGTGAGGTTTCTTGTAATCAACCTTGGAATTGTCCTTGCGAATGAGGTTGCCACCATGGAGTTCTCTATTTTCATAGGTACACTCCTCAATGAAATGGTGCTTATATTGACAATTGAAGCAATACCTCACTCGTTGAGTCCCTTCATTGCCATAGCGAGACTTGGTCTTCTCCCCAACATATACCTTGGCCTTGGGAGGATTCCTCCAAAACTTTTGCATGGTGAGAGCAATGATATCTTTGAACATGGGATCATATTCTTAATCCTTCAATGGAGCCAACTCCTCATGGCACTCTTCTTCATACTCAACCTCCCTTGACACAACCTTGGCCTTCAAAGCAACTGATGCTCCTTTGTGAATTCCTATGGCCCTAGCACGGTTGTCAAGAGTATTCTTGGTTTGCACTTGATAGGAGCACACCTCTTGCATAACTTGAGTTGAGGTCAACGAAGCAAAGTCATGTCTTCCTTGAATGCCCTTCAAGTCCGCAGGCTCAAATGGAATGAGAGCAATCATGTACTTCCTCTTGATCCAAGCATCATCAATGTACTTGGCACCAACATTTTGGAATGTGGTGGCAAGAGTCTTGAGCCTTCGGTACATGTCTTCATGGCTCTCTACATCATGCATATCGAACCCTTCGACCTCATTGCTCAAGGCATCATACCTATTCCTTTGCATGCTTTCATTGCCCACAAACATGATGACAAGAGCGTCCCATGTTTCCTTGGCGGTGAAATATTGTTGGAGATGAGGCATGTGGTTAGGACCCACGGCTTGTTGAAGAATAGACAAGGCAGTGTAGTTGAGTTGACAATCTATGGCATCTCTTCTTGTCAAGTTCTTGGGGTCATGAGGCATTTATCCATCACGAGTGACCCTCCAAAGTTCTATACAAGAAGAGTTCAAGTGAGTTTCCATGTAATATTGCCATTCACGAAAAGAGTAAGCATAAATTTTAGGTGGATCTCCTCTAGGAATTATATGAGGATGTGGGACGGGAGGATCGGGAGAATAATGTCCTTTGACAGAGTGATATTCTCCATCTCCACCCGTACCCTTATCGGTGGAGTTCTTAGCGGAAGAATTTGTAGATGGATCTCCATCATCCCCTTTCTCGGTGTCCTCCGGGACTTCGTACGGAGGAGGTGAAGTAGAGACTTCCGGTTCCTTGGGTTTCATTATTGCATCAAGAGTTGACGCATTTCATCGATTTTGTTCTCCATGGATGAGGTCAATGAATTTTTCAACTCATTGAGATCATCCATAGAGACATGCACCTCCGAACCGGCGGTCTCCGTCTCACCGACCATAATTAACTCTTAGGCGGTTAAGCCCGATATAAGAGCCGAGGCTCTGATACCAATTGAACGGATAGCTATGGCACCTAGAGGGGGGTGAATAGGTGCTACGACCAATTTTAATTTTTTTTTCGAGTTTAGGCTTGACACAAAGGTAAATTCTCTAGATAATGCAACTAAGGTGAATTTACCTATATGACAAGGATAACAACAGACACAATGCAAGCACAAGTAAAGGAGCAAGGGACCGAGATAACCGATATGAAGCATACGGAGACGCGATGTATTCCCGAGTTCCCCCTTGTTAAGGGAGTACGTCTCGTTGGAGGGGTGTGAGCTCGGCACGAAGGCCTACTCAATGCCACAAAGGCCTCACCCTATTATCCAATGAACCCCGCCACAAAGGCCTAGTCCACCTTCCACTATTGATCCCCTTTGAGACGGGAATCAAGTCCTTTACAAACAAGTTTGGGGCACACACCCACAACCAAATTGGGGGCTCCCAACAATCATCAATCACCAACAAGTGTAGCAATGGAGTCTAGGTTCTCCACAAGGAAACCCTAGACTAGATACCTCTAGAGAATGAGGGGGAAATGAAGATCGGCTCGGTGAAGATATAGATCGGGGTCTTCTCCTTCAATCCTCCAAGTATCAACGAGTTTGGGTGGAGGGATTGGGAGAAATCTAGCTTTTGGAGGCTCAATAAATGCTTGTCTTCAATGCTGGTTCGAGCAACCTTTTGGAGAAGAAGGGGATGGGGTATTTATAGCCCCCTCCCCAAATCTAGCCGTTTGACCCTTTTTTGTGCCTGGCGGTACTGCCGCTGGTGTCAGCGGTACTACCGCCACCTAGGAACCAACGCGGTACTGCAGTGTCCCAGATACAGGGTGCAAGCAGTACACCCGCGGAAGTACCGTGGTACTTCCAGTAGCGGTACTACCGCTAGTGTCCACCGGTACTACCGCTGGCCACCTATTCGAAATAATCAAAGTGGCTGGCGGTAGTACTAGGACACTACCGCTCTAGTACCGTGATCATTACTGCGAGAAAAATCCCTCTCGCGGTACTTTGACCGGTACTACCGTGTCCTGGAAGGAACGGTACTACCGCTGACGGTAGCGGTACTACCACCAGGAGAGACTTTGCTCCTCGACCAACTAAGTCACAGCGGTACTACTATACCAGCACCGCTGAAGTACCGCTAGATGCAGTAGCCAAAATCACTTTGGCGGTACTTGGCGCGGTACAACCGCTTGCTGGGTAGAGCGGTACTATCGCTGAAGCACCCGGTACTACCGCTGGACTGAGTTAATTTTGGTGGCAATGTCTTTCAACACTCTTCCCTTTTGCGTCGAGATGATATTTTCTGAAATAACTTAGACGCACTGTTAGATACTTAATAGTGTTGTTATCAACTCCAAAACCTAAGAGAGATCCAAATGCAAATGCACTTTCAGCTACGCCGACGACAATGTCGAGGGCTTGGGTCTGGTGCATTGGGAGGGTGATGCTTGGTTTCGGCTCAGGTTTTCTTTCATGTCGAGGCTAGCAAATGTACAAGTTGAAGGTTTTCACCCATAGAAGCTTGCTCTTTTCATTAGTGGTTAGTAGCGGAGGAGCAGTCTTAACAACAATAACCTTACGCTCAGGGCCGTCATTCCCAACATCACCAAGGTGTGGCGTATTCATGCTTCCTCCCTCCCAGCCCTAGGCCACTGACTAATTTGTTTTGGAGTATCTGTATCAGAGTACCTCTATTGCTTGTACTCCTATCTCAAGTGCTCCATTAAGAGTAGCAAGTGCTTGCATTATTAGCAAGTTCTTGCATAGATAAATTTCTCTCTTCTCATGTCTCTTATAAAATTCTCTCTTCTCCTATCTCATCATGCAAGTGCTTGCTTCCTCTCTCTGCCTGTTACATACTCCTTCAGTAGGCTTTCCTTGCAAGTATTGGTTGCAATATTGGAAGTGAGTAGCAGTAACAAGTATCGCATCCAATACATGCCTGCAAGTATTGGTTACCAACACAACATATTCTCATACACACAATATAGAGTGGCAGTGGCACATCTTCCTTGCAAGTGCATAAATAAATAAATTCCTTAAAGTGGCATACATTACATACAACATATTCTCATACACACAGGCACACAACATATTCTCATACACACAAACACACGACAAATTCTCATACATCTAGGCCTAGAAATTGTAAGGCATTGTCATAAAATTCATGAGGACATTGGAGCCTTAAAGGTAGCAGATTTTTCTTTTCTAGTTTGTCTTTGCCAATATAGGGAATTTTATACCCATTTCCTCCTAAATGATCCTCAACTTGAATCATGCATGTTTGTAGACTCAAGAAAATCCTGTTCATCTTAGATGGTTCGTAGGCATCAAATTCCGCGAGCACGCCTTTGATAAAATCTTATAAAGTTTTAGCGCTTAGACAATCTATTAGAGATTGTAATGATCTGAAAAAACCTAGATCAAGCACATTCATATCTACGCTATTAGTTGGTTGTTGCGTCAGTTTTATGTCCAATCCTTTACTGGCCATAACTTCTACGAATTCTGGGTCATTTGGCAAAATGTGTGGCCGTGCATTGTCTCGTTGGATGAAAATTGCTTTTACTGCATCTTCTTGGGACCAAACAGCTTGTATTGCAGGCAATAGTATATCTCATCACTTCTCTGGTTACGACCAAATTCTTGGTTTCCATTGTTCCTTTTTCCCTATTTGCACTCCTCCTTTGTGCTGGAACCTCTTACACAAATGGCCACATGCCTATCTTTCCAGAAAATGTCATTTTCTCTATATGGTCATATCTCGGTCTAGCAACCGCAGTGAGGAACATAACTTTGCCAGGTATAGGTCTTTTAGGATCTTATTCGTCAGGAAGCAAGTAGTATGTCCTGTTATTCTGGGTGAGGTAGAACCACTTTTCATCGGCATGCACAAACCTGTACATATCCCAGAAAAGTGGGCTTGCATTTCCTGCTGTAGTACTCTCATCGATCATCGATACTGAAAACTGCACTCTGGTTTTTCTATTCTTTTCTTTTATTACAGGATTTAGGGCATTTGAGTGCTTCCGGATCAGGTTGAGTTGGACATTTCTGTATAATGTTATAGGTTTGACTCCCAACTGCCAAGCAAGGGACCTAATGGTTGACCTCCTATCAGAGGCGACGCTAGGGGTAATCTCGGGTCTTCATATGAATACCCATATTTTTTACAAAACAGTGTTGATTTTTGGCAAAATAGTGATAACTTTTAAAAAACATGAATGATTTTGACAAAATGGATACACATTAATACCCAGTTACATATTCCTAGAGCCGCCACTGCCTCCTGTTTAGTGGGATACTAGGAATTAGTGAAAAATCAATGTCTACTGGCTTTCTTCCACATCTCCCCTTTCTTTTGCTTGAAACATCCACAGGCAAACCTCTTTCAATTTGTTTCATTGCCTTTTTCCAAATCCTATGTATAACTTGAATGTCTTGCTGAAAAAAATCTACTATGTTTTTCTTATCATTTTTCCTGAATTTCCTAACATTGCTCATACAAAGTGCGTGCATAGCTACATAAGCTTCATATTTCTGAGTGTCACCGAGTGTTATTTGTCCTCTTTTGGTGTTCACACCTAAAATAAGAAATAAAACAAAAAACAAATTAAATGTTGCTACGAAAATTGAACTTGCTAGGAAATTTCTTGCTAGGAGTAGGAAACTTGCATGAAAAATTATTGTTGTTATATGCCCAGATAATATGACCATGAACTTGCACATTGCTAGTAGGGATAAATTCACAATAAATAGGAGTACAACGGTAGTGCTCACCGCCTGCATGTTGACCGGGATCGACACCCTCTTCTTCCATATTGATATTACCATCTTGGTCGACATGGGCTCCTCCTGGTAAGCATGTACTACATACTAGTTTACTTTCTGTTTTACTCCAATAAAACTGAAAATCTCAGCATGGAATAGAAATAGGAGTAGTGCTTAGCATGGATTTTCTCTGCCAGGTAGAAAATCTTTTGATGTAGAGTACATTTGATGAAAATAAAAATGGAAATCCTGAAACTTAGTTTAATTCAGTACATGTTTCAGTACTTCTTAAAATTTTATAAGAGCTAACTTAGTGATTTCTTCCGAGTCATTTGCTCCAAGTTATGTACAACAAGTGTGATCTGCTGGCCTTTGCCCTAGAACAAATAAGATACTTTATGCTTATATGTGTTGTTGGATGCCGCACATCAACATAAGATACTTTTATGTCTCTTGAAATTTACTCCAACTTGCAAATGTTGAGGAGTAACCGTAAATGTGCCTGCATCTTCATCGACTTCATATACTTCATCTTGATCAATTTCAGGTTCTCCATGTTGATCTACTCCAGGTCCTGCACAGTGGCGGAGCTGGTATAGAAGAGTTGGGTTCAATCTTCATCCATTTTATGTCCATCTTCTGCAGGTGGAGTGCAGTTCAGGTACAGGAGGACCATGTTCTCCATGCAGCGCTACTGAACGAGGTGTTGTTGTTGCTGCTGCTATTGAGGTTTGGGAACTTGTAGAGAGGAGAGGACAAGCAGCCGTGATGATGCCCAATTCCTTGTGGATGGCACTTGCAGGGAGGAGAGGAGAAGCAGCCGTGATGTCGTGATGATGTCCAGTTGATGTTGTGATGATGTCCAGTTCCTTGTGGCTGGCACTTGCAGGGAAGAGAGGAGAAGCAGTCGTGATGTCGTGATGATGTCCAGTTCCTTGTGGCTGGCACTTGCCGGGAGGAGAGGAGAAGCAGCTGTGGAGATCTCAGTGCTCCCTCATGAAGCTCCTTATGGCGAGCTCCCGACGGAGATGGTGGTGATGGAGCTCCTGATGTATAGATGATGAAGCTCCTGATAGCGATGGATATAGAATATGGTGAGCTCCTGATGGCGACGATGGTGAATGGCGAGGACAAGCTCCTGATGGCGATGATGGTGAATGGCGAGGACGAGCTCCTGATGGGATGGAGGGCGGCGATGGTGAGAGACCACGCGATCTGGATCTTCGGCGATTCAAAATTTGGATCTGAGGCATACTGATTCGCCCGTGTCTGTTTTTTTTAAGTATTCGCCTCAGTGTTTTCTTGCTAGCAGATCGATTTGTTCGGTCTTTTTTTTGCGTACTGATTCATTATGTTCCGACGGGGGTAAATATGTCCACTTTATCGTTTTTGCGCTGGGAGACAGCCAGGGGATGAAACGTCTCGGGCCTCCCCTTCTGCGCGCGACGCGTGTCCGAGTGGACCAGCCACGACGTGGTCCCTTCTCGAGAGAAAATATCGCCCGGTCTTTTCACGCACGTCTCTTTCGTGGTGGGCCCATCACCTTTTAACTCCCCATCCTTTTCTCTCTCCCCGTGAACTGTTCATGGTCGTGAAAAGATGAACCAGATCCAGCCACGCCTACCATAGCAGCGTCGTAGTGGCCTCCTCCTTCGCTGCGTGCCGCCGGCCGTGGCTTGTTCCTCCACTCGCGCCCCATCCCCCGCCTCTTGTGCCCCGGCGCTAGGCCCAGCAGCGGGCGACTGCCCCCCTCCCTCCCCCCTCCCACGTCCTCCTGCGCCCCGACGGTGGGTCACCGCGCCCATCGCCGACCTCCTACGCGCCGTTGGTGGTCGATGCCCCTCACCCTCGCTACCCCCGGGAGGCTGCCTTGGGAGGCCTACGGTGGCCTTGGGAGGCCGAGGGTGGCCCCGCACTTGGCGCCTTCTCGCGGCCAACCATCTCCCACTGGCGAGCTGTGTCTCCTTCGACCTTGCGCCATGGCAAGCTTCCCACCAATCGGGAGTTGCTAGGGGTGGCCTTCTGCATCCCCGGTTGTCTCTCCTAGGACCGAGAGCGGGAGATGTTAGGGGCACAACATCCGTGCCCCCCGTGGGGGGAGTCAGCGCCCAACTCCGCCCTCCGTCAAGCTCTGTTGCAAGCCGGCATAAGAGGGCGAGGAGGCACACCGGCGCGGCGGCCTGGAGCATCGACCTCCGTCTATTGTAGCAGCGGCGAATGCCTATTGGAGCAGCGTCGGCGGCGGCCGGGAGCATCCACGTCCGCCTATTGTAGCAGCGACGAAGGCCTATTGGAGCGGCGGTGCTGTCACAGGGAATTTTGCTACATACTCGTTTTTTTTTTGGCTTTTTTGTACAATTGTTTTGCTACGAAAACTCCGTCCTTATCTCCGGCGAGGTCGGGTTTTAATATACTAGAATAATTTTTTTGCTACAATTAGTCTATGTTTTTTGCTATATCAGTATATTTTTTGTTTGCTACGAAATTATCCAGCGAGCAAGAGTCTGCTGGCTATGTCTCCGGCAAAATCAACTTTTTGCTATTGTAATATTTTTTTTGCTATAGGTTCTTCGGCGAGGTCTCCGGCGTGATCTATCTTTTTTATTTTTTTCTGAGACAAACCGTTTTTTTTTGCTACATAGGAGCAAAAGCGGGACTTTTGTTTTTTTGCTACATAAGAGCAAAAGTGAGATTTGGGACAAAAAGAAAAAATGATACGTGTCAGCAGGAGCATCCGGGGGCTGGAAAATTTGGAGCCCCCGACGGACGCTCAGCACTGCCCATCTCAAAACGTGTTATATTGTGGTACGGAGGGAGTATTTGAAGGCCTTCTTCCGTTCTCCATACCAGGACCACGGAAGGATTACGACGATGTACGGTTTGCTTTATGAAGCCTGGATTTGGATACAGGAGGCACCCTAAGCTAAGTCTGCCATGGAGGAAAAAACATGACACGAATTTTAACATTTTCAGTCAGTGATTCATCTAATCGCAGCACATATACTTATCCCCGTGGGTAATTGACTTGTTCGCCGGTGGTTTAAGGATCCAGCAACTCGGGTTTCTGAGGCCCTTGAAGAGTACACTCGCAGGTTTTGTGTGTCCGATTTTTCGACAGATTCCCTGATAGGTTCTTTTGTGCTCTTCGGCATAGTTGTCGTGCTGCTCGCATAGTTCATCTTCGATGTATTTTCTATCAGGATGTCTTCTGTAATCACTATGCTGTAATATGTTTGTATCAATGGAAGTGATTGCAGCCCCTTTGAGGCACCTTTGTTTAAAAAAAAAAAAGATCCAGCAACTCCGTCAAGGGTGCCGGTAGAACCGTCACTCACTCCTGAAAGCAGAGAAGATAACGAACGCGATACAAGAGGATTCTCCATACCCTTGAGCTGGAACTCCCGAAGAAATGCACCGTCTCACCGATTACAACTCTCCGTCAAAACAAAACAAAAATAACTGAATGTTCAAAAAAAAAAAACTGGTTACAACTCTGGATCTGCTAAGGCAAGTGCAATTCAAACACCCTATGGCCCTTTTAAATCTGGCCGCAGCCACCTGCCAGGAAAAACCCACCGGCCTAGGACTCGCGAGTTCTCAGACCAATTCTTGATCGATCTATGCATCGCCTTTTCCGACGAAACCACCAGCGGCCGCCGCCGCTCATCATGGGGCGCCGCGGCATCTCGAGCACGTGGCTCGTCCTCCTCGTGTGCCTCCTCGCCGTCTCCGTGGCCCCGTCGTGCACGGCGGCGGAGATCAAGACCAGCGCCACGGAGTGGAGCTTCCGCCTTCCCCTTCCCAGCGGCGTAACCGGCGCCGAGAGCCTGGCGTTCGACGCGCGCGGCCAGGGGCCCTACACGGGCGTCTCCGACGGCCGCGTCCTCAAGTGGGGCGGCAGCGCCGTGGGATGGACCACCTTCGCGCACCACGCCAGCTACAGGAAGCTCGCGCTATGCACCGCGCCCGTGGCACCGTCGGAGGAGACGGAGAGCATGTGCGGCCGCCCGCTGGGGCTCGCCTTCCACCTCAAGTCCGGCGATCTCTACATCGCCGACGCGTACAAGGGGCTCATGAGGGTCGGCCCCGAAGGCGGCGAGGCCGAGGTGCTCGCCACAGGAGCCGGCGGGGTCCCGTTCAACTTCGTTAACGGCATCGACGTCGATCAGGCTACCGGCGACGTGTACTTCACCGACAGCAGCGTCACCTATCCACGCAGGTACGTACGAAAGAACATAGACGATGGTTCCTGCATCCCGGCCCAGATTAATCTTACTACTCGATCAGCAAAGCTGATACTACTAAGTTAATATCGATGTTGTGCTACTTATATAAATTTGCAGGTTCAATACTGAGATCATGATGAACGCGGACGCGACGGGAAGGCTGCTGAAGTACGACGCGAAGACGAAGCAAGTCACCGTGCTCAGGGACGGCCTGCCGTACCCCAACGGCGTCGCGGTGAGCCACGACAGGACCTACGTGGTCGTGGCGCATACGGTGCCGTGCCAGGCGCACCGGTACTATCTCCAGGGACCGAAGGCTGGCCAGTACGAGCTGGTCGCTGATCTGCCGGGCTACCCGGACAACGTGCGGCGCGACGGGAAGGGCGGGTACTGGGTCGCCCTGAACCAGGAGAAGGGGCGGCCGGGCGCGGCCACGGCTCCGGTGAAGCACTTGGTGGGCGTCCGGCTCGACGGCAACGGGGTGCAGGTGGAGGAGCTCACGGCGGCCAAGGGCGTCACGCTCAGCGAAGTGACCGAGAGGAAGAACGGCACGCTGTGGCTCGGCTCCGTCGAACTCGACTACATTGGCCTAGTTGCATGATTGCTTTACATTATTGGTACCGTACGTATATGTTTTTTAGGAGAATTAGTACGTACAATGCAGTCAGTATTTGTTTGCACATTGTAGTAAGTTTCTGTTATACTTATAGCTAGATTGTTAATTGGTTGATAGTTGTAATTGGTATTGTTTTAATATATATTTTTTTAATATTTACTCTGATCTCACGATGTTGGGTGGAAACCAGAAGTTATCTAGCGAAATCCTGCTTCAAAAATATGTCGATCCAACTCACCGTGCAGTTGTTGCATTGCTCTTGCAAGATTTCATGTTCCTTTTTCTCGGATGTGTTCATCTGTCCCTGCATACAGAGATAGTGTGCTATTAATATACATCATCACACAGCAGACTTAGTTTTCTGATGGAGGTCGAACACTCCATGGATCTTTTTAGTTCGTCGGCTGATCGAGAGAGGTTTCGACCACGTAGAAGGCAGGAACACCGAAGTGCACGTCACAAAACTGTTCTAACGTGGCCCAGTATTTACTCCTCGCTTGATGACAGATGATGCTATCAGCAGGGCTCAGCTCAGCGTCAGTCTGGATTTGATATGAGCTCTGCTGAATCACTAACTGTATGATTAGAGGCCAGATGTGCATTTTTATAGTCTTTTGACAAACTTGGTGCCTTCCAAATATAGTTAGGACCTCCAATTTATTTTACTCTATCTAACTCTAAATCATCACAGCTTATTCGAAGAACAGAAAGGCCCTAGCATCATTATGTTTTTTTCAGAAGAAAAAAATATATTCAAACCTATATCAGTTTATCATCACGGATAAACAGACGGAGGAAGCTGGTATCACCATGCAATCTTGCTCTGTTGCTCCGTCAAGTAAAAAACCTCGAAAAATGTGCCAACCCAAACAACAACAAAAAAAAAAGTGGTCTTCAGCTCGGAGCAATTCAGCAGTGAAAACAATCATCTACGGCTGCGATGTTTATGCTTTAAAAGAACACAAATACAGGCAGTCCAACAAAGATAGCATCCATCAGTAAATGGAAGCGTGGCATGACAAAGCGTGATTCGTCCTGAACCAATGTGCTGTGAGAAGGCATGCCCTTTTGCTATTCACCGTCTCAGATCATTCTTTGAATGGAGTTAGATCGATATTGAGCGGCTTCTTTCCCTTGGTAACTCGCTTCGCACAAAGAAAAACAAACAGTGAGTCTAAAGACAGATGTGGATTCATGAAAGAAGGATGTCTAACTTACAGCAATGGCAATCAGTTCCTCCAATAGCTCCTCCAAATTGCGCAATGGCTAGAAACAATGTGCAGAAAAGTCATACGTGAGCATATAAGATATGAGCAAAAAAGAGCAAAAGGTTTGCAGGCATGAAATGTCTTGACAGTGATGGAGAGGTTACCCATTGAGTTGGCCCATCGCATGGTGAATTCACAGGATCATCATGTACCTGTCAAAGAATGATGCATCAAAATAACCTTAAAATTCTGCACCTCTGTGGATCATAGCAAAAATGCAAGGTAGAAGGAAGAAAGCAACATGATTGCTTCATCTACCTCCATGAAAATACCATCAACACCAACGGCAACAGCAGTCCGTGCGATGCATGGTATAAGTTCTCGTAGGCCCCCACTTGCGACCCCACCACCATCAAGCTTGCAAAACAGAATCAAGTATGCCCAGTTAAACAAATAAAAATCCTCAAAAGACGTTCATGCGCATTACGTATAAGTTTGGATGAGGTTTGATTAGGTTATCAATATTTTAGTAGGTGTCTCGTTTAACAAAGAAAAACAAGGGGAAAAAATAATTCACTTAAGGTTCAGCAGAAATGCCTGCAAGAGGACAATTAGCCTAAACTAAGAGAGGCATGCTGGAAATAGGTGGGCATACCTTTTTCCCAGCTGGTTGTTGTAGAGCATGTGTTACATCAGCTACCTGAAAATGCATACTTCTCTATCAATGATCTATGTCATATTTCATGCTACATTGGCACATTGCTACTACCACATAAGAAGATGGTGAATAACAAAAGTTGAAGTACAATTTAACTATAGTAAGACAATCATCTGGTTCATGTCTAACAACATCAATTCATTATCAAGAACTAACAACAGATCAAGATAAGCTAGAATATGCCTGTCATCTCAATGCAAATTTGCCTCGAAAAAAAAAAGCTTAATCACTTAATTGGCACAAAAAAGGAACCATCGTTATGATAGTAAATGCAATGTTGCAAAACAGGATAATGCTCTTTTTGAAAGTATCATGCCATGATGAATACCAGAGTTCCACCCCCTACCCAGTGTCAGCACTGAGAACCTACTGTTAATCACATAGAAACAAGATGGCTAGATGATTAAGCATATGGACAAAAGTAAGGAGCTAATACTTACAACTGGGCAATTTGCTTCCCTCAGCCACTCAAAGTTCCTAGGATCGACAATTAGATCATCTGCGTGTAGAATGAAAACAGCAGAAGATATTGCTAAATTAGGTATCTGTCACAAGGAAAGCATGAACGCTGCGGAAAAGCTATCTGATGGTTTCTTTTTCTGTGAAATATGATAAGGAGACAGACACGTTGAGCTCCAATAGACAAAATGGTTGTTGTATTACGATTTCATGTGACAGCTGCACTGCACGCTGCCCCAACCTGACTATTAGTATGTTATAGTAGTGAATTCAAATACATTAAATGCATCGATCGACGATCCAGAGAAATAGCTGCTCCATGTAAACCATCACTACAGGATATCCTAGTCAGGGCAATATGTTTCCTGATGTCACATAGCATATCATATAGTATAATTTGATATTATGTGTTCTCTCTTATTTATTTGTTCATGTATTGATTTATGTTTCTCTTAATTATTATTGAAGCGAGCAGTGCATAGAAAAGAGAGCCAAAAGGTGCCTTAACTATAGCCAAACATGGTGCCACGCTCACAGACCATCACATTTTGATTTCCAGCAAGTCTAATTTTCTCAGCAGAGTTGGCCATAACCTGGAAAGGTACAGGATCACTTCGACAAATGTATACACAAAAACACCAAGAGAAGTAGTATAGCTGAATCTCGTAAAAAAAAGAATGATAGCTGCTTGGTGCAACATTTTACATTGAAAATAACCATAAATATCAGTAGCACAAGCACACAACTGATACTTGCTGCAGAAAGCTCCATCTTGAACAATGGCTTAGCCTAACTCACACATGGTGACTGACTGAACTGGCACTGATAGTTTCTTACTTTGTTTTACACAATTAGTGAGATGTCATGTTGGTTACATGGTTTTTAGTGTTTGATTTATCTTCAGTAGAGTAGCAAAGTCCAAACAAGTGAAAATAGCTTCTACTTCGCCTGACCATTCAATCACATTTAAAAAAAAAACACACATGAAATGAAACTTTCCTGGGGATATTGTGGGGTATTTTCTAGAACATTAATCAAACTGAGCATGAATGTCTTTAGGCTAATGCTAAACCAGGCAATGGCACCAGAAATAATGTAGCTAGTGGCATCATACGCTCTATTGATTGTACAAGGAACCCACAAAATTTAACAGTCAATCTTTCTAATGTTTGACCAATATTTATTTAACAACATATAGGTTCAGCGGCATATCATACATAATTAAATGTAGTTGTATATTGTCATGATTTTATTTACTATTGCAAATAACATATACTAAAAAAAAATTTATGATTAAAGTTCAATTTTATAGAAAGTTCCAACTCAAACCCCACCTTCTAGGTATCAACAGTTGTAGCACTAAATTAAATTTTGGCAAGACTGCCAGATCAAACTGCAACTTACAGAAGGAGCACAGAATTGTCCTTTCTTGATATTGATAATTTTCCCAGTCTTAGCCGCGGCGACTAGAAGGTCAGTCTGTTTCCACAGTAATATGTTTGTATTAGGCAAGCAGAATGAGATATTTAAGTGCAGATCCATACTTAGATGGCAAGTAGTACCGCAGCTCTCCGCAAAAGAAGATGCATACACTGAAGTTGTACGTACCTGGCGACAGAGGAAAGCTGGAATCTGTATAATATCAGCAACTCTTCCAACAGCTTCACACTGATTTAGAGAATTAGTAAGATACCATCTTCCGATTATGAATTCAAAAGAGTGCAGTATAGACATGTAGCTGTGCAAAGATCTCTTTAGTATAATCGTAAATTCATATCTAATTTTTCGTAACAAACTTAAAATGCATGAAAAAAGTAGTGGTGTCGGTGGTACAGCATCTCATAGAAAGGAAACATAACTAACAGACACTGCTAAGTATGCAGAAATATTAGGAAAGTGACGCAGCGGAATTTGCTTCCAAGGCTGAGAAGAATTTCCTAGCATACAGGATTGATACGACCAAACAGATACCTGCCAGCTTTCATGCACGTCAGTGACCACTGGAAGGTCATATGTTGTCTTCACCTTTTCGAGGATCTGATATAGCAAGGTGACAAAGTTATATACCAAAAGAGACAAAAGTTCAAAGTATCATACTATATTATTTGGCATGCCTTTAGGCCTTCTTCCAGACCAGGACCACGGAAGGATTTCGACGACGTACGGTTTGCTTTATCAAAGCTGGATTTGAACACAAGAGGCACCCTAAGTCTGCCATGAAGAGAAAAGGACAAGTTTAATTTTTTCCCAACAGTAAACGAAAGCAACCTGATTCAATCACACTGGTTGCTCACTTAGTTGTGATGGCTTTTATGTGTTTGGCCATCTTCATCACATGCTCCTCTGATTCAATCACATTGGGCCCAGCTAGCAAGAAGAAGGGCTGAGCAGCCTGTTACAAGAATCAGAAGAGTTAGTTCTTGCACAGATACAACACATGACAAGAGCAACCTGTTTCAGCAATATGAGAGGTCAGTTCCTGCATAGGACCACAGAAAATAGCATGGGTACAATATACAAAGAGTATTCCAAATGCAATTCTGCTATTTCATTCCATGATCCCTTCCATTCATCCATAGAAGAAGCAGAAAACAGAGAGCAGAAGCACGAAGGTTTCTCTTAACTCAGATGTAAAATACACAGAAAACAGTAAAAAAAAAAACTTCAGTCCTACCCAACATCTCAAGTACCAAGCATACCCATCACCGTGCCATACTCATCAATCAGACTGACTAAATCATGCAATTCTCATTTCTCAGTGGAACTGTTTGTGCATCTCAATAGTGACACGCATTTTAAGATTTTCAGTCAGCGTTTCATCCTCATGGCAGCATTTTAAGATTTTTCACTCAGCGTTTCATCCTCATCGCAGCACTTGTGCCCGTACTAGGTAACTGACTTCTTGGGACAGGACCTCGCTAAGAAACCGAACCAAATCTCGAAAAAAATTGTGCCATCACTGGAAGTAAGCACCACGCAAGGCATCTTAACAGAATAGAATACACTGCCAACAGAAGTACCAGCTACCTATCGGTTTCGAGATCAGCAACCTAAACAGCCAGAAAACAGTATCAGGGTGACAGGATCCAGCAACTAGGATAACAGTACTGCTAGAACCGTCACTCACTCCTAAAGGCAGAGAAGATATGAACCCGCCCCCACAAAGCACCCGCAGGGTGGTCGACGAAATGCGGCACCAGATATCGAACGCGGTACAAGGGGATTCTTGCTACCTTGAGCTGGCCGAACAGCGCCACGGACGAGGCATCCATCTCCGTTACCCCTCGAGAGGAGAACGGCGCCGCGGAGCGTGCTGGGATCAAGCGGCGGAGGAAGAGGAGTTTCTCTATCGGGGGGAGTGTGGGATCGGTGTGTGCGCGAGGGGAACAGGGCAGGGCGCTGCGGGTTAGGGCATGTGCATTGGTTTAGTCGGCACATGTCTGTATGCTGCCTCCACGTCTGCTATAGACGGCAGTGCACACGGTTTATAGACGGTTTATACAAGAGTAAAATACATGCTGGGCAACTAAACTTGTAACGAAAAATCACGTAGGTCACTGTACTCCCCATAGTTGCAATTACGGTCATTGAAGACGCGCGCGTGTGACACGTACGGTCACTGTGGACGCTGCGGCTACGTATTCGTAAACCTGGAGATGTGGGGCCCACTAGTCAGAGGTGGAGATCAGCGGCGCGTCAATTTTACACGAAACGGCACCTGAATTAATTGCAAATCTTAAATATGCCCTCGCTCCACTCGTTCACTTTAGGCACTGTCCTGTCGTCCACGCCGATCATATCGCCAGCAGGGGAGAGGGAAGGACGCGGCCCAGGCGGAGGCGATAGCGAAATCTCCGCGCCTTCCATCTACGGCGGCGGGACATCTCCGGCAGCAGGCCATCTCCGGCGGCAGGAGGCGGCTGAGATGCCTCCTTCGCGTCGCCTCGAAGGAGCTCCACCCCCCGACTACGGTGAGTTCGTTTATCTGCTCTGAATCCATGGATTTCGTCGATTTTCTTCATTGATTTGTCGATAAAGGTTGGTCTTTTATGTTTATTTAGGGTTTTTAGATGTTCAATCATCTATTTATGTTAGGTTTTTGCGCTTCGTTGTCTACTGGTTTGGGTAGTGGTTTGGGCAGGGGTTTGGGTAGGGGTTTGGGTATGGTTTTGTGTAGGATTTTACTTGTTAGAACTGTGGTTTGGCTAGGGGGTTGGTTAGTTCTGCACTACTGGATTGTTGACTGATTGGTGGGGGTTTGGTTATATTTCTGTTAAAGTCTGAAAATACTCTGCTTGGACAGGGTTTTCAGCATGATATTTCAGTTAAATGTGGCATTGCATGTTTTAAACAGAGCAGTTTGTGAATTTCTTTCATGTGTTTGTGTATTACAGGCTCAGATAGTGGCCAATTTTCAGTGGAATTTCACCATGGTGGGTACTTTCTTGGTACTGGACGCAACAGGTCGTATGTTAATGGTTCATCAATTATCTATGATCATGTCGACAGTGCCAATTGGTCACCTTCAGAAGCTGAGAACTTTGTAGAGGAAATTGGATATGAGATGGGAGGTAGAATTAAGTTGTATTACTGCATCCCTCTTCTGACACTAGCCAACAATGGTTTGAGGAACTTAACTACTTCTGAAGACACTGACAGAATGCTTGAGTTTGTGTCCATTGGCTATGATCTGGTGCATGTCTATTTAGATCATGATGAAAGCTTATGGAAGGAGGACCTCGATGATGTTGTTGATCACCCTGCAGCTCA